>JANHMN010000014.1:14284896-14362112 GCA_030674055.1 Rhabdomys pumilio | reverse complement strand
CACACACACACACACACACACACACACACACACACACACACACACACACACACGCATGTGCTCTGGAGAGCTGCCCTAGTCTCTCACACTAGTCTGAAGTGGCTAAAGCTGAAAGGAGAGGATGGAAACAAAGGGATCAGGAAACGAATGGGCTTTGTTTATCTTTCATTACTGAGTTTCTTACAGTGAACTTTGTGGGTCAGCTTGGCTAACTGGCGAGCCCCTGCTCTTCGGTCAACTATATGTTGTAGTCACTGTTTTGTAAATGTCTTTAGCACTTACCTTAAGATAAGGAGACTACTGCGGCATTGTGGATCATGTCCATCAGCTGAAGGACAAAAGAGCAAGGCTGAGAAGAAAAGGAGCCCGCCCTGAGGCTCTGACTTAGACATCCTGTCAGGGTTTCTGCCTGTGGGCTGGCCACGTACCCTATGTGAGTTCTGTTGTTGCTCTCTACCTTCTCACCCTGTTCCTGGTGTATCTATTTCCATTCATCCAAGAAGGAAGAAATGATTCCACCCAGTGAGTTTCCCGAGGTTATCCGCAGGAGTGCAAGTGACTCAAGCAGCTGACTCAGCAAACTGCCTGTCGTAGTATGAAGGACAATCCAGGAGATGTGTATCACTGAGTCCTCTGTGCAGCTTGCAGGCAGCGATGCCACTGACACGCCTCCTCCTCTTCCACATGTGTTTATTACGTATGTAGTCTCGGGAGGGGCTGCATGGGTGCTATGAGTTGCCTGAGCCTCAGGAGATACAAGCAAAAACTTCCAATCCAGAGGAAGCAGCTTTACAACATCTGGAGAAACATGGCTCATGCAAGATGTAAACATTCTTTGTATGTTTCTATTCTGGATAGTAGGCTCTTATCAATTACATGAAAATAAAATCCACACTTGGTTAAGCCGTTCCAGTTGCATTTGCTACACGTAGCCATGAAATGAACCTCACAGGGTTTTCAGAGGGTCAGTTAACACGATGCAGGTAGGACTCCATGTGTAACTCAATCAATGCCACTATTGTTGAATTTGAATTAATTTCAAGAAATGAACTCTATACCACTCAGTTGGTCTTTAACCATTATTCAGTAAATATGTGTTGGTGTCTGTCATCTATGAGACAATGTGGAAGACACCGCGTGGGTCAGCTGCATGGCATGCTGCCCGCTGATAATATGGGATTCTGGCTGTTACTATGTTCTTCTGTTATCATCCTGTGACTCAGTGGAGGCTCCACGTTTTCATTCCGATCAGGCAAAACACATCCTGTTACCAGAGACAGACAATTCTTTTAGTTGAGAAAAATAACTGACGTTCCTAAAAACTTAGCACATTATTCAAAAAACATTAAATTATACTAAGTAGTCTCCATTGATGCAGACTGAGAAATTTGAATACATTTTAGAAATATCTTACCAAACATGATATAAACAAATGAAAAACTGACATTTAACTGGTAAGCTTTAGTTATCTAGGGGAAAAAAAACCCCACTTATTTTGAACAGTCAAGTACCTGATAAAAGAAATGTCAGTGTGTTTTGGATAACAAGAAAGAGAAAAACTGTAAACTGAGAGAAAGCAGTTGTTACTAGGAGTTGGGGAGGTGCTAAGGTTTGAAGACTTTACAAATACAATTTTTTGATAGAGATGATTCCTCTCCAGATAATTCCTTAGTGTAATATAAGGAAGCAACCAGGTGGGAGACATTGGACAAATTATTCAACATGTGTAAGTCTTCGTTTTCCTTTATGTAAAATTAGGCCAGTACGTATCAGATGACTATGAAGATTGTCATATTTTCAGCCTATGCCATATGAGGTACTCATAAATATTCCTTTCTTAATGAGATAAATTAATACAGACTTGTTTTTAAAAAAACTGTAGAGAATCACCAAAAAAACTAAAAATCACCAAAAAAACTAAAAATATACTACTGTTGGTGAATATTTGACCAAAACAGTTGAAATTAGTTCATCAAAGATATGTCTACATTCTCATGTTTACCTCAGAACTATCTGTGATGTTCAAGTATGATGTGGGGGTAGATTTCAGTAGAATTAATTGGGTTCTTCTACAGCAAGGATCTACGATGTTTTATACTTTGTTGTGAGCAAAGAGTACTTATCATCAAGATTATACATTCCCAATGAAGGGGATTGTGGGGGATGTGAAAGTCAACGTTGTGAGGAAAAGGTGGAAGGAAGAGAGAGGCATCACAGGCTCCTCAGAGAGTCCTGATTAAACGGCATTAAATTTGAGATGGCTCCCAGTACACCATTGAGACAGTAAAAAGGAACCAAGGCCAGGGTGGAGGCCCTTCTCCATCTTCAAGGAAGTCCTCACAGTTGATGATTCTTCTTCCCCACCCCCTTCCTTCTGAGGTACTTCATTAGGCAGGACTTTCATTGGAACATGGTGATAGTGAGGCAAGATATGATTGGCTAAAGATTTAGGGGCTTGGAATTGGCTCAAACACTGTATATAAGTTTATGGGCTGAGTGATAAACTCAGAACTTCACCCTGATGCTGGTGTCTGGAATCAGATTTCTCTGAGTTCATGGCTCTGTCCCTTCTCACCTCCCCTCATCCTTGGTCCTGGTCCCACAGAGAAGCATGTTGACAGATACCCATGATGACTCCCAACTACACCAAGCCTTGATAAAGAATATGAAATAGATGGGGGGGTGCTGTCCTGCTCAAGAAAAGGCTCACTGGGAAAGTTATCTATAGTTGACATCTATAGGAGTGTTCAGATGCTCTGACCGGGAATCTGTCTGTGAACCCTGAAGGTCCTGTTCGCCAATTGGTTCTCATTCAATCAATAAAGATGCTAGTGGCCAATGAGCTGGTCAGAATAGGCGGGACTTCCGGTTTTCCCTGAGACGGACTAGCCGACACAAGGGAATAAAGAAAGGGCCACCATGCTTCAGAGGGAGACATAGCCATATGAGGTCTGAGAGTTAAGGCAGGGTAGTAGGAACTACATGGTACAGAAATCCACATGATGAAAATGAGATCTGAGTAAGGACTCCAGACAAGTGTCTTCTTAGCAGGAGCCATTGTGAGAGGGAAGGCCCTGAGTGTGAACTGGTCTTGATTGGAGTAGAATCTCAAGAAGCCATCATGAGCAAAGCACACGGAGCTGAGGAGAGAGGTGGGGTTCGTGATGACAAAGGCAGGTGATAGAAGCTTTGGTAGACCTGTGGCACAGGCTGGCTCAGGAGAGGCCTTGGATGGGTTCAAGAAGAAAATTATAACATGACTATGCTTAAACAAGATCCTTCAACTCTCTGGATTGCCCAAACATCCTAGAGAGGCAAGAATGGTGACTGAGTGACCTCTTTCTTACAGGGTGGGATATCAGCCTAGAGCGTCAAGATGGTGACTGGATAAGGGATAGTTGTGATTTGGGGAGTTACCAAGAAGGAGTTGCATTCAGATGTCCTTTGGACACACAGAACACATGTAGGTATCCAGTCTGTAGGCTCAGATCAAATGCAGTAGATAGTGATGGTGACCCAACACTAAATCATAAACTTACTTTAAAAATTATGAGAAAATTTTCAGCCCTCCCCCCTCTCTCTTGTAACTTGGTTGTGCGATTTTTGAGTATGGACTTTGTAGGTGACAATATGGTGTCCTAGTGTTAAAAGATTGGACACACCTGATAGGACTGAATGTAAGCCTGAGAGTAAGAAGAAAGAAGGCTTTCTGTTTTTCTGATGAAATTCTGGGGAAATAGGCTACCCGACAATATGAAAATCCAGTTTGTCCTTGAACAAAAGGAGTATGACTATTGCTGCTATCCTTGTGAGCATTCCTAGGCACCTCGACTTAGAGACTTTGAGGATTGTTGAAGGTTAAGAAAATAAAATATCATAGAATAACATGTATCCCCTTTGTAGAGGTTTGCTAACCTTAATCGGCATGGGGTCTCTGATTTTATCTGATGACAGTTTGGTATAAACTTCATTGCCATCCCTCATGATCTTCACTAGAAAGTGTGGTGTTGACTGAGATGGACTTTGCCGATGTTTCCCAATATTCCCCTCACATTCAGAAACCAACCCTGCATGTAGGGAGCTTGGGGTCACATGCTTTTTATGCCATCACCCTTTGTTCTTTACAAGCACCTCGAGAGGATTTAGTCTTCTACTGGGTTTCATCCCCTCTTTAGTAGTCTAGAAACAACCCAATCTGGATTCCATCATTGTATTGTTATTCTAAAATGTGTGTTCCGGAGTTGTTCGATCCCCCCATTATTTTTTTATGAGAGAGGTCTGGTACTTATACAAATTTTGTTAAAAAAAGATCTCTTTCTTTTAATATGAAAATAATGGGCCTGGGACATTCATAGCATACAAGTGGCAGAGATGTAGAAAACTGAGTTTAAACTACATCTGGGTGATTAAAAATATGGGTAGCATAAAGTCTTTAAACCTCAGCTTGACTATTCAACTTGCAATTTGAGATCAACAGCAGGGGGGGTGTCGTGTGGAGGAGGGTGCAAACATCCCAGGATGGAGGTAGTAGAACAAAAATTATCTTCTTATCCTTGTATGACTTGAAATGGTCCAAAATGTCAAGAAGAGAAAATATCTCATTTTGTTTTTAATATTTTGGGTAGATATTGGTAATAATAATAATGAATGCCTGAACGTCCTGGCAGCCATTGGCACTGTTTGTATCATTAAGGTAGACATGATGCACATTACACTCAGCTTAATTTTAAGAATTTAATAAAAGAAAAAATATGTTGGAAGTGTGTTGCATTATCACACTTAACAGCCAATTAAATTAGTCTCCTGACACAGGCTACTTTATAAACTCATTTCTCACACAAGTTAGTGTGGCCTGACCTTTCCACTCCGTCTTAGATAAGGATGGTAGCAATTTCTCAGCAACAAAATTATTGATTTTTTTTTTTTGATAGAGCTTCTTCTCAGTTTGGTTTTCCTTCTTTTCTGCACTTGTATTTAGTGTTACCTTCTCAGAGACTCAAGTTTCATTTGCATTGGTGAGCAAATAGATGCTATTGGAAGGATACGGGAAGGCATATCTCAATGCCAATGCTAATCACACACACTCAAACAGTTTTCTGAGGCATTTCACCCCATGTGCTCTTATTCACTAAGTAGAAGAAAGTGCTGATTATCTATTGAAGTTTGGCGTGTTCACCAGACACATGTCAATCTTTGGTTGTTGTTGACCTAGCTATTCAAGCCGTTGAACTGAATCTTAACAGTAATTAGCACAGGTTAAATGATGATGTATTTGTCAAGTGATATAGGCATAAGCCGTTTGCTTGTGTTTACTGAGAATGCTATCCTTTAGTGATATTTTTATGGTTGGAACATCTTATTACAGGGAACAGATAGTGACAGTATTATCTTACCAGTCTTTACTGATTTTAATATGATACAAATTATAAAACTGTAGCTAAAGTCAGGCATTGTGAAAGAGGATTTCCCCAGGAAAACAAGGAAGAGCCATAGATGAGAAAGAGTTTCTATTTACTTAATAGTTGTGACAAACTATGGTCCCCACTACGAGTCACACACATATATGTTATATAATATCATATATATTATAAAAATATAATATGATAAAAATATAATGTGAATTTTACAATATATAATGTATATTGTATACTTTAACACTATCAGACATATATTTTATTTATCCTCAGTTATTTATCCTCAGTTAGGTGGTGACCCAGGGCTGAGAGATGTCAAGTAACTTAGGCAATTAGCTATACTTAGGCTCTAACATCAAATTCCATTTTCCTTCAACTCCACCAGCCTTGTTGATTTCATAGCATGATCAGTGTCATCTCTGCCCCGTGAGGACTGCAGAGCCCTGTGAACCCACGGCTTCAGAGCCACAGAAACAACCCCCCCCCCACACACACCTTCTTACTCCATAGTGTTGGTGGAGTATCAGAAGACTGTCATCCCCTGAGGAAACTGGCTCTCTCATTCTTGGTAAAGATCAGACAGTTTCATAGTTTGGGATGCGGATACCCCAAACCTCTGGGTGTTTTCATAGATAGATTAAAAACTGTCTAGTGTTCATCCCAGCAATGGGCTTTGCTTTTGTGTAACAGCCAGGCTGTGGCTAGAAAGAAGAACCCCACTGTCTATTTGCTTCTAAGTTGCATATTATCCATTATGCATAACATTATGTATAGCCAACTGCATGGACTATGAATAGGTTCAATATCTAGCACTGAAGACTATTGTTCTTAGTACTTACAACGTGTTGAGGATGCTAAGTTAAGGGAAAACAATAAAGAACTCTAAAAGTGGCCCCAGCAGCACCTGGATCAGACAATGAACAGCACTGAATGCAGAGACTTATAGTAACTCAAGATGTCAAGAGTAAGTGATGGCGGGGTGTTTAGTTGTAGGCAGGCCATTTGTGTCCTCCAATCCCATAAGACTCACGAGGCATCAAGAAAGAGGGAATGGAAAAAAGTAAGGTAAAATGCTGGAAAATGGATACAAGATAAGACACAGCCATTGAAAACGCAGCCTGCACTGGGCATGCAGTCTACACTTAGCAAGCTGCAGCAGATCAAGGACATCCTCCTGGGGCTCTGCCTCTCTCTGCTGAACTATTGGCTACTGATGGACTCTGGATGAGGAGCAGTCCTGGCCTTCGCTCGTGTACCCGAGGCTGAACCCAGAGGCTCTGATAGACATTTCCAGCCTTGGTCAAACAGTTCTGGTTAAAAGCTGTGGATCACACAATGAAACAAAAAGAGAGGCAGATGGGGAAAGAATTTGTTGGGGGCCATGACGTAGTGGGAGAATGGGTCTGTGTGAGGGTAAACAAAAAACATTTTACGCCTGTACAAAATTGTCAATGAACAAATGTAGTCGATGAAAGGAATAGATACATTTTAAAAGTTTGAATTCTATACTAATGAACCAATCTTAAACTGCTAAGCAAACAAACAAAACACTGTAAAAGTGGCTGGTCTGTCCTTTACACACTTTACATGCTGACCTTCCAACTCTTTTTTTTTCTCCTTTTTTTTATTGGATATTATATTTACATTTCAGATTTTATCCCCTTATCCCCATTGCCTCCACCACCCAGGAACCTCCTATCCCACCCCCCTCCTCATGCTTCTATGAGGATGTGCCCCCACCTACCCCACCACTCCCACCTCCCCACCCTCACATTCCCCCCCCCACTCGGTGTTCAGCTTTCACAGGACCAAGGATCTCCTCTCCCACCTATGCCCAACAAGGCCATCCTCTCCTACATGTACAGATGGAGTCATGGGTCTCTCCCTATGTGCTCCCAGGCTGGTAGTTTAGACCCTGGGGAGCTCTGGTTGGTTGGTATTGTTGCTCTCCTCATGGGGCCACAAACTCTTTCTGCTCCTTCAGTCTTCTCTCTAACTTCTCCATTGGGAACCCCTTGATCAGATCAGTAGTTAGCTGTGAGCATCTGCCTCTGAATGTGTCAGTCTCAGGCAGACCTCTCAGGAGACAGCTATACCAGGTTCTTATTAGCATGCACTTTCTGTCATCCACTTCAGTGTCTCTCTCTGGTGATTGTACATGGGATGGATACCCAGGTGGAATGGTCTCCAGATGACCCCTCCTTCAGTTTCTGTCCCATGTTTTGTCTCCATATTTGCTCCATTGAGTATTTTTGTTACTCCTTCTAAGTAGAACCGAGGCATCCACACTTGGTCTTCCTTCTTCATGAGCTTCATGTGATCTGTGAGTTGAGTCTTGGCTATTCCAAGCTTTTGGGCTAACATCCGCTTATCAGTGAGTAAATACCATGTATGTTCTTTTGTGATTAGGTTAACTCACTCAGGATGATAATTTCTAGTCCCATTCATTTACCTAAGAATTTCTCAAATTCATTATTTTTAATAGCTGAGTAATATTCCATTGTGTAAATGTACCACATGTTTTATATCCATTTGTCTGTTGAAGGACATCTGGGTTCTTTCCAGCTTCTGGCTATTATAAATAAGGCTGCTATGAACATAGTGGAGCATATGTCCTTCTTATATGTTGGAGCATTTTCTGGGTATATGCCCAGGAGTGGTATAGCTGGATCCTCAGGTAATGCTATGTCCAATTTTCTGAGGAATGGCCAGACTGATTTCCAGAGTGGTTGTACCAGCTTGCATTCTCATCAACAATGGAGGAGTGTTCCTCTTTCTCCACATCCTCACCAGCATCTGCTGTCACCTGAGTTTTTGATCTTAGCCATTCTGACTGGTGTGAGGTGGAATCTCAGGGTTGTTTTTATTTGCATTTCCCTGATGACTAAGAGTGTTGAACATTTCTTAAGGTGCTTCTTAGCCATTCGAGTTTCCTCAGTTGAGAATTCTTTGTTTAGTTCTGTACCCCATTTTTAATAGGGTTATTTGGTTATCTGGAGTATAATTTCCTGAGTTCTTTGTATATATTGGATATTAGCCCTCTATCGGATGTAGAATTGGTAAAGATCTTTTCCCAATCTGTTGGTTGCTGTTTTGTCCTATTGACAGTACCCTTTGCCTTAGACCTCCCAACTCATAAGAAGTCAGATGTCACAGGCAAAGTGACAGGAAAGGCAGAGAAAAAAGAATCATCTTGTTTTATCTTCCTATAATTTCCCATGGAAAGTTCAAAATAGGAAAAGGCATTCCCATTTCAAGTCAGTATTTTAGATTTTAACCATTGCACACAACCAGACATTTTTCTTCCTTTTCTCTTTTTTATCTTTATGGGATGAAGTCTTCCTATGTACTCCAGGCTGTTCTAGAACTTGTAGTCCTTCTGACTCAGTTCCTGAGTAGCTGGGTTGGGCTCAGCTGATACAAGGCATTTGTAAAGATTGTGTGATGGTTTCTTTTCTTTTCTTTTTTTTTTTTTTCTTTGGTTTTTCGAGACAGGGTTTCTCTATATAGCCTTGGCTGTCCTGGAACTCACTCGGTAGACCAGGCTGGCCTCTGCCTCCCAAGTGCTGGGATTTAAGGCATGCGCTACCAGTGCCCAGCTGTGTGATGGTTTCATACATTTACATACTGAATTTCATCAACCACCCATCACCGTCTCTCCCTCTTCTCCCATTGGACCCCTTCTTCTAACAAGTCCTTCCCTTATTTTGATGCCTTGTTTTTATGTGCAACCCACTGAGTTTAATTGGAGTTTCTTGACTGAATATGGGTAGGTTACTTACTGAGGCAAGCACAACCTATCAGAGGCTACACCACTAAGAAAAATTACATCTCTCCCCTAACAACCATGAACTGCCAACAGTCCCTCCAGGATTGGTGGAACCTCATGGTCCCTACATCATCCATGGTGAAATGTTGATAGGTTTAAGTGTTGTGCAGAGAAGCACAGCTAAGATGAGTTAGTTTACGAGTGCACCAGCTTTCTTGTACCTGGAAGACATTACTCTTGTTGCACACTTTCCCAATCTGACCTTGTGTTCTTTCCACACCCTCATCTGTGGCATTGCCTACATCCTAGAATGATATAGCACTTCCATTTATGATCCAGCACTCCACCAAGGGGCATCCACAGCAGTAAAAGCTTCTCTACTGAAGATCAGGGACAGCACTAATCTTTGGGTATAAACATGAATATTTAGATGGCAATTTGACAATCTGATCATTCAACAAAATAATAGTAGCAGATTCCTATTTAGGGCCTGTGGTCTCCTTAGGCACAGGTTCTTAACCAGGGTGACAGAACCAAATACAAGTTCCTTCAGTACAGCAGGCCTGAAATGCAATCAGAAAGTGGTTGGTTGCCTCATATCTTTTGTGCCATTATTGCACTAGTGGGCACATCTTGTCTGACAAGTCATTATTATAGTTCACAGGATTCACAGTTGGGTAAAACTATGGATGACTCTTCTCAGGCAGCTTTCATAGCATCTTCTGGTACTACTGAGGCCACTATGGAAATCCCAGTGTATACTCAAACAAACAAACAAACAAAAAGTTTCAAAACAAAAATAGAACTGCCATATGGCACAGCTATACCACTCCTGGACATATATGCAAAGAATTCTGCACCCCATAAAAGAGTTACTACATTTCCATGTTCATCACAGCCCTATTCACAAGAGGCAAGATGTTGGATGAGCTAGATACCCATCAATGGATAGATGGATAACAAAAATGTGGAACATGCACATAATAAAATTGTATTCAGTGATAAAGAAAAATGAAATTTGCAGAAAAAAAATGGATGGATCTGAAAAGATTATACTGAGTGAAGTTAACCCTGGCTCAGAGAGACAAATATTGCATATTCTTTTATATGAGAATCCTGAATATAAATGTGAACTGTGTTATGTTTAACTTAGAATGTTGGTAAAAGCCAAAAAGAAGCCATTAAAGGGGAAAGGAGAAAAATTCCTTAAGAGAATGGGTAGAGCAGAGCACTGTTGGACTTGAACATGGATGTGTGTGTGGGGGGGGGGGATTTCAAGCATGGAGAAGGGGAAAGAAGATAGAGAAGAGGTGGGGACAGAGGGAGGGATAAGCTAAACTAAGGATTATAAAAAAGCCACAAGAAACCTACTATATTATAAACTTATTAAAAATATAACATGTATTTAAAAATTGAAAGTATCTCTCCTCAATGGATAGATAATCCTTCTCCAAGAACCCAAGGTTATTTTAAATAAAAGATTTTAAAGAAAATCCCAGTACCAGGTGTGGGGTAACCTCTATCACCCAGAGAGATCCCCAAACCACATAAGCTGTTGTCTTGGTTTTCACAGGAACTTAATGATAAGACCTGGTTGCTACTGACATCACATATTGGCCACAGGACAGAGAAATCAAACTAGAGCAAAGCTGAAGACTAGACATTTTACTTACTAATCTAAACATATTATGATTGACCAAAGACATTTTCTTAGCTAGTGTCATGTACCTATATGCAAATTTGAGGGTGCATAGATGTCTTTATGAATACATGATAACCTGGACCAAAACACAATGCTAACATGTTGCATGGAGTCTGTGGTGTGTGTCTCAAGTCGCAATGGGAGGTAGGAGAGAAGGGAAGTTATACTTGTTTGAATTCTCACAGTGCCCATTTATTCAATGTATCTATTCTTGATTTATCAAAATCAATGAAACACCAGATGATAGATACGTAGCCATGTCACTTAAAATCAAATAAAGCCATTTCAAGAATCTCTGTAAGAATTATATTTGCTCAATTCAAATGATACTTTGAATAGTCCCCTAAAGAGACAATTGCACTGTGATTCAGGCATTGAAACTCTAATATTATTTAAGTGGCTTTACTCGTTTTGTCTTAATCTCGTTCCCTGTGAGTGCATCCTTCTGCGTGTGTTTCTAACGGCCCTGTCACTTAGAATCCTTTCAGTTCAATGTTAGCATCAATAACTTATGACACCCAGCACTTGAATAGCTTTTCAGAAACTTCTTCGTGTCGTTTAAGCCATTTTATATAATCCACCCTTCTTGGTTATAACACAAAGAGAAGCAACAACAACAAAAAAGCCAATCATGACATAGAAGACACTTCATGTCAAATAACGTCCCTGAATGAGCCAATTCAGTAAACTGTGAATTTACTTAGCTTGCTTGAACATCCATAAAGCAGACTTAGTAACAACAGCCTTTCCATATGCCAGGTGAAACCCGCAGAGGGAATAGGCCTCAGTTTAATAATGAAAGAGGAGGGAAAGACTGATAATTATTCTGTCTAAACAGTGTTTTGCGGCCTAACATTGATTGTGTCTTGAAGCTCCTTGGGGGATGGAGCAGGCAGTCTTTTGCTTTCACAAACCTCATGCAAATTATTTAAACATTTTCGTAATTATTTTCCTGAAACTGAATTTTGGCCCACTGCCTAGAAACACTGAGAAGTGACATCACACTGCACCCAGAGATGCAGCTTCTAAAAAAATTCTCTGGGGATCCATACAACTAACTGTCTTGGAGACCAATTTCCATGTCACCATGTGGCTCCACGTACTTCTGCCTTTAGAGAGGACCTGATAAGGACACCACAAAGCAAGTCAATGTTTCACCATGCAATTCTAGTTATCGCTATAACTTGACTGTATATGCAGTTTTAAAAATGCCCTTTCTATCTTTATAAAAAAAATGTTTCTTAAATCCTTGATGTGTCTGTGACCTCCCTTCTTAATGTTAATCACTGAAGGGGGGAAAAAAAACATGCTTCCTTTTTTTATATGCCAGGCCTTATATCTGATTATTCATAAGGATAATTTTATAATTGATGCAGATGACTGGCCTAAAAAATGATGACCTGTTTGTGCTATTACTTCATGCTGAGGACAAAGAGGATACAGGAAAATTACTCCTTGGCCCAGGAAGTTTATTAAAATGCTAAATGAAGGTCTGGCGGCTGCTCAGAGAACTTTAAATAACCTTGTGGTGGAAAAACCTCTGAAACCTCCTTTTACCACCAGCTCAAACCGGACTGACTGTGACTGTAGGAAAATCAGTAGTTCCAAGAGTGCAAAAGTACCTATTTTTAAAAGGCAGGCCTATCCAGTGGCTGTGGGCAGATGTGGCATGTCCCTGGAGGGATGGGGATGAAGCTTAGCATCAGGCATTTCTGCTGGCTTCAGGAGCAGCCCTCTGCAGATTCAGCAGCTCAGACATGGCCATGTTTGTGCAGGAGGAAGAACAAGTGTGATTCCTCTGTGATCAGTGCGGCTTTCTCTCAGGTTAGTCAATCAAGACAAAACAGGCCAAGGACATACCCTGTGGATGCTGCCCTTGCCTCTGAAATCCCATGAAACCCAGCGTCATGCAGTAGAATGGTGTAGGATGCTGGTCCCTGCCTGGTGCTGCAGGGCTCTCCTGTCTCCTGTGAGTTTTGGCTCTTCATTGGTTTGCTGGATCCTTCAACACTGAATGAGTTGCAGAATCTAACAGACAATTCTCCAGGGAGAAAGGTGAGTCACTTATTTATAAAGTGTGGCTAGGATCACAGATTCCCTTATGTTGAAGGAAATCCTTGGTGATTAGAACACATACAAGCTGAACCCGAAGGGAAGCTAACCTGACAAAGGCATTGCAGGCAGAAGCAGGGAAACCACTGCTTCACATGGAAAGTTCCCAAGCCCTCCTGCACAGCTAGCATACCTGGAAGCCAAGCTGTCCTTTCCTGTGATTCCTGACACAAAAAGCCACAGCCTTAGTTGACATATCTTGTCATACTTCCAACCCTGAAGTGGTCCTCACTGGGGGTTCCATTGCAAGCCATTCTGTCCATCCTTGTACTGAAACTGAGCTCCCAGGAGACCCCAGGCTCAACCCAAGTAAGAACAACAGAACCTGGAGTGTGTGTGCGTGTGTGGTGTCTGTAGTGCATGTGGAGGGTAGAGCGTGGGATGATGCATGTAGAGGCCAGAGGTTAGTCTCAAGTTGTTCCTCAGGTACCTCTGTCTTGTTTGTTTATTTGGTTGGTTGGTTGGTTTTTTTTGTTTGTTTGTTTGTTAGCTTTTTTTTTTTTTTTTTTTTTTGAGACAGATTCTCCATAGGCTAGACTGGTTGGCCAATAATGCTCTAGAAATCTTCCTGACTCTGCCTTTAAGGTGCAGGAGTTACAAACTCATGGCCCCACCTGTGGCTTTCTCACGTGGGTTCCGGGGACTGAGCTCAAGTTTACTACCCACTGAGGCACCTCCCAATGCCCTTTCTTCTTTTTTGACAGGTCTTCCTCTTAGCTTGAGCTAGTTAGACTCATGACTCTCCTTGCCTTAGCCTTCTCAGTGCTGGGATTATAGACACGCATCACTATGTCTGGCCTTGTCGGTATTTCACCTATTATTTATATGTTCTTAAGAGACTGAAGCTTACCTTACTCTTTTTCAGGCCCAGAGCTGGCCTTGAACCTGAAAGCTGGCCAGACTTTCAGGGCTGGGATGTCAGCAGAACCTGGAACTTTCATGAAGTGGAAGTTTCTGGTTGTGTCATGTGATGCAGACTCACGTGGTGTTTTACTGAGGTAGAATCATGTGATGTTTTGCTGAGGCAAGACCCATGGGAGGACAGGTGATGCTTGGAGAGAGTATAAATGGCCTCAGTGGACAGTGATGGGGTGCTTGCACTGCTAGCTGTCCAGCTCTTCAGTGGTCTCATGTCTTCTCTGATCTTCACTTTGTTGAGAGAGGCATGGCAGAGAACTGGCATTCCAACTGGTCTTGGTCGCTCCTGCTGACTTGTGCCAATTTGGCGGAGGCCTGGCAGTTTCTGCTGGATTATGATGCCATTGCTGATTCGTGTTTGGAATCCTGACACTATGGAACTGCTGGCATCCTGACATGGAGTTTGGAATCTCCCCCAAAGAACTACTTCTAAACAGGTCCACATCCCCTTGTCATATTTGCCATCTTTTCTCCTCTACCTTTGGACAGTGGGCTAGAAGTGGGGAGGTCAAAGCATTTGAGAACCCTTATTAAAGTATGTTTTAAAAAATCTAAGTCTATACCTTTCATAAGCACTATGCCTCGAAGTTGAAATCTCCTGACTAGATGTGACCAGGTCAGTTGAGGGGTCCTTTCTGTTGAACACAACTCCCTTCCAGCTCCTGCAGCTTCTGTGCCTGCCATTTTCCATCTCATTTTTGCCTAACTCCAGTTAAGCAAGCTATGTCTGGCATAAGCAGGGTATGCCTGGCAGTACCTCAAACCCATGAAGGCTTAACCTGGAGGCTGCTTTCTCCCTACTGACAGTCAGCTGAAGCTGGTTAAAGACTCTGGATACTCTGCAAGACAAGGAAGCTTTCACCTTTAGCTCCAGCGCTTTTAAAGCCTTACTGGGAACAATTAATGTGGCATTTGCTTTTTCCTGATTAAAATGAGACCACTGTGACACAGTTATTGAAATCTTAAATGCTGAAACATAGCTCACATTTTAGGAAAGCAGTTATGATTTTAATATAAGAAGGGGAAAGCAGGATACAGAGCTGTATAAAACTGTGTGAGCACGTGGCAAACATCAGCCTTGAGACTACCTTCCCAAGTTTGGGAAAAATTTCCCACCGTGTGACTCTTCCTGTACAGTTAAGCCTCCCTCCATTGTGGAGGCCAGAAGCCATGGGCCTTTCTATACTTGCCACTTACAGTGTAAGATGCATATGGCTTTCACTAGATCAACCACCCAGTCAGATTTGGAGTTGGAAGCCAGTGTCTCACAGAATAAAAGACCACAGGAAGCCAGTCTGTTATATTTAGTTCATGCATTACCTCTGGGGCCGAGCCAGTGGAGTAAGTATAGAAGATCCGCTCTGAATATGGACCAGGGCCACTTGAGTAGCTGACTCAGGGACTGGGCAGGATATGGTAGAGACAGAGTAAGCTGGTTGTTTCTCCCTTTGGAGATTACCCACTCAGGACCTCTGCCCACTCAGCCTCAACTACTGGACTTGCCCCAGCAACCTCCCTTAGGGCTCTTGGGCCTCTGGCTTCACACAAACAAAAAGCTATGCCACTGGCTTCTCCAGCTCTGAGGCTCCTGACTTGGACTGTGTAACTCTGTCAACAAGCCTGAGTTTCCAGCTCGAAACACCATCCATTCTGTCAGAATCTTTGCAGATCTACCATCTCTGTCCCATTCAGTGAGGTCACTGAAGTTCCAGGCATCAGGGCTAGCCACCTCAGGTGGCAGTGACAAATGCTTTTTCTTTTTCTATTCTTTCTTTGTTAATATTCTGTTTTTCTTTATTTTTTGTGACAGGGTCTCGTCGTGCGGCCTTGGCTGCTTGGAACCTGCTATGTAGGCTAGGCTGGGCTCGAACTCACAGATATCTGCCTCTAGCTTCAAAGTGCTGGAATTCAGGATGTGTGACATCATTCTCAGGAGAAGAAAGAGGAAGAGGAGATAAGAATACAACAATAACAACAACAACAACAACAACAAAAACAACAACAACAACAACAACAGCAGCAACAAAATAGGCTTTACTTCATGCCAGGCACACCCCTAAGCTGTTTATATTCCTTAGGTATCCTGAAGTTGAAGTCCAACCTTTCTCTCTTTGGCACTTGGGGTGTACGTGTGTGTGTGTGTGTGTGTGTGTGTGTGTGTGTGTGTGTGTACACACGCACACATGTGCACACACACACATGCTCAAGTATATGCATGTGTGTCTGCATCATTGAGGATCTCTGATATGAAAGATTTCCTAGTTGGTCTGTTCTGATTTTTTTCCTTAGCCTCTGCAGAGGAAAGAAAAACTTACGCCTCATTATACCCAGCTCTTCTCTTCCTTTCAGTCTTAAAGAGTCCCAGCCTAACTAACTTACTAGGCCCTGGCTTCTGTGTGGTCCACAGAACACTGAGATGGTAATGGTTTTCCCTCTTCTCTGACTGTCTTTGCTTGAGCTCTCATTTTCTGTCCCGTGTCACAGTGAAGCCCCTACTGTATTGATACTGCAGAAGATCATTTCTCACAGTCCCATAAATGACTCTCACATTAGAGACACAAAAGGCCATAACCTAGCAATTTTCAACCTGTGGATCAAGACCCCTTCCTTTCAGGTAGCATATCAGACATACAGCATATCAGATATTTACATTATGAGTCATAGCATTAGCAAAAATTATAGTTATGTAGTAATGGAATAACTTTATGTTTGGGGGTCACTTCTGTGTAAAAGGGTTGCAGCATTAGGAAGGCTGAGAGCCACTGCCCTAACCTCTTCAAGCTACCAGATTCTCAGTGTAATTCTCTAAAAGGATGTCCCTCTTCGATGTCTCTACAGCCTCTGGTTTTCTTTCATGTAGAGTTTGGTAGTTTTTAATTCATGCTTACAAATCTACTGGCTCTGTCCACTAGACAGGCGTCAAACTCACTGAGATCAGTCTGTCTCTGTCTCCAAATTGTTGAGATTAAAGACCAATGTCACCATTCCCAGGAGGTGAGAGAAGAAGAGAAGATTAGGAAAATACAAGTCCATTTGCCTAGAGACAGTGCAGCTTTGTTAGATTTTACAAAGGCACGGGTTGCCTTGAAGCATGGGTTGAAACCAAGATATAACCTCATTTAAAGCAGAAAATGAAGGTAAATGAGACTGCTTATGGCACTTCCCACCAGGCCGACAACCTGAATTTGACCCCTGGGACTCACATACTGGAAGGTGGAAAGAAAAAGCCAGTTCCCAAAAGTTGTTTTGTGACTCTCACATGAGTGTCATTACCTGTGTGTACACGAAACAAACAAATATGTTCAGGTAGAAAAGTATAAATGTATGAAACTGTCAAAGGATTTTTTTAAACTCTCATTGGGGCCTGGGGGGTTGGTTAGTCAGGTGCTTACTGTACAAGCAGTGAGCTGAGTATAGCTCCCTAGAATTCATGTAAAAAGCTCAGTGTGGCACTGTGCGCCTGGAACTGCAATCCTGGGGGTAGGAGGTGTAAGAAAGAATCTAGTGTGGTCCATTTTCTCTATGTGATATGCTTATAGCTCATCAAGGAAACAGTGACAAGCAGCAGTTATTAGAGCCCTGGCTTCTCTAGATACCAGCTGTCACTGGCCTGCCTGAACACTTACTGATTTATCTTAGAGTTGAAAAGTTAAAAACAATCTGTTATGTGTGTGCTTGATCCCACAAATCAGGAAATGGGGGTAGGGTGAGGATGGAGCAAGGATCTCAAGTCCCAGAAAGACGGGAAACGTGGGGTGGGAAGCTGGCACCTCCTTGAAGGATTCAGCCATTATGGGGGGTGGGCAGAGATGTAAAAAATCACTGTTTTGAGCCAAATGATAGGCCAGTTATTTTTTGCTTTTTCTTCGACCTGGACTTTGCAAGATCATAAAATAAACTGCTTCACTTTTGCTCTCAGAATTTCTAGCATTTTTATTATGAAGTATAGACTGTTATTTCTTACATGGGGGCTCAGAAATAAGCAGTTCGTAAAGCCCACTGACCACCTAGCCTGGCTGTGTGGAGGAGCTTTAGGTGCAGGGAGAGACCTTGTCTTAGAGAGAGAGAGAGAGAGAGAGAGAGAGAGAGAGAGAGAGAGAGAGAGGAAAAGAAAGTGTTTGTTTTTAAGAAGGTAGCATGCACTATCAAGGAAAGACACTAGTTATCAGCTTCTGGCCCTTCACATACATCTACATATAATCAAATGAGCAAGAACATATAACACAACCCATGCATACAAAATTTTAAAATACTATACAATCCCATTTCAGTTACATAAATTAAAAGATTAGCAGTTTTCCCATAGGAAACCATCTTAGACACCATGACCCCCGTGACTGGCTCATGGAAATTTAGAAGATTGCCAAGAGGCAGACACACTTGGCATGCCTAAAGCAAAACACCATTTTTTTTTTTAAGTGACTGGGTATAGGTTCAGGAAAGTTCAGGTAAAGTGATTACCTAAGCATGCACATGGCCCTGGGTGTAATTGTCAGCAAACACTAAAACAAGCATGGTGTTACATACCTGTAATCCCAACACTCAGAAGTTCAAGGTCACTTTAGCTCTATAGCAAGTGTAAGGCCAGCCTTTGGACCTGAAGAACTCTTCTCACCAAAGGTGGGAAAAGGGGAAAAAGAGGATTTCTTAAAAACAAACAAACAAACAAACAAACAAAAAACCACCACTGTGCTGGCATTTCAACTGGGGAATACACAGTCTTTTCAGCAAAGGTTAAACAAGAAGAAATCCACAGGCAAACATGGCCCTACCTCATTCCATCTGAAAGAACTAACTTGTGACCCTGAAGCTAAGACCATAAATGCATTAGAGAAACAAAGAACAGATCCCTGTATCTGTTTGTTTTAGATTTGTAACATAAACCACAAGCAACCGAATTGAGTAGCTAAATAAAAGTCTTCTATGGATTGAATAGGAATTTTCCCCTATGGGCTCATGTATTGAGGTCTTGGTAGCCTACTGATGGATTTGGGGGAAGCAATTGGACTCTTCAGGTGACTCAATCAGGGGGTTCATCTCTTTTTTAAAAAAATTATTTTTATTGGGTATTATACTAACATTTCAGATTTTATCCCCTTACCCCCATTGCCCCCACCACCCAGGAACCTCCTATCCCACCCCCCTCCTCATGCTTCTATGAGGATGTGCCCCCACCTACCCCCACACTCCCACCTCCCCACCCTCACATTCCCCCCACCCCCAACTCAGTGTTCTTCCTTCATGGGACCAAGAATCTCCTCTCCCACCTATGCCCGACAAGGCCATCCTCCCCTACATGTACAGATGGAGTCATGGGTCCCTCCCTATGTGCTCCCAGGCTGGTGGTTTAGACCCTGGGGAGCTCTGGTTGGTTGGTATTGTTGCTCTCCTCATGGGGTCACAAACCCTTTCTGCTCCTTCAGTCTTCTCTCCAACTTCTCCATTGGGAACCCCATGATCAGATCAGTAGTTAGCTGTGAGCATCTGCCTCTAAATGTGTCAGACTCTGGCAGACCTCTAAGGAGACAGCTATATCATGTTCTTGACAGCATGCACTTCCAGCCATCCACATCAGTGTCTAGCTTAGGTGACTGTACATGGGATGGATACCCAGGTGAAATGGTCTCCAGATGGCCCCTCCTTCAGTTTCTGTCCCACATTTTGTTTCCATATTTGCTCCATTGAGTATTTTTGTTACTCCTTCTAAGAAGGACCGAGACATCCACACTTGGTCTTCCTTCTTCATGAGCTTCATGTGGTCTGTGAGTTGAGTCTTGGCTATTCCAAGCTTTTGGGCTAACATCCGCTTATCAGTGAGTAAATACCATGTGTGTTTTTTTGTGATTGGGTTAACTCACACAGGAAGATAATTTCTAGTTCCATCCATTTACCTAAGAATTTCTTGAATTCATTATTTTTAATAGCTGAATAATATTCCATTGTGTAAATGTACCACATGTTTTGTATCCATTCGTCTGTTGAAGGACATCTGGGTTCTTTCCAGCTTCTCGCTATTATAAATAAGGCTGCTATGAACATAGTGGAGCATATGTCCTTGTTATATGTTGGAGTATCTTCTGGGTATATGCCCAGGAGTGGTATAGCTGATTCCTCAGGTAATTCTATGTCCAATTTTCTGAGGAACCACCAGACTGATTTCCAGAGTGGTTGTACCAGCTTGCAATACCACCAACAATGGAGGAGTGTTCCTCTATCTCTGCATCCTTGCCAGCATCTACTATCATCTGAGTTTTTGATCTTAGCCATTCTGACTGGTGTGAGGTGGTATCTCAGGGTTGTTTTGATTTGCATTTCCCTGATGACTAAGGATGTTGAGCATTTTTTAATTTCCTCTGTTTCTGTTGTTATGTCTCCCTTTTCAGTTCTGATTTTATTAATTTGAGTACTATTTCTGTGCCCTTTGGTTAGTCTGGCTAAGGGTTTGTCTATCTTGTTGATTTTCTCAAAGAACCAGTTCCTGGTTTTGTTGATATTTTGTATAGTTCTTTCTTTTTCTACTTGGTTGATTTCAGCCCTGAGTTTGATTATTTCCTGCTGTCTACTCTTCTTGGGTGTATTAGCTTCTTTTTGTTCTAAAGCTTTCAGGTGTACTGTCAAGTTGTTAGTGTATTCTCTTTCCAGTTTCTTTTTGTAGGCACTTAGAGCTATGAGTTTTCCTCTTAGTACGGCTTTCATGAAGTCCCATAAGTTTTGATATGATGTGTCCTCATTTTCATTAAATTCTAAAAAATCTTTAATTTATTTTTTTATTTCTTCCTTGACCAAGTCATCACTGAGTAGAGCATTGTTCAGTTTCCGTGTGTATGTGTGCTTTCCGTTGTTTTTGTCAATATTAAAGACGAGCCTTAGTCCATGGTGGTCTGATAGGGATTATTTCAATCTTTTTGCATCTGTTGCGGCCTGTTTTGTGACCAGTTATATGGTCTATTTTGGAAAAGGTACCATGAGGTGCTGTGAGAAAGGTATATTCTTTTGTTTTAGGATGAAATGTTCTATAAATATCAGTTAAATCCAATTGGTTCATAACTTTCGTTAGTTTCATTGTGTCTCGGTTTAGTTTTTGTTTCCATGATCTGTCCATAGCTGAGAGTGGGGTGTTGAAATCTCCCACTATTATTGTGTTAGATGCAATGTATGCTTTAAGCTTTAGTAAAGTTTCTTTTATGTATGTGGGTGCCCTTGCATTTGGGGCATAGATGTTCAGCATTGAGAGTTCCTCTTGGTACATTTTTCCTTTGATGAATATGAAGTATCCTTCCTTATCTTTTTTGATTACTTTTGGTTGAAAATCGATTTTATTTGATATTAGAATCGCTACTCCAGCTTGTTTCTTGGGACCATTTGCTTGGAAGATTGTTTTCCATCCTTTTACTCTGAGGTAGTGTCTGTCTTTTTTACATAGGTGCGTTTCCTGTATGCAGCAAAATGCTGGGTTGTGTTTATGTATCCAGTCTGATAGTCTATGTCTTTTTATTGGAGAATTGAATCCATTGATATTAAGAGATATTAAGAAAAAATGAATGTTGCTTCCTGTTATTTTTGTTATTGGCGGTGGAGTTATGTTTGTGTAGCTATCTTCTTTTCGGGTTGTTGGAAGATTACTTTTTTGCTCTTTCTAGGTTGTAGTTTCCCTCCTTGTGTTGGAGTTTTCCACCAATTATCCTTTGAAATGTTGGATTTGTGGTAAGATATTGTGTAAATTTGGATTTGTCATGGAATATTTTGGTTTCTCCATCAATATTGATTGAGAGTTTTGCTGGGTATAGTAGTCTGGGCTGACATTTGTGTTCTCTTAGGGTCTGTATGATATCAGTCCAGGATCTTCTGGCTTTTATAGTCTCTGGTGTAATTCTTATAGGTCTGCCTTTATATGTCACTTTACCTTTTTCCCTTACTGCTTTTAGTATTTTTTCTTTGTTTTGTACATTTGATGTCTTGATTATTTTGTGGCGGGAGGTATTTCTTTTCTGATCTAAACTATTTGGAGTTCTGTAGGCTTCTTGTATTTTTATGAACATCTCCTTATGTAGGTTAGAAAAGTTTTCCTCTATAATTTTGTTGAAGATATTTACTGGTCCTTTAAGTTGGGAGTCTTCACTCTCATCTATACCTATTATCCTTAAGTTTGGCCTTCTCTTTGTGTCTTGGATTTCCTGAATGTTTTAGGTTAGTAGCTTTTTGTATTTTGCATTTTCTTTGACAGTTGTGTCAATGTTTTCCATGGTATCTTCTGCACATGAGATTCTCTCTTCTATCTCTTGTACTCTGTTGGTGATACTTGTGTCTATGACTCCTGATCTTTTTCCTTGGTTTTCTATCTCCAGGGTAGTCTCTCTTTGTGATTTCTTTATTGTTTCCACTTCCATTTTTAGATCTTTTTTAGATCTAAAAATGGATCTTTTTTAGATCCATTTTTAGATCTTAAAACCATCTTGGATGGTTTTGTTTAATTCCTTCACCTGTTTGATTTTGTTTTCTTGCTATTCTTTAAGGGATTATTGTGTTTCCTCTTTAAGGGCTTCTACCTGTCTACCTGTGTTCTCCTTAAATTCTTTGAGAGTGTTATTTATGTCCTTCTTAAAGTCCTCTATCATCATCATGAGAAGTGATTTTAATTCTGAATCCTGCTTTTCCAGTGTGATGGGGTGTTCAGGGCTTGCTATGATAGGGGAACTGAGTTCTGATGAAGCCATGTAACTTTGAATTCTGTTGCTTACGTTATTGAGCTTGTCTTTTGCCATCTGGTTAACTCTAGTGCTACCTGCACTCACCGTCTCTGATTGGAGCCTGCCTTTCCAGTTATCTTGCTTGTCTGATCTCCTCGGAGTCCAGATGTCTCTGTGATCTTTTAATCCTGAGCTCCAGATGCTCTGAGTACAGTGGTTTCTCTAGGATGTCTCAGAATATGGTGTCTCCAAGGTAGCAGACCAGGAAGGTGTCCACTCTTCTGGGTGCAGTGTCTCCTCTAGGATGTCTCTGGATAAGGTGTCCACTGCTCTGAGTGCAGTGTCTCCTCTCGGATGTCTCAGGATAAGATGTCCACTGCTCTGAGTGCAGTGGCTCCTCTAGGATGTCTTGGGATATGTTGTCTGTTGCTCTGAGTTCAGTTGTTCCTCTGTTGCTCTGGGTTCAGTGGTATCTCTAGGATGTCTTGGGATATGGTGTCCACACAGGAGCAGACCGGGTGGAGGGTCTGTGCCAGGCCTCAGATCCGGGAGGGGGAGGAAGGAGAGTGGTATTCCCCAAGGGCAGAATTTGGGTGTCTGCTGGGAGCACTCAGTTCCTGAGCGCTCCCTGCACCCAGCTATGGACGGAGGGCTATGTGTGAGTGTTCTTACCTGTCACTCTGGGTTCAGTCATCCCTCTAGGATGTCTCAGGATCCAATGTTCACACAGGAGCAGACTAGGCAGGAGTCTGTGCCAGGCCTCATATCTGGGAGAGCGGTGTTCATCTCTTGGTGGATTCAGAATTCAGAATTCAGCTGAATGTAGGAGAATGGGTGTCATTGGAAGGCTAGTCATAGCTGGAACTGGAATCACAGATAGTTGTGAGCAGTCAAGTGGATGCTCGGAATCAATCCCAAGTCCCTTGGAAAAGCTGCCAGTATTCTTAGCCACAAAACCTCTCCAGCCCCCAGGACACATTTATATTTAGACCATAACAGCAAATAAGTGCTGACTTAGGATGTGAAACAACTATAACGGGATCCTCATATAGCAGGTAACATAAAATGATGCACCCACTTTATAAGACAATTTGATACTTGTTCACAAAATAAAGATATGGTTATCATATGACCTAAATTTTCATTTCTGTGTATCAATAAAAAAGTCTAAAAATATGGATATTCAAATCAGGATCTTTACAACAGCTGTAAGTGGAAACATCCAACTTTCTATCAAGTGATAAATTGATAAATAAAATATTATTTGATCAAAAAAGGAAATAAATGGATTCATACTAACGCACGGAAGGACATTGAAAACTCTGTTTTTAAAGCAGCTACCAAGAACTACATAAACAATATTCTGTTTGCCTGAATATATGTAGGTATACTTGTGATTCTAGGTCTTATAAAGTCCAGACAGGAGGATTGTGTGAGCCAGCCTGAGCTATATTGTGAGACCTCACTCCAACAAACCAAAAATAAAATAAAATGTAGAATCATTCAACATTAAAATAGGCAAATCTGTAAAGGCAAAAAGCAGGTAATTGACTTCCTAGGTCCATCTTATATTTTGACTGTTCATGGATAGCGTATAAAGGTGCCATTGATTTTTATATATTGATCTTAGATGCTACAACCCTGCTGAACTTGTATATCAGTCTTTTAGTGCATTATGTACAATTTTCTTCATATAAAATCATTTCGTCTGTAAATACTGACAGCTTTGCTTTCAGCCCAAATGCCTTTCACTTCTCTGGCTTGTCTGTCTTAAAACACTGGTTCTGGGACAGACAGAAGAGCAGACATCCTCAACTTTACCTCTATCCTTGGAGAAATGTTGTCTTCACCATAAACGCTGACATTTTCTGAATGGTTTTTGCACCTGTCCTTCGTCAAATTAAGGGAATGTTCTTGTATTTCAAATTTAAGTTTTTGTTTGTTTGGTTTTTGTTTCCAGCTTTTGTTTGTTTGGTTTGGCTTTTGAGACAGGATCTCACTGTGTAGCCCATGTTGTCCTCAAATTCCTAACCTTCTTTCAATAAAAAGCCCCCAAGTGCTGGAATGACAAAGCTAGAGAGGCAGGCAAACAGAGAGTACTCTAGCAACCTTCTAGTCCACTCCATGTGGGCTGTGTACACCTTGCTTCTAACAGCACCTAATGAGATGTGATTCTCCCCTGCATGTACTATGGACGTGCACACTTCTCTCCAACAATGCATCTAGTGACGTCTGACCCCCACCTGCATAGAGCCTATACATACTCCCTCTTGAAACAATAGTCTGAGTTTCTCTCCCTCTGATGACAGTGAAGCCTGGACAGTTTCTCTTCAGTCATATTCAAGTTTTATTCAAGTATGAGGGAAGGAAGCTGATGATCTAACCTGGGCTAGTTTTGAATATGTGTGCAACCAAGAGAACTGTGTCCTCTAAGTGAACTTTTAGGAGAATATCCCTTTTACCACCTTATGCCTATCTGTGATAGGATGCACATGTGATTAAAGACAGATACATTATGGGAAAGGACATCCAGTGAGCTAAGGTGTACACAACCCGAAACTGTTCATCAGAACAGAAATTCCTATGATGTGACCCTTAGTAAAAAAGTTGCCCCCCTTCTTTTTTTAAAAAGAATTATTACATTTTATGTATATGAGTATGCTGTAGCTGTCTTCAAACACACCAGAATTGGATCCCATTACAGATGGTTGTGAGCCACCATGTGGTTGCTGGGAATTGAACTCAGGACCTCTGGAAGAGCAGCTAGTACTCTTAACTGCTGAGCCATCTCTCTAGCTCAAGTTCCCCCTTTCTTAAACCTCATATAACAAAGTCCAAGCAATAACTTGAGCCATTGAGTACCTTCTAATGTAGTTAGTTGTAACTGGGTTTGGGGTTTTACTTGTTTTGTTTTTGAGGCACTTACTATGTAGGCCAGGATGGTCTGGAACTGGCTATGTAAACCAAGCGGGTCTTAACCTCGCAAAAATCCACCTGCCACCTGAGTGCCAGGAGCAAAGGCATGGGCCTTTTGTATTACGTCTTTTTCTGATCTATTTTGCTGTTTTCTACCTTGCCTTTGAACAGTTTCATTGATGCTTTGCAATGATTGCGTGCCTCCTTTACTTCAGTTTCTTGAAGAAGAGGCCAAGAACCTGAAAACACCCTGTCCAGACACCAACCATCAGTCATAGCACCCGGGAGATTTTTGCATCTAATGAGTTCAGTCTGTGGCTGGCTTTTTGCTTACTAATGTGATGTGTTAAGCCTACCTACACATCTAGGGTAAATTACTAAGAGTCATGGTGTATATGTTGCCTTCCTGCAAGTTTCTGGGTTTCCCACACTTTACATTTATTTATAAGGGCTTTTTATCTTCTACACTTTCTTTTGCTGCCTCTCCAAAGACACATCCATTGTATCTTCAGCTGTACAGCATTTTCCAACTTTTATGTAAACAACTGGTATTTTCACAGTATTTTTTCCTTGCTCAGAAAGGTCATTTCTCTCCTAAGATCATACAACCATCCACTTATGTTTTTGATACTATCACTGTTTTATTTTATTTTACTTTATTTGTATTTAGAAAATTAATTAGAAGTCAGGTGTGACTGTAGACGCTTGTAATCCCCACTGTTTAGACACCATAGCCAGGAGATTGCCAAAGTCTAAGGCCAGTTTGAGCTACATAACAAGACTGAGTCTCAGAACAATGACAACAAAAAGTTCATTTTATCTGATTATAAGTTAAAGACTAAATGCTTTTTCCCCTAAATTAGGGATGCATTTACTAGATTAAAATTCATTTAATAATATGACCAAACCTACTAAGTATTCAGAATTAAAAAAAGAAAAGAAAAAAACTTTTTATTGATTCTCTATGAGTTTCCTATCATGTACCCCAGCCCTGCTCATCTCTCCGTTCCCTCATATCTGCCTTTCCCCCTTGCAACCTCTCCCCACAAAATAAAACATACACAAATAAACAAACAACAACAGAAACAAAGCATAGAAAACAGCTCACCGTGGAAGCTGCGGTGTGTCACAGTGTGTCCCTCTGCCCACACATCTTCACATGCAAACGTTCATTGCAATGAGTCAGTGGTCTGGTTCAAGATCTCTGGCTTCTGTGACACCATCAGTATTGGATCCTCATTGGAACTCCTCTTGGTTATCCTGTTGTTTCCCTGTGTCATGGAGATCCTGCAGCTTTGCCTCAGCAGGACTGGTCCTTACACACAGCCCAACCATTCACAGATGATATAGATTTGGGGGATGGGCCAATTCAGAGCCCTGGATCAGGGCCTGGATGGCAGCTGAGCTGGTCAGTGCCTTTGCTCTCCCTTATCTGCACTACCACACCTAGTTCTCCAGCACTGCTCTGGCTAGGAACCCTTAGGCAGGGTCAGCTCTCCTGCTATCATGGCTCGGTGCCGACTCACCTGCACCCACACCTCCAGAGCCAGCTCCACTGTGCTGCCCAGACAAAATTCAGACCCACTCTCCCAAGTGCTGTAGCCTGTGATGGGCTGGGCCAGCTCTCCTGCTCTCCTACCCTCGGGGTGGCCCATGTATACCTTTGCCATCAGAACCAGCTCCAATATGTTACCCAGGCAAGGTGCAGATTCCACTCTCCCAAGTGCTGTCACTGGTCAGCAAGCTCTCCATGGAGATGGGGCAAGCTCTCCAGAGAACAGCTGTTTGTTTCCCTAGTGAGACATCCTTGAAGATAATTAAAATTTTGTTTGTAATAGTTATCTACTGAAGATAGTTTCTGGGTTAGGGATGGAAACATGTGTCCACTTCTTGATCTCTAGGACCAATTCCTGCTCTAGGCCCTGTGCACACTGCCCCAGTCTCTGTGAGTTCACGAGTGCATCAGTCCTGTTGATGTGAAGAGCTTTGTTCTCTTGGCATTCTCCATCCCCTCTGCTCTTACACTGTTTCTGCCTCCTCTTCCTCAGGGTTCCCTGATCCTTGAAAGGATTACATAGAGACATTCCTTTATGGCTGCTAACTAAGTTTTTTGAAGTATCTAGATTCATTTATTTGGTTATGACAATAGAAAAGAAACGAATATAGGATAACTATAGTGACTAATGAGTTAAGAGAGTAGAACTGTAATTGATACATGTTGTATGTTTAATAAATGCTAGATATTATTTTATTCAAAATATACCTCAAATTTGTCCAATTCTCTCCGCATCCATGGGTATTCCTGGGTTAACCTACCTTTCTACTATGTCAAGCAGTAGTCAAACAGAACCTTTTAGGATAACTTAGAGCCGATGTGCTCTCGCTTAGTGACTTCTGTTGTCTCTCTTACTGTTGCTGCTGTTGAGACATTCTCTTTACTGCTGAGACTGCAGGATGCACACCCAGCATCTTCTCTTTCTTCGGCATAATCAGAAGTCTCTTGTGAATTGTTCCTACCCAGTCTCTGACCTCTACTGGTGATAATTCCTTCTCAGGTCATCCTCCTCTACTGACTTGTTCTACTGATGGAATGTTGCCCTGGCTACCTCAGAGCCTTTGTGTATGCTTCCCCTTTGGCTTAGAACAGTCTTTAAGCTTTTCAGATATCTATATAGTTATTATTATGACCTCAGCATAATTATGGGAACTTAGAGGGCTTTCCATGGTCAAAAAATGGATCAAAGTTATATTAGATTAGCCTTGAACTTACATGATCATTTGGGGGAGATATTGACATTAGCATACCACAAGAAAATGGTCTTCATCCCTTCCATTTAGATTCTTTTCCTGTGTGTTCAGAACAATTTATATCTCCTTCCTTTGGGTCTAGCACACTTGCTTATGAGTTTATTCCTAGATATCTTACAGTTCTCGATGCTAACATATATCATCTTTTTCTTGCATCCTTAATTGGTGGTACTGGATTTACTAGAGTTCTGTGTTGTGACTTCTACATTCTAACCCCAGTGAACACAAGAGAGTGAATTGAAAGCAAAAGAGCATGTTTGTGGATTCACTAAGTTTCTCATGCAGGCGCAGAACACCCAAGCTAATCAGTTTGTGGGAGGAAGGCGTTCATGGCCTAAGTCTAGATGATGAGTCTGTCATTTTGGGCTTCTGTTAGCACAATCTGTCATGGTAGGAGCTCCATATGGTGGAAGAGGCATCTTTAACCAGTGGCAACCAGGAAGTAAAGGGAGAAAGGACAAAGCAGGGTCCTATGATTTCCTTCTAGGCCATATTGAAATGACCTAACTTCTTCCCACCATGCCTTACTTCATAAAAGCTCCACAACCACCCAATATGGCCTCAGGGTGCAAGGTGTTTAATACATCAGTATTTGAGGGACAGTCCATACCCAAACGCAGCAGTTCAGACTTATTGTTTTACTTTGTTACTTTCTTTTGTTTTTTTGTTTTTTTCTCCAAAGTCTCATACAGTCTAGGCTGGCTTCGAAGTCACTATGTAGCCAAGGATGGCCTGCCTCCCGCCTCCTAAGTACTAGACACACTACCATCCCTCATCTTTAAACAATAGATGCATGATTAAGGAAAAGTTATATAAAAAATAGAAATAAGCTCACAATAAGTTTAATTAATAAATTTTATAAAATTACTAAACAAAGTTAAAATATAACAAAAAGTTTTAAATGGGAATATTAAAATCCCTACTACACAAATATTGAAATAATATTGGAAACATTGTAAAGCATATGATGCCAAAAGATAAATGTGCAAAAGAAAAATAAACACTACAAAGTAAATAATACAATAATTAATAAATATACAAATTCCAATTTAGCTTTGGTATTAGTAAAGAAACACCACACACGAAGACACTAAGCTTTCATTTGTTAAATTAAAGACTTTTCTTTGATTGTAAGTCATCCATCTTAAAAATGCTACAGGCAAAAAATGCAATTACACACACACATGCACACACATGCACATGCACATGTGCACACACGCACGTGCACACATTCATATGTTTAGATATAAAATTGTAAGAGTGAAAAGCATTAAAAATGTTCAGCAACAATCAGATGCAGTGGCTCCTGGCAATGATCCTAGAACTCAGGAGGCGAAGGCAGCAGAACTGTAAAGTCAAGGCCAGCCCAGACTACACGGGAAGACTTCATCCGAAGGCAATGACAGTCAGCACAAAAGCAGAACTCAGCACTTGTTCTCATACAGAACACCGGGCTCTAGTTTTAGAGGTTGTCTATTGAACTGATTCAAAGTATGGAATAATTGTATGGGCAAAGATGTTCTCTGTGGTTTATTTATAGATTAATTAAAAATGGAAGTAGCTCCAATGTAGGTCATGGTCACACATATGATGTCACAGCCATGGTAGAGTATAAACGCACTTTAGATATGAGCCTTGTGAAGGTCAAACAGTAGCTGCAATTGCTGCTGTTTGTCCACAGAGGGAATGTACCCACCAGCTTTCCAGGAGGAGATATGCTGTCTTTGTTCCTGGAATTCAGATTGTTTCTATTGTGTACGCTGGTGTGTGTGTGTGTGTGTGTGTGTGTGTGTGTGTGTGTGTGTGTGTGTGTGAAATTTTCCTAGAATTTCTACAGTGAAAACTTCTATAACATAATAAAATATGAAAAAAATCCAGTGGGGTCTTTATCAGCTTGGAGTTTATTCCTTTTTTAATTCTTATTTCCTAAAGGCAGGAACTTCAGACATGAATTTGCTTTCTTTACTTTCTGCCTCTCTGAGTCTGTCTGTGTGATGTCTTCCATTTTCTCTCCCAGCTGAATCCAGCCTGTCTTCTCAGGAAAGCTTTGCAGTCAATCTCCCTGAGTCTCCAGCATCTCAGTCTCTTGGTCCTTGTTGGCTTTTTCCCCTCCAGCAACACTGTACACAGGTCTCATCTCTCTCGATACAGTCATTAGGAGATGGCTGCTGCTTTTAATGTTCAACATCCTTTCTCTGCCGTTTTTACTGCCAGCTCTCCCTTCTATCATCATGGGGGTTTTTCTTTTTCACTTTCTACCTGAAACACATCCGGAAGGTCACTAGCAACCTTCTGGTTCATACGAATTAAAATGGTTGAGTTAGTGACCCTCTCACTCCAGCAAGCCACCGCACTGTACTGGTACTGTCACTCGCTGGCTGTTACTTGAGGCTGCTCTTCAGACAGACCTCGAAGCTTCGGTTTCCTTAATTGCGAAACAGGAACAATACTGGGATTGTACAATGACTGTCCTGGTGAAAAGCTCAGTTATTGCAAAAACTCCTCACAATAGTGGACAGTGAATTCGATCAATAAAAAGTGATTGTTATACTCACAGTCTTTGTTAATATTGCCATATGACAAAACTTTTCACTGATGCATGGTGCCTTGCCCCAAAAGTGATCACACCAAGACAGAAAAGCCAGCTCCATATTTCCACATCAGTCCACTCTGCACCAAATCCCTTTATGTTTCTCCTTGGGTGCTGTGTAGCTATTTCCTCCCAGTTGAACACAAAGCCCCTCCTAAGATTATAAGCACAGTAACAATCTCCAGAGAGACAAGACTCTCTGGCCTACTGAGCTGCCTGCCAGTTTTGCAGAAAGGATGTACCTTTCTGGAGTCTTTAACGATGTTGAAGTGGACTTTTCTGGGGATGAAGTTGCCTTTAAGATCCTCTTGGCCCTATAAGTACCCTCTGTCCGTGACCTGTACAGACACACTCACCAGCTCACTGAGCTACACTTAGGTGGCCTGGTGCTTTGTTTATTTGTTTGTTTGGTTTTTTCCCATGCCTTAGTCACAGTGAAGAGACATTTGTTCATATCTTGGTAGAGAAAGTCACCAACACTGGGACACTTGAAAGTCTTGGTTATTTCCCAGCTAGTTCACAATACTATATCATTCTACATTTTTGAAAACAGAGTGTCTCTTCCGCCTCTCACATTTCCCCAAAGCCCATTTGACCCTAGCCTGCTTCTACAGAAATCCTGCTTTCTCCACCTCGGATGCTCACCAATGATCACTGAGGTCACTATGATAGTTAGTTTTACACTTCAATTTAATTAATCTGAGGGCTACTCACAGAGCAGGCGAGATCTTTTTTCTAACACATACATGTTTACGTTTCTGGAAATTTTTCTTTGAATCAGAAGTCAGAGTACAAAAGTTTCGACCTTACCAATGTGGGTGTCCATGCAGTCTGCTGGGGCTCATATTCAACCAAATGCAGAAGAGTGAATGTCACCCCGTTAGGGCTTCTCCTGCCCTCAAACACTTGCTTAGTTCTCAGACTAAATTCTACCACAGACTTCTCTAGGTTCCCAGCTTGAATGCAGCAGGTTGTGGGATTTCTTACCGTCCTTAGTATACAACAAACCTCTGCTTCCTCTCCCCAACCACTGTTTATTGCTTTTCTTTCTTTTTTTTTTTTTTTCAACAACCACACCCAGGCCATGCCTGTTGCTCAGAGGGTAGGTTAGCCTCTTCTTAAGTAAACCTGAGGCATCTGGAAGAGGCAGCATCATTGCACAGGCTATGATTTGTTATCCCTACGTTCTCTGCAGATCCATGTGGTGCAGCTTCCTGCCTGGGACAGGTCCTGATCAGACTGGAGGCCTAGAGGGAAGCTGGTAGCAGAGGGAATCTAGGTAAGAAGGAAGAAGGTAATATTGCTCCAAGGAAAATAGCTAGCTAAACTTTTTGTTGTTGTTGTTTTAACTCAGGTTGGCTTTTCTATCTGGAACAAACCAATCAACCAAACAACCAAACAACCAAACAAACAAATAAACAAAGCAAAAAACCCAAATCAAAAGAAAATAAAACCATGATTTCTCAGTTTTATCAAATTTCATTAATTGAACATTTAATATCTTCTGTTATTGCTTTTGAGATTTCAAAAGGCCAAGAACGCTGTCCTGGTGAGTAATAATACAGCAAGACATCCAAGAGCTGAATCTCTGAGAGAACACTGCTGTGTATAGACACACAACTGTGTGTATCACTGGTCTCCAAACCTTAAAGAGAACACAGATCAAAAAAAGTTCTCAAGGAAAACAAAACACCAGGGCAGTTTTCATTACGAGAACAGACTGAAAAGCTGTAAATCGAGAAGCAACAAGAAGCCTCCAGGGAACACCGCTTTGTCCATAAGGTCCAACAGCGAGCTGCTCAGGGCCACTTAAGGTGCTGTTAGGACACAGGGAAGTACCAACAATTTACATTTGAGCCTCCGAGTTGTTCCATGGATTGTGTAAACTGAAAACAGACATGCTTGGTAAGAGTGTGCAAACGGGTGCCAGTGATTCCTGAAGCGCATATGGTGCACACCCATGAGGAGGGACAAATGTGACACTGTGGGTTGGACACAGCAAATGTGTGACCTTATCATGAGGCACCTCCTTGTATCACTAATGTTTATTTATGCCTTTATTTATTTATTTATTTATTTATTTATTTATTTATTGAGACACTGTTACTTAGTAGCCCAGGCTAGCCTCAAACTCATGACAGTCCTTCTCCATCAGCCTCCCAGTTACTGACTTTACAGGGATGAGTGGCTACTCCATCTCCTTCCCTGACATTAAGCTATTACTCTGTTTCTCTGTCTACCCCTATAGCTTTATGTTCACATTTGTTTTATTCTGAAACAAGTCATCAAGGAATTGGTGTGATGTCTATTTTCTTTTATAGTAAATGCTCTAAAATTTATACACCTTTATATTTTAGTTTGATTTATTCTGGTTTATGTTTTGTTTAGAGACAAAGTCTCACTGTGCCTCCTAGGCTGACTAAAACCTCCTGAGCTCAAATGATTGTCTCCCTCAGCATCTGGAATAGCTGGGACCACGGGTAACTCCTGCTACGCTCAGTCCAAGATTCATATACTTCTTCTAAGTCTTTATCCTTGAATGTGGTCTCTTTCCAAGTCATTAAAACCTTCTATTTAGCCGGGCAGTGGTGGCGCACGCCTTTAATCCCAGCACTTGGGAGGCAGAGGCAGGCGGATTTCTGAGTTCGAGGCCAGCCTGGTCTACAGAGTGAGTTCCAGGACAGTCAGGGCTACATAGAGAAACCCTGCCTCGAAAAACAAACCAAAACCAAAAACAACAACAACAACAACAAAACCCTTCTATTTATGTAGAATGTGAGAATTACCCAATTAGAAGCTTAAAATGCTTAAAAACCAGGCTAACCAAAACTCATAGAGATCCACCTGCCTCGGTCTTCTAAGTGCTGAGAGTAAAGGTGTATCTGGTTAAAAATGCAGATTCTAAGGCCAAACTCCATAGTCTGAGGTGTGATTTGGAAGTCTGTAGTTCTAAGTTAACCTCAAAGAACTTTAATGTAGCCAAAACAGTCCCCACACCAAGGCTTGAGAAGCCCAGGGAGAAGACAGAAAACCAGGCAGAGAGGAGCGGATTAAAAGGACAGGGACAGGGGCCAGGAGGGGAAAAAGCAAAGAAGGTTTGGAAACCGTAAGGAAACTCATTACTTGGCATTCTAAATTTTAAAACACAAAAAGAGAAAACCATCGGAAAAAGACTTCCTGTAGCCTTTTGCCAACACTTGAGCATGAGCGAGAGGCAAGAACGCCCCTTTGCCGTGCGCTGGATTTTCAATGGTCAGGAAAAATAAATAGACAGTGTCTACAGAAGGGAACAACGCAAAAAAAAAAAAATAAATAAAAAAAGAAGGGAGCAACGCCAGAGCTTGCAGTGCCCAGCCTGCGTGCACGTGTTCGCAGCTCGTCTTGTCTCAGACTTCCCATTCAAAGCTGGAGAGTTCTTTGTGCACAAGAAGTGCCCGAGAGGGAGCACTGCTGTCCCTGGCAAGAGGCCCTGGCAAGAGGAGGGACTCCTTACCCTCTTTCGCCATTGTTTTGGTAACTGACTTTTGGCAAATGCCAGGGCAGGAGAGAAGGAGTGTGGGGACAGAGAAAGTCTCCAGTTTTAAATGAAACATAATTATTTTTAAAGTAAAACCAGTAAATGAATCCCACCTCTGAGTTGCTGGTGTGACTTGACATTTTGGAATATTACTGTTTTCTTGCTGTGTTTTCCATCTATGAAGGGGCAACTTTCCTTGCAATCAGGTACCTGATAGACTAGTTTCTCTATCAGTAAGCAGCAGCAGTGCAAATTCCATCCTAGCAGTCGACTCACTTCTTGCTCTTTTAGCGTTTTTTTTTTTCTTCCTAGTGACGCCCATCAGAAGCCATGTGGCAGTTTCAAAACCGTCTTCCCACTCTTCTGCATTCCTCAGTCCTCTCTCCAGCCACCTGCCAGCGTCCTGTGTTCGGATACTGTGCTCATCTCGTCTTGATGTGCTCAGTCCCTTCTAGGCTGTTTTGGACATCACAGACAAAAACAATTTGGAAAAAAAAAAAAATATATATATATATATATATATATATATATATATATATATATAATTTGTTCAAGAATGAATCAGGCCTGGAGATATAGCTCAGTGATAAATCACCTGTGTGACACCTGCAACCATCTGGTTTACACACACACACACACACACACACACACACACACACACACAAAAGCAAACTGATAAAAAACAAGTCAAGCAACAAACTGGCAGTACCCTACCCTTCCAACAACTACCTGGCTGTCTGTAAGCAGCATTCACTGCACAGGTGATTTTAGTACTAACTCTGTCCTTTTGTCCAACTGGTTCTCCCTGTAAGAGGGGCAAGAGGTTTTTGTCTATATATATTCTAAGCACACCCTTCAGCAGTAGTAACCTGCTAGCTTGTCTGTACATCTGAACTTGAGAGATAACTTAAGACAATACCGTTGGGGCTGGGCAACACACAATCTCTTGTTCTCCACCTTTTGGTTGGTGGTTGTTTTCTGCAACGGTCTCCATCTATTGCCAGGAGTAATTTCTTTGTTAGGGTATGAGAACTATACTTATCTGTGGGTATAAAAACAAATATTTAGAATTATTGTTTTATTATGGAATAGTAAAATGGCAGTTGTAAGTTCTCCAAGATTCATGACCTCTATTGAGGACCCAGGCACCTGGCTAGATCTTCAATATCAGGCATGAAAGTAAAAGAAACCAGAGGCCATGAATTTGAGAGAAAGCAAAGGGTAAGGTACATGAGGAGAGGTGGGGGAAGAGAGGAAAAAGGAAATGATGTAAGTCCAAATTCTAGAAGTTCCTCATTAGTCCCAGGCTCATCCTCATATCTCAAGGTAGCCCAAATCCTGATCCCAATACCACACATTAGTTTTGGTTTGCTTTTGAATTTTATATAAATTCAATTATATAGCATTAATTATGTGTGTTTATGACATTCTGTCATGCTCATGGTTCATTCATTTTCACACCTCTATAAAAATCCATTGGATAAATAGACAAAATAGATAAATATATTGTACTTCCATGAACGACCCTGGCACAGAGCCATCAACTCTCCAGCTGATGCCAAAGGATATCTCCACCCAGTGTTAGGCAGGCAGTGGGCTCAGTAATTCCCAAAGGAGTTAACATAGGCCATTTCCTTACTTTAACGTCTGCCAATGGCTCCCCATGACTACAAGAGGCACATCAACCCCCTTGGCTGAGCACAGAGAACTCTTAGTGAGCTAGCTCTTGCCTGTCTCCCCTGGTTTATCTTCCATGCACCCCCCAAGTCAAATTTTGTTCAGGCCAGAATGAGCACCCCCTGCTAGGAATCCTCAGGGTTCACTTCCAACTTCCAGTCACTGACATGATACCTCCTCTCTTGTGTCAGTCACCTGTGGCAGGTCTCTTGTCTTACTTCATTGTTAGATCTGAAGACAGTCCTCCCTCCCATAGCATCACTATAACTCAGGAAGTGAACACACAGTGAACACATGGTACCTACTGTTACCACTGCTATCCACTCTACCTACTTGAATGACTGGGCACAATTCTCTTTTCCTTCCATTGTTCATTTTAGCTTAAACCTTACTGTGAAATGCAAATATTCTTCACACCTTTAACAAACGTGCCTTCAGATAGAGTGCTGACATGCTTTTTAGCACATACTTTGTGTATGCCACAGTAAATGAGATAAATGCCATGTTTTACTTATGATGCCATCCTTGAAGATATAACTGAGAGCGCAAAACTGGGCACCCATATATAGTCCGTGGTATAATTATTCTCACAGTAAGCATATAGCTAACATTGAATATAGTTTCTTTGAATATAAAGCAAATTGTCCATCAGATTTCCTTGCAACTTAGAGTAATGTTTCTTAGGGAGCTGAACACTCCCGGTTCAAACTCACTGACCTTGAATCTTGATCAACTGAGAGTGGAGTCCAGGGTTTCATGTTGGACAGCTGAGGTCAGCCCATTGACCTACTGTGTGCTCCCCTCCTTGCTATAAACTGGCTTCCCTGGACTGCTTAGAGGCTCCATGCTTACTTCCCAGGCTGTACTCTCTGTCTTAGAGGATGCCCCTCTAGGAGCTGCCCCAGATGAACTTGGATGCCCACCAGTTCAGCATCCTCACCTCAGGTGGGTAGAGCTCTGAGCTCACAAAGGTAGAAGCAGGAACCACGGACGGCATCCTTGGCATACAGTAGGTGCTGAACAACACACTTGAGTACATCGTGAGTGGACTCACCAGACAGCAGCGGGAGAACAGGGGTCAAGATGGCCTGAAATCCAAGTTGAACATCAATTGAAAGTCAAAATGTTTATTGTGGGTGCTGAATGACTGGGGCATTCTGTTGGTTTTTTTTGGGGGGGGGCTGGTTCTGTTATTGTTTTGAAAATAAGGTCTTACTGTGTAGCCCAGGCTGGCCTGTCATAAATTTTAGTTTTTAACTTGAAAGGTTTTTATTGAGACAACCCTTTAATACAGTGTCTCACGTTGTGGAGACCCCTCAACCATAACTAGTAATTTATTATTGTCATGAATCATAAGTAGATATCTTATATGCAGGATATCTGATATGCGATCCCTGTGGGGGTTGAGAACCATTCGTCTCTCTAGAGGCTGATACTTTAAATATAGAGACAGGATTTCATCCTAGACATCTCCCTGGTAGAAATGCTTAGAGATGGAGCCCCAGAATCTGGAGTTTTAAGAATCTCCACACACTCTGAACAGTGGTAGCACACACCTTTAATCCCAGCACTTGGGAGGCAGAGGCAGGCGGATTTCTGAGTTCGAGGCCAGCCTGGTCTACAGAGTGAGTTTCAGGACAGTCAGGACTACACAGAGAAACTCTGTCTTGCAAAAACAGAAAAAAAGAAAACAAAACAAACAAACAAAAAGCTCCACACACAATTCTTTTGTGTAAATGGATTTCAGTTTGTTTGTTTTTTTTTTTTTTAATCACATGTATTTATTTGTTTGGGGGTCTGGGAGCATTGCCAGTGCTGGCATGGCTCAGAGGACAACTTACAAGAGTCTGGTTCCCTCCTTCCATTATGGGGGCCTCTGGGAGCCAACTCAGGTGATTAGTGCCTTTGTCCACTAAAGCATCTTGCCAGCCCCTTCACACATCATTCTTTTTTTTAATTTAATTTTTTACTTATTCACTTTACATCCTGTTCACTGCCCCACTCTCAGTCACCCCCTCCCACAAGCCTTCCTCACAACCCTCCTTCTTCTCTGAGCAGGTGAGCCCACCCCCTTGTGGATCTCCCCCACCCTGGTACTTCAAGTCTCTGTGAGGGTAAGCTCTTCCTCTCCCACTAAGGCCAGACAAGGCAACCCAGCCTCTCCCACGTACAAGCAACAGCTTTTGGGAAAGTCCCATTCCAGACCCACATGAAGACGAAGCTGCACATCTGCTACAGATGTGTAGGGAGGCCTAGGTCCAGCCTTTGGTTGGTGGTCCAGACTCTGAGAGCCCCTAGGGTCCAGGTTAGTTGATTCTGTTGGTCTTCTTGTGGAGTTCCTATCCTCTAGGGCCCCAAATCCTTCCTCCTGCTCTCCCACGAAGAGTCCCCAAGCTCCGTCCACTGTTTGGCTTACAAATTATTCTTAATGGTGGTGAAGTTAGTCAGTCATCTGTCTAGAATTAAAATAAATAGTTCACCACATTAAATTAATAGAGATAATGGTCTGATTTTAGCATATTCTTTTATTAAGTAAAATACCTGGGTGAAAATGTATTAAATTAAGAACTATCTGGAACATAAGAGAAAAGAACAAGATAGGAATCTCTTCGGTATTCATTAGAATGACATCTCCTAAGGTTTTTATACTTCTCTTGAAATTTCTAAGTTACATTCTCAGCAAGAAAAAATATATTGAGTTCTTACAGCTCAGCAGAAATTGGAATATTTCCAAGTAAACTCTATCAGAGCAGGGGTTTATCATTCTTGAGACTACCTGCTTACTTCTTTAGTAGTCCTATGACAATGTTAGGACATGAAGCCAGAAGGCCAGGCAGCTAGCTTAGTAGGTAAGAACGCTTGCTCTGCAAGCCAAAGGACCTGAGTTTGAATCCTCAACATCCATGTAAAGTATTGGGCATGGCTCTAGCCCCAGGCAAAGAAAGACTGCAGATCTGAAAGATTTCTGGCCGGCCAGTCTAACTTAAATGGTGAGCCTAGGGCTGGAGAGATGGCTCAGTGGCTAAGAGTACTAATTGCTCTTCCAGAGGTCCTGAGTTCAATTCCCAGCAACCACATGGTGGCTCACAACCATGTACAATGGGATCTGATGTGTCTGAAGATAGCTACAGTATACTCACATAAAATAAGTAAATAATTTTTTTAAAAAACTGATTTGCTGTGTGATAGATAGATAGATAGATAGATAGATAGATAGATAGATAGCCTCTGGTTTGGTGAGAGACCTTGTCTCAAGTCAGTAAGACAGAAAGTGATAGAGAAAGAACACACTATTCTGCTTTGACTGTAAAATGTACATGTGCAGCTGAGCATACCCACACACTTACCTGTTTGCAACACACACATATACACACATGCATACACACGCACACATTCACATGCACACACACGTACACTTGTAAATATCAGTTTAGACATAGTGGGACTCCCCTGTAATGTCAGCACTTGGGAGGCAGAAGCAGGAAGGTTGAAGAGTTCAAGGCTACCCCTTGGGTTACAAAGAGTGTAAGCTCAACTTGGGTTATATAAGAAAGACTGTGTCTCTAAAGAAAGAAAGGAATGCAGGGAGGTAGGAAAGAAGGAAAAGAGGGGAAAAAAAGAATTCAAGGCATATTCTCCCTTCTGTGTATCTATGATAATACTTGGAGCCAAGGAAGGCAGTTAAAAGCCCATTACAGTAGTTTTGCAATTTCTTTCTATGGAATCCCTTATAAGAATTTTATTAACCAGAGCAGAGCCTAGAGTCTCAGCTACATGAAAGGGAGAGGCAAGAAGACATCTTCAGCATAAGAATTCAAGGCAAGCTTGGGCAACTCAGCAAGGTCCTCTGTCTGGAAGAGTAGGAAGAGGAGGGAAGAGTTGTGTTAGCCTACGCTGGGCTGCTATAATCAAATAGCCCAGCTTGAGTGATTTAAGCAAATACACTTATTTTCTCTCACAATCTTGGAGGCTAAAAGTCTGTGATCAATGTACTAGAAGGTTCCATTTGTTGGGGGAAATACTCTCCTGGCTGTGTCTTCACAGAGTCTGTTCTCTGCACTGTGTGGAGAAAAAACAAGATCTGTCTCCTCTTTTCCTTAGGGGGGCACCAGTCTGATCAGATCAAGCTTCTCTCCTTCCATCCCTCCTTCTCTCTCTCCCTCCCTTCCTCCCTTTCTCCCTTCCTCCCTTTCTCCCTCCCTCCCTCCCTTCCTTCCTTCCTTCCTTCCTTCCTTCCTTCCTTCCTTCCTTCCTTCCTTCCTCAGTGTTGGGACTGAACCCAGGGCTCACATTCTAAGCAAGCCCTGTACCACTGTGCAACTTTTGTAGACCTCAGCCCTGTCTTTAAAGTCCCTGTTTTCAAATTTAGATATACGGAAGGGTTAAGGTTTCAACACACAAGGTGATGGAGGTTCGAAGCTTATGCCATAGCGCTGTGCTCAAGGAGGCTTCCATTTTGTTTTCCAGTCCCTTTGTTCTGAGAACTCACAGATATGTTTTATTAGTTTCTGGATATTTTTTTCCCAATTGGGCCAAACAGTATCAGTCTTAGTGGCCATAGGATCTTGGGGTGGCACATCCAGTACTGTTGTGAACTAGCTGTCCAACCAAGTTCCTGAAGAGGAGCCATGGAGATGCTCATGGCCCATAAAACTGTTGGCAAGTGATCCTTTTTGTAGGCTTATTCTCAATGTGCCTCCTCTCAGTGTAATAATGGAAATGTGGCTTTACCTGTGCTGCCATTTCCTGTCTGCTTTACAGAACACAGAATATAGTAGGTGTGATATTCTCTGTTAGAATAACTATGTTGAAACTGGCATTAGTGGACATTCTAACTAAATTCAAGATGCTCTAGGTTATTGTATATGGGAAGTGATCACTATCTGAAAATAGTGATGATCAATAGAATTCTATAACACCTGTTAAATGGAATTTTAAAGTTTGTAGTAGATGCATTCAAAATTTTTATAAAAATAAAAAATTATAACCAAGTGAAGTCACTTTAAAAATATATTCTATTTAACTCAAAGTACGATTTTAACATGTGATCAGTATTATAAGACATTAAAGAGATTTTTATCCCTGAAATATCATATTTACAACACATTCCCATTCTCACTAGGCACATTTCACCTGCTGGACCTCAGAGGTGGCTCTTGGTTACTGTGTTGGACAGCACAGGCTTAAAGAAATCACATCTGCATACAAGTCCCACAGCTTGAAATCTGGGCGACAAATACAGTGCACAGACGATTACATCTTTTGTCAGGTTAAGTGTGTCCATCTGGTACACATAGCTACACAGTAAGCAACTACTTCTGTGGTGAGTGTGTGTGTGTGTGTGTGTGTGTGTGTGTGTGTGTTTCCCAGGATGGTAGCATCTCTCTTTCTGGTATCAGCTATCTAAAGTGATTTAAATACTGTCTTCCAGACATTCAGCTGATCAGGTGCCAGTTCTGAGCTGAATCATTCGTTTGTCTAAGATCTGTCTACCTGTCATCTTCCATCACAGGACTAGTGGTAAGGTATGCTCCTTAAGGAAAAACAGGTTCTTCCATTTCTACCCAAGACAGGACCCAGGACAGGACCTTATTCAAAGACTAAATGCAATGTGGTGGTTTGAATAGTTTTGGCCCCCACAGACTCAAGTGTTTGAATGCTTGGCCCACACGGAATGACACTATTAGGAGGTGTGGCCTTGGAGTAGGTGTGGTCTTGTTGGAGGAAGTGTGTCATGTGGGGGCGGGCTTTGAGATACTACACTCAAGCTCTACCCAGTGTGGAAGAGATCAACATTTAGAACTCTCAGCTCCTCCAGCATCATATCTGCCTGCATGCTGCCATGTTTCCTGCCATGATGATAATGGACTGAACTTCTGAACCTGTAAGCCAGCCCCAATTAAATGTTGTCCTTTTTAAGAGTTACCTTGGTCATGGTGTCTCTTCACAGCAATGGAAATCCTAAGATTCGTAGCTTCCAAAAATATCTGACAACTTGGTAATTGTCCCGAGAAATGATGGCTGCTCATGAACAAGTCTTGACTTGATTTAAGCAGCTTTGAATTTTTATTTATCTTCCTGAATTAAAACAAAAGACAAACAAATAAAAGAGAACAAAACTGCTCACCTCCTTTCTTGACTTTGAAAAACAATTTAGTCTTTTTCTTTGCCTGTTTAACTTCCCTGGTCCTAAATCATAGTTCTAAATGACAATTTTCAAAATGTAGCAGAATTAATGAGATTCTTTGGCAGATGTTACAACCGGACTCCTCAGCCATCTGCTTGAGGTGGGAATATGTCAAATCTCTTGATGCATCTTTCTAAGTCCTCCTGTGTCTTCCACAGCGCCTAGCACAGCATTCTGCAAACAAGAGGTACTCTATGACCACTTTCCAGAAAACTAAAAAACTTTTCATCTGGGCATCCTAGTCTGGACTAAACTGGATTAAGGTGTTAGTAGAGGAGTCCTTTTGTATGTAGGACCTTGGGCCGAGATGAGACTGAGATGGAAGGAACAGGATGACACATACAGATCAGAGTCTATTCAGGTGTCAGGACTTAACCCTTAGAGAGGTGACTGTTCCTATGTCTACACCTAAAGGTTCGGGCTAGGGTGAGGACTCAGTGGGTTAGAGCTCTTGATCTGCAAGCATGAGGGCCTGAGTTCAAATCCACAGCACCAGAGAAAAAGCTGGGCATGGCACAAGTGTTGGTAATCCCAGTGTTGGGGAATGGAGACAGGTGGATATAGGGAGCTAACTGGGCAGTCATCTGAGCTGAAATGATGAGATTCCGATTTAGTGAGAGAGCTTGTCTCAAAGCAATTAGAAAGAGTGCCATAGAGGAAGACATCTGATGTCCTCTGGCTGCTGTATGCACGTGGTTTCATGCAGGCACGCACACACATGCACACACACATGCACACATGCATGCACACTCACACGCTTAGTTCCGGGCATGTAACAAGAGCTAAAACCCCAAATACTGCAGCTTTGTTCCAGAAGAGCTATGGAAGCATTTCGGGTCCCAGAAGTTTGCAGACTCAGTGGTGATGTGTAGACTTAGTGTAAGTGACAGAATTGTTAGGGTTCCTGATGTGTAGGAAACCCTAAGAGGACCAGAGTCAGCACAGGACACGTCAAGACCATGTTCTCAGAACAAAGATTTATTTTCCTCAGAGGAACAAAAGGCAGGGAACAAGAGACAAAGACAGGAGACAGAGAAGGGGAAGGGAACAAAAGAAAGGAAAAAAAGGAGACAAAGAACTACCTCTGGATAGAGAGGAGACAAGAGTGGCCTATAAGCAAATAGTGTTTAGAAAGGAAAAAGAGAAAACCCCTTGTTAGGATGAGGTGTTTAATTCTGATTGGCATGTTAATCAGGAGAGCAAACGGGGGGGGGGGGGGGCTTTTGATTGATAGCTGTACCTTGGTGGTCAGCAGCAAGAAGAGGATGTAGCCAAATAAGGGAATAGACCTCAGTGTCTAACTTTAGGAATGTAGTCTATAGTTTAGCAATGAACAAGGAATGGGGAAGGGCCAGGTCTGCCAGAGCCATGTCTGCCATGCTGGGACCTACTAGAGCCCTTCAAACTCCTCCCTCCACCTACGGCCCAAAGGTAGGCCATGTGAGCCTACGGTCCTGAAAGTTGATAGCACACTCAGACCACAAAGGTAAGACCTGGGAATTGTCAGCTTATAGTTCAAAACATTTTAGGGTCTAAGCAAATGCTTAAGCCCCAGAACATGAACTCCTTTCTACTTCCACCCACACCTGTGATTTTTTTTCTATCTTCTCTCTCTCTCTCTCTGATCACATATGCATTAAGCTATTCGTTACACAGCTCACACTGTGCTAATATTAAGGAAAGTACTAGAATTGTTTTCTTTTTTAGAAAATGCCAACGATTATGACCACTTTTATTAGAGGCCAGGAGTTGTTGAGGAAACACTGAAAAGAAGGCTTTTGTTTCTGAACAAAAGAAGGCTTCTGGAAGCATTGACTTGATACGGCTTGGTAAATATGTAATTAAAGATCCAGGGAGTTTATAATTTTATTAAAATTTGACTCTAGACTAAATGATTTAAACCTTTAGAATGTTAAACATTGATTGCCACAATAAAGAAGTCCATTGAACATCACATAATGCCTTTTAAGATGTAGAACAGAAACTTCAGCCACGTGTACCTGAACAAGCAGGCTAGCAATTATTGATTCTGAAAGGAATTTAGTTTTATTACTAATAATATATCGAGCTGCTTGAATACAAAGTTCCATAAGAAGGACTATGAATGGGTATCAGCAAAACACATCCATACCTACACACATACAAATGCATGCAGGTGCATTTATATTTTTTGTGGTAAAGCTGAGTATGGCAAAGCCTGAGAAGGCCTTTTTTTCTAAAGAAACTTTGCTTTGCCACAGAGATGTCCTGGGGCACTATTGAGGCAGAAGCATTTGGCAAGAAATCTCCTAAACCACGCAAATTAACATGAAGACCAAACCTCCCTGTGGGTACTCTTGCACTTAGAAATTCACCCAGTAATTTTTTTTTCCCTCAAGCCAATGTCTCTGCAAGTCAACGTTTCCTTAAATGGTTCTTTTACCCAGGTTTTGTTTTCTCTCTCTCTTATTTTTTCATTGTAGCACTTCTAGAATTTGGTCTGATATTTTTAAAAGTCTAAATTCTGACTCTTTGCTTCATTCATTCATTCATTCATTCATTCCTATATTCAGTCAGTCAGTCAGCCCCCTGCCATCAGTCACAAAGCTCTAACTTATTACTGGCAGATCCCACAGATTAATCTGTGGTGATGTTTTTATTTTTACATTTGGCTACTATTAGTAGTAAAAGCAGATCAAAGTTACTTTAGAAAGATGGGCCTTCTCGGGCTTCTCTTTCTTATGTAGCTTATCAGGTGGCCTTCACCAGCATCAGGCTTGGTTGGGGTGTGGCTGAGTCACAGGCAAGGCTCTCTCCCTTTTTAGCAGTAATATGAGAATGAATAGGCTTGTATCACAGGGTGGGAGTTGGGCGGGGCTCTGCTTTACCTTGTAAATACTATACGTGTTTCAGCTGTTTATTATGCAGCTCTTAAATCATCAGTTTATCAATTTCATAATGATATTTGCATTATCTTTGTCTCTTTTGCATTTTATTCCTTTGTAGCTATTCTCTTTCCTTGCCATGTGTCTTAGTTAGGGTTTTACTGCTGTGAACAGACACCATGACCAACTCTTGCAAGGACAACATTTAACTGGGGCTGGCTTGCAGGTTCAGAGGTTCAGTCCATTATCATCAAGGTGGGAACATGGCAGGCAGGCATGGTGCAGGAGGAGCTGAGAGTTCTACCTCTTCATCTAAAGATTACTATGAGAACTGGCTCTCAGGTGGTTAGGAAGAGTCTCATTGCTCACTGCCACAGTGATACACTTCCTCCAAAAAGGTCACACCTCTTAATACCACTCCCTAGGCTAAGCATATTCAAACCACCACAGCATGCTAACTTTGAACCTTTTGTCTTTGATGTGTATGGATAAGTTTCTTTTTAGCTATCATTCTTGATATCTTGTTTTTTGTTTTCTGAGTCAAAAATCTTATTATATAGTCCATTCTAGCTTCAAACTCATCTTCCATTTCAGTCTCTCAAGTCCTGGGATTATGGGCCTGCCGTACTACAAGGGTCTTAATCTTGATAGAGATGATTCTTGAATCTTAAGAATACTCTTAAGTTTTTTATTTTTAATTATTTTTAGAATTCATAATCATCAGATCCAGAAAGTTTAGTCTTATCTCTTCAGAGGTTCCTCTCTCCAGGTCTTAATACTCCTAAGTAATAGAATTGCTAGGTTGGATCTTTTCCTTCTAGCCTGTCATCCCATTACTGTCTTTGAATAGAGTAACACACCATTCACATTTCTCTAGGACTCCTGTCTCCCAGGTGTGACTCTGTGAGAGCCAAAGTCGTGGTTTAAGGTTTTATTACTTTGCTTAAGAGATCCATCAAACAAAAGAGCCTGTAGCATATACGCCCCTTGCCCAAGGACAGATATTTCCTAAGATGCTGGAGGCTATTGTTCATATAAGATAATAAGCACAGGTTCCAACTTACCAAAACAAGTTTGGTTGACCCGACTGCACTGAATATATTTGATCACATATAGCTGGGAGATTCATAGGCAGGAAATATGTCAGAATGTATTCTTCCCCCCAAGTTGGACGAAGTGGGAAACACATAGCCTTTATAAGCATCTGACCAACTTAGTTCATGACCGTTTTCTGGAAACACCTGGAATGGACCTGGCCAGATTCCATCACACTGGCCAGTATTTAATTAAAGCGTGCTTCAAATTTGGCTCAAAATCATGGTAGTGGTGTGATTCTCACCTGGTAGGATTAACAACCTTTTTACTACCCAAGCTGGAAAGTTCAGGCAGACACGCCATTGATCACTCTGCTGTTCTTGCTTCTCCGTCAGCAGTTGCATCTTTGGTCATCACTGTTGCCGTTTCTGACCTCGCTACGCTGTTCCCCTTTGTGTTTCTAGTGAGGGTACTTTTGAAATTCTATCTTGTAGTCAAGAGTTCTATTTCTTCTTATTTTCTAAAGTAAAATTTACATCTTAGATATCTTTAATAGAGCTATATTTTTATGTGCCTCTCTCTATTAAACTGCTCTGTCATATAAAGTTTTTTTATGATAAATATTATTTATTGGATTTGTTCAATGTAACTCATAATAGACTATTTCTGAAAATGTTTTTTAATTTGTCTTTCTAAGGCTTATTTTCAAAGAGATTTGATCTAGAGATTTTTTTTACCTTGGACAGCCTGGTTTAGGGGTAACTCTGAAAGGGTTTTACATTTTCTTCTTTGGTGTGTCATAGGAATTTCATTAGCACAGATTAATTAGTACGTTTATTTCTCCATTCAAAGACTATAAACGTGTACTCTATTCACCATGAGAGCCAAAGGTATATGGTTTTATAGATTTAAAAAAGACTTTCTAACTACAACTCAGCCTAAAGGAAACTAGCATTCTCCTCAGGTGAGGAGAAACTTAGCAGTCTTAACTAAGATACGGATTTAGGAAGAATCACCTTCTCATAAACTCCAGTCCCTCGACTGCTGCGCCCGGGAAACCACAGTGCCTGTTTGGGTTTCCTGTTCAGTTTTAGTTGAGAAACTGACTATTTCCCATATTTTCATAAATTAAAATATAGTCATCCCTCAGCATCCACTCATTTCTCAACACCACTATACATATATCATATATACATACATACACACACACATAAATACATAATTCTATATACTTTTAGTCATCTTTGGATAAATACCTAATACAATGTAAGTACTGTGCAAATAGTATACTATTTTTTTAGCTTTTTTAGGGAATTATGATAAGAAAAAAGAATATTATGCATCCTCAGCACAAAGGCAACCACTGTAGTTCATGTAATGGCTACTACAGTACACAATCTACAGACGCGGCAAATAGACTGAAAATAACAATAACACGAGCTAGACTGGGTGATACCATGTGATAGAGTGCTTTGTCAGCAAGCTCGTGTGTCTGGGTTTTATGCTCAGTACTGCAATACTACGACCACAGCCCCATGTCCACCAATAACAACAACCACCATGGTAATATTTATACTAGTAATTATATAAATATAAAAAGTATATAATTCCCTATACAATATGTATGGTGTTATGAATAAGAAATGTCCCTCGAAGTCTCCTATATCTGAGTACCTGGCTCACAGTTGGTGGCACTGTTTGAAGAGGTTATGGGACATTTAGGATGAAAAGCCTTGCTGGAGGATGTATGTCCACCAGGGGCAGGTTTTGAGAGTATCCAGCTTGCCCTGCTTCCTGTCTGCTTCCTCTGCTTTCTGCCTGTGGAGAGATGTAGGAGCTCTCAGCTGTGTTCTGCTGCAGTCAGGCCTGCCTGTTGTCCTGCTGACCTTGCCATTCTGTTTGGAACTATAAGTCAAAATAAACTCTTAATTTTATAAATTTAAATATAAATATAAATTAGTTTGGAACTATAAGTCAAAATAAACTCTTTATTTTATAAGATGCTTTTTGTTATGGTATTTTGTCACAGCAATAAAAAATATGTTTCCAAATTTTCAGATACAGAAACTGAGTCATAGACAAAATTAATTAACATACATGAACTACTCAACTATTAATGATAGACTATAGGTTCAGATATAGGCACTGTTACCTCAGGATCTATGTTTTACTCAATACTGACTCTATGCAGGTGGTACCTGCATGCAACCCAACATTTGAGATTTAGGTAGAACCTTGAGTTGCAGGGCAGCAGTAATGGTTTATATATGCTTGGCTCAGAGAATGGCACTATTAGGAGGTGTGGCCTTGTTAGAATAGGTGTGTCACTGTGGGTGTGGGCTTAAGACCCTCACCCTAGCTGCCTGGAAGTCAGTATTCTGCTAGCAGCCTTCAGAAGGAGATGTAGAACTTTCAGCTCCTCCTGCACCATGCCTGCCTGGATGTTGCTATGTTCCCACCTTGATGATACTAGACTGAACCTCTGAACCTGTAAGCCAGCCTCAATTAAATGTTGTCCTTTATAAGAATCACATTGGTCGTGATGTCTGTTCACAGCATTAAAACCCTAACTAAGACACCAGCTTAGGTTATACAGTGAGATAACATTCCAAAGAAAGACAGTAAGAAAGAGATGCATTGTCTACTGCCTCTCAAGTACATTTTTTAAAAAACTTGACACAGGATAACCCTAAATAGCCTAGGCAGTCCTTTAATTCATAATTTTTCCTGTCTCAGCTTCCGGAGTTCTGGGATTACAGCCCTGTGCCATCTTTCCTCCTTCAGTGATGGATTTAAAGTAATATTAAGGTCCAACTTAAACCTTTTTAGATTCGTTTGTTTGCTCGAGGAGACAGGAAGTCAAATTCATGCCATTGCAGATATAGAAGTCCAGAGGACAATTTTCTGGAGTTGGTTTTCTCTTCCACTGTGTGGATCTTAGAGAATCAAGTTAAGTCATCAGGCCTAGCAGCAACCACGGTTATCCAGTGAGGCATCTTGTCTGCCCATTATCACTTATGTCATCACAGTAGTCAGGTGTTGTGGGGCAGCCCTGCATATACACTGAGGGCCTGGAAACAACCATAGGCCTAAAAATCAACAATATGCCTGACATAAATGCCAGCTAACAAAAAGCCTTGGGTCTCTGTGGAAAAACACTGAAATAGATAGCTATAAGATATTGTAAACAGGCAGCTTTGGTGGAAATTTACCAGCCTGAATAGTCATAGACCTTGTGGATAGGCAGCCTTGGTGGATAGTATCAACTTAGATAAGGACAAGTGAATCATAGGCGGAGTCATAGTGATCTGTCCCCTGAACCTTCACCCAGCTGACCCACTGTTCTGGAAGATATCTGTACTCCCCCTGAAAACCTACACTCCTGCATCATCCCCTCCCCACATCCTGCCTTTTTGTGTATATAACCCCTGTGTGAAAAAGTAAAAGCAACCGTCTGATCAGCCTATAGACAAGCCCTGTTTCTTTGCATTCGCCTGTCCCCCATCTTCTTTTTCAGGTGATCTCCCCAGACCCCTGTTTAATACCCTGCTGGCCAGGACAGTCAGGCTAATCCACCAATCAGATTTCCAGAAAAGGAAAAGCCAAGTTGTGATATTACCATCACTACAATCTAATATCGCTGACTTTTCACTTTTTCCATTACCCAAAGAAATGCAATAAAAAGACATGAGAGATGACTGACTCAACATTTAACAGCATTTGCTGCTGTTATAGAAGACCAGAGCTTGGTTCTGCATACCCATGTCAGGGGACTCCGTGGAACTAATGTCCTCTTCTGAGCTCTATAGGCATCTGCACTTGTGTGCATATGCAGACATATGATTTTAGAATTTTTTTAATCTTAAAAAGAAACTATAAAAATATGTGTTTATTACAACAGTCCATGGTCACATCTCCACATTTCTAAGTGATTCTCAAAGACAAGAGTTCATAAACACAAATGTGGACATTTCTAACATGAGGAGTGGAAAGAAGAAGTAGGAGGTTCATGAAGGTTTAGTATGAGGTAAGACATTCGTGTAACCCAGTCCTTCTCATGGAAGGTCCCCAAAGGGCACCACCAACAGGACTGAGGACTTGGAGATAAAATACTTAGCCTCAGCCTGATCTACTGGTCAAACTCCTTGTGGGTGGAGTCCTCAATTTATGAGAATCTCTTTAAATAATTCTGATGCATTCTACTACTTGAGAACCATTGCTAGCATCTATTTAGGATTTAATTTATTACAAATACCAATGTCCTTTATGGAGTGGGATGTTTTTCACAGGACCACGGTAAGTTTCCACGCATCATAAACCACTAAGCCTCAAGTTGACATTTACTGCTTCTCCAGTGAAAGCAAGGAGGTTAGCTCCCCCTCTTAACTTAGGTTCCTATTAGGTTATAGCACACAATAGAAACATTCATATAGGTTGCACACACACACACACACACACACACACACACACACACACACACCCTTATAAAACATGGAATCCTTGTCATTAAATTTAGTAGGAAAATAAGTAGCTTGGAAAGCAATCCTCCTTTTTGTGTAAAAAGCATGAAGACTACTTGCTTCTAGTCTTTTTTTTTTCTTTCTTTCTTTTTCTTTTGCATTTCTATGCAGTAAGCAGTGATCAGGTACCTGGATCTTTTACAGCAGCTCAAAGACACAATCCAAGTTGTGTGACTTTACTGTCGTAGGTATTGACTATGACGTGCAAGCTGCTTCTACAGCTTAACTATATTTTAACCAAATGTTACTATTGTTTCACAACAGTTATTTCTAATGCCTGTATGTAGAATGTTCTCATGATGTCCTCTCTTCCTGCAACACATCTCTTGATCATCTTTTGCCAGGCTCTGTGCTAGATGCTGAGGATACAGCAAAGACTGATGCAGTCCCTGTCAACACGGACCTCGGAGGATGGTAGAGATAGACAAGAGCCCAGGTAATTACAATACAGAGTGATAAGTGTTATGATAGGTGAAATAAAGGGTGCTACTGGAACTGTTCTCAATAAAAATGCAACGTAACTGCTGTCTGAGTGATTTATTGCTCTTGATTATAAAATATGCTTGCAAGATAGAAGCTCACTCCTACTCATCCTTCAGGAGGCAGCTCCAGTTGTCATGTCCTCACACCCTCCAGTGAGTCTTGTCCCCCCACCACCCTGCCCCCGCCACTTGAGATTAGAGTCCTTTCCATGGGCATCCATCAAATGCTGTGTATTTCTATTAGAGCGCTGCTCACACTGCATTCCAATGGTCTGTTCAAATGTCTATCACTCTGATATACTCTCAGCTCTTGGAGGGCAAGGACTCTGTATTATTTGTCTTTGTGATTTTTAGCACAAAGCTAACATCAATACTGTTTTATATTCCTTTATTGCATGGTTTAGGCTTGCCTCTCCACTATGAATCACTACTACATGTTTTATCACCTTAGGGGGGAAATGGGCTTCTCTCTTGATCTTTTCACTGCTGAGAACATGAACTCATTTTAGGCACTTGTCTTAAATAGTCACGTTTAAATGGAGCATGCATCTTGATATTACACTACAGTTATGATTAGCGGAGAAGAGAAGATAATTTCTATATGAATGCTATCTGCATATCATTACCACTTTCCCTAGTGACTTGTTGACCTGGCTAGTGTTTCTGCATTGCTCTCTTGTTCCAGGTGAACCTACCCTTGGAGGGAATGAAAACAAGCCTGTAATGGCTATTCCTGGTTGTCAACTTGACTATATATGAAATGAACTACAATCCAGAATTGTAAGGCTAACTTGTGATCCAGATCTTGAGGCTGGGAGATATGAGCTTCTGACCTGGATCTTGGCATGGAGATCTTGAGGAATAGTGGCTATGAATCCCAGGAGACTAAGGCAAGGAGATCTCTGAGTTTAAGGTCAGCCTGGGACAAGACAAGTCTCAGATCCAGGCGTGGTGGTACACACCTTTAATCTGGGCCACACCTTCTGATGGAGACCTACATAAGAACATTGGAAGAAGGAAGATTTGCTCTTTGCCTGCTTGCATTTACTTGCCAACACATCTGTTGGAATCTACTTCTACTGAAGACCAGCATAAACAACTAGTCTTGTGGGACTGAGCAAATTCTAGATCCTTGGACCTCTCATTCGGAGCTGACCATTGTGGGAGAGTTGAACTACAGACTAAAAGTTATCATAACAAATTCCCTTACTACATAGACACTAGCCATAAGTTCTGTGATTCTAGAGAACCCTGACTAATAGAGCCTCAGCTGTAAATGTGATTCACTCTAAGTTAAGGAAGTATGCAATGATATTGCAGTATCTAACATGCTGCCTTGTCCAGGCTAGTTTCTTAGATGTCAAAGGTAGGGGAGACTTGGTCACCAAATGAAGAGCAAATGAAGTGTAAAGCTATTGATTTTACACCTGTGTACAAATACATAGTTCTATGTGTGTCTGTGTACATGGACACACACATATACGTTTTTCCAAAATTTGTATTCTTCAAACCCTTGCAATAGGTTGACACTCCTTTATATTTCTAGTCTGTCTTTTTCTAGACTTTCCTGGAGGAGGACTAGACTTGTGAGAATGTCACTCCTAACCTAATAATAACAAAAGGCTAGGTGATTTACAAAATCACAGATAATTTTACTGTTGTATTCATGTCAGGTCCCAAAGAAACTTGGGACAACTCTTACTCAGTACTTGTGGTTCCTCCCAGCACTTGGGACCCTACTCTAAACCTGTCCCTTCCAGGGCCTGGGATTTCCTTGCCCCGCCTCTCTTCCTAGATAATCCTGCCATATTTGACCACATGCTCTCTCCATCTCTTAGTTCACTTATGGCCTTTTGCTCCACTGCTCCTCTCCTGCCTTCTTTTGTTCCCCTCTCTCCTTTCTTCCTCTCTTATTCCCTCCTTCCTCTCATGACCCTGTCTGTGAGTCTGTTGGCCATGTTCAGTCTGGATCTTTCCAGATCCTCTGACTGCCTTATATCTACAATAAAATCTTCTCCTCAACCATAACTAAGAGTGGTCCTGTCCTTATTTTTCATTCAGTTAACATAGGGTCTCTCTGTAAAGTCAGGATAATCTTGAACTCATGATTTCTGTTTCTCTGCTCACAAATTCTGGGATTACAGGACGGTACCACCATGCCTGGTCTATACATTTGTTTGAAAATCAAACAAATCAGTAACCTAAGGCTTCCAGACAGCTGGTTAAACTTAATTAAGTGATAAATGGTTCTGATGAGAGATAAGACACACATTAGAATCATTGGCAAATCCACATATGAGAGGATTCTGAGGATTCTGTATCTCCTGCCCAGATGTTTCCCAGGAGTGAGATCCAGGATGTCAAGAGAAAGATGGGTTCTGAGACACATTTGAATGAGTTTCCTTGAGAGGGTGGACATTGTAGTAGGAGAATTTGGGAGGTTTGGTTCTGTCACCATGTCCCTCAACTGACACAAAACAGAATTCAGCTGTTGCATTGGGAAGGGACTGGATCTCCCCAACACACACACACACACACACACACACACACTAACACACACAAAGATTCTCTCTCTCTCTTTCACACACACATACACACACACACACACACACACACACACACACACACACACACGAATGTACACTTTGGAGTTGTCGAGTGTGCTGGCTATTCGGTTGTCGACTTGACTACATCTGCCGTGAACTACAGTCTAGAAATGAAGGCCCCATCCTGGATCCAGATCTTGAGGCTGAAAGACACAGACTTCTGACCCAGACTTTCATGTGGGTTGACACATGCATTTGATCCAAATATTGAGGCATAGTAGCCATGAAAAGCTTAGGCCCAGGCAAGGTAGTATATTCCTTTAATCCCAGGAGACTGAGGCAAGCAGATCTCTGAGTTCAAGGCCAGCCTGGGACAGAGCAAGCAAGTTCTAAATCCAGGCATGGTGGTGCACACCTTTCATCTGGTCCACACCTCCTGCTGGAGGCCTACATAGGACATTGGAAGAAGGAAGACTCACACTTCTTCACCTGCTCGCACTCACTTGCCAGCACATCTGTTGGAACCTACTTCTTCAGGGTTCCAGCTTATGCAGAAGATCATCTGGAACAGCCAGCCTCGTGGGACGAACAACTCCTAGATTCTTGGACTTCCCATTCGTAGCTTCCCATTGTTGGATTATTTGGATTGCAAACTGTAAATCATTACAATAAATTCCCTTCATATATAGAGAGATTCCATAAGTTCTGTGACTCTAGAAAACCCTGACCAATACAGCGAGCTATAGTCAACTGGCCAGAACAGGTTCCCTTTGGTTTGTTTGTTTTTTTTAAATAAAGTAAGACTGGAATAAAGCCTTACTACCTTGTTTCCTTGTCTGTGGGTGCTTTCGTGCTCTGACTTCAGAATTAAATTGGAATGAGAGCAGAAGTAGAAGGCAAGACCTAGTGAACAGAGACTGACAATCCTATACTCAAGATACACCCAAAGTCCTCACAAACTTCGTATCCTCTTGTGGGGTTCAGTAAAGCAGTCATTTCTTTGGTGGATGGAGTGCAATCCCACTGCATTAGGCTATGATCAGGAGGACAGTGGCCGGGCACCATCCTCATACAAATGTAGTGTTTAGAACTTGGCTACATTGAGACTTGATCTTACAAGTGAGCCTTGTGTTTAGAACTGACCCACACTGAGGCCTGAGTGCTGGGAAACAGCCAGAAGTCAAGGAGCATGAATCTAACCTGTCGCAGGGTTAGAGAGAGTCCTGGGAGCAAGAGGCCCAGAAGCTGAAAAGCTAAAGGATGAGGGTGACAGACTTGGCTCAGACAGACACAGCCTAGAGAAAGTGGCTCTACCCTGGGTGCCTGAAAGCTGATTGTCTCCTTTACAGAATAACTCTGGAATTTGATAGCTTTGAACCAGGGGCCAGAAAGAGGGGTTAACCCTCCGGAACTATCTATCTACCATCCAGTGCTGTTTAGTTCAATTACCTTGAAGTTCCAGTGAATACTTGATACCCATGGGGGGATCTCTAGCAAGGTAGTTAATTCTTAGAACATCTTCAAAGACAGATTTGCTCTTCAGCTTTCAGTGCCGTGGTTGTTCCGCGACTCCTGACACATGCCAAAGACATCCTACCCATATTGTTAATTACTTCAGGAGGTACTACTGCCTGGAGTGTGATGGAAGGATGAGAGAACCTGCTCAGCCCACAGACTGCAAAGCCAACTGGTCCCAGGAGCCCCTAATACATACACAAAGAAGGGAAGATCCTGAAGTGAGCACAGGTCTGGCTGACAGCAGATGCTTACCCGGTAATGGTTTCATGCAAGTGTTGAGCAGCATAAGACCAGAATGCACAAGCTCTCCTCAACCTGTCCTCTAGCGTATGTATATAGCGTTAGCAGCTATGAATTTCATTGTTTGGGTTTTGCTGATATCTATTAATAATATACAATAGTGGGCTTGTGTGTTCATACAGTGTATTCTGATTGTATTCAATACATACTATCCTTTCTTGCTTTCCCCACATTCTTGATGATCATTTTCCTCTCTCCAGCTGGTTCTCTATTTCCATGTCTATCTGTATCTATGTTTTGCTTTATGAGCCAGTGAATTTAATGAGGGTTATTTGCAGCAGTATTGTCAACTCAGCAGTGGCCACACAACAGAAGAACATGTCTTCTCTTCCCCGGCAATTCCTATATATCTTGCTTTCCAATTCCTTATTCAAGAAGATGCTCCCATCTTCATAGAATACAGGTTTTTTTTTAATATTTGAGAGAGGTCTATGTTTGTATGTGTTGTATTTTTAAAAGAATAGTGCCTAACTCAAGGTCATCACAAAGATTGTCTCCTGTCTTCAGTCATTGTAGAGTTTTAAGGTTGATGTTTTGTAGAGAATGTCCATATTAGACATCATTAATAGCCTGGATTTTATTAAGCTTAATGTCAAGATTCTATAGATAAATGTTTCCAGGTAGAATCTGTATGACCTTTTGTGACCAGTCGCACAAGTCACATGGTTTTGTTTCTCCCATAATTCAGACTCTCCGAGAAAGGGGAATCACCAGCCACACTTCTCAATGATAGGGAAATCTATTCATAATTTAAAAAGACTGTAAGGTGGAACATCTTTTCATAGCTTCTGGGGAGAATACAATGTGCCACCCCACTCTAAAACAAAATAAAAATATGATAGTTTCTGCATTCTGTCTCTGAGAAAAAGAGGCATAATGCTTGGTGGGGCTCTAGATTTGGGAGACAACTCAAGGTACATTTTAGAAAGCTGCTTGGAACAGTTTGTAAACCATCTGCCATGGATCTTGAAAGGTTGACAAATTTATCACACTCGGAACAAGGGGAATTTCTATAGATGAACTAGTAACTGAGAAAGTGTGATTGGCTATTCTTGGTTGTCAATATCTAGTTGACTGTATCTGGAATCATCTAAAACCCAAGGTGCTGAACACACCTGTGAGGGACTTTTCTTTATTGGATCATTTGAAGTGAGGAGAGCCTTCTTAAATCTGGGTCACACCTTCTAGTGGCAGCCTATATAAAGGACATGGAAGAAGGGAGCTTTTGCTCTTTGCCTGCTTGCCCTCGTGCTCTCTGGAAAGTTCATTCCTTAACTAGGATTACAGCTGCTTCTTCAGGATTCGGGTGTGTGCTAAAGACCAGCTAAGACATCAGACCTCGTGGGGTGAACAAGTATTGGATTCTTGTACTTTTCAGTGAGAGATAGCCATTGTTGTAACAGTCAGACCACAGACTGTGAGCCATTTTAATAAAACACACACACACACACACACACACACACACACACACACAGAGAGAGAGAGAGAGAGAGAGAGAGAGAGAGAGAGAGAGAGAGATCATCTCTCTTCTTTTAAGAGAACCCTGACTAATATAAGCAGAAAGAAAGTACAAAGCTCTTATGAGGAAAATCACAATAGCAATAATAACAGAGGCCCCGCGAATTTGGAGTCAAGCCATGTGCTTTTTGCCAAGTTAGTATTACTGTGTCCTTTTGAGAAATGGTTTCTTACTAATTGTCTTGAAAGAAGCAGAAAGTCATGTCATTAGAAAACTAGGTAATCATGGAACTTGGTGCAAAAAAAAAAAAAAAAGGTATATCTGATATAACAAGCCAAAAGGTATCAAAAAGCAGCCCTGTAAAATTAAGTGAGAAGGTCATAATTGAATTTGTTGAATTGGTCACTTAAATTCTCATGGCAACATTCCCATGGCATTGCTGACCTCATACAACCTCTGTGGACCATGATTTGAGGTAACCATCTACATTGATTCTTCTAACTTTGGTCAGGGAATTGTTGGGAACAGGTTTGAGATTTACAAATGCTGTTATCTCCTGGAATGGGCTCAGATTATGTTATTTGTATTGCAGATGAATGATCTTTAGGAAATCATTATTGAAGAAGATGTGAAAAAATACTTACTCCAAGAATAACAGATAATCTCCATTCTCAGTGACTTAGTTTGGCTTTTATTGCTGTGAAGAGATACCATGATCAAGGCAACTCTTACAAAGGAAAACATTTAATTGGGGCTAGCTTACAGTTTCAGAGGGAAAATCCATACCATCGTGGTGGGAAGCGTGGCAGCATACAGGCTGACATGGTACTAGAAAAGGATCTGAGAGTTCTACATTTGTATTCACAGACTGAAGAAAGAGAGAGCCACTGGGCTTGGGCTTTTCAAACCTTAACACCTACCACCTTTGCCACACTCCCTCCAACTAGGTCATGCCTACTAATCCTTTCAAATATATGAGCCTATAGGGGCCATTCTTATTCAAACATTCTATTCCCTTATTCTCATAGGATTCTAGACATACCATAATGCAAAAAATGCACTCAGTACAGTTTCAAAAGTCCCTACAGTTTATCACAGTCTCGACACTGTTTAGAAACGCAAAGTTCAAAGTCTCTTCTGAGGTTCACGGCAATCTGGTAACTGTAACCCCTGTAGAATTAAAATCGAAAAGCAGATCACATACTTCCAGCATATAATGGCAATATAAGTTACCATTCCAAAAGGGAGAAAAGGAAGCACACTGAGGAAATACTGAACCAAAGCAAGTTGGGAAAACATTGAACTCTGTATCTCCATGTCTTCAGCTCTCCAACTCCTTCAGCTTTTTTGGCTGCAACATAACTCCTCTCTCTTGGGCTAGTTCCACACCCTGCTACCAGCTCTCCTCAGCAGGTACATCACAACTCTGACATTGTTGGGCTGTGGTGCGTGTGGGGTGTATGGGCGTGGGTCCTGTTGGGTTGAATTATGAGTCCCGTATCTGTCACCTCCAAGGGGCTGTGGCTGTGGCTTAGAGAGGCAGAGGCACTGGAATTTGACTGTGTTCACTCCATACCAGGGCTGGGAGGATGTCAGGCTGTGAGAAGCCACAGGACTCCACTCCAGGGGTGGAGAGAACACAGTCTGGGGTCCCTCGGAGGCTGGAGCTCTTGGGTTGGAAGTCCGTGGGCCAAGGTGGCTAGGAACTGACTGGTCTCAGGCCCTTGGGTGCTGCTGAGAGGCTGCTGAAGGGTCAAGATGGAGATTGGGGAAGTGTATGGGCTGGATCAACCAGCAATCTATGGGGCAAGGGGAAGACGTTCCAGCTTCATCCAGCGGGAAGGAGACTCTTGGTTGGGGTGACTCACTTGGCTGGATCACAGCTGCTCAGCTTGTTGAGTTGTCGGGCCTCTGTGGCTAGAAGCATAGATGAGGGGGGTGGGAGATTAGACTGTGGCTCTGTAGTTGAAGACCTTCTCCATGGCTTCCCATGGTGGGCCCCAAAGAAGAGAGGTAGTCCATGGTCTTAAGATATTTATTGTCAAGGTGGAAAAGCTATACTTGTATTCTCAGTGAGGGCCTGAGGTTAAATACCTTTTGCAAGGAGGAGGGTCTGGGAAGGAATGCTTAATTGGCTATGCCCTCTGGCCCTTATGTATCTCATTAGTATGGAGATCTGTCTTGAAGCTCTGTGGCCAGTAGTCATGCCCTCTACCTGTGCTACATGGCTGATGGCCACAAACCTCTCTGTGGGAGGGGCTGTAGCTATGTGAAAGGAGCCAGGGGCCCAGGAGCAAGGCTGAACTCCTACTGTCCCTAAGGGTCTCTGGGGTTCAAGGCCTGTTCGACCAGGTACCCATCTGCCTTTCCCAGCCCCACATGACATCTCTAGTTAATATCTTCAGGTCTCTATTGAAATCCAAGCTTCACTTGCACAGCTTTACACAATGGCTTCACATACTTGGCCTCAGTGACTTTCCTTAGTCATGGAGGGAGATTCTATAACCCCTTTCTTATATCCTTGACTCAGAAGCCAGAATCAAGTGGCTGGAGCTGCCAAGTTCTGCTTCTTGCTGGGCCTGGATTGTGCTCCCCTTGTTCAATTACATCTACCTCAGTTTCTTGGTTTTGATGGCTTTCTTCACTGCTCAAGCTCTTTAAACTTCCTGTTCACAGTTGGAAGCTTGGCTGGGTGGGGCTCTTGCCCTGAGGTCATCATTCCCTTTATCTCAGTTATCATCTGTCTTTCCTTTCACCCTTTCTTTATCTCTCTGAGCCCTGGGCTTAGCTCCATTACACTTCCTGGTGCTCTTTACCTCCTCAAACTGTACATTTTGTATTTTTCCATGCTTAGCTTGCTCCTTTTTATTATAGATCTTCATAAGAGCGACCACTAATAACCACACAACACATTCAATACTGGGTTGTCTTGAAATCTCCTCTACCAACACCATTAATCCAAACTCTTCAATTTAGACTCAGACACATTTTTTTTTGAAAAGCTCAGAAAGCAGCTACATTCTTCATTAAAATATCACAAGAATACTCTGTAGATGGCTTACTAATAGTCTTCTCCTCTGAAACTTCTTAAGCAGGGCCATCATAATCTATATTTCTCCTACCATCACTGTCTTCCTACTAGTATGGCCCATTAAGCACTGCTTAAAGCATTCAACTGTGTCCTAATCTAAAGTCCATATTCTATCAGCAAGCAACATGGTTAAGTCTGCTATACCAATACCCTTCTCCCTGATGCCAACTTCTTTCTTAGCCAATATTCTGCTGCTGTGAAGAGACACCATGGTCATTGCAACTTTTATAAAGACAAGCATCTAACTGGAAATTGTTTAGAGTTTCAGAGCATTAGTCCAATTTTAACATGTTTGGAAGCATGGTAGCATGCAGGCAGGCACAGTGCTGGAGAAAAGGCTGAGAATTCTACATCCAAATCTACAGGCAGCATGAAGAGGGGACCACTAGGACTGACTTGGGCCATTCAAGACCAACCTCCAGTGTCACACTTTCTCCAACAAGGTCATTTCTCCTAATCAGTTCAAATAATGCCATTTCCTAAGAATTCAAATCTATGAGCCTATGGGAGCCATTCTTATTCAAACCACCACACTATCTAACATCCTCTTTATACAATATTGGCTTCTGTCCTCTCAACTCTAGATATTAGGGTTTAGAAGATGAAGACTATTTAATGATGTAGCACAGGGTCTGTAATGCCAGAATTTGAAGAATTGAGTCAGTAGGATGTCCAGTTCAAAGATACTATAGATGATATAGCAAGACCTGACTCAAGTAAAACAATTGTATACCAACTACATAACACTATAACAGTGATGACTATTATTCTCAAAAAGCACAAGTAAAAGAGACTGTGTTAAGTGGCCCAACCATGGCTTGAACTAGACATTACAAAGTTCTTTGTCCATTAATATTCTATGTTTTCTCACTTTGAGGGCAAACTCATTGTCTGAGTCTTGGTGGGTCTTTGGGTACTGAATGCTTTTCTAGAGGCCATGTTGGTTAGAAACTATCTTTCCCAAACCTCAGAACTGTGATATGAGCATGACATCTAGGCTTAGTCAATCAAATTTTGGCCTTGAATCTTTTTTATTATTTTAAGTTTTAAAATTCACTTTATATCCCAATCAAAGCCCCCTCCCTCTTTTCTTCCCTGCACTATCCTTACAAATCCCTCCCTCCTTTACCCCCTTCCCTTCTCCTCAGAGAAGGGAATCCCCTTTGGGTACCACCCCACCCTGGGTCATCTAGTCCTAGCAGGTCTAGGCACATCCTCTCCTGCTGAGGCCAAGGCAGTTCAGGCAGTAGGGAAGAGGATCCAATGTCAGGAAACAGACCAAGACAGCCCCTGTTCCACTCGTTAGGCTATACACATGTGCTATAAATGTGTAGGGGGTCTAGGTCTAGCTCCTGCATGCTCCCTGGTTGGTGTCCAGTCTCTGTGACCCCCCCATGGACCCAGGACTCTTGACCCCTCCAACTTGCTCACTTCTATCTCCCACTCTTCCATAAGACTCCCCGGGCTCTACTTGATGTTTGGCTGTGGATCTCTGCATATGTTTCCATTCACTGCTGGATGAAGTCTTAGTTATGCTAGGTTCCTGTCTACAAGCACAGCAGAATACTATTAATAGTGTCAGGGGTTGGCTCTCTCACATGGGATGGGTCTCAGGGTGGAGCAGTCATTGGTTGGCTGTTCCCTAGTCTTGCCTCCATCTTTATTCCTGCATATTTTATAGGCAAGACAAATTTTGGGTTGTTTTTGTGGGTGTATTGATGTCTACCTCCATCCTCTGGTAGTCCTGTTTACAGGAGGTGTTCACTTCAGTCTTGATATGTCTTTTGATAGGAATCTAAGCTAGAGTCATCCCCATAAACTCCCCATATCCTCTCCAGTCCCAGGCCTCCAGCTAGTCACCATAGATGCCCTGCCTCCACCAATTTCCATTCTCATTGCCAGTCCTCTCTTAGTGCCCTCTCTTGATGGGGCCCCCTACTCCTCACACCTGTTAGCTATCGCTGTTCCCCTCCTCACCCCCTCTACTTCCCAGCTCCCCCTCTCCATCCACCTCCGATGACTATTCAGTTTCCCTTTGTGAGTGAAATTCACACACCCTCCCTTGGGACCTCCTTATTACCCAGTTTCTTTGGGTCTGTGGACTGTAGCATAGTTGTCTTGCATTTTGTGGGTAATGCCCACTTCTAAGTGAACACATACCATACCACAGGTATCTTTCTGTTGGCCTTGATTCTTAATTGAAGCATGCAAAAGAGAAAAGATGATTAAATATCTTCCTAGGAGCTTGAGGTATGAACACAGTGTCTGTAGTCCTTGCATGTGTGCTAGGATCAGCAGCAGCAGCCTCACCAAGCATGGGTGTGGTCTTCTTGTGATTCCTGTGATTCCTCCTGTTTAGTTGCCCTGGAAGCCTTTCCTTTTTTTTTTTTTTTTTTTTTTGCTTGCTTGCCTGGTTCTTCAGTTTTCTTGATAATCCTGTGAGCTACTTGATATCCTGTCAATATAACCCTTTAGTGCTAAGTTTATTTCTTGTGATCAAAAACTGTGTGTCTTTGTGTTGTTTGGTTCAAAGTGCTCTGCACTTAGTACTTAGGAAAGAGGTTGTTGAATGACTCCGTGGCAAGTATGTTTTGTATTTTGCACAAATGTGTTTGTCTATGGAAACAACATATTATTAGTTTTTTTCATATAAGGCAAGACAATCTATTTTATGCGATTTTAATTTAAAATTTCTGGAAAAAATATATATCATAGAAGAAAATGATAACAATAAAACATTGCAAAGCATCAGAAAGCCAGTGGCGGGGGATGGGTTGGAGGATTGGGGGTGAGCGGGTGCTTATGCTGGATCACGTGCTTCTTGGGGAAAGCAAACACAGAAGTAAAATCCCTAACCTTATCCTAAGCCAAATCCTTCCTAAGGGAAGGTCGGCCTCTGGTTCAGCCTAGTGTTTGTTCGCTGAGCCTTATCCACAGTGAAACTCAGGTGGCAAGCCTCCCAAAGGCTTTACAGGCCCACAACGGCTTAGGCTCAAGCCCCTCGGGTGAGGCTGTGCTAAGAAGGCTAAAGGGGACTGTTGGCGCAGGGTTTAAGGCTGGAACGTGCCTATGCCCTAGAATACACGTGGTTTCTATTAGTTTGTGTTTTTCCTCTTTGGGTTTTTTCTTTGCTTGCATGATTTTTTTTAATTATTATTTTCCTGTTTAATTATTATTTTCATGTTAGAATCACAGGTTTTAAAGTTTTGCTGGGTGTGATGTGCACCCTTGTAATCTCAGCACTTGGGAGGTAGAGGCAAGAAGACCAGTAGTTGAGACCAACCTGAGCCACATAGCAAGTCTTAGATTAGCCCAAATCGCACGAGACCTTTTCTCAAAAAAGCAAAACGACAACAAAAATTGTTTTTTCCCATCCTATATGTCATCATTTTATTATATTTACTTATGAAAAGATTTATCTCTGATAATATCATTAGTTCAAATTTAGCTTCAAGATATAATTTTATACATTCTTATAGTTGTTCTGTTTGAAACAAGGTCTTACTACATAGTCCTGGCTGGCCTGGACTCTATGTAGACCAGGCTGGTCTCAAACTCACAGAGATCTATCTACCTGCCCCTGTTTTCTGCATGCTGACATAAAGGCATGTGCCACTATTCCCAACTTACTTTTATAATTACGTTTGTGTATTTTTTTAGGGGAGAGTTGCAGTGTATACACCACAGCTTGAGTGTAGAGGTCAGAGGATAACTTTGGGGAGTTGGTTGTCTTCTTCTACCTTGTGTGTTCAGGAAATCCAAAGCAGGTGATCAGTCTTGACTGCAAGCACCTTTAGCCACTGAACCATATATCTTACCAGTTTATAATCGGTGTTTTAATAGAAATGTATTGATGTAATTGCATTTGATAATAGGGCAATGTTAAGAAGACTCTAAAAGTAAATCTCAATGTTCAAGTGTCTCTTTATAAAAGTAACTGATTGCTATTGAAAATATGGTTATTGGATGAAACTTTCAAAATGTCAAAGACTAAAGATGTCCCATGTAATTACATGTGATTGTTATACTACTATCTACCCACAATTCATCTGTGATTCCTTTGGCTGTCCTTATCACTTGGTCTTTAGAGTAGCAATTGGGGGCTGAGGAAATAGTTCAGTGCAAGCTTGAAGGTCCAGGTTCAAATCTCCAGCACCTGTATAGTAAAACCAGATGTGAAAGTGTGTGTCTATAAGCCATTGTTCTCATAGTGAGGTGGAAGGTGGAGGCAGAATTCCCTGGAAGGTCACTGGCCAGCCAGGGCAAAACAAGGGAAAAAGCAAAGACTAATGTCTAAGTTTGTCCACTGACCTCCGCACATTGTGGCATGCACCCGCAGGAAGGAGTAGCAGTGTATAGATCTTTCTGAATGTATCTAAAAAAAAATTTCCATCTCTCATATGTATCACATTCATTTACATTTACCTTTCATGGGGTTCTTAGGTGTATTATGTTTTAGAATAAGTCAGGCTACAGCTCAGTAGTTGTTTAGTCATTAAAGCATTCTTAACTGATTTCCATATCAATAGATGCTGTGCCTTCTAGAATGTAAATAACTTCTAAGGATACAATAAACTGGTGTTTATACTCTCTTAGGAAACAGCTCTATCAGTGACTTTCTCAGAGGCCCAGGAAAGCTTATCCACATTATCAGTGGCGATGCCTGCTAGGTTGTGTGCACATCTATAGTTTCCTTTGGTTGATTTAATCTTTAATATTCCTCCGACAACCAGGTCTACAGAGGCTCATAACATACTTAAACTCAACGTTTTTCTCCTCTCTCTCTGTCTCTGTCTCTCTGTCTCAGTCTCGGTCTCTCTGTCTCTGTCTGTCTCTGTCTCTCTGTCTGTCTCTGTCTCTTTCTCTCTCTCTCTCTCTCTCTCTCTCTCTCTCTCTCTCTCTCACATGATGGCAACACCTCTAGAGACCAAGACACGAGAATTAAAAAAATCGACACCAGCTGTGCAGAGGCAACCAGGCCGAGTCTCAAGATAAAAACTTAAAAGAGTGTTAAAAGAGTGTTGAGGGGTAGCTCAATGATCGAACGTGGTTCTCTCTCTCTCTCTCTCTCTCTCTCTCTCTCTCTCTCTCTCTGTGTGTGTGTGTGTGTGTGTGTGACTCTGGGTTCAACCCCCACTATGGAGAAAAAAGGGGTGGGGCTCTCAATTTCTTTATTTTTAAAATTAGATTCATTCATTTAAGAGGGGTGGGAGCATGTGTGTGTCACGGCATGCATATGGAGGAACTGCTGTTCCACCAAATGGGCCCAAGGGATTTAACTCAGGTTGTCAGGCCTGGCGGCAAATGCCTTTGCTCACTGAGTCTGATCACTAGCCCTACTGTATCCTTTCTGGTTCTTTGTTGAGGTCTTACTGACTATGGACTCTAGCCCCCATGGAAGCGAGGCAATGCCTGCCAGTCGGTTTGTTGCTGTAGTTCTAGTACTTACCACGGTGTCCCTGGCAAATGCTAGATTCTTAATGAGTTGGTGAAAGGAATGGATGGGTATTAACCAGTTTGACACTTTCCATTTTCTAAAGAGAGCTACATGACACACCTACTTGAAACACAGCCCCTTGAGACTTTTACTCTCACCTTCCTCACAGCCTAGACGTACTACTAACATTTTCCCAGTTCCAGCATGCAGACCCCATCATTTTATTTGCTTACACAGCAATGTTTTCATTGATCAGGTCATTCCCAACCCACCGGTCCCACTTTGTATCCTCTTTGTCATCACCTCTCCAGTGAATTTCCACACTCACCAGACTTAATATCTTTGCACCCCGACTCTGACAGAAATTTCAAGGCTTTTCTGAATTTCACATGAGCCTTAGTTCTGTGTCTATACACTCTTTTGACCTTCATCTCTACTCTGTATCAGCAATCCTCTTGGATTGATCTCATAGGATGCCTACCTGTAATGAACATAGTAAAAATGCTGTCTGGACATGCTAAACTAGCTTACTCAGGAACGCCACTACAAGTAACACTATTCATTCAAGATAATCAGGTACAGTCCTAGAACCCCCATGACACCACTGGACAGTATAGAAGCAGAGACCAAGAACACTGCGTTCCTCTGCACTTCTGGAGAGATGCCACTTTAATCTGCCAGTTAGTGTTTCTCCACTTTGGTAACCTTACTCTATTGTGAATCTCCTTTGACCATTTGGTTTCTTTACTATCGAAATAGGACTCTTGAAGTTAAAGGATTATGTGAGTTCAATAGTATCTTTCTTCAGTAATTTACTTACAGTGTCAGTGATACTCTCAGTGTTGGTTGGTAAAAGATCCCTTCATTTTAGGGAGTTTTATAGGAGAAATTTGGACATGGGTGATGTTACAGCCCAAGGATTTAAGTTTCTTAATGCCATTGAGGAAAAGATTTGGGTATGCCCTTCATTCCCAGTTCACAATCCGGTGCTGGTATAAATATCATGGGAATATTTAGAGATAAGTTATAGACTAATAATTCTATATTTTCTATTCATACTTCAAATGGCTTTCCTGCTACTCAGAGATAGTACAATAATTACATAATCTGGGGCATTTGGTAGGGGTGGGTAGAGTTTGCAAATTGTTACCTCACTACCTATATCTATCAGCTAATTTATCTGTTGGATCCTGATCTATGCTGGGATCTGTGTGAAGCATCTGGGGTCCTTCCTTGATTCCAGGGTTGTAAATTCTATATGTTCTTTGGTCTTCCTAAGAATCTGTTTCTGAATCCACCTCCTTAAGGCTGTCTTACTGGTATTTGATTTTATCTTCCAAATGGTCTTATAGCTCTGATTTTCTGAAAGAATGGAGGGTTGGGTCCTGGGTGTTCTTGCTCTGCCTCTACCTTAAAAAGATCACCTTTTAGTTGACTTTTCCCGTGGCACTGGTTTGGTTTTGATACTGTACATTAGATTCAAGGAATACTATCTTATCTGTCTCCAGTTCTTTAGTATGCTTGAAGGAGTTGATAGCATCTCCCACATTTTGGCAATTGGCCAGAGTTGATGTCAATGTCAGTCTCAAACATGGAGGGCATCCTTAATTAGAATTTTCCTCATGCCTGGGAGTGGTGGTGACACCTGTAATGTTGGACTGTTTGGTAAATTAAGCAAAGTATATGTAACTTCTTTGCCAATTCAGTTGCTTCTTCCCCATTTTCCCATTGTTCTGCCTTCCTTGATGGGGAAAGGTTGCTTTCATGCAGTTGTTATCCAAGCCAATGAAGGTAGACTTTCCCCTCTGGCTATATCTAAAATTCATTGCAGTCCTTCAAATAGGTGGGAATTTTCTAGAATCCCTTTGACTCCCTTCATTTCTTCGGAGGTTAACACTGCTGTATCAGCTCCCCTTTCCCATTAGTGGGAGACACAGGATGTGTCCTTATCTCTTCTTTATACAAAATCTTGATTCATTTGTTGCAGCTCTGTCCTTGTAAATGGTCCAGATTCTCCTTCATGGCTTACAGGAAAATGGCTGGCTAAACAGCTAGGAGTAGTCTTAGCCTTACTTGCAGTTACCGGTAGGGAGGTCTTGGTGTAATTGAGACATATGACTGGGCTAACCATGTCTGTCTCCTCCACTTGGCTCCTGTCTTCTTGTCTGGGGCCATAGTTCTCTCCTTTCTACTTCTGTAGGCCTTCACAGACTGTTTCAATGCCCACTCTCTATTCCTGACCCTTCTCTTTTCATGAGTGGGACTCTCTTTTAGACATCTCTAGCTTCATGAGACCCATGAGCCTCACTTCCATTACTTTCTTACCAATGACTTCCATACACCCCATCTTCTCAATGCTTCTCCATTCTCCTGTTGTTACAGTTCTGGAGTTAGCCATTTACCTTCCCTTTATACTCTTTCATTCCACCTCACCATGAACTTTATTGGTTGAACAACAAAAACAAAAAGTTTATTACTACCTCAAAACACCATGACCAAAAAAAAATAAAATAAAATAAAAAAAATAAAAATCAAGTTGGGAAGAGAAGGGTTTATTTGGCTGACACAGATCATCGTCCACCATTGAAGGAAGTCAGGACACAGACTCAAACAGGACTGGTACCTGGAGGCAAGAGTTGCTGCAGAGGCCATAGAGGCATGCTGCTTACCGGCTTGCTTCACTTGGCTTGCTCAGCCTGCTATACTAGCCCAGGGTTGGCACCACCCACCGTGGGCTGGGTCCCCCCCCCCCCAATTGATCATTAATTGAGAAAATGCTTTACATCTAGATCTTATTGAGACATTTCCTCAATTGAGGCTCTTTCCTTTCTGATGACTCTGGCTTGTATTAAGCTGACACACAAAACCAGCCAGCACAACAAACAATCACACAATCATATAGCACACAGGAATTAGTGCCTCTATAAATATGGGGATCCAGCCTTAGTACGTTTTGTGGGAATGTCTACACCATTACAAAATTTTAAGCCTCTGCCATAACTTTTAGAAAATGGTGGTTTGTTCCTTCTTGATAAAGAAAAGGAGGGCTCTGAGAAAGAGACTGTGCTCAAGCATTCCTTCCCTCCCCATGTAGGTATCTGTGCCCTTCCCCAGGCCTGAGTAGGCCTGTGAGTCATTTACCACAATAGACCAAACAACAGTAGGACCTAAGTAGGACCTAAGAGGAGGCATTGCCTTGCCAGCCTTGGCCCCTGTGGTCTGCTACCGAGCTAAGAAGAATGGACTGCCTGCTGAGCTAGCCTTGACACCTTGGACTATCTCCTCAACCCCCCCCCCACCACTGGACTGAACCGAGAAGAGACTCTGGGGGGATGGGGCTTACCCTTTATATGTGAAAGCAAAATATTAAACTTTGGGCCTTGATCAGAATACTTTGTCTTGGCCCCAAGTTTCTCTCACCCTCCATTCCCGTTCATTCCCAGGCTTCCTCTCAGGTGAACCCAGTTCCTGTAGCTGCAGGTGGCTACAGGCATCTGCTTCTACCCCTGTTCACATCGTTTTTCCTTGTTTTCACTGAAGTTTATGTGATCAAGCATCTGCAACTCAACCTCTGTCTCTTAGGTCTGTGTCCTCTAAAAGATCTCCTCTCTCTTTTTGGTTCCCGTGGTTGGCCTATAAACTGGATCCAGAGACACCCACTTGAAGTGCCAAAAAGCTCTCTCCTGCTTTCACTCTGCCCCATCCACCCTTTCCTTCAGAAGTGACATTGAAGTCACTGCAATAATTCCCCATGGCTTGTGTTTTGTGAGTGAATGAATGAATTTTTAGAAACAGGGTCTTATGTATCCCAGGATGGACTCCAAACTGCTGTGAGCTAAGGACCACTAGGGTTCCAGGAGTGACCCACAGCACATTTCTTGTAGATTGAGCCCAAGGCATCATGCATGTTCTGAAGCACCCTACATCCCTAAACCCCAACTTTCCTTAATTTTTAAAAGACCTATCGACTTAACTGTTAATCCCACCAAGCGAGAACAAGACCAGTACTAAAATTTTGAGCCAATTTTGAAGCAATCATTAATTAAGTACTTGTACTCTGGACAGGTCCATTCTTGGGTTCCCAGAAAATGTGAAAGATTAATATTTATAAGAGGCTTATAAAGGCCACCATGTTTCTTATCAGGTCCAATCAAGAGTAAACATATATCCTGATGTAGTTTCTGCCTGTGTACATTTCCCTTACATCCAATCAGGGACACATGTCTTAGTTAGGGTTTCCATTCCTATGAAAAGACACCATGACCAAGGCAACTCTCTTATAAGGGATGACATTTAATTGGGGCTGGCTTACAGATTCAGAAGTTCAGTCCATTATCATCATGGCAGGAAACATGGCAGCTGGAGGAGAATTCTACATCATGATCCAAAGGCAGACAGGAGAAGACTCAGTATCCTCAGCCAGATAGGAGGAACATCTCAAACCCCACAGTGACACACTTCCTCTAACAAGGCCACACCTACTCCAACAAGGCCTACTCCTCCTAATAGTGCCAGTCCCTGGGCCAAACATATTCAAACCACCACAGCAAGTATACATCCTGGCATTTTTCCTGCACAGGTACCTCCTGCCTACATGTGGGCAGGCTCATCCAGTACAGTTGAGTCAAACAAAGTTGTTTAGGGGAATAAAAAACATATGGCTTGTAATCATCCATAAACAACAGGCATTGTAAGAAGTATCTGTCCCTGGGCAAGGGGCTTACAGGTTAAGAGACATTTTTGTTTCATGGATGTCTCAGGCACAGTAATTAAAATTTAAAGCATAACTTTGGCTCTTATAAACTACCCAGATCACCACTTTAACACCCAAACTGTTTTTTGCTAAGGTTACCATTTTTTTTTTTAAATTCCCGAAGCTAATACTCTCTTTTGACTGTTTGTCTCCCTGATTCTTTTGTGCATGTATATTATTTAGGATTCTATGTCAAATCTCTTTATGTATTACTAGATGTACTCTCCCTTAAATTGTGTCTTCTGTGACCATAAGTACAGCCATCTATGTATCAGTGACACTCAAATATAGTCTCAACTTGTGCCGAGGGGGTTAGGATGTAAAGTCGGCATGAAAGGCAAAAATAGAACAAGTTAAAATTATCCTTTAAAATTTTTAACATTCCTTGCAAGTCACCGTACACCATCTTGAATGTATATACTATCAATCAAGAAGCCCTGCACAGCCAGTCTTCCTTAGCTATTGGAACAGAAGGTTGTTGCTCTAGTCGAGTGCCAGATGAAATTGTTGGCTTGCACGTGGGAACCATGCTACAAGAAAAATATGTTATTGGGCTTTTTGTCTTGCCAAATGCATATCATATAGTTAATATAAGTTAAATAAGCATAAGAGATAACACCAGTCCACTGTATATATTTTTAGCCTGACTTCTTTTATGGGCTCTAAATGCCAAAGTGCTTATTGAATATCTTCTTATGGATATTTCAGTCCAAATTGTTTTAATTATATTTTTGAAAGCTGAAGAAGCGAGATAACTCACAGTCTACTTAGCAAAGGCATTTACTGTAATGATATAGCGATGTGACAAGGTTACAGCTCACAGTCACAGTCTTTTTCATATCATGGTGACTGATGTCCTCCAACCCTCCACTGCTGACCACATCCCAGCGTGCCCGGCTAGATCCAAGGTGGTTTCATATTCATGGAATCTTTAGGCCAGGCATCAAGTCTGCCAGTAACCTCAGGCTAAGGAGCTCCATTGAGACAAGTGGAATTCATAAATATCTTGGAAAGCACTGTAGCTCCTTATTGGTCTTTTCAATGCTGAATTTCGTCCACTGGCTGTTACATTATCCTATAGAACATTTGCACTAGGATACGCTGAGCAATCGGCCAAGTTAGACTCCAGCATTTCCTCAGTGACCAGACTGAATGTGACTCTGACAAACTGAGTATATTCTTTGTATGTTGAGCAAGCATCAGAGACAAGTTTATATGGCTAGCACTTTGCCTTCTCTTTATCATACACCAGACAGTGTAAATAATTAAAGAATTCATAGTAGAAAAAAGTTATGGGTTTCATATACATAAATGGAGCACTCCTCAGCTGTGGAGAGCCTTACTTCCACTTTCAGCCTTCTAACAACCCATGTAATTATAATAGAACTGGACAGCTCTTTATGGCATCCTCTTTCTTCTCTGTCATTATTCATTGTGCCTACATAGAGGATCTGTTTCTCCATTTGATAAAGTCTGAACCAAACTGGAATATTCTTTATGGCCAGTTTCTGTTTCCAAAAGGTAGGATACGAAGTATTTTGAACTAACCAGTTGGATAATCATTGTAACTTTCATTAGCTGTTACATATTTTTATAATTTTAGGGGGGAGGGTTGTTATTATATAGAGTCTTTTTCTATGTAGCCCTGGTTGGTCAGATATTCTTGACTCTGATGGTTTGAAAATGCTTGGCCCAGGACTGAAGGGGTCATGCAAAGAAGTTGAGGCTTGACACCATGAAGAGAGCCTATGGGAAGCTATTGGTGGAGCCAAGTTGCAGCAGAAGACCCCAGTGTATTTGAGATGCCAGTACCATGGGATGACCATCAAGAGCAGTACCAGGAGTGGGGTGGAGTCAACCAGAGCCTAGTTAGTTCGTGGCTAATTCTGTTGGTTACAGCAAAGAGCATGGAACTCGCTGTGTAGACTAGACTGGACTACCACTCGCAGCAGTGTGGTCTGCTGTCTGAATGCTATGATGAGCAGGTAGAAGCTGCCACGTCTGGTTAGCAGTATCATTTTCTTGATTAAAGACTTAATTTCACCGGGTGGTGGTGGTGGCACACGCCTTTAATCCCAGCACTTGGGAGGCAGAGGCAGGCGGATTTCTGAGTTCGAGGCCAGCCTGGTCTACAGAGTGAGTTCCAGGACAGCCAGGACTACACAGAGAAACCCTGTCTCGAAAAACAAAAAAAACAAAACAAAACAACAACAAAAAAAACCCAAAACAAAACAAAAAGACTTAATTTCTTTGTAGAGAAAAAGTGGCTTACAGAAAATTGCAGTTAGCACAGAGTTTCCATATTCCACATGCAGAAAGAATTCTGCCCAAACTGATGAACCAATTTTGGTATACCAATATTAACAAATAATCCATAATTGACGTCTGGGTTTGTTTTCAGTGTTGTTCAGTTTTATGGGTTTTGGTAGACATATAACATCCTACAGCCACAATTAGAGTATCACAGCACAGTCTTACTACCCAAGCAATTTTCCTGTACTATGTGTGTTCACTTCTCCTCTTTTGACTACCCTGGCAAACTGGAAACCACTCATCTTCCTCTCTCTAGGCTTGCTTGCTTTATCCTGTTACACGTTTGGGTGTGCACTTCAAGGTAATGCTCTTTTCTCTTTCTTTTTTCCTCCTCTACCTCCTCGTCCATGCTCTTCTGTTTCTGTGGGTGGAATTCAGGGCCCCATCATACAGGCAAGTCAAGTATTTTACCTGTGAGGCACATCCCTAACCCTAAAAATGACTTCTAATGTGATGGCCTGTAGAACCCCATTTTTCTCTCATTTTAGATATCTCAGGAAACCAGAACAACGACCAAAATCAAAACAAAACCAACCAACCAAAAAAAACAGCCTGAAGGTTCCAATTCTAGGAGGCTCCGTGTAAAATGTGTACATTCAGATCAGGTGGAGAGGCACATGCCTGTACTATCAGTATTTAGGGGCTGAGGCAGAAGGATTGCCATGAAGTGCACGCACGCACGCACGCACGCACGCACGCACGCACGCACGCACGCACGCACGCACGCACGCACGCACGCACATACTCTTGGAAAAAAAAAGACATTCAAATCTGACAGGTAAACAGTCCTATGAGGATTCGTAGTAGTAAATGTTCAATACATTTGAGCTTTCCTCCTCTTATCCTGTGACTGCTTCATTGTTTTATTTAATGATTACTCACCTGGAGTCTCACTTGAATCTAGAAATGCTATGATTAAGAACCCATGCCCTGAGGAACTTCATCATGCTGTGTGCGAGCGCACGGACTAGAGCCATTCCTTGCCTTGAACGCTACAGGAAAATGCACAGAGGTGACCTGACTTACATCCTGTTGTTTTGTTTACCGCATGAGAATCATGTCATTTAAAATTGGTTCTGGTGTAGAATGGCAGCCTTGAGCTAATGTGGTATAATTTGCAGTAAGTATTTTAAAAATTTGAGTACAATAGTATGGTAAATTAATGATTCTTATTTTGCACGAGAAAGTTTCTGGTAACTTTTTACTTTCTTTTTAGAAAATAATAAAGCAGCGTTGTCTGTCTAGATTGGCCTTGAATTCTTCTTGCCAGGCCCTTATTACTTCACAAGGTGTTGGGGTTATGTACGAGTTACCATGCCCTACAAATAACTTCTTATACTTCAAAACAAACAAACACGTCAAATAGAAGCAGATTATGATGTTCCAGGCTTTAATCCTAACACTCAGAGGTAGGTGATTCTACAGTTCTAGGCTAGTCTAGGCTATACATTCCTGTCTAATAAAACAAACAAACAAACAAACACACAAATTAGGTATTACCAATTAATTAATAGTTGCTTAAAAAGGTTGGTTGAGGTTCATTTTCTTTCTTCCTTTTTCTTTTTTCTTTTTTTTTTTTTTTGGTTTTTCGATACAAGGTTTCTCTGTATAGCTTGGGCTGTCCTGGAACTCACTCTGTAGACCAGGCTGGCCTCAAACTCAGAAATCCACCTGCCTCTCCCTCCCAAGTGCTGGGATTAAAGGCGTGCGCCACCACTGCCCGGCCGAAGTTCATTTTTTACAAAACTGTTTCAAAACTATTTTGCGTGTGGCAAAATATAACTTTTTTTTTTGGACAAACAAAATCGTGGTTTAATCATCAATAGAACCAATAATCAAAAACAGAAGAGTTCTGCCATCCTTCCAGATTCTAAGCCCCTTTTAAAGTTAGCCCCTTCTTATCTTTTGCCAGTGGTCACCACAGATCTGTGTTCTGTCCATTTAAAACCCGAAGTGTACACACAAACACACACACACACACACACACACACACACACACACACACACACACACACACCTTATTTCGAAACAAACTGGACTTACAGGAAATTGCAAAACCATTACCCAGAGTCCCAGGAATTTATTAGCTACTTTGCATGGTAATCTTACACTACTTGCTCAAGACCAAATCCCCCCTCATTACATTTGAAAACTGACTGCGCTTTCATTTTGCCTGTTTACTTTCTTTTCCAAGAAATGTTGTCCTCCAGTTTAAAGGACCAGATCGCTTTTCCTGAGATATCCTATCCGTCCCATGACCCCGAAGACTCCTATATCCTGTCTTTTTTCCTTGGCCCTACCATTGTCCCTTGATTTCATTTTACTGATTGGTATTTTCTGATTTTTGTGCTGCAAGTGGTACCAGCACTCGAATTCCCAACTTCTTGCCCCAGCCTTGTTTTAAATGGGTGGCAGTGACCACCTCGTTTAGCTGGCACGGCTCTCTGGGCTTTTGAGGATGCTCGCGGCCCGCACCCTGGCTCGCACTTTACTTGTCACGAGTCGCCTGTTTATAGCCAGGCGTCTCGTATGACTGCGCGTGGGAGGGCAGTGCAGGTACGGGGTCGCCACTGCCTGATCCGGAGCGACGACGTTTGGCTCCGGGGAAACAGATGGAAGCCGGCGCACGGGTTGCAGGAAGGTCTCGCCGTGACGTCACCGGGCGGCCCCACTGCGCATGCTCACCGCGGCGCGGGCGGAGCTCCTCCTCCGCCGTCCCGCGCCGGTCGTCCCGGCCCCGCCCCGCTCCGCCCCGCCCCGCCGCTCGCCGTGGGCTCCAGGTCAGGGTGAGCGAGCGGGGTGAGTACACCTAACCACGGCAACTTAACCACGGCGGCGCCTCGCCCGCCTCCCGGGACCCGAGAAGGGTGGCGGAGCGGCCAGCCCGTAACAAAAGGCCGGGGAGGTGGGCGCGGGCCGCCCGGGCGACCTTTCCACCTTGTGCTGGGAATGTGCTCACGTGACCTCGAAACAAAGGAAGTTAAGTGACTGGCAGGCTTTCAGATTTGCAGCCAACACAACCCCCTCCCCTCATAATCTTTAAAACCGGGACGTGGGGGTTGGAGATAAAGGACTAGTTAACTGATTTATAGAAGCCATACTTTCATCTGTAGTAATAACTATGAAAATCTTGGTAGTAAAGCCCAGCGTGGTCACATGTCTTTCAGAATCAAAATGGAGCCCTATTTTCTTTAGTTACATGTTTTCGACAAGATGCAAATTGTTTCCAACTGTAAGGCGAAAACAAAAATCCACAACCAGAACAGTTATGGGTTTGTTTTTGAGACAGTCTGCTACTATGTAGCTCAAGCTGGGCCTCGAACTCTAGGCAACCCTTGCCTCTGTCTCCGAAGTGCTGGAATTACTAGTGGGCACTCCCGTGTCCGGATTGCCTACCTTGAGCCTGTTGTTTCAGCCTCTACCTAGAGAAGCTGAGACTACAGACTCCATCACAGGTTACAGGAGCCATCAGCTTCTCTTCAGTGCGTGTATTCATGTTTTAAATGCTCTTTGACAATTGGCTTGCTCTTTCTAAGTGCAACAGTTCTTTTCCAAAGACTTCCTTTGAGTCATTATAATGTGACAGTGGCCGCCACTGTGGCGATGGAAGTGAACATTTATGATGGTTAGGGTTAGAGAACACAGACCCTGTGCAGTACTCACGTCTATTTTAGGATTCCAGGTACCATTGCTCCTCTTTGCTTCCAATGGGTCGAATATTGGCAGGAGAAAATGGCACAAAATGAAAACCTTGGCGAAAAAAATAAAGAGCAGCAAGGGAGTTAGAAGTCTCATAGAGCAGTTTTAAAAGACGACACACCTGAGCTTGGTGGCCTGTCCCTATCACCCCAGCCTGTCATAGCTGGAGGCAGAGCTACCTCCAGTTTGAAGCCAGCCTGCACTAGGCACAGCCACGTCCTGTCTCAATGAACGAGCAAAAACATACAGAAAATTGTTATTTATACTTTAATGAAAGAAACTAATATAAATAGTTCTAAGCTAGATTCATTTGAATATGGAATATTTCAAGATTAGGGTAATATTAACAGATCCTACTATACATAATGGGGGATATCTAAGACAATGCTTAAAAGAAAATTCCATCGGCCTGGTGAGATGGCTCAGAGGTTAAGAACACTGACTACAAGCCGGGCAGTATCATGCCTTTAATCCTAGCACTTGGAAGGCAGAGGCAGAGGCAGGTGGATTTCTGAGTTTGACAGAGTGAGTTCCAGGACAGCCAAAGCTATACAGAGAAACCCTGTCTCAAACAAACAAACAAACAAACAAACAAAACACTGACTACTCTCTTCCGGAGGTCATGAGTTCAAATCCCAGCAACCACATGATGGCTCACAACCATCCATAATGAAATCTGATGCCCTCTTATGGGGTGTCTGAAGACAGCTACAGTATACTGACATATAATAAATAAATGAAAACTTTGGGCCAGAGTGAGCTAGGCCAGAGTGAAAGGGAAAAGGGAAGGGAAAAAAAATCTATCTTCCGTGTTTAGGTTTCTAGCCTTGTGCTTGATGTACCAGCTAGAACTGACCGATAGCTGATCCTCCTGTCTCCACTTTTCAAGTTCTGTGGGCATT
>JANHMN010000014.1:14230414-14284074 GCA_030674055.1 Rhabdomys pumilio | reverse complement strand
TTGAGTGTGAAGGCTCTTGAGTGTGAAGGCTCTTGAGTGTGAAGGCTTTCTGTAACCTGCTTGCTCCCTATTCCCCAGAGTTTGTTATAGTCCTCACTCCCTCTGAGTCATTTCAGCCTATTCCCATGTTCATGATTGCCCTGTCTACGTCTTACTCGGTGCTGCAGAGTTCTTTTAACTCATAGTTCTTGGACTAACAGAAATCGTATTTCCTGTAGAGCATAGGCTGTAGGCCTCCGATGTTCTTGGTCGTTACTACCTTTAGCAGCTATAGCCAGTTGCTTTTTCTGTATTTCAACTTTTTCATCTATAGAGAAAATTATAGTAACATACTATAAAAAGATGCTATGTGAATTTTAGTTGCCATGGTTTTGTTACATAGGAAAGGCTTAATAATGCCATTTTTAATTATTACATCAACAACCCGTATTAATTCCTCAGACAGTGATTGTATAGTTTATCATTGATTTTATTGTATTTTATTAGTGTTCTTTTCAGCTTGGAGGTTTTCATATAAAGTTGATTACCAACCGTGGAAAGCAAAGCCGTGATTTATACTTATTTATACTTTTTCTTTTAAAAATCTCAAATCTCTCAGGATGATATTGAGGGCTCACTATTTTTTCTTCCTATCTTGTTATCTGGTTTCTTTTATATTAGCCATTTTATCTGTGTTACTTATAATTTTAAATTCAAGTCCTATCTGTCTCCAAAGTATTTGAGCTGACTTATAACCCACAAATGATATAATAACAAAGATAAATCGTGGTCATGAAGACATGAAGCTTGAGTAAAAAGACATTAGGGTGAGTCACACAGACATACGTCCTGTACAGAGTTGCACATTTTTTTTCCTACTTCTGTACAGTCAGTGAGGCAGCCACAGATGGAGTTCTGAGCTTCATGATGGTCAAAGGAAAGATGGAAACATACCACATTCTCTGCAAAAACACAGCTTCCTGTGTTAACATAATTGGGAATTGTTGCCTGAGAGATCATTACTGTGAGCTCCCACCTTCGCAAACAAAAAACGCAACTCAGTGGAAGCTGTCACGTTCAAGGAGAACAAAACTTAAGCTCTTTCTAGCAGCTGACCTGTGGCTAACGAGTTTCCACTGGAATGAACCGCATACGTCTATTGCTTCTCTTAAAGTCTTCAGCTATCTCCTCGCCTTGTTCTGCGTTCCACTCTGGACAAGCCTTTGCCTTGTTCCCCTATGGTAGAGCCCCGGACTGCTAGCATTTTGGAACTGCCCAAATCTGGAATCACTGAGCTCCTCAGCCTCTTTGAAGAGTCAGTGTACCATGGTCTTTCTTCAGCACTTAGACATGAGTATGGCGTGCATGGAGTGCCGGTTATGGCCATAGGTGTCAGAGAGAACCCAGACGATGTCATTCTCATCCTGTTGACCTGTAACTGACTAGCACTGTGTACAGGAGCTCTACTGCATGATGGTGATGATGGTGATGGTGATGGTGATGGTGATGATGGTGATGATTTTGAGATAGTGTCGTGTAGCACATGTTTGTGTGGAACTGGAACTCACTTTGTAGCTGAGGTTGGTCTTTAACTCTTCATTCTCCTGACTCAGGTCTGTACTGCCATATCCTCCCGATTCTATTACTACTATTTGTGTGTGTGTGTGTGTGTGTGTGTGTGTGTGTGTGTGTGTGTGTGTGCGCGCGCGTGTGTGTGTGTGTGTGCGTGCGTGCGTGCATGGGTGTGTGTGTGTGTGTGGCTGTGTGTGTTTGGGGAGGTATAGGAATTGACCACAGGCCCTTTTATTCCTGGGTACACCCCCAGCCCTCTACTATTTATGAAAATATATATTATGTGCATACACGTGATTTTGTGAGCTACTGCCATGCGTGGACGTGTGCCCATGGAGGTTAGGGTAGGGTGGGGTTCCCTGAGGCTGTAGTTAGACTTGTAAGCTGACCTATGTGAACATGGGAACCTGATCTCTGGCCCTCTGCAAGAGCAGCAAGTACTATTAACTGCTGAGCTGCCTCTACCAGCGATATTATAGAGAGTTGTACACTGTAGGATGCTTTATTAGGACTGGTCCTTTAGCAACAGATGACAGTAGCACACTATGGCCATTCTTTTTGATGACCTAGTATGATTCTGCTTATTTTATATACCTTACACAGGAGTCCCTAAATATGGGCCAGTAGGTTCTGCTTAATCTGTTCCCTTTCCCTTACTCCCTACACATACACACACATACACACACACACACACACACACACACACACACACGCACGCACGCACGCACGCACGCACGCACGCACACACACACGCACACACACACATATATATGTATATATGTATGTATCTATGTATGTATGTATTTGTATATACCTTGTACTTTTTATACTGTCTTTGTAAGAACTCTGCCTGCTTTGTAGAATGACTTTATTTCCGCCTGATGGGTCATGTTCAAATTTCATATTTTAGTTCTTGAAGAATTAAATTCATGTTTTAAAAACTTTCTGTTTTGGAGTCTTCCATGATTTTCGTAGGTTAATTTTGGTTTTTATTTCTTCCCCATGAGGACCCACAGAGTCAGCACTTATAGGATACATGCTGTAAAAATAAACAAAATGTTTGTGGAAATAAGAAGGCGCTTAATGTCTGGACAGAGTTTGCAAAAAGAGAAATGAAGTTTCTGGTCTTTTATGTTTGAATTCCCTCCCTTACCACCCTTTTTCTTTTCTGAGTCTCAGAATTGGTCTAATGACATAGGCTGGCCTGGTACTTGTTATGTAGCCCAGGCTAGCTGCCTATTTTCCTCCTCTTTCAGCTTCCCCTTGGCAGGGATCCTACATATTTGCTACTGTACCTGGGTCCTGTTTACTTTTTAATTTTAACTATTTTCCATTCACATTTTGCTTTTAGATGATTTGCTGTCTTTTAAAATTAGTAACAAAGAGGAGATTTTTTTTTTTAAGGTTTCAAGGTTTTCAGCCATTATAGAAAAAGGCTTTTCCTCTTCAACCTTGTAATTTAATTAATTAATTAATTTATACAGACAGCGTCTTGCAGAGAAACTTTGGGTGGCTGGGAACTAGCAATCCTCAGGCCTCAGTTTCTAAAGTGCTGGGACTATACCTGTACATCTCCTTAACTTTATGGAAGTGGGTGTGGTGTTTGAAAGTACTTAGCCCAGGGAGTGGCTCTGTTAGGAGGTGTGGCCTTGTTGGAAGAAGTGTGGCTTTGGAGGAAGTGTGTCACTGTGAGGGTGGGCTTTGAAACCCTCCTCTTAGCTGCTTTAGGACAGTCTGCTTCCATCAGTCTTTGGGTCAAGGTGAGAATCCACAGCCCTTCCTCTTCCATGCCCTCTTGGACACTGCCTTGTTGGTAATGAACTGAACCTCTGAACCTGTAAGTCAGCCCCAATTAAATATTGTCCTTTATAAGAGTTGCCTTGGTCATGGTGTCTGTTCACAGCAGTAAAACCAAAACTCAGAAGGTGTTGGTACCAGGGACTCTGGTAGTTCTGTGATGGGCCTGACCATGGTTTTGTTCAGATGAGTATGGATTTGGGGACTTTGTAAAGCAGTGGGGTGGGTCTTTGGTGGGCTTAATGGGCCATACTAGTAGAAGCATATAAGACAGTGTTCCTGAGTGTGTTTTAAACTTGACCTAGCTCAAGAGGCTTCAGAGGAGAAGACTTTTAGTGTGTGGCCTAGAGACTGTTTTTGTAATATTTTGTGAAGAATGTGACTGCTTTTTGCCATTGTTCAAAGTGTATGCTTGAGGCTAAGGTAAAGAGATTTAGATTACTTTGACAAAGGAAGTCTCAAAACACCCCAGTATAAATTCTGTTGTGTAGTTCCCTCTTATGAAGAGCATTTTAGTGAAAAGTAGCAAGCACAAGAAGGAAAAATACAAAACATGTAGTTCAAAGAATGAAGGGGCACCAGGAAGTAGGCTGAAGCTAAATCCTATGCTCAAGGATATTAAATGGAATTAAGGGAGTGGTGACCTGGGAGCAGGATCCCACCCAGCTAAGCTTATGCTTTTGCAGTAGAAGAAGAGAGAGTTATATCTAAGCATTATTATGACTGGTTATTGTTTTCATTTAGGCTTTGAATCTGGAATGAAGTACAATCCAGAAATAGGGACTTATCTCTGATCCAGATCTTGAGGAACAATGGCCGTGAAAAGCTGAGGCCCAGGCCTGGTGGTACACACCTTTAATCCCAGGAGACAGAGCCATGCAGATCTTTGAGTTCAAGGTCATTCTACAGAGCAAGTTCCAGGACAGCCAAGTGTAGGCAGTGAAAGAAATCACCAAAATCAGAAAGCTGGTGATAATGTAATAGAACAAGAGGGCATATCTGGAGCAAGTGCAGAACTTGGCAGCTTTGGCCATGTGACTCTGGCTTTAGAGTCCAGGATAGAAGGGACTTCTGGGACAATTGATGCCAGTTAGCTGGAGCTAAGAAATTAGCGGTAGTTTAGAAGAGACCAGCATCACTGAGGTGAAATCTGGGAAGTGTTTTCTGAGAGCACAAAGCAGCCGTGTTTCAGAGATAATCAAGGTTGTACCTTGTGCTGCATTTGGACTAAGTAATGTCTAAGAGTCACCCAGGTGGTACTGGTTTTGAAGGTGTGAAGGGGTCATGGAGAGCAGCTGAGGCTTGGCACTATGTGAAGCCAAGGAAGGCTGTTGGTGAAGGTGCAGCCTCAGTTGTGGTTGACGGCCCAGGACTGAAAGGGTCATGTAAAGAAGTTGAGGTTGGCACCATAGAGGGAGCCTATGAGAGGCTGTTGGTAAAGTCTAGTTGTGACAGAATTCCTCAGTGTATTGGAGATGTCACTACCATGGGGTGATCACCAAGAACAGCAGCAGCAGTGGAGTGAAGTCAACCAGAGCCTCGAGTGCAACAGAGGGCAGAGCTGGAGAAGTGACACCAGCCCTTTGGAGGAGCCCAGAGGATCATGTGTGGATCCTAGACACTGGAATAAAAAAAGCTGTAAAGTTGAAGTTGCCTTGGAGACCCCAAGATGTTAGCCATGCCGGAGTCATGGGATACCTACCAAGGAAAGCTGTTAACAGGGCGTGGAACCAGCCCAACAGAAAGAATTGTGTTACAGTCAGCTAAGCTGAAAGGGATTGGACATCAGACATGGAGATGTAGAGTTAGGAGTTTGCCCAGCTTGTTTTTGGTCTTGGTTTTGTCCAGGATTTCCTCACTGTGTTATTTTGGAATGGTAATGTATATCCTGTGATGTTGGAGGTGTGTGATCTGCCTTTTGGTTTTTATTTTATAAGGGATTACAGTTAAGTGATTGCATGAATCTCGGAAGAGACTTTGAACTTTTAACATTGTTGAGACTATTATAGACAGGGTGACTTTTGACGTTGGACTAAATGTATTTTGCATTATGCTATAGCTAGGTATGGTCCCCATACACTCATGTGTTTGAACGAGCCTATGGGGGCTGGATAGTGGAATGTGGTAGTTTGAATATGCTTGGCTTAGGGACTGGCACTATTAGGAGGTGTGACCTTGTTGGAGGAAGTGTGTCATTGTGGAGGTGGCTTTGAGACCCTCCTAGCTGCCTCAGACAGCCTGCTCCTAGCGACCTTCAGATCAAGGTGTAGACCTCAGCACTTTCTGCACCATTTCTGTCTGGATGTTGCTATGTTCCTGCCTTGATGATAATGGACTGAACCTCTGAACCTGTAAGCCAGCCCCAATGAAATGTCCTTTTTAAGATTTGCCTTGGTCATGGTGTTCCTTCACAGCAGTAAAAACCTAACTAATTCAGTGTGTCTCTTTCTTTATTCAAGAGTTTCTTCTTGGCCCCATGTTGACACTGAGGTTAGTGATTGACAGAAGAGGGGAAGATGATGGCAAGGCTGTGCTACTCTCTGTTTTGAAGACTCGTCTGTCCCTTCTGTCCCTTCAGGTCCCCACTGCTGGCATCATATCACAGTATTCAGTGTATCACATTCTCCTCTGGTTGTACATATTAAAGTAGCTAGAGAGAATGTGGAGGTTGAGAACCAGTAGGAGGATGGGAACTTCGTAGGTTCCCTTGAATGAACTATAGGCTGGAGGAGAGTGAGATGCTTCCGGTTTCCTCCTGGGACCTTCTGCTGCCGAGGTCGTGGACAGTATCAGCTCTAATTAGTGATTTTCCCTTCCAATCCAAGGACATGTTGCTTCCTGTTTAAACTTTGATTGGTGGTGTGTATTGTGAGAAGGCAGGAGGGAGACTGACCTGTTGGGTAGCTGCAAGCCTGAACTGCTTCCTTCTCCCTTCTGGTGGTTCTCCAAGCTGCGTATGGAGTTGCCCCACCCAGACTGCCATGTACCTTGAAATCCAGGCTTTTGGCCACCAACCCTATCACATAATCTGCTTTTGGTCTCAATTTTCTGGCATGATTGCTTTGCAATCATTCCCCCAGTAATTGTTAGAAGTATTTACTTGGGGATGTACGGAATCATATAGTTGGTTTGGTCCGGGCATAGGATTTCACATGAAATCTACATTTTCGAGCTTTGTCTGTCAGGATATTGTGACCAAATTGTTGTAAAAGTTAAAGTTTCCCTTTCGTAGCTAGAATACTCCCCCTTGTACCTGCCTTCCCCTCTGTCCATTAATACTCACTCTCACAGGCTCAAGTGACACTCCTGCTTCAGATGAATTGTCTGAGACCCTAGCCACAAGCTTGTGCCACCGTGCCTGGTTTGAAATGGCATGCTTTAAAAGGACATCATCTGTACTTATAGTTATAATAGTATGGGTTCTCTTTCAGACGGTTTTGCAGTTAACATTTCAAGTTAGCAGATAACACAGTTGATATCATGATCTTTTCCTCCATACACATCATTACACTGTGGTACTCACCCTCTCCTCCGTGCCCTCCTTCAGCCCCTGCCATCCATTTACTGGTCTCCTTCCTTGGTAAATCGTCTGTCCTCACACTTTAACATCACTTCAGTTCCAGTCCCTTTATCTGACAGTATGTGCTACTTCTCATGGTCAGTGATGTAGAATTTTTCCCAGGGAGGACAAACATAGATGAAGATGCTTCCTTTCATTAGTGAAAAAAGATATTTAATGTTTAAGTGTATTTATAGCATGTTCTATTATATATGTGTGTGTGTTTATTTATAAGTAACCTTAAATCTAGGGAGACAGTTATATATAAAATAATGATTCAATACACACTGTCTTATAGATTGATCAAAAGAAATATCCTCTGCAAAAAAAAAAAAAAAAACAAGAAAACAAATGAACAAAGCCGAGAAAACCCCACACTCACATAGACTTAGTTCCAAGCACATTAGATTAAAGCCCACATAAACATATGTGGCGTGGTAGTAGATAACCGTTCCTAGTGAGATCATCTGGATAGCGGTTACACTGCTACTACAGTTCACCGGGCTGCACAGTAGCACAGACGTGTCTTCACTCTCTCCTGAGGGCTGACCCCGAGATTGGAAAGGTATGAAAACATCATTCTGTTTTCCCAATCTCTGAATTCCTCTCAAGTGATTGAGAAAATGTTTGGAATGAGGTTTAAAAAAAAAAGAAGGGAAGGAAGGAAAGAAAATAAACCACAGCAACTAACCATCAGGCCTGTTCCACCATATCAAGACTCAGGCCAAGCAGATGTATTAGCTCCTTATACATCATGACACAAGGAGCCATGACGCATTTGTAACTTTATTTATAATTAGAAACGACAGGCATATTGGTTAAAATGAGAGGAGAATTCAGATTTGCTGAGCAATTTATTTTTAATTTTCTTTTTGGAGACAGGGTCTTAGTATGCAGTTCAGGCTCATCTCCAACATGAAGCGAAGCCAGTCTTCCTTAGAAGAAGCTCCCCAAGTGTTAGGATTAAAGGCATGGGCCACAACTCCTGGCTAAAAATTAATCTTTTTACTGACAGTTCAGTCATTCTGGTATTACTGCTGAAGTCTAAATTCAGTTTTTTTAACCTAATTTTTTTTTTTTTGAGAAAAGACCTCTTGTAGCCCAGGCTGATTTCCAGTTTGCTCTGTTGTTGAGGGTAGCCTTGAACTATTGACCCTTCTGCCTCTAATGGTGCCTCATTTCTGTAATCTCAGCATTGGAAAAGTTGAAGCAGGGGGATTCTCTCAAGTGCACAGTTAGCCTGGTCTTCATATTAGTCCAGGCCTGGATGGGTTACAGAGTAAGGGTCTCCTGCAACCCATGAAAATAAGCATGTCTAGAAACACAGAATTCACACACACTAGGGTTTTGAGGCAGGTGGGATTATTGGTGTTATTACTGGCGATTGGGCCACATTGTAAGCACTTCACTTTAGCCACATTTTCAAACATCTCCTATAGGACCTGCTAAGACTGTGATTTCTGCTTCTGCTGGTCAGAGGAAGAGGGAGAATCCAGGCTTGAAAGTGTGACTAAAATGTTGATTGCATTATGTTTTTATTTTCAATAAGCTGTGACACTCTTACTTGAGGAAAGAAACAGTGTTTCACTATGGTGTGTTGTGAGGATTTGGGTGAGATTAATAACCCTTTGATATGGTGTGCCTGCAAATTTGCTGATCAAGTTGTGTTTGCATTACAGTATGTAATGTCCTTCAGCAAAGCTCAGTCCGTAGATAATTTTAACAGTATGCAACCCAATATTAATTAGTGTCTTATTGTTCAGTCATCTTGCTGGTACTACACTGATGTTAATTATAACACGTGACTAGTGAATGAAAATTTATATTTCAACTAGCATTTTTAATAGTTTAGTGAATCTTAAGTACCTGGAGGGCTTAGGGGATAAAGTGTTTTTACGTGTTCTATTATGTTACCAAGAGTTGGCTTGGGACTTTAAAACTCTTAGGTACATAATCCATTTTGATGGGTTTTCTATTTTTTAAATTTATTTTTATTTATTTTTTTGAGTGTGTGTTATACTATGTATCCCTGGCTGGCCTGGAACTCACTGTGTAGACTTCGCTGACCTCAGACTGATAGAGATAAGCCTGCCTCAGTCTTCTGAGTGCTGAGATTAAAATATCCATCACCTGGCATGACAAGTCTGCATCCTTGATGACTTGAGTTCTGTTTGTGCTGATTTGTCACCTCTTGGTGTATGTCAGGATTGCCCGTCTTTAGCACAGCCCCATTTTACTCCTAGTCTCCATCTTTTCTCTAAGTGGTGGTTGAGACAGACGCTTGCCGTCTGTCTGATTCACATGCAGGATTATTCTCTCCAGCCTGGAGTCTTGCTCCCTTCGGAGGTAGACTCATGTCTGAATGCTTGCTTGACTAGTTATTTGTGGATCTACAAACTCTTCAGTCAAACTCTGCCTCTCTCCTAAACCCGTCCTTCCTCCAGGGATTGCTACTACTACTCCGCAGAACATGTGGCATCATGCTCAAATCATTCCTGTCCTGCATTTGAATCCCTCCTGCCTCTTTGTCTTCACTCTGCACAACATCTCTGAATCTCTCTTGGATTACCAAAAGCCTTATCACTGATTTCATCCAGTTAAGACAAGACCATTGTCTGTGCTGACAACCAAACTACAAATCCTGTGAGAGCTTTGCTCTAGGCCCTGCAGACCTCAGCATAGTTCTTAGTTCCTCTCACGCCTCCTCATGTACCCAGGAGATCTGTAGATGGGCATGGCGGTCCATGTTGGCAATCCCAGCATCCAGAAAGGAAGACCAGGAGTTTGAGGCCAGCCTGGGCTTTAAAGTAAATACCAAGCTAGCCAGAGATACATATAAAGAACTTGTCTCAAAAACCAAACCAAACCAAACCAAACCAAACCAAACCAAACCAAACCAAACCAAACCAAACCAAACCAAACCAAACCAAACCAAACCAACCAACCAACCAGCCAAACAAACAAACAAACAACCACAACCCAGAAACCTGTGTTTGCATATCCTGTTCCCATTTCTCTTTTTGTTTAGTTTACTCTAATTTTTCCTTTTGGATGTTTCCTCCATTAGGACCACACTGAATTTTGTCACCATTTACCCATAATTCTCTGTGCAGTCTAGGTATGGCATGCGCATCCAGGACTGTCTGACCTCGCCACAATGGAAGTCCTCATAGTTTCATTTTTCTTGGTCTCTTTCCTACTTCCTTGCCTTCTGGGCTGATCTGCACTGATTTCAGTAGCTCACCCTCACAGGAAAGACAGTTCTGAAATGTCCAGCCCTTTGGAGCATTACCACATTCTGTATTCTCAAGAAAAGGTATTCTGAGATCAAAAGAGATAACAACCTTTAGCTAACTGTTTCTACCTCCGTGCACATCGGAGCTCCCGGCTGGGCTTGGAGAGCCGTTACCAGTGGAGCACTTTTCACATACAAATCTTACATGACAGTAACATGCTCACAATAAGTGCATCCTCTGAGTAGTTTTAAAACAAAGTTGGTATTTAAAACAAGCTTGAAGTCTTTGAGTGGAAGGCCCCTTTTTCCTCCACTACACAAAACTTTGAGTACAGAGATTGTTGATGGCCCCACTTCTGTGACACTGATTTTAGGTCACTGCCTCTTCAACATTATATGAAATTCCTGTCCCTTTGAGGAGTCTGTAATTCAGTTTGTAAGCCATAGCACCTACTGTCTTTGTCCAATGACATTAGGTGCCTGTAGTATCATCTGGGGAGCAAATCCAAGTGTCTCAGTGTTTGGAACTTCCTGAGTGCCAATCATATTTGACTACAGTCAGCTGGATCTGCCGATCTCTTGTTCACACTGAGGCATCAGAGATGACTCTCATAAACATTCCCTGCAGTTCTTAAACCTTTTTGCTGTCCTGCATTCTTTGATGTCTCTACATCTTTACCCATTTCCCATCTTCTCTTGGCCTATTTCTTTTCCTGCCTAACCTGAGCTGACCTGTGGCCACAGCATTTCTCCTGTCTTAGATTCTGCCACTGAACAGCTCAGCCAACCTACAACTTTGCATCACAGATCCTCTCTCTGCTCTTCCCATTCTCCTGGAGCTGGGCACTCTGAAGCAAGTCACAGATCAGAGGGATGCGATGCAAATCCAGGGCCTTACAGGGTGTCACTCTCGCTCCATCTGCTTATCATTAAGTGCTGTCTGGTGTCCCTCAGCAGATTCCAATCTCAGTCCTTTCTCAGGAGCTCTCCCTTACCGTTATTCTCACCTTTTGAGCACCTGAGTATCCTGTGACCTCCTCTTCCTTAACCCAGAGACTCCTAAACACTCCTGAAAAGAGACACGATGGCTGCTCTGAGTCAGAGAGTTTGCTGGGCTGAGAACAGGGTGGTCTGTCACTGGTGCCTTGCTGGCAGTAGCGTGGATTGCTTTTTAATATTTTACACAAGTCTAACCATCTGTGGTGCTGGCTGGCAAGGATGTTCTGTTCCAAAGGTCAGTATATTGTTTCCCCATTGCTTTCTCTATATGGGTGGGGTCTCTTTAACTGGCCTTCTGTGCTCCCGTCGAGCATGTCCTTCCTAAGGCCTGTGGGCCTCCTTAATTACTGATTTGTATCCCGCCTTGAAGACATGGCCTGCAGACTTTCCTCACTTTAGTTTTCTCTGTAGTCCAACACGACTTAGCTGCACTCTGGCTGCAGATCATTGTGGCTCCTGCTACATATACTGTGGCAGTGACTTACGAATGACTTCCTAAGTTCCATGGATGATTTTCTTTTCCCAGTGAATCACTCTTGTCATGGGTAGGTACTAATTTTGCTTCCCGGAAAGCCGTGTCCTTAGCTCTGTGACTCTGACATTACTAAGCTCTCTGAATGCTATTTCCTTAATCTCTAGATCGTTGTCGGTTCCTATTCCTCTCTAGATGCCTTAAATGTCGGTGTTCTGAAGGTTTGTTTTAACCTTGCTTCTGTTCCTGGGCACAGAAGTTTTTCATGTTTTCATAGGGCCTTAGAAACACTTGTGGGAAATTATGAATGATACTCAGGAGAAGTATGGATAGCTGCATACACATACAATTTAGTGTGTGAAGTTTCAGGTGCATTCAGAAGCCATATTAAGAATATGGCCAGGTTTGGGATGATATGTGTTTGCCTGTTAACCTTACATTTAGGCAGAGGCAAGAGAATCAGATTACTGCAAGTTAAGTCTAGCTTGAGCTGCATAGTGAGTTTCAGGCTAGCCAGGGTTACATAGTGAAACTCTATTTCAAAAATGTCCAACCAGAAAACCCAGAGTATATTTCCCTGCTAAGAGCTAGGCATGGTAGTATGTGACTTTAACTATAGTACTTGGGAAACAGAGGCAAGATAGCCATGAGCTTCAGGCTAGCCTGGTCTATATAGTGAATTTCAGACCAGCCTGGGCTATATAGGAAGACTGTTTCATGAAAAAAGAAATAAAAAGTGTATGCTACAAAAACTTAATACAATGTAAAATGTCAAAATATACTTTTAAAAATTGACAGTATTGCCAAAGCATTCATTTTCTTTGAGTGTAGGTACTTGATTGAAATTTATTGCTCATGCCTTTCACCTTGTTTGTAAAAGGTAGTTTCATGGAGCCCAGTCGGGCTTTGACTTTTCTGTGACTCAGAGGGTGACCTTGAACTCCTGATCTCCTTGCCTCCTAGGTGCCAGAATCACAGGTACACCGCCACACTCAGAGCACAGTTTATTCTTGATTAAACTGAGCCTAGGACACACCTTCTAAATTTCTAGTTTTGATTCAGAGGCAGCTCTCCAGCCACTTCAGTAGCTGGTTGAATAGAGTCATGGGTGGTCTGTATGCTTCTCCTCTGTGGCTGCGCTGTCAGGTACACTGCCCTCACCGAGCTCGGGAGCAGTGGGCTTCTCTTCTAGAGGCACACGTTTATCTGACCCTTATCGAGGCACTTACAGGATACACAGTCACAGAAATTACAGTTGTCTTCTTGTATTTTATTGGTTTGTTTAATTAAACTCCGTATTTATGATACACGGATATGGTTTGTGAGCCTACCGTCATCTCTGAGGAGCAGAACGCTTTATGGTCGTCACGCTGCAGAGTCTGCTGCAGCACCACTGCGTGTTAATCCAGAGTGTGGTGGATAAAGGCTGGAAAGGCACTCTCCACCGGTGTTTGTTTTGTTGTTATCTCCCTTTCTTAGACTGTGAGTTCTTACAAGACAAAGTATCTGCCTTTTCCATGTCTGACTTTTCTCTATGCATGGTGCCTATGTAATATACATTCAACTGAGTGCGTAGACACATGTTTATGTAGGTTCAGCTAAACTTGAATAGTCTGCATAGTGGGTTGGGAAACAGCTTGTATAATAGACAGGTCTTAGCTCTGAATCCCTTTTTATTTGTATCTGTGAACAGATTCCTTTTGAGTTTTTATCTAAGGAATGGAGATAACACACCTTTGGTCATGAGAGGATTACGTGGAGATGTGAAGTGTCTTGCACTATAGTAGTTGATACACTAGGCAGTGGTTTTGATGCTCACAGCTAATGAGACAGAACATTGGTTGCATCCAAGTTCCTTCATTGAGAGGCCTCAACTACATGATCTGGCAGTTTTCTTATGTGCTAAAATATTTCTAGAAGTAATATTTTATGTTTTGAACAGCTTTCTACAACAACTGTATGAGTATTTCTTGGCACGTCACATTTGTGAGTTTGATCTAGTAGCAATTAATTAACTTTATACCTTGGAAAGCAATTTCAAGCTTTGCAACGGCATTTGTTGGAGAGTTGACCCTTCTAATAAAGTGTGAAGGGCAGCTGGCTTCCATGAGTCACTGTAACAGGGCACTGTAAGTGCTGAGATGTTTCCATAAAAGCAGAAATGTTTCCAGGAGCATATTTGAGAAAATTACTCAGAATCAGATAAAATTAAATGTGAGGATTATACTACATTCAACACTTCCTTTATCGTTATAAAAACAAACAGCACAGAGTGTTCGGTCAGATCTGTTCATTTGTAGCGTACATGTTTAGCAGTTGTGAGGCTCTGGGGTCAGTGCCCAGCAATTCAAAAAGAAAAGCAGACAAGAATCCCTCTCATACAACTAAAACTCAGTCAAAGAAAACTCCATAGATGGATACTCTTGATTCAAGGCTTTTAGGTTCAATGTTGTTTAAAACCAGATGAGGTCAGGGTGAGACTGTGGGGAGAAGAAAGTCTTCAACAGATGACCCGAGGATGATCTCCCTTGTCTTGACCAGCTCTGGGCAGCTTAAGCTGGTGCTAATACTGTTTTTGTCTGTCTGTTTGTTTGTCTGTCTTTTTGTTTATTTATGTATTTATTTATTTGCAGTTCTCACTAACATGGAGGATGAGTTCTTTGGAGAAAAAAGCTTCCAACATTATTGTGCAGAATTCATCAGGCATTCACAACAGATAGGTGACGGCTGGGAATGGAGAACAGCCAAGGTGAGATGTGTTCCTTTGTTTCTGTGTTTTGATAGGTCTCACTGCACAGCATAACTAGCCTGGTACTTTCTTTGTATCCCAGGCTTTCTTCAAACTCACAGCAGTTCTTTCTCTCTGTCTCCTGGGTGCCAGGTCACAGGCTTTGATAACCTCACCTGGCTACAACAGGGACTCCTGTTTCCTTTTTTAGTGGAGGGTTATTTATTTTTGTTGTATAAAAATATCAATAATTGGTAATAAGGAATAACAATGTAGTTGATTTAACTAAAGGCATGAATTTTATAGCATTCTTTAAAACAGATGTCCATTTTATTATTCTGTCTACATATAATCATGATTATTTGGTTAATAAAGTATCTAGAAAAGTCCTTAGGTGACCTTACTGAATTAATAGATAAGATCCCTTACAATATTAATTATTGCTATGTAAACAGATGTTACTCTGAAGCTTCAAACTAGTTGTTTACATTATAAATTCTCTCTCCCTCTCTTTCTCTCTCTCTCTCTCTTTCTCCCTCTCCCTCTCCCTCCCTCTGTCTCAGTTTTGAGATAGGCTCTGACTGTGAACTTTATATCTTATCAAAGATGACATTGAATTCTCTCTCCTGCCTCTACCTCTCAGGTACTGGAATTACAGGCTTGTGCCACCACACCTGGCTATACTAGAATTTTCTTAGGATACTATTTTTATCTAGAGCAATAGTTCTTAACCTGTGAGTTGAGACCCCTTTGGAGGTCACATATTAGATATTTACATTATAATTCACAATAGTAGCAAAATTGCAGTTATGAGGTAGTAACAGAATAATTTTATGGTTGGGGGTCAGCACCACGTGAGAAACTCTATTAAGGGTCCTAGAGTTACGAAGGTTGAGAGCCACTGTTTTAGCGAGTAATGGTGATGGTCTTCCTGAAATCACATCAAAGCCCAGCACTCACAGAATCTTGAGGATTAAGGACTGTGGTATTTGAGAACTTCTTAATAACATAAAGATCATACAGGATGTTTTGTCTTTTGATTCTATTATAAAATAATGTAAAAGCCTTAAATACTCTTGTATTTCCATATATACAGTTGGTAATGTTGTCTGCTAAAAGCTTTCTGAGCGTAGCCTGAAGTCTTTTTAGAGAACAGGTTTTCCACGTCTGACATTTTAGTTGATTCATGACCATAACAGGCTCTTGCTTCTCTGCTTTCTGGTTCAGCTTCCTGTGTGCATCTGAGAAACCGGAACATTTGGACTTGGTTCCCATGATTTAGAACTGAACTGGGAGATGCAGGTCCTGTGCTGCGCCTACTCAGAATGTCACTGGGCTGAAGCCATGGGTTCTTTGGCATCATTTCCCTGAATCAGGCTCTGACTGGTGGCTCCTAGGTACTTGTGGGTGTTCTCAGGTCTACTCTCTGCCTGGTGACTCAACATTGTATTACTTTGAGACAGAGTCTTGCTTGCTTCCTCTGAACTGGGATTACAGGCATGAGTCGCAGTGATAATCAGAGACCTTTAACTCTGAGGGGCCTTTCCTGGTGTCCTTTGTAGACAGTTGACTTTATTTGTACCTTTTATTAATTTTATTCTTGGGTAGCTTATAGTTTTTTTTTTCTATTAGGTTTGATTCGTATTTTCTATGAGTTCTATTAAAGAATCACTATCTCTGCATGTTAATCTTACACCAGTGACTTCGCTGGGTTCTTACTGCATTCTTTGTGATAGTCCTGTGTTGTTTCTCTGTTGGGTAGGAACATGTTAAATAATAATCCTAACAGCTCTCTGTTTTTAGCTTGATTTAAGGTTAATTGTTTTGATATTCAATGAGTCTAAGTCCTTCCCTCCTTCCCCCTCCTTCCTTTTCTATCTCTCTTGGTGTTAGGAACTGAAGCTCATGTATAGGTTTCTGACTCATTCTCTTCTATAAAGGTACTTCTTATTTGTCAATGATAAATTTTAAGTATTATAACACATAGTAAGAAAAAGCAGTGTTCTCAGTGTTCTCAACTACCCTTTATGTCCTGATTTTGAGAATCAGGACAATAAATCAGTGTTCCTGAAAATTCTCAGAAATTTCACAATTATGATTATATTAAAAATACTTTTCTAATCATTTTCACACTCTGTAGTTTGGTAGCTACAATTCATGTTTAAAGACTAAATACACTAAATTTCATGGTGCTTTCAAAGAACTAGAACTTGTAGGAGTATTCCAATCATGAAAAACATAATTTAAGAACCAGGTCTTCCAGCAAGGTAACCAATAAGCCCTTCATGGCCCATTTTGGCTTATAACTTCCAGGGGACCATGCGGGAAGTCTCTCCTTTCCCTTTGCCTTTTTTATTTTGTTGTGTTTTTGAGACAGAGACTTATGCAGCCCTGGTTGACTTTCAGTCCATTTTGTAACTGAGACTGGCCTTGAACTCTGATCCCTTCGACCCTGCCTCCCAAGTGCTGAGATCACAGGCATGTCCCACTGTATCTATCTCTGCCTGCCCCCTTCTTTACATCAGTTGGCAGCAAGGTGATAACACTGTTAACATTTCAGAGACTAGTAGAGTAGGGTGGGGTCTGTATGCTGTTGGGTGTGAAGTGAGGTAGAGCTAGGGTTCAGGGGAGCCTTAGGAGGGGAGCCATTTCTTCCAGAAATTCTTCACTGTAATTGTAAACTATGATCTGGAGAATCTGTTTTTAAGATTCAACTTTGTTACTGACCAGTCTTTGAAATAGCATATTAAATCTAATTTTATGTTTAGTGTCCTGGCTGCTGAGTTAGGAAAGGTTTCTACCCTTTAGAGTGAGAGTTATACCTCTAATTAAGGGCCTTTCCCCCAAGTGGGATAAGCTCTTAGATACCAACACCAACACCAGAGAAAATCCAGATAGCTTGAAGACTGTAAAAGCAAATGTCTGTGGAGACCTGGGTGGTAATGTACATGGAACAAACCTTCAGGGTTTGTCATGTGCAAAATGACCGATAGTAAGTGGCTGTCTAGGTTGTCTGAACATTGATATTGATATTTGAGAAAAGTAAAAACTCTTGATTTAGGAGAAGTTTCTGAGTTGTTAAGTGTTGGAAAGTGGTTAAAAATCACGAACTGAAACACTTAAGATCAAACCAGACTTTAGTGAGGTGTCCTGGTGGTCAGTGGATGGGCAGCCCAGGAGTTCTGGGGTCAGCTGTCTTGTAACCTGACTGGTGCCTCAGCCAGCCCTGCCTCAGTGTATGTGGCTGATCTGAGCTGTAAAAGGGAGGGACTGGGACTCCATGCTGCCTCTGCATGGGTTCGGGCTGCTAGCCTCTCACATGATCCATTTGGCCGCTGAGCTCCCCCAGACCTTGTTTGTTCTATTTAAACATAGTTAACCCTTTACAAAATATCTGTGCTTAGTTCCCACTTCCTGCATGACTTTTCCTAGTATTCAGTTGGAACTCTATTTTATCACAGAATAACGTAGAGGCTGCTCAACACGGTGGCTTCTACACTAGTACCATGTCACTGTCCACTCTGCAGCTCACTTTCTTCAGTTCTTTCTCTAAATGCCCAGAAACAAAGAATGTTTGTCAGTGCTACAACACAACGTATGAAGGGATTCTAAATCTCAGTGAATTTCCTGGACAGTGGGAGATCCTGCCTCAAAAAAGGGGGGCAGGGGAGAGGTTGGAGAGCAGCAGATAGTGTACTCTATATGGACAGACAGCATTCGTGTGCTTCTTGCATGTACACACACACAGGGGAGGATTAGGGGATGTGGAGTGCCCCAAGTGTAGACATTGTACACTCAGATTCAACTATGGATTCATTTCTCTCTGATTTTTAAATTGTTTTGAAACAACAACATTAAGCTAACAAATTTTAAAGCCCCGTTCACTTAGGTTTTGACTATTGGCTTAACTTGAACTTCACAGTAGTGTTTATAATATTCACTCTCACTTTAGCCTTTGCCTCTCTCAGAGTTAGGTCCTTTTGTGTTTTAAGGAAAACGGTAGAAGCCACCGTATGAGCCATTGCTGTTCTCCTCATACCACATGGTTAATGATGTTCATTATGGTGAATCATAAAACATGTCTATAGGCATCTTCACTCAGGGTTACTGTGATCTTATTGCAGTTCATGAAACCTAATGTCATATAAGAAGGTCTCTAGCATTCTCTGGACAGAGGTGCTACAAATCTCAGCTCTATTTTTGTGCATTCATGAAGTCTTAAGTATGTATTTAGAAATTTGATATCACAGTAGGCTGGAGATGTAGCTCAGGGAAATCACACCTGCCTACCACGCACAAAGCCTCCACACTGTAAAAACAAAAACAACAAAAAAGCTCATTTCAACTTTCCTTCTAGAGTTTTCCATTTGTTAATTGTGTTTGTTATATATGTGTGTCTGTTTAGACATGTTATATTTGTGTGTTTGTGTGTGTGTATGTGTTTGTATAGGCCAGAGATTGATGTACAGTGTGGTTCTTAATCACTCTGTAACAGAATTTTTGATATCTAGTCTTTTAGTCATGGAGTTCACTAAACTTGTTAAGTTTATTGGTGGTGGTGAGGTTATGGACTGGTGTTTCCTAATTCTTGATCTGTTATTGTTGTAATAAAGGCTCACACATATCCCAAAGTAGCAAGAAACTTTTACTTAAAGCAACATGGTAATATAGGGAATAAAGAACTATGAGTGAGTGTTCCCAAGAGCTCCAGGTATTGCTTGGCGCTTCCTCCAATGGTGTTCAACAGGAGCATGGTTGCTGAGGGATACTTTGGGTGGTTTTCCATTTTGATTGTAAACCTTTGCTCTCTGAGTATGTCTCTTCCCATAATACATTGAATTTATGCCATATGCATAAGCATGAGATGGTAAATAAAAGAGTTTCCCTAAAAGTTAACAGAGGGAGCTCAGTCTTTCTCATTGAGCATGCACCTAGACCCATTCTAGGCCAGTTCAGTCCCTGACATCTCTACCCAGGAATATCTGAGTTATGACCTCTCTATTCAGGGATGTCTGATTTATGATTGACTAGAAACTGTATATGACTGATGGGTGTTATGAGGAGCAGAAACTTCTTGCATCCTTTGAAGTGGGGTATGTATGCAACTCAGTGGAGATGGGGTGCTAGGTTACTAACATACTGTCAGATAGATATATTGTTCCAAATTTTGTGTGTGTGTGTGTGTGTATGTGTGTGTGTGTGTGTGTCTGTGTGCATGGTACACACAGAATGTGCTCACCACCAAGGTCACTGTTAGGAGAATGTGCACAGCCTAAGCCCAGTAAGTCATAGTTGCTCAGCTGTTTATTGTCTGTGTTGCCTCCTTCAGTTTGGCTGGACTGCTTGACTAGCAAGCCCCAGGGAGTTTCCTGTTGCTCCCTCCCCAGTGAAAGGATTCTAGACATAAGCTGCTGCTCCCAAGTTTTTATGTGGACTTTTTTTTTTTTTTAGTTAATATCTGTAAATCTATTTTTCACAGCATATTGCTAAAGTAACTTCTTATGCATTTGAAAGTTCCTTTCTCTCACTATAGTGTGGAAATAGGACATTCAAACATTGCAAATAAATTCTCCCTCTTTCTTGAGATTAGATTTTATATAGTTAACATCAACTAATTTTTCTGTTATTCTTTACTGTGTTTTTCAGGCAGAATTTCATGCAATTCAGAATGGCCTTAAACTTGAATTTTAACTGAGGATGGCCTTGAACTCCTGGCCGTCTGTCTTCACATCCAATGTGCTGGGATTACAGGCATGTGCTAGCATGTCTGGCTTTGTATGTTATTCTTAAGGATTGGAGAGCTTTTCCTTGCATTAATAACTGACTCCTCAGTTAAACCTGCTTGATTACATTTCAAAAGACACATATCAATGCATTAGAAATATTTTTATTATTTCTAGTATAACTTAGGAACTAGTTATTACATAGGCTTATAATTCATATAAAGTTAAAAAAATAATGGCTAGATATGGTGTTATATCAGTATTTGGGAGGTTAAGGTAGATAAATTGCTCTGAGTTCAAGGTTAGCCTGGGAGATATTTATCTATCTATATCCATATTGATACCTATACCTATACCTATACCTATACCTATACCTATACCTATACCTATACCTATACCTATACCTATACCTATACCTATACCTATAGTGAGATCTCAATGCAATGATGGCAAAAACCAAACCAAACAAAAAATTTCTTCAAAAAATAACTAGGAAGTGAGTTAGGCTTTAAGCAGAAGCAAGAGGGTAGTAGGCTTGATTATTGCTGGTATAACAGCTTTAATTACATTAATTGCTAGCACCACTGCTTCTGCAGTTGCTTTGACACAAGAAGTTAAGACAGCTACTTTCATTAATCATTTAGCAAAAAAAATTTTACTATTGTGTTGAGTATACAAGAGGATTTAGATAGTCATTTGGAACAATGGATTAATGCTCTTTATCCTATTCAAATTATTGCAATGAGGTTCAGAGTTTAAGAGTAAGGAGCCATCTGGGGTGTCATGCCAAATACCATTGGATTTGGATTTGTTCTAAAATTTACAGTGGTAGTCATTATAATTAGGAAAAAGTTTAAAGACACTTGCAGGGTGTTTGGCATACTTCTAACACCTCTCTGGATGCTTTAACTTTGCATAGTGAACTTATGAATTTAAAGAGTGCTGCTCTGCTGTGCATTGATGCTGCAGATACTGTTGATAAAATTATCCATGGCTTGAGGTCAGTATTTCCATTTTGGTCAAGCATCAAGGGTGGCATATATAGCTTGATCATGTTAGCCCTTTTTGTCCTGGGAATACTTTTATTTCAGCCCATCATGTTAAAGCTTGTCTTTAACAACATCAACATGTTGGTAGCCAAAATACATGACTTGAAACTGAAAATGGACCCCCAGACAGAGGTATTAATTTAACAAGCTGACAAACCAAGGATGGGTAAGATTCTGCACAGAGCCTTATCAACCTAAGAGAGAAGTGCATTGCTTTTGATAATGCATATTCCATGACAGGTAAGGAAGACATTCTTGTCAGAATGACCTAAGACAAGCTCAGTCTTGTTTATCAAATAAAAAAAGGGGAGATATGGAGAGCTTTGGGGGATGCTTGGCAGGAATCTGACATTGGCCAAGGACAAGAAAATGGGCTTCAGGCAGTAATCTGACATTAGGCTAGAACAAAGAAGTAATTTCAGGTAGGAATCTAAATATTAGGCTAGAACAAAGAAATAGTTTCAGGCAGGAATCTAAATTTTAGGCTAGAACAAAGAAGTAGGCTTCAGGCATGAAAATGTCTTTGGGCTAGGACAGGGAAGTAGGCTCAGATATTTTGGTCATCCTGATAAGCCTTTAGAAATAGTGATCACAGGAGTGATCAAGAAATTTTGTTTATTGCCTTGCTTGTTCTTTGACTATTTATGTTTCATTGCTTGTTCCTTGACTACTTCCATCTATTGTATTGCTAGTTCCTTAATCTAGAACTGACCTTAATACTTGCATGTAATTAAAATGATATAAAAGCAAAAAGGAGGAGGGAGGATCGGACAGGGGTTTTCTAGGGAGGGGAAATGGGGAAAGTGGATGGCATCTGAAATGTAAATAAATAAAATATCCAAAAAAATATACAAAGAATGGTTAAAACTCAACAACACAATAATAATCATATAGAAAATAGCAAAAGACATACACCTTAATGGAGACAGGAAGCTTGCGAGTAATCACAGGAAGATTCTCCCTATCAGATGTCGTCAGGAAAGACATGGAAAGACTACATGATGTCATACACAGCACTAGAATGGCTAGAGTCTGGAAGACTTACATGCCTAATTCTATCAAGGACAGGAACTCTTGTTTATTGCTCCTGCCCATGAAAAATTGCTCAGCCATTTTGGAGGATGGGTTAGCAATTCAAGTAAAACTGAATATACTCTTACCACACAATCCAGCAATGATACTGCTTGGTATTTACTCAGTTGAGTTGAAAAGTTGTGTACACACAAAAGCCTGTGTAAGGATGTTTATGACAACTTTAGTCACAGTTATTATAAACATAGTTGCTACTGAGATCTCTTTCAGAGCTGGATGAACTGTGACAGAGCTGGACAATGGAGTACCACCCAGCACCAGAAGACATGGGTTGTCAGACCAAGGAAAGAATGGGAAAATTTTTGTAACAATGTTTTTGCTGGCATATATTCACTAGACACAGAGGGATCCTTAAATGTACATTGGGATAGGGGATTTATGGGAAGGGGAATGGGGAAAGAGGATAACATCTGAAACATAAATAAATAAAATATCCAATAAAAAAATGACTAAGTAAAAAACTTCAATTTAACTCCGTATAAATTTAAACTGCTTGACAACTTGTTTTTCATAGGCATCTTTATCGTTGAGTAATACACAATGCTTTTGTTCAAATCCTTCGCCGCTTTACTATGTATATCCAAGTTTACAATTTAAGGTAGATTGTAAAGTGTCTCCATGCTTTATCTGTCAGTATGATCTAAGTACAAAGCCCACCATGGTCTCTCCCATCACTGCTGCCCTGCTGAGTTTCATACCTCATTTATTTGCACAGCTATCTTTATTTTTAATGTCTTATTATGAAAAATTCTAGCATACAACACTAGAGAGAATCGTGTAATGAATTTCTATGTACCTATCACCTGGCTCCCACAATTATCAACTCACAGCCAGAAACACAGTATTTCAAAGCATCTGTGTTATATATGAAATGATGTAGTATATCTCAACTTAATTAACTTGGCTTTGTTTTTACCCGTTTCTTCAAATGGTAAGTTTCCAAGCAAACTCTGAAAATTTATTTATTGTCATATATTAAAGGAAATGAAACCACTTCAACAGAGAGCCTCAAAGAAAAAAATGGTATTTTTATAAATTTTATTTTATTTTAAAAACTGTATCAACGTATATGTAATACGAGGCTTACTATTTTAATACTTAGATGCGTTGTTCATCAGTGTTGAGTTTACTTATGCTGTTGAGGACCACACTGCTGAAGAAGTTCACAGTGCTTTCCTAACCATCCTCTTATTCTGTCCCTCTCTGTCCGATTGTTACTGGCATCTTACATGCCATGGTGGAATTAAATAGTATTTTTCTGTTAATGACTGGCTTCTTTCATTTTGTATAATGTCTTCAAGATTAATCTCTTATTTTATGAATTTTGACCAAGACTTTTATAAAAAAGAGAGCTGGAAAGGGAATTTGGAGCATATCTCTGTTATGTTATGACATCTTGAATATATAGGGTTTTAAAAATATATTGTAATTCTTTTTGTTTGTGAAGTATATTATTAAAGAGGATTAATATTTTTCATGCAATTTAAGAAATGGCTCAGTTGCTTAAAGTACTTGATATTCTTCCACAGAATCAAAGTCTGATTCCCAGCACCCAGGTCAGGTTGCTCACAGCTGCCGGTACCTCCTTATCCATGGGCTCTGACACTGTCTTCTGGACTCTGTGGGTACTCAAAACTACCTGCACATACTCCATCCCCCCCATACACATGCATACACATAATTAAAAATCAAATAAATCTTTAAAAATATTATATATATGTACCATTTGTTGATATATAGAAACCTGATTGATATATACACCTCAGATTATAAAGAAGACAATTTTCTTGTTGTGCGTAGTTTGCCTAACTAGTTCCTATTTTCTTCTGAATTGGAGCTTGGCTGTGTTGCTCAAGCTGGTCTCCAGCATATGGGCTCTTGAGTGATCCTTCTATCTCAGTTCTTAAATAGTTTTGATTACAGGTCCATACCTGCACTGAATAACCCATTCAAAGTTGTATTCTTTATACATCAACCTCTTGGAAGTAATTCTTTTCACTTCAAAAAGGAAATATTAACTAAAATGTCTGTGTCTGTATGTATGAGTTCCTTCTCTTTTGCTGTGATAAAATACCATGTCCAAAAGCAGTGTAAGAAGGAAAGGGTTTATTTTGCCTTACAGTTCTACAGGGATAAGAGTCTATAATGGAGGAGAAGGCATGCCATCACAGCAGGAGCAGGAAGCTGGTTGATCACATTATCACTGCCACACAGGAAGCAGAGAGCAAGCAGGAAGTAGGGTGATGCTTTGAACCCTTAAAGCCTGTCCTCCAGTAACATGCAAGGCTTCCATCTATAAGTTTCATAACCTCCCCACATAGCTCCTATAACTAGGACTAAGTGTTTAAATACATGAACTTATAGTGACATTTCTCAGTCAAACCACCACACTATGTATACAGTATCTAAAGATGGATGGAAAATTATTGACAATTTTTATGTTTACTGAAAGATAATTGCCAGAGCTTTTTAAGAACAATTTTGCCGTCGAGCAGTGGTGGTGCACGCTTTTAATCCCAGCACTTGGGAGGCAGAGGCAGGCATATTTCTGAGTTCGAGGCCAGCCTGGTCTACAGAGTGAGTTCCAGGACAGCCAGGACTATACAGAGAAATCCTGTCTGGAACCACACCTCACCCCCCCCCCAAAAAAAAAGAACATTGTTGCCTTATGTGAGTAACAGATAAAACCATGTACTGGCTGGCTGTGGTGATGCAGGCACAACACTTCCCAGGTTGAGACCAGAGGACCTGACACACTGTCCACAGCTTTGAAGGCAGCCTAGGTTATACTGTGAGTTCTTGTCTCAAAGAGCATACCAAACTAAATCACACTACCACCAAACCAAAAAAGCATGTGTTAGTTTGCAATACTTAAATTGTGTTAGTTTGTATTCTTCTAGTTTGCTTTATAGCTTTATGTATTCTCTTACTAATAATCCTCCTTTTCTGGGGATTGTGAACATAGATATATGTGTTTAATCATTCACTGTTAGTTAATGAAATATTTCTGCCTCAAAATGTCACTGATAATGGTTAAGTATATTGTACTCGCATCTTTTGAGACTAGACTAGATTTTTTAAAAAACAATTATCTTTGGAGATTAGGAGAAAAATGTACTTGGAGATGAATGTTATGGTTTGTGATAAATTTGGAATCCTAGTCAGTTGCACTAGGTTTTGTATTTATAATTTATTGAGTGTTGTGATATGATTTGTTTCCTAAGCATATATAAGTCTTTAGCAGTCTTACAAGAATTGCTTGTATCACTTGTGAATTTGATACTTTCCAACACCATGATCACCAAGACTTTTGAGAAATGAAAGCTATAATACTTTGCAAACTGATAGCTTAAATAATGGTAGTAATTATGCCAGTTTAACAAATGAGAGCTCACACTTAGTTGTACTGATGATCTAAGTTACTGGGTAGGTTACAGTGTGCATATCAAAAGTTCTGAGGGAAGGTTGTCTTATAGTGGGCTTGGGTTTGTGCCATATTTAAACAAAGCCAAAAGATTTGATATTTATGTGTGTGTGTGTGTGTGTGTGTGTGTGTGTGTGTGTGTGTGTGTTTGTATATACATATAATATAATTTCATAAGCCAATTTACTAATTTATAATAAGATTATCAGATGAACTAACTATAATACTTCTCTCAGTTCGATAGTTCATTTTTGCTTTGTTAGTGGTCACGAGGCTCGTGTTGTGTGATAGAACTTTTCCTTTGGAGACTCAATACACATACCTATTCATCCTAGATAGGGATCCTACATATGATGACTGTTGGAGTAGGTGTGTCCCTGTGGGTGTGGGCTTTAAGACCCTTATCCTAGCTGCCTGGAAGCCGGGATTCTGCTAGCTGCCTTCAGATGAAGATATATAACTCTCAGCTCTGCCTGCACCATGCCTGTTTAGATGCTGCCATGTTCCCATTAAATGTTGTCCTTATAAGACTTGCAATGGTCATGGTGTCTGTTCACAGCAGTAAAACCTTAACTAAGACACCATGATAGAGCAAAGTAAGGATACCATCAAAATCCAAGTTGGTGAACTGTTGAGTTTTATTAGAGTTACTTACAGGAGCAGACATGACTCAAAGACAGCTTCATTTCCAACACCCATCCAGTATGGGTAACACAAAAGCTAGGAAATGTGAAGCACACTGTATAGCATTTCAGCAGGTCAACAGGTTGGAGAGTGTCCTTTCCAGGTGCCTCAGTTGTTCTAACCTTCTTACAGGTAGCTCAGCTGGTTTCTGCTTCTTCCAGGTAGCCAGTCTGGTCTGAGTCTTCCTAGCTCAGCTTCATTTCTTCTGAGGGGGACTCTACTAATTTATTGCTTACTCTGCAGGGAGGGGCCTAGCAAATCTGGTCAGTTTCAGGAACTTCCTAAATCTATTTTGAGCTGTTTACTTTCCTGCTTAAGGAGGTTTCTGCAGGATGGGATGCTTTTATCTGGGAAGAAATTGTTACACAACAGCTGCAGAGATAGCTCAGCTGGTAGAGCTTGCCCTGTTTTATAGGTGACCAAATCTCAAATGAGTACAGATTCTCAGACATAGTTGGATGAATAAATATTTAATGGCACTATATCTCTTGTTTTATAATAAGGATTGCTTCACCTGCTTTAAAATGTGTTAAGTCAAAGTTTCATTCCGTACTTTTTTGGGGCAGTATCCTGTTGCGTACTCCAGGCTGGTCTCACCTGCCTTCTCTCTGCTTCAGTGTCATGAGTGTGGGGCTCATAGGCAGGCCCTGCTGTGTCCCACAAGGCTTCCAACTTTTTCGTGGGTCTGTTGCGGACTGGAGAGCTCTTTCAGTGCTCAGGCAAGTTCTAAGACTGCTGCCTTCTTGTTTTTCCATGTCCCATCCTACTCAGGCTATGTGGAGAACTTGACCCCCCTTGCATGCGAGTGTGAGGCAGGCAGAGTTCAGAGTTCTCTCTCATTCCTTAGATCTCCTGTGTTACATTGCTACGCATAGCTTGATTTAACTAGGATGGCTAGCTCAGGATAGTGTCTCAGAAAGCTGCTTTGAGTGTTGCTGGTACCTCTGCTTCAGCCCAGTTGAGCACCTGGACTGGGAGGTTGTTGTCAACAGAGGACGACGCTGAGCACCTGTGAGAGATCAGAGCACCCTGGAGATGACTCTCAAAGGTTTTCATGATGTAGTGCAGTGCTTCCTAGCACAGCAGGTGCCCTGGGTGGATTTTGGTCCTCAGATGGTGGTTGTACCTGCTCTGTTACTTTCCTTCCTGTGCTTTAGAGAGGAGACTTTGAAGTTCTACCTCCTGAGGCTATGTGACATTGTTATTTGCATTTATTCTTAAATCCTGTTTATTTGAACATATTTTCACATTTTGATCAACATTTTGTGATTTGTGTGGATGAGTCTTTTGCAAATAATCACTGCAGGATTTTCTGAGATTAAACTTGGGCATTGTCTGCGCAGAGGTGACAATCCCGACTCCTCGGTTTGGTAACGTGCTGCTTTCCCCACAGTTGGCACATCACTGACCCAGGTGATTGGATCCTTGCCCGTTTCCCCACAGGGCTCCTTGGCATCAGAGGCAGTGATTTTGCTTCTGTGTGCTCTTTTCTACGTCTTTGGTTCTCAGAACTGTAAGCAGACTTTGTGCTTTGCTTAATTACAGTAAAAGCATAGAAACCAGAAGCATGCCACCCACCCAAGAAGTTCCTATTTCTGTGGGTGTATCTCATTGTAGTTCATTTCATTGTATATTGTTTGAACTGAGTGGTTCACTGACTGACGTTTAAAAGCCTGTTCATTTTTCTAAGGACTTATTAAGTAATAAGACTCCTTTTTACTCTAATGAACCATCAGGTTAATATTACTATGTCCTATCATGACCTCTAGGCTGCTAAATTCATTTGGAAAACATTTGGTCTTTTAGCAGCACTGGACGGACTTGCTCGTCTCTCCCTTCTCTTGGTGTCCTCAGTCTCTTAGTTCTCCTCCTATGTATACTATATTTCCTGTCAGTCTCCTGTGCTGTCTGCCTCTTGTCCACAGTCTCATAACATTACTCTCTGGGCTCAGGCCTTGGCCTTTTCTCATTACCCTAGAGACTTTTTCGTCCATTCCAGTCTGCTCCCCATCCCTTAGGGGATCCTGAGTGTGACGGCATGATTGTCCTCAATCCTGGGACTGAGGGAGACCTTAGGTGAAGAGAGCGTGTGACAAGGAGGAGACTTCTCTGGAGGCAGCCTCACTGAGCAGCTCACTTAATTGGGGAGAACAAAGGCTATTTAAACCTTTGGGGCATGAGCAGGGAATATGGGGTGAGTGTACACCACTGGTCTTCGCCAGGGTGCTAGGGGTACGTCAGCTGCATAAGGAGTTCCAGGGCATGACCTTATCAGAGAAAGGAAGTTTAACCTGTCTACTGGCTGCATGACCTCCCTTGGTAGGGCAAAGGTCAGGGCACAGGTCTACCTGCTCCAGGATATGCAGACCCAGGGCTGGGGTGGGTGGGTTGATGGGCAGTCCTCCTCCTGCCCATCTCAGGACTTCTTTCTTGGGTTTGGACATTCCTCCATCCCACTCTTGCTCCAGACCTGCCCTCTGGCCTCACATCACCTCAGCTAATTTCTGTTGCCACCACACATGAGCCTACTACCCAGACTTCTCTCCTGAATTACAGCTGTGTAGACCAACTTTGTATTTGTGGTGGAGTTCAGGAAATCCTAATCCAAACCCCAAAGTCTGGGACAAAAGGAGCAGTGCATCCTCTCCACCCCCAAGTCTGACACACACTGCCCTTTGTTTTCATACAGAAGTGCAGTTCAGGGCTGGTTGAAAGTTCTTTTCCCAAAAGGAATGCAACTGTTATGGAATCTTAATCAGTGGAGACAAAAAAAAGAATTCGATAGAGAAGACCAGGAATGCCTAGTCACCTCCAGAAACTACATGGGAGGTGTAATGACTCAGTAGGGCAAGCTGTGCATTTCTCTTATTGCTCCTGTAGCTAGCACGACCCTACCAACCCAGTCTCTCATGTGTGGGGCACACAGGCTATCAGTTCCCCTTCACGTACTTTATCTTTTCTCCTGTCAAGCCATGAGTTGTCAGATCATGTTAGCCGGTCTTCAGTGTGCAGAGAGAATGTCCTTTGTCCTTACCCTTAAAGTTTCTGTTTTGATGTTTTTATTTTAGATTTCAAAGTGAACAATCTGTTTGAACCCTCTTCCTCTAAATTCAGTCGCCTGTCCCCACCCAAACCCAGCCTTCTCAGTTGAGGTTAACCCCATCTTTCTCTTGTTTACACACTGCAGTTACCCTTAACATCCTTTTGTCTCTCATGTCCAGTCCCCCAGGAAATCCTGTTGTAGTCAGAATCTAATTTCTCATCATCCCTCCTCCTACCATCTTAGGGTAAAATACTGTCAGTGCTTGCTAGGATTTTCTTTTATAATGGTCTGCTTGCTTCTACTCTTGTCTTCCTGCAGTATAATTCTTTAAGAAGTCATATATGTAATACAATAATACAATAACTCAAGCTAAAAGCCAAGGGTTCTGATGATCTATAAATCCTGTGATGTTCCCTTCCCTACCTTTCTTATTTCCCTGATGTCACTCTGTGGGCCTTTTTGTTGTAACCATCCAGGCACGCTGGCTTTTGGCTGCTTCTCAAATATGCCAGACACCACTCCGAGGCCTTTCATTTAGTTGCTCAAATGTCACTTTTTAAAAAGCGATACAGTCTTACTGTATAATCCACGATGGCCCAGAAGTTGCTACGTAGCTCAAGTTGGCCTGGACTCATAATTACCCTGGGTGAGGCTCACAAGTGTTGGGAGAGGTGGGCCGCTGTGTTAGCACATGTGACCTCAGTGATGCTGTCCTTGCTGCACATGGACATCTGAACCACCTGCCGTCTGTGTGGCAGCCTCACTCCTGGACACTCTGGTTCCTTCGTCTTCTGCCTTTCTGTTTTGCTTAGTCACATTTACTTTCTGGTTTATTCTAGAATTTACGCACGTTTGTTTCTACCATCCTTTCCTCCTGTTCAGTCTGGATCTTTGTGCTCTTTGCTCACATGCCCTAAACAGGTAGACTATCATAGTCTGGAGAGAAAGCATGCAAATAATTGTTAGTTTAAATAAATGACTACATACTTGCTTTTTGAATGATTTTATTTTTATTTGAAGATATTAGTCTGTCTAATAGGTTACCATCATAGAAATGTCAGCGTTTCTAATGAATTTTATTAGATAACAGTTTTGTTTGAACTTTTAAAAGAAATCAAGAGAATGCCAATGTTCCTTTTCATCCTTTAATTGATGAATTAGAATCTATGAAAATACCCCAACACTAACACAAAAAGTCAAATAATCTCTTTAAGACAGTCATTTTAATAAAGCTGGTATTTTTGTTGGAATGGAATTTTTCTGTAATAGTATGTAGCATGACAGAACATGATGCATACTTTAGATCTGAAAGTAACCATGTGACCAAATGCTGTGTGGGACATTTAGATTTAAAAGTAACCATGTGGCCATATGTTGAGTTGGGACATTTTTATCATCTTCCAGAATTGAATCGAATCAAAGCCCTAAGCAGAGGCAAAGGTTTCCTAAGTAACTGTCATTCTAAATTTGGATTGCTGTGAGTAATCTACTAGCCATCGAGGACAGAAGCCCACCTGCAGCAATTATTCAAGGAACCATTCCCGAAGAATCAGAAGCTCCAGGCCTGCCCATGTATGAGCACAGGTCTCAGCAGAAGGATGTGCAGTGTTCTTAATGAAAGACTTTCTTCCTTCTCCACAAGCAGTCCACTTTTCACAGAGCCACCACGGAGAGTAGGCGTGCTGAGAGCTGAGGGGAGGAAGGGTCATTTCATTGCTTCTGTGTGGTGTTTGCTACGGGAGGGATTTGCTGAGCTCTTCTCATCTGCTTTTACAACAGTTGAGTTGGGTACAGTGCTGGGGCTGAGCCTGAGGAGAAGCGGATCTGTTTAACATGGTTGCTTCAGAGAGGATCTGGGCTTGATTTGTTTTCTCTTGTTCTAGTCAGGAAGGGTAGCAAGCAGGTTAGGGAACCCTAGCTGGAGGTGGGAACTGCCTAGATTAGGGAAGCTTGCTAGGGGTTGATCTCCTTACAGGAGCCTCTGAGGAAACTCAAGTCACCCCAGAAGGAAGTCGGCACTCTGTATATAACTCTGTGGAGGCATTCTGACATCTAGTCTGTGGCAGCCAGAGAAGCAATGATCAACAAGGAGAGGCCAATGCTGGCATAGGCAGACCCCCTTCTTCCAAGTTACCCGTAGTCAAGGATAGCCTGAAATAGTTTAGCCATTGTGAGCATTGTGATGAAACCTCAGTCCTGCTTGTCTGGCCTAGAGTTTCTTAAAGTCCAATAGCTTCTGATGCCCTTTTACCTCAGACTTTGGCATGTGACCTTGAATGTAATGGCATATCAAATGGGTTTAATGAGTTTAATGGCATATCAAAGATTTCCTCATAAGTCATAATGAATTTATGTTTTATATTATATATAATGAATTTAAAGTAAGGCTTTGATATATATGATATATATACATATATCTGTCTATCAATTTATTTTGAGACAAGGTCGCATATTTAGCCCTGGTTAGCCTGGAACTTGCTATGCAAACCAGGCTGGTATGGAACTCAGAGTGAACCATTGCCTGTGCCTGCTTCTCACAAGTTGGGGTTAAAAGTGTGTGCCACCACACACTGCAACTGTAGTCAATACTAAATCAGACGTGCATGTTAACGAGGTGGAGATGCTTGTTTATTTTTACCTGAATAATTAAATCCTGGCCTAGAATCTGATACGGCAGGACCTAGAGCATCTTTGCTGATTCGTAGTTGATGAGTATTTTCCTTTTATAATCATCAGTACTGAGATCTCTGCCTTCCATAAATACGCAAAATGTGTTTAGGGCCACTTCAGAAACTGTTGGAAATTCTCTCTTAATCTCAGCCTAAAATTAATTTTATAGTTTTTGAAAATAAAACTCAAGTCAGCAATTCAAACAAGTTTTTTTTAATACTATTGCAAAACAGTAATTTGATACATTGGGAGAGGACGATGGGAAAACTGAAAGTCTTTGTTAAACCATTACGCCCTTTCTAGAGAGCAGAAAAATTGGCATGCCCAGTAAAATCTTTGCATTTCACGCTCATTATAGCCTTGAATCTGCGTTGAGCTTGGTCAGTGTGGCACAGTGTTGCACTGTGCCATGTTCAGAAGGATGTCTGCAGCAGAGGTGCTCGTGCAGCTCAGGTGAGCCCAGATGGGCTCATTGAAGTTGAACTTAGTTTTTTTTCTTGCATGTTCAGAAACCTTTTTCTGTGTGCATGTCTTTCATGACACCCCCATACCCCCCACAACCTGATACAGTTAAAGAGGTTGTGGACTGGCATACCCAAGCTACCTGAGCCTCACTACTCAATCGGTAGCCCTCTTGGTTTTCAGAAGCTGCTTCTGTTCTCATAATGGTTCAGGCTACATTGTGTCACTTTCCACACTGTATCTCATTGTGTAGCCACATCATCTCTTCTCATCACAGATGGATGTGGGTTTATTAGTACATAAAGAAATGAGGCTGCGGTCCTACAATCTGGACCATCATAGTTCTGGTTTATTAGATATTAGATATCTTTGTTAATTTCTTGCTGTGCCTAATTTATAAATTAAATTTTATCAGAAAATGTATATATGAAAAAACATAAAATGATCCCAAAATTATAGTGGTTTGACTTTTTGCTTTGAGGTGGTGAAAAAGCTACATTCATTCTGTAGAAATAATCTGTGATTTTTAATATTTGGTCTTTTCCCAGGCCGAGTTTGTGGTTTGATACTTTCTTGCTGGGTAGTGGCAGAGTGGTAGGAACTCAGCCCCAGGTCACAGGGGAGACAGGTGGAGCTGTGCAGTGATGGTGAATGAGCATGGTGTAGTAAGTCCACTGTCATCCTTCGGTGTTTACATCCATTATGAGTTTATCAGACTATAACCCTATTGTAAATCAAATGCACATCTGTATAATCATGTGCTACGTACCCATTTGGTCAATAAAAGACGACACATACAAAGATGATCCCATAAGATTAGATTGAGGCTAAAATTTCCCACCATTTAGTATTTGAACTTGAACCATGTCTTTTCTGTGTTTGGACCAACAAATTGTGTTTCAGTTCTCTACAGTGTTCAGCAAGTAGCACTTAGAATAGGTTGGGAGGCCACGGCGAAAGAGCATGTATTTAAGGACAGCCTAAGATATGTAGTAGTTCCCAGGACACCTGGGCTACAAATCAAGAGGCTGCTTAAACAATAAAGATGAAAGCAATTTAAATGCTCACCAGCAGATGAGTAAATAAATGATATATTAAATATATGTTAAAATATATATGAAAATCAAGCACGGTAGTGTACTCTTGCAATCTAAGTACTCAGGAGGCTGAAGCAGGGGGATAGCTCTGAGTTCAAGGCTAGTCTGTAACAATTTCTAGGTCAGCTATAGTATAGGATTCTGAGGTAAAAACAGTTGCTGTGCAAACCTGATAATGACCTTAGTTCCTTGGAGCCTGTGGTGGGAGGAAAGACCCAGCCCATGAAGGTTGTCCTCTGACCTCCCCACATGGGCTGTGGAATGTACACTGCACTCATGTACACACATGTGGTGATAGTAAATAAAATATTTTTAGAGAGAGAAAGTATATTCTTACAGCAGTCATGACCCTTGAAGACGTTATTTGAGGTGAAGTAAGCCAGACACAAAGGGAAATACGGCTTTTATTCATATGGATTACTAAGACAGTTCAATTTCCTCAGAGAGTAACATTGTTTCTTGGGGCTGGAGGGAAGTGGCTGCTCTGTGGGTGAAGTTCCTTGGAGGAAGATTAAAGTGTTCTGGAGAAAGATGGCAGGATACTTAGAAGGCAGTGTGAATGTACTTCATACATTGAATTGTTCCATTACACTGAATATGTAAATGCTGGTTTTGTTATTTTTCTATCACAATTTGTTTTTAAATACGTTAACAATGTTAGTGTTAGGTTTGTTGTATCATAGTTTGTTTTTTTTTTTTTTTAAATAAAAAGTATCAGTCACACATAGTGATACTATCTATAATCCTAACACTCAGAGGCTGAGGCAAGAGGATCAAGAATTTCAGATCAGCCTGGACTATATAGATTGGAACTTGTCTCAAAAATAAAAATGCAAACAATATTCCTGGTGAGCTCAGGTGTAGGCATTCCCTGTCCCAGCACTAAGGCATAGAGGCAGGACTGCTGCAGTTTGAGGCCAGCCTGTGCTAAGACGGATGCTCCATGCCAACTAGAGAATAATACAGGAATAAAGGAAAAGAATTCCTGGGGAAAAGCTTATCAGAAATGTCTAGTTAGACATACTGGGATGACTCAAAGGCTGGACACAGAGAGCCAAAATAATGACTGGATTTAGGAAGCTTATACAAGGAGTCTGAAATGGTGCTCTAATGTCTCAGCTATGAACTTCTGAAAGATTATATTAAAATACTGTAAATGATTTCTGACCATTAAAATCCCTCTCTAAAAAGACTATTTTTTGAAATTAGGCATATATATGTGTGTGGCATATGCACCTGCATTCAGGCAATAGAAGCTCCCCTGGAACTGGAGTGACAAGAGGTTGTGAGCCAGCTGATGTGAGCACTGGGAACTGAACCAGGGTCCTCCAGAGAGCAATATGTGCCAACCTCTCCAGCCCCAGTAATTTAAAAATCATGTGTGTGGGTGTTTTACCTGCTTGTATGTCTGCAAATGTGTGTACCTGGTGCCTCTGGGAGTCAGAGGAGGGTATCAGATCCCCTGGATTACAGAGGATTGTGAACTTCCTTGTGGATGCTGGCAATTGAACCGAGGTCCTCTGGTGCTCTTAACAACTGAGACATTTCTCTAGTCCTGGCCATTATAATGTGTCCTGAACTCGTAAGTACTGTAGAGTGCTCATGACTCAGTAACTGTGACAAGCACACCAGCTGGGGAGCGTTTCCTAATCCCTGGCTCCTCCCTAATTAGCTGTTCATCATATATGTTCATACATGATCCATATATTCTCAACCAGGGCTTGGGACTGCTGCTGCTGCTGCTGCTGCTGCTTTAATGTTGTCCCCAAGGACAGCTTGCTTCACACCCCACCCTCCTGGGCAGAACCCAAAGAGTAGCTACAAAATGCATCATAAGCAGTCTTAATAGAGGCAGTGTCTGGAACAGGGTGAATTATATGACCTTCTAACTCCAAACCTCTGTTTCTATGGCTTATGAACATTTTTATGATCCAAGGTTATAAAGCACATTAATCTCAGCTTTATATTCTGATTGCTTGTCTGGGTATCTGCAATGAATAAAATACATACCAAAGATGCACGCCTCGTGATTTTTAGGAGCACCAAGATTTCCTATGCAAAACTGAGAAGTAAATGAAACCTGTCATTAGTATGCTTCTATCTCTGCCCCAGATTTGTTGTCAAGGCCTACAAAATGTCCTACGGGTCCTTCGGTGACCCATAGTTGCTGCCTTGCACTGCCTTACACTGCTTGTAAAGCACCACAAGAGTGTAATGGGAGTACCACAGTCTCCTCCATTCTCCTCGTTCTTTCCTGGAAAATCCTCCCAATTTACAATCTCATTTTGACAGTAGCCTGCCTCCATTCACACAGGTCCTGCCTAGAGTTTCAGTTTTCACAGGGAATTGTCTGTGCTCTGTCTGTGCTCACAGGAACGATGTGGACTTGTCCTTAGCAGGAGGCACAGGATATCTGAATCCCGTGTTCTGCTGTCCAGCCTTTGGCTCTTTAAGCATTTTGTATCCTCAGGCTATTTTCTTAGGGTGACTATTGGAAGGACTCTAGATGGTGTACCTAATGTTATATTTTGGGGCAAAAGGAGGTAAACAGCATTTGCAAATCTTATCCTCAACTGAATGCTTTTCAAACCATCTGTGATGAAAGATCAAGATTTTTATTTCCAATCTGTCATAGACATACTTTTGTAAAAGAAATGCTAAAAATGAATTACTAGAGAAAAATGAAATTAAAAAGGACAAAACAGAAAATATAAACCCCAAGTTTTTATTAGATTTGACAGACATAAAATTACTATGTCATATTGCTTAAAGGTTTGTAGCTACTGATTTTTAATTTTTGTCCTCCTTCCCATATACATATCCCTCCTAAATATAATCTCTCACCCCAGACTGTTTATCTGTCTCCACCTTGTTTCGAGAGTCAACCCCTGTCCAGAATGAAGGTGAATGACATAGAACGAGTGTGTTCTGGCCAGTGAAGGAGTCCTTGGGACTCACATCCATCTGCCATGCACAGACCTCTGAGTCACAAAGCCAGTCCTTTTGCACACAAAGCAGCCTAGCACTTTCAGGGTTTTGTGAGTAAGTGGGCCCACGGGAGTCTCATGTATGACCTTCTTGGAAACGTCTTTTTCTTTTTTTAAGGTCTGTTAAAGCTCATATCCTTATTTTGATTATTTTCATAATGAAGATCCATTTAGATACACATGCTGTGTACCCACGTGAAGGCAGCAGGAGCTGAGCGTGAGGACCTGAGGTGGGAGTTCTCAGTACATGGGCAAAGCAAGTCTCCATTGTTCAGTCGCTTAACAACTAAGAAATAAACATGGTTTACAAGACTGGGAAGACAAGGTTTATGGCTTTGACTGTTTTCCATTACTGGAAAATTTACATGCTGAAAAGTAGCAAAAACCAGTGTAAAAGAATAAATAGTGAGTGAACTTCAAGGGCTTGTTCTCTCAGGAATCAGGAGCAAAGTGGGTTTTATTAGCTGTTTCATTAAGTTTTACTTTGAAGGAAAACAAACAGCGAAAGCATATGTGCGGCATCTGATGAAAGGGCTTCCTTCTACACAGCCCTGTGCCGCTCTCATTAATGTAACATTCATGGGAAGACTTGTCTAGCGATTTAAGGATAATTTTACCCATTTTAGTCTATTTATAATTTCTGACACGGTTTATTTAATGTATTCTAATCTTTAAATCACCATGTGTACTAAACTAATATATCTAATCTCTCTTTTCAATGACATTTTGCAACAAATATCTACAGCATCTGCTAAAGGCAATTAATGTATGAAGTTTTGTATCAAATTTAACACTTCAAGTAAGATAGTGCTGCTGGATGTTGGCAACTTGGAAAATTCCTGAAAGTAAATCGTATTTTCTTGGTCTAATTGTAAATCTCTCATTGCATACACAAAAGCATACTTAAATCCAAACATGTGTGCTAGCATAATCCAATATCCAAAATCCAATAGACTTAAAATATTTACTATTAAATGTTTTTCTCATATGGGAAATTTAGTTCTGCTTGATATCTGTTATTCTCACTGGAAGAATTTCCCTAATTGCTGCTTTTTCCATTTCAAGATGAGATGTTGATTACTAGGAACTCAAGTTTGGGCTGGAGGAAGACTGTGTTCCTGTTTCATGTGTTGGTTACGTTATAGTGATATATGGCTGATAAGCTTGAGCTCTAACTCAGTTGATGAGTATTCAACTATTACAAAGTAGGAGTTAGGCTGATGCCTTAAGTTCCTTTCAATTTGTTAGGTGCGTGATGAGTCTGTGAGAGCATGCATTCCATTGGCATGCATGTAGAGGTCAGAGGGCAACTTTGTGGCATCTAGTCTCTCCTGCCTTTACTTGGTCCTATAGCTCAAATTCAGTCACCGGGCTTGGGTGGCAAACACCCTTCCCCATTGAGCCATACTGTCACCCTAGCTGATAGCCTTTAGAACCAGATATTTCTTTGTTCTAATCTTGATCCTGCTCTAAACATATAGAGTGTGAAACTCTGAACAAATATTTTAGTTACCTAGGCCTCCACTGATAAGCTGGTTCAGTGTGCAATGGTACCTGCCTTCAAGCCTGATGACCTGAGTTTGATCCCCAGGACCCAGGTTAAAGGAGAGAACTGAATCCTTCATGTTGATCTCTGACTTCCACATATGTATGCCCTGGTAACATGGTGCTCCCAAACAAAGAAGTGTGTGTGTGTGTGCATGTGTGCACACAATGTACACATATACATGCACACATACACAGAGTGAGAGAGAGAGATGCATGCATACATGCTTGTGTGCACATTGAGAATGTAGTAAGGTAGAAATAATAATTTCTAACTTTGAGTACTATGATGATTTAAATGAAATGAGAATCCCTAGGTAGCCAGTAGCCCGTGATAGCATATTGAATGTCACCTTAAAAAGATCATCAGTCATTGGAGTTAAGCTAATAGAGCAGTTAATTTAAAAAGTAAATATGCAAATATGTATACCATATATGAACAGCTAGCTCTCTCACCTTTTCACATGCTCTGGTCACATGACTAGAGGCAGCTACTTGTAGCTCTCCTTGCTTCTTTTGAGGACTTCTTTTTGATGGTGCTGGGTATCAAAATCTCCATTCCCTGATGGACAAGCATTCATTCTTCCACTGAGTGCCACCTCAGCATCCTTCTTGCTTCTTTTGGTGTTCAGCTCCACATGCTGTAATCATGTCCATAGGTTTCTCTAAGTATAATATAGGTATTGCCTATTAAAATCACTAAGTAGGCTTGAAGTGGAAACTTAAGGATTCTCTGGATAGTTAGTTGTGTTGGATGGTGCTTTGCTTGTTAGGTCTTACACTGTGTAATTGAGCTCAATTGTCAGAACTCTGATGGTATACTGGCAGCTTCTTGCAGCTTCCTTAGACTTGGGCCAATTGGCAGAGTGATGTCAGCGGATACAGACTCATGTACTGAGATAAAATGAGTGAGGCAAGACCTGTGGAGGACACGTGATGTTTGGAGAGAGTATAAATAGGACTCCATGGACTATGAAAGGGGCTTGCTTGTAGAGCTAGCTATGCAACACTTGTTGGCCTTGTGTCTTTGCTGATCTTTGCTTTGTTGAGAGAGGCACAGCCAAGAACTCCTCCTGCTGACTTGTGCTGATTCGGCTGAGGCCTGGCTGTTTCTGCTAGGTGGTGTTACCACTGCTGCTGTCCTGACACTACTGAACTGGACTGCTGGTGTATACTGCTGACTTGTTAACTGAACTGCAGATTTCCTGACAACACAGATGAGAAAACAGATCCATTACCTGCCCCACCCCCATCCTTTCTTTTCTACTACCTCTGGGGGGCTATGGGCTAGAAGAGAGGATAAAGCATTTAAGAACCATCACTAAAAATAGGATTTGAAAAAAATTGAAGTTACATTGACTACATATGCGTAGATTCAAATTCATGTAACTTTGACTCTACAAACTAGAATTTTTAACAGTAACAACAAATATATGGTATTGTAGGAGTCTGAGGCAGGAGAATTCACAAATTAGAGGCCAGCCTAGGCTATCTAATGAGCTGATATAAAAAAAGCAAACTTTCATTTAATTTTAATTGTAAGATATATAAAGGCTCTTTAGTACTTGTTCACAAGCATTGTCCTGTTATTAGACTCTAATAATAGAGTGTGGCAGTATGATTCTAGTGTGTGTGTGTGTGTGTGTGTGCACATCTATGTGTGTATGTGTAGGTGTGAGTACGTGCACACCCTCATCTGAAGCTGGAACAAAAGACTAAAGTGAACTTGAGTTTATGATATATTCTTCCTTTTGTTCCTTAACTGTGTCATGAGAACAGCTCAGCTTGCTGACCTAAGGCGGGACTAAGCCACATCAGACCCACCCAGACCACTCCAGGGCACCAGCCCCAGCTACTGTTGGCTGATTCCATATGTATAAGCAATCCTTGAGGACAGCTTAGGGGTCGGTTTGCAGACTGCTGAGGAAGGATGAGGAGTTGTTCTCAGTTGATAGATGCAGGATACTTTACTGTAGCAGTTCCTAACTACTGGATCCCAAGCAACAACTAGGTCTCAGGCCGCGTCTTCTCAGATAGAATGATATCCTTAGATAACTACAGCTGACTGATAGTGTGCTTGTATGACTGAAGACTTCAGTGCCCCCCTTCTCTCTGCACTTCAGTCTGTATCCAACAGCTTAGAATGAAGGGTTGTTATGGTCTTGTTGAGAAAAATTCTTTTCACTACTTCTCCTACTACGTAGACCATCGAGTTAAAACTCAGGGATCGTTTGAAGAATTTTCCAGTCCTTTCATTTTCAGACTGCCCTGGACCCCGTGTAACTGAAACCATAGGAAGAGCTTGCAAACAAGAGGACCTGCTGGCTGGCTGACACTTGGTGTCTGTGGAGATTGGTCCCAGGATCCCTGTGGATCCAAAAACCTCCTGTCCTAGTCCCTCATATGGTTCAGATTTGCATATATCCCATGGAATCTCTGTATTCATTAGATCATCTCTAGATTACATTCAATACCCAGGACAGCATGCATTTGTTTTAATTCGTTCATTTACTTTACATCCCAATAGCAACTTCCCCTTTCTCCTCCCCTCCCAGCCCCTTCCTTTCCCCCTTTCTCAAGAAGGGAAAGCCTCCCATGGATATCAACCCCCTTGGCCTCTCAAGCTGTAGTAGGACTAGGCACTTCTCCCTTGAGGCCGGACAAGGCAGCCCAGTTAGGGGAGAGGATCCAAAGGCAGGCCGCAGTCAGAGACAGCTCCTTTTCCTGAACAGCATGGGTATTATAAACAATTTTTATTCCGTGTTGTTTAGGGAATAATGACATGAACAAAGTGTGTCCATGTTTGGCATGTACGTTCTGAGTGTTTCCTTTTGACTGTTTCAATCCAGGGCTGATTGTATGGACTGACTGTATATTGTGACTATTGCAAATTTTAAATCTTGAAATGAAACGCAAACATTATTTGAATCTTACTGAAGTTTGTTTTTAAAATGTTTAAATGACTGCAAATTAGTTCCTATTCCTGTAAATTCATTTTAAGTAGTTGTAAAAGGTAGGTTAGGGGTATTGTTCAGTGGTACAGTGTACCTATGCATCAGGCCCCAGTTCAAGTCTTCATACTGGGGTTAGGGAAGAAATCCTAACAGTTCCCATTAGTTTTCTATAGTTTGAAACTACTTAATTTCTGAGCTGAGTGTGGTGGTTCATTCCTGTGCCGGAGATCAAGAGCCAGCTTGAGTTGTATAGTGAGACTATATCTCAAAATAAATAAAATAAAAATGTTTGTTATGTATTTCTCACAACATTTCATGTAAGCATTACTAAATTCTCTTCATAAACCCTGCTATACTTTTCAAATGTGAATTTTTATGCATGTGAAAAGGGTTAAGCAGTGAATTGATTATTGAGACAGTCTAGAACAAGAATGCCATCTATGACAGGTCCCAAAGTGTCAGGTAAGAGACTTTAGGCAATGATGTGTAGAGTTAGGGCTGGCATTGAAAACATAGAGCGAAGCCCATTTCTTTATGTGCTTATCAAAATGTTGATTAAAACAATGTACAAACAGCCAGGAGTGGGAACAGTTACGGCTTAAGGAAGTAAAGTTACAAGTTGGGCGGGCGTGATGATAGGGATGAACCCTGTGTTAGTGGTGTGGTTAGTGGTACAGGGGATAGAGCATGCAGGGGTGGGGCAGGGGTGGGGTGGGAGGGTGATGACCCAGCCTGACTGGTTTGTAGCTTTTCAGATGACCTCTGGAAAATGCAGATGACCTAAATGCCTGGAAGAGAAATGAATTGTTCTAGATATTTCTAATTTACTGCTGTGGACTGATCAAAACAAAGTTCCTTGTGAAACCTGCCTTTTGGAAACACACCATTCATTGATAATCACTTTACTTCAGGCTCTGTCCTGTTTTGCACACGTGGACATGCTTTGTGTTGACACAGGTAGGTAATAGAGCCATTATGACTCTCATTTTACTGAGGAAACTGAACTCATACGTTTAGTGGTGGGACTAGGGTATGGACCCAGGTAGTTTGGGTTTAGAGTTCGAGAACTGAACTTTCTGCTGATTTGTATCTCAAATCCTTAATGACACCAACCACCCACCTCCTGAACTTTCACCCCCAGTCTTCTGGCTGAGGATTCCTGTGCCCTGGAGCTTGTGTGGACAGTGTGGTTTACAGCAGATGCTGTCCTCCATGATCCTTCTCAAAGGCCAAGGCACAGACACCTCTGGGTCCCCCTGAATTGCTTGTTTGTAGAAAAGCTGGTGAACATAGTTTAATCTTTTAGCGATGTCACATTTACTCAGTATCCTTGTAGCTGCGCTTCAGAATGTGGCAGCTACTGGTCACATATGGTAATTGAAATACAGATTAAGTTAAGTAAATTAGGAAGTGTGGTTCCCTAGTTGGGTTAGGAGGTTTCGTGTGATGACTGCCTGCCTCTCAGATAGTGCAGAGAATTTGTATCATCAAACATGTCTACCAGGCAGACGCGTCCTCACAGGCTGGCCCACCAAGCCAGCTGCATCGCAAGCCAGAGCTCAGTTCCCATCGGCCTTTAACTCCTCCTGCTCCTTGACCTTTCTATTCATTGGCTGCGGGACTCTGTCTTCTCCCCTATTGAAAAGGATGCTAGCCGAGGAAGAAGGACACTGGGGTGATCACTAGTTGCTAATTCATGTTACATTTTTGCCTTCATTGATTGTCTTTGTGTTACTGTTTTTATTCCCCCTTCATCTTGTCCAGTCAGTATAACAGCTGCAGTGGAATCCTGAAGCTTCTGAGCATGGCAGCTTGGCACACAGTGTTCTTCCTGGTGACACGGGGCTCCTGTGGCCCAGCATTGTGCTTCCGTGTTCAGGAGCTCCAGTGTCTGCTTAATTGGATTCTTATGCCTAAATTTAGGATTTTATTTTTATTTGTGCTAAGTAAAAACAATTGCTGGTTAGACTTGTTTTCGTTAATCCTTGACCTGCCCACTTGACAAACCCTTGTTATTGTATAAGGGTATGACAAGACCCTTTGTGGCATTGGGGGCTCCACAGGTCAAGTCAGACTTCCTGTTGAAGAATGCTCTCTGATGAGGAGGCAGGCTGTCTTACAGGAGTTTGCTCCTAGGCCAAGCAGTTTAGAATGCTTTCAGAAGTGGGTAATCCTGAGTAATGGGTCTGGAAATCAGCAAAGCTGAAGGGCCTGACACTGTTTAATGTGTAGAAAATGGAGTCTGTTGCAGGTATGAAAAGCAGTGTATTGAGGGTGCAGTGCTGATGAGGAGAATTTACTTTATGGAAGGAAGTTATCAAGGTTAGTTAGGAAAAAAAACAGCGTGTGTTAGTAAATTCAGGGGAACACACTTGGCTTACAAATACCACATAACCAAACAAAGCAGGGCAGCTGTAGGGTATTTCCATTCTTGTGACCACAGAAGTGAGTGAGCCAGAACACACTGGGAATTAAACGAAGTAGGGTTAAGTTTTCATTAAAGACTGTGCTGTGCATTCACCACTCCTGGTTGCCCTGGCAACGAGGCTCCTTCGTATGCTAATGACATTATAATGAGAAAAAAACCACATATGCAAATACAGCAAATAGTAATTAGAGGCAGAGCCATACATCGAATGGGGAGCCCCACCTTGGGAAGGTCTGGGAGGAGCTGGTGAGGGGTTTGTATTGGAGACAAAGAGTTGGTGCAAGAAGGGGTTTGAGTATGGCAGAAAGGGCTGAGCTGAGGCTGGTCATAGCCTAAGCTAGTGTGTGTGATCTGCAGATGCTTCTTGTTTCCCTGGCAGAATTTAGTCACTCAGAAGTCTTGTGGTTTCAGGACCACATTGTTTCAGTTGTTCTACCTGTTGGCATCACCGTATGGAAAGAAGCTTAGCTGGATGCTGGCTAAGCCTTGGGGCTCCTGCAGCATGCTGCTGCCCGCAGTTCTATCTCTGCCCACACCAGGCAGGGCTGGGCCTGCCCAGGCAACTCAGTGGGACCAGAGTGTGTGTGTAGCCAGAAGTCTGTGAAGAGACGAGAGAAGACAATTCTGGGTTCCTTTAGATGATAAGCAGGGGGCCGATGAGGGAAACCGTTTGGTTACTATAAGGTGTGTTTGAGTAGTAATACACACTGGGGCATCACTGGTAATGTGCAAAGTCGTGCCTCTCACAAGTGTGGCACGGAGTTCTTGATTTGCCTCATTGGTTAAAATCATAGACTGCAAATCTGTGCTCAGCTTAATTCTCTTCTCTGTTTTATTTGTTCAGCTCTTCTGTTTTTATTACCATATGTCTGCTGGTATGTTGTGGTTTTTTTTTTCTCGTGTAAATGGCTAGAAAACGTATTTCCTGCTTCATACTTCCCCAACTCTTTGATCTTTTTGGTGGTAATGGACTCACAGATATTTGAAATAAAAATTACCAGGGATGACTATTGTGATCCATAAATTCTTCTAAGTTTTCTTATTTTAAAAATTTACGGTGGAGCACATATCTTTTGTGAAAATTTTGTATTGGTGAATTATTAAAAATGGAGTGATATAGAAGCATGTGATTGGTGTTGGGCATACCGATGTTAGAACGCTTGACTTAGCACGTGTGTTTCCTAGACCACTGACAAAGAAAGTACAGTAAAATGTGTTTGTCATCATCCCTCTAGGGACTGAGTGCTAGCCTGCCACATCCTCTGCCACTGTTTCCCTGTCAGCACAGGTATTTATTATAGCAACAGGCTCACGTTTCTTTAGGCTTATCTTCATTCTATCAGGCCCCGAGCACAAGCTTCGCAGACCACCAGTGTTATGAGTGAATTTCAAACCCCTTTCCTACGTATGTCAACTGGTGTTGGAGATGACAATAAACGCTGCTGAGGCACGGATGTGGAGTGAGTGGAGTGCTGTGACCCAGGTACTTTTAATACTGCTCTCTTCTCTTCTTTCTTTTCTTTTCCTTTCTCTCTTCTTTCCTTCCTTCTCTCCCTACCTTCCTTTCTTTCTTTGGACAGTGATTTGTGTATTATTTAGAATCCGTCTTTCAGAGAAGGGGACATGATGAGCAAGTGTAATAAGGAAGCACACATCCCATGGCGCTCTGCATTGTGTACCCTGGAGTCTGCCTTGTCCAGTCATCTCTCTCACACGATGCTCTCTACTCTGGTGCTAGTGCGTGTATATATGTTTCTTCCATGGCTGGAACCACTCACTCTATGAAGTTATGCAGCACTGTAATGTTTCCTAAGATGTTGTCATCAGTGCCTTTTCTCTGCCAGCATTTAGAATTGTTACATTTGATTTCCTTGCTCAGGGTAGACATAAGTTAAGCATTTCTCTATTGGTGGAAATTTATTATTCATTTATTGTTTCAAATGATACACCAGTGAATATCTGTACCACACGGTGTTATATGCACACATACATTTATGTCTGAAGAGAGGATGGTTTAAAATAGAATTGCCAAATGAGCATGGTCTCAATTTACCTTTTGATAGGTGCTGCAGAATTAAAACAACCTACGTAAGTGATCTGCTTCGTTCTGCTTGGTTGGTCACTTCGTTGCCTCCCACCTGATGACTCTTCCTGACTGAATCACCCTCATTGTCAACTGCAACATTGGTGGGAAGCCTCCTGGCTCAGTCTTTGGTCTTCTCTTCTGCATTTAGACTCTCTGGAGGGAATCACATCCAGCTACTTGGCTGTAAACACTAATATATAGACACCACATATCACACATGTACCCCACCCACACATACACCACACACACATAGTCATACACCCTCATACCACACACACACACAGACACCCATATACACCACAGCCTTGCTCACACACACATACTCACACACACACTCACACAGACTCTCACACACACCACATACACATCACACACTCACAAACACACCATATACACCACATACACCACATACACCACACACAGACACTCATTCATTCACATATATACTCTCACACACACATACTAACACATACACTCACACACACTCATTTACACACACCACACACTCATTTACACAAGTCACACACCACACACACTCACAATATACCTTCACATACATACTAACACATAAGTTTGCACACATTTACACACACATTCACACACACAACCACTCACCTTCATGCTCACTCACATGCACAAACTCATACACACATACCTGCACATGCACACACCACACAGTACTCAGACACACATACACTCACACACATACACTCACACATACTCACGAATACACACACAGACCACGGGCACTCACTGTCTCATGCATGGACGCACACTTCAATTTATGTTTCTACGATTATGTTTCTGAAGTTCAGCTTTTGTATGTATTACCTCGTTGACATCCTAAAGCCTACTAGACATTGTGAAGTTGACTTATTTCTTCTCGCCACACCCCTCCACCTGCTTTTTCCATATTTGTCTTATATCCGTAAATCTTAGTTTCCAGTTACTCGGGATGATCTGCTGAAGTAACCTTTTGTTTTCTGTTTCTCCTATATCCCATGTTTAACCGTTCACATGTCTCAATAACTCTACCTTTAAACTATACCTACATTCAGTCATTTCTCTTCCGTCCATCATGCCACTTAAACTCAGATTTCTACCACTTTCACCTGCTTGTTACAATTGTTACAATTAATTATTTATGTAATTAATGTGTAGTGTCTCTAACCAGTAGGAAGAGTGAGATTTAAAATTTGAGAATGCTGAGGTAAGGTTTTTGGAAGGTTTTCCAATGACTTTGCAGTCAGTAAAATCTAAAGCTTTGACAGTTGCTTCTGGGGCCTTAAATGGTTCTTCCTTTTGATGGCTAATCTTCCTTTTCAACTGGAATAGATTTACAATTACCTAGGAATCAGCCTCCTGGGCATATGTCTATGAAGGATTTCCTAGAGAGGCTTACCTGAGGAGGGAAGACCCACTATGAATGTGGGGGGCACTACTATCTCACGGCCCTGGTCCTAGGCCTTGGTCCTAGAGCGTGTGAAAGGGAAAAGAGAGCGGCTGAGCGCCAGTGCCAGCCACTCTGCCTCTTGGCTGTTGATCTGGAGTGAGCAGCTGTCCTTGTTTTTGTTTCTACAGCTAGACCTGCTGTGATTGTCATGCCTTTCCCAGCATGAAACACCTTACAGTCCAACTGTGATTCGGAATAAACTCTTTTTTAAGTTGCTTTAGAAAAGTAACAGGGCACGGTGAGAAGATGATTCCTTAGCAGGGCCCTGTGATAGGTAAGAGAGTGCTGTGAAAACCTGAGACATGAGTTTGATTTCTAGAAGCCCTGAGAAAGCGAAGGGAGAGAACCAGTTCCATCCAGTTGTCTTCTGACCTCCACATGTGCTGTGACATTGATGCCCCCCTTCATACACCATAATAAATAAAAACTAAATTAAAATAGTAGTGACGAGCACAGTGTGCACACCTTTAATGCTAGCACTCAAGAGGCAGAGGCAGGTGGATGTCTGTGAGTTCGAGGCCAGCCTGGTCTGCATAAGGAGTTCCAAGACAGCCAAAGCTATGCAGAGAGACCCTGTCTCAAAAACCAATCCAACCAAACCATAAAAAAAAAACCAAAAAACCACTAATCCTACGTTCTTTCATTTTTATTACCTGTTTTATTTTCGAGATTATGTAATAATTTCATAGTTTCTTCCTGTCTTTCCTTTCTCAAAGCCCTCCCACATACCCACCAGCTGTTCAGCCAAGAGTTAATTCTTTATGTAAAAACAAGCACACATCTCTTGTGCAAAATTCCTTTCAACTTTGATAAATAGTAAAATTAAATGTCTACCAAAGTATTGTTTTAAAATAAGTGTCTTTATGGTTTATTATCAGAAAATATTTCATTTGCACACCTGTTCTATATACATTTATGTAAAACATGACATGTATCAGCGTTTCTTGGATGAAGGAGGTCACGAGTGGAAAAGTTTGGGTAGCTCTGAGGTCACGTGTCCTTCACCTAGTTTTATGACACTGCCTTCCTTCCTTCCTTCAGATCTGTGTTCAGGTGTCCACTCCTCTGTGAGGTTCTGCCTGCCCCACCGTCTCTCATTGCTTACAGTTTTCCCACCCTGACTGACTGCGTGTATTGTTTTTAACGCCAGCTGTTCTCATATGTAGCGGCTCTTACCTGCCTGGCATCTGACTCCAGAGAGTGAGCTTCGCCAGGCAAGAGCTCTTGTCTGTCTTGCTGACCGTCAGTTCCCTGCACGTGATAAACACAAGCCACACTTGAAGCAGGTGCTCAGTAATGGCAAGCGTCTGCCCGACATACTGATCTACTTATATTCCTGAAGAAACACACACTGCACTTATTGTCTCATGTGCTGTGTAAGGTTGGATAGCACTGGTGCTTTAAATTCTTTTTAGATAAAAGTTATACATTATTTTCATGTTTTTCACCAATTCTGGTGTTGAGCCCATCTTTATACACTTACCGGTTGTGGGTGTTTCTCTTAGGAGGGTCTAACTTATTTACTTTATTATGGATCGGGAATCTGTTTTTTAATATTGATTTATAAGAACAGCGTATGTTATCATTATATAATCTTTCATATGTTTTGTTTGCTAAAAATATTTTCTCATTTTTCATTCTCTTAACCTTGAAAATAATATTCTTTTCGTATACAAAGTTTAAATTTTTAATGGCTCTGCTACTGTTTTACTTTATTTCTGAGCTGATGTTTTGATCAGGAACTCCTTAACTTCTAAATCATGGAAGCATCCTCTGTATTTTGCTCTAGGCATTATTGTCTTACTTGCTGTGTGTAGGGCACTGGTCCATTTGGAACTTGCTGTGTTTGTAGTTTGCAGAGTGAGTGGCTCAGGCGGGTTGTTTGGGTCATGCATTCCTCTGTGAGTGAGCCCACATCCTCCATCAGCAGATGCTAATTCTCGTACAGAGAGAGGTCCGTTTCTAACCTCTGTGTTTAGTTCCCTGAACTAATCTGTCACAATCAACTTTGCTTTTTCTAATGTTCTGTAGTTAATTTCATCTGTGATTATCCTATCAGTCATTGCTCTTTTTGATTAAAGTTCTGTTATATATTCTTTTTCAGATAATTTATTGTAGACATTTTATTACGTCTTTTGGTTAATGAATTGCTTAAGTGTGAGTGTGTGTGTGTGTGCGTACCACACACATACACACATGACCTTCACATGTGTGAAGGTCAAAGGACAGTTTGCTGGAGTAAGTTCTCTCTGAACTTACGAAATCCATATCTGAAGAGATACGTATTTCTAACATGTAGTTCTGGGGATCAGGTTACATTCAGGCTCTCTGCCCTAACAGCAAGCACCTTAACCCAGTAAGGCATATTGCTATCATTTTTATTAGTTTTTCTTTATGAAATTAAAAATTTGTATTTTTAAGTTTTAAATTAATAATTAAATTTATTTTTAATTTTCTTAAGAGCTTTAAAAAAATCATTGGGCCTAGGTGTTGGTTGATTTCTGTTGATTGTTTTCTGATTGTAGGTCAAGGTAATTATGATGGGTTTTCTCCTCAGTTTGTTCCCTTATTGTCACGTCAATAGTGTTCCTGGAGCCTTGCGTATAGCTTGGTGGTAGAGTCCTAGTCTAGCTGGTGTGCAGCCCACAGCTCCATCTCTCTCGCCTGCTGAAGATTTCTGAGGTGGAGCTGCCCTAGTATTTTTGTCTAGAACTCCCTTGGCGGTGATACTCATTGTAATTCCTTTTTTCTGGATTAAACTGGGTCTTATTTGACTCGCTTTCTTATTTGCTTTTCTTATTTCATTTATTTTATTATGCTCCTTTTTTTCTGTCACTCATACGTGCCATTTTCATCTTTCCTTTTTAGTGTTTACTTATATGGTAAACCATGGGGTTTTGTTTTGTTTTGTTTTTTTGGCTGCCATAGCAGTACAACCTAAACCAAACAGATTTATTTCCAGGGTATGAAATGCCTTAGCCTGTGTTGCCGTTAAGGTTGGGGTAGAGATTGGTGTGCAGGTATTTAAGGATCAATCTCAGGGTTAAACTGCTCCTTATGCACGAGTGCAGGGCGGAGAAGCTGTTCGAACACGTGATGTTTTTATTGGTGCCTGGCTCGTCTTTGTTCCAGGATCTGCAGACAACTATCAAGAAAAGCAGTCTGCCATGAGCTGAAAAGGGTAGCATTTATCTATGGCTTTCCTTCGCTTACCAGTCCAAGGTGGCCCCACAGTGTTTCCTACCTCCGCTCAGAACTGTGTGCAAGAATGTAGGCTGAGTGGAGATGCGGCGGTATGCGGGCATACCCGCCACGCTGGTGTGAAGCTCACTAGACTGAGATGTGCTGCTGAGTTGCTGAGTTGGAGCCATCTTTCTAAGCTTCTAAGGAAGTGCGCTGGGAGGATAAGTGGGAGCTGCCCTATAATGAGCCGTAAGAGAGATGCTGTAAGAAAATAAATAAAACAGTAATAACCAATCCGTCTCTCTCTTTAAAGATGAGCTATCTGTAGTACAGGCTGCTCGGGAACTCCCCATGCATCCTTACAAACTTACAAACCCATGGTAGTCTTTGTCCCTGCCTCCCACATGGCCGGTTACAGGGGTGAGACGCTGTGTATGAAGAAAAGATTTCCTTAAAGTTTGAAGTGAAATGCTAGAAAAATTTAAAGTATTTATGATCAATATGTAATAAAAATGCAAATCTGTGTTAGGAGTAATGACGGATAAGGATTAGCACCTTCAATAGTTCTAGAGTATATACTTAAAGCAGAAGAAGAGTGAGCCTAAGGTATCACAGAAGCAGACCGTCCTAGAAGAGAATATATAGATCATGTGCCGGGGGTACCTTGCTGGCACTGCGAATACAGCTCAGAAAGAATGGCTACCAAACACTTACAAGGCTTGGATTGGATCCCCAGGACTTCATCTAGAAACAAAGATAGTCTGTCTCTGTCTGTCTGTCTGTCTGTCTGTCTGTCTGTCTGTCTGTCTCTGTCCCTCCCTCTCCCTTTCCTTCTCCCTTTCCTTCCCCCCTCCCCCACTCCCCCTCCCCTCCTCTTCTCCTGGTTGGGGATTCTTCCCTTTCTTGTGGTACTGCCTAAAGTCACCTGGTGACAATTGTCTGCAGCTGGGTGGGCTTGGAAGGCTCAAGATAGCTTGACTAATGTGCCTGATGCCAGCTAGGCTGGACACAGTTAACGTAAGAGTGAGACCCTTCTACCGTGGAGCCTGGGTCTTTTCACGTGGTTCTCCAGCAGGCTGTACAACTTACACAGCTGCTGAGAGCTGAAGAAGCGGGAGGCCACAGTGACATCTCAATGCAGCTTCTCACCCAAGCTAACAAGAGTAAGGAAACCCCAGATTGGCGAAATAATCATCTCGAAGAAGATTTCCACACCCAAGGCACATGTCTGGTGGGGCTGGAAGGGAGACCTTGAAAAGTCATGTCAATACATGTCAGAAACATTAAAGCAATCAAGGTTGTTTTCCCTCAGATTCTGAGGAGAGAACACTTTAGTCACAAGGATACAAAGGGTGAACAGTTTGTACTCGCTGTGGACTTCCAGAGCCACCCATGTGCAGTTGCATACCGCCGTTGCCTGCCATAGACAGTCTCACGATGACGTGTGACTGTTTTCAGTTGGCACATGATTGAACATACTTATGGGGTCTACTGTGATGGTTCAGAGCTCCAGCTGTGGTGCCTCAGTCACCCTTCCTCTGTGGCACAAATGTTCCGTGTCCTCTTTAGACATCAAGTATATAATATATTACTATTAACTGTCATCACCCTGCTGTGCACCGGAATGCCAGGCTTCCTTCTCTGATTTGCAGTTTAGTATTTGTGATGTAAGACTCATTTTTTAATGGTAGAATATTCTTATATGAAAGAAGTAGGCTGCACAGTTGTTTTTACAGTATAATTGAAAACTAATTTAAATAAGTCTTAATAAAGGCACACTGGAAGAAAATATACTATTCTTTAATGAGTTTTGTCTTTGTGTAATTAAAGTATAGATTTTTTTTCTTTAAAGTTTTATTTGTTGAGGAAGAAATGGTATTTTGTGACCATGATTTGATTTTGGATTAATTCTACTGTTAGCACTTAGAATAAAATGGGACCAATATATATGTACATGATTGTATTCTGCTTGTGCCGCTCCTCCTGGCCACAGGACTTTTGCACCACTCTGGGATTGCTTTCGTTAGTAAACACTTTGCTTGGGCGTTTGCCTTATTTTGATCAGTTACTCTACTTCACAGACGTATTGTCTCCTGCTGTCTGAGAGTTCTTCCCATGACTTTCCAGCCACTGTTATTTCTATTTCCGTCTACAGCCTGTATCAATATGTCATAATAGTATGTAAGACTTCACGTATGTGCTGTTCTCTGGTTTGTTTCATATCCTACTTGTTTCCACTGCCAGTTATTACTGCCTAAAGTGACAACATTTATGTTAAGTATCGATTTTCTGTATTGTATCAAGATGTTACCTGGTCAGGGCAGTGATCTCGGGAGTCTGGCCCCTGTGGCTTTGCTGGGTCACAGGGTGTAGTAGGCAGGTAGCAAGTGCTTCTGGGCACACAGACGGCTTCAGGTCACATAGAAGGGAGCAGTTTCTGGGGGTATTTGCCGTAGACTCAACCTCTTATTCAAACGGACATGGAGTAGCAAGCATTTCAAACTTGAGAAACATTACAGTATCTGGGTGTGCAGAAGTCCCCTATAGAAACTAAGAGCACAAAACCAGATCTAGCTATGGTAAGTTAAACCCTTTTCTTTTTATTAACAGTGATTAGAGGTATGAAAATGAAATTCAGTTGCTCTTATCTTAATTGGCTCTCCAAACCCTTAACTGGCTCTAAACTGAACAAAATACACACTGTGTTCAGGACTGCTAATGGCTGCTTCCAATGCCCTGGCCTTCTCGGCCTTCCCCTGTGTCCCTCATCAGTTTCTGTTGCTGAGCCCTGAGGTTTAGTAAGATTTTCATCTGGAGTTATAAGTAAGCTGCTGATCTTATGTAGTATAGCTCTCAGTTCAGATACTTAATTTTTCAATCGTTAGAAGTTTAACGTAGGCACAGGGAAGCACTGGCTCTCTGGCTTAGTCCTTGAGACAGGGCTTCCGACTGAACCAGGAGCTTGCAGTTTTGCTGGATTCCCTCCCCAGAAAGACTTATGCTCCTTAGTGAGTCCCCTCAGAGCTAGGCTGCAGATCCAGGGCAGGGGTCCACACTCAGGTCCCAAGCTAGCTTAGTAAGTACTCGCACCAGCTAGCCAACTCCCCCGTTCCCTTGTGCCCCTTTGTGTACTTGTCTTTTTTTGTTCATTATTGTCATTTTCCCCAAACTTTGTGGAACCACCAAGGAGCCTCCTGATAGCTGTTTTCACATCACTGTCCTTAATTCCATCCGCTGTATATTTCTGTTCCTTTTTGTTGACTTTTTTCTTATTGTTTTAATCAGGTTTTCAGTCTTCTGGGCATGCCTGGTCATTTTTTTTTTTTTTTTAATTTTTATTAGATTCTAGATGTTAGTTTATGCAGCATGCAATGAGGATTCCAGGAATTAGTTCTCTCTCTCTCTCTCTCTCTCTCTCTCTCTCTCTCTCTCTCTCTCT
>JANHMN010000014.1:14168504-14228918 GCA_030674055.1 Rhabdomys pumilio | reverse complement strand
GAGAGAGAGAGAGAGAGAGAGAGAGAGAGAGAGAGAGAGAGAGAGAGGAAGAAAGAAACCCAGCAGATCCTAGCCTCCTCTCCTTTCTGTTTCCCTTGCCTGTCCTTCCTCTCTGACAATCGTTAAACTTTGCCACACATCTGATACTCTTTCAATTAGTGAATGTTAAGTGTTCTTTTTGGCAGAATTGCCCCAGTATCACAGTATCCATGGGTTAAAAAGCAGGCCTGTCCTAGAGTATAATCTCCTTTAATAGCTGCTGGTACCCTCTGCTCTATTTTTGGCTAGTGTCATTTTGGTTTCCAGAACATCTCTGAGACTGTGGCCTGAATCTCAGGCAGGAGCAATTGCAGTTTGGGTGTTTTTCTGAGAAAGATGCCCATGTTAGGTACAGGGGTATATATGGGTATAGGGCTGTCTTTCTTTCTCCCACTCTTCTTGCCTTTCCTTTTACAGGGTCGAGGAGTGCCGTTCTGTTCCCTCTCCCACCATCACGTAACTAATGGGCTTGTATTTGTGACTTTGCTTAAAAATATAGTCTTGGCAGATGTGATCAAGATTAAAATGAGGTTACTGGATTAGGACAGGTCCTGAATCTATTGTGACCCATGTTCTTGTAAGAAAAGAGACATCTAGATGCAGAGACAAGATACCTGGGGAGATTGCCATGTGAAAACACGCCTCCCACACACACACACACACATACGAGGGAGGGGAAAAGGGAGAGGGAGGGGGAGGGATAAGGACCTGTAAGGACAGGTTCTCCACTAAGCCTAAAAAGATGTGCGGCTAGGTTCACCTAGCCTCCAGAACTTTGGGGGGCGGGGGTCTTTGTGTTGTTTTAGGTGTTCATGTCATCGCCTCTTGCAGTAGGTGTCCCAGGGAGGACGTTCTTAGTCCTCCACCCTGTCCTTCTCTTATAGCAAGACCTTTCTCTGAAGAGTTAAGCTGTTAAAGCTCAGAACCTTTCATTCCCTCAAAGGCCGGCTGCTTAGTAAACCGTCCGCCCTGCTTTGCATGGATGGTGCTTTGTGACCAGAACGAGGCCTTGGCAACCTGATTGTTTTCTATCATCAGAATTATCATTTCTTCCCGTCTAATAAAGTATAAAATTAGCTATTGTTTAAGTCCTCCTAACAATGGAAGGGATATGATTCTGAGTAACTTTAAATGTAGAGAAAAAAGGGTGATCAGGACTTGAGCAATCTATATGGTATTTTCCTTTTTAAGTCTCTGATATTGGAAAAGCAAAGTCAAACCTTTGAGAACATTTCAATGAAGGTAAACAGACAAAATATGGTAAAATCTTTACAAACTTAAATTGGAAGCAGGACCAGAGAGAAAAAATTAGTTTTCTCCAGCAGGCCCCGAATCGGTTATAACACCATCGGCCATTCCTCTGGCACAAATAAGCCGAAATGCTCTGGGAGCACAGACGAAATTGCTTAATATAATAAAAAGTATGAGGGCACACACGGAGGTCCCACATCTATGAACTAGAAATTGAAAACTCAAAATGGGCAAGTTGGAAAACCTGAAAACAAAACATTATTAAAAAAAAAATAAGAAAGGAAAGAAAATGCTTAATTGTAAAACCTAACATTGAGGTCTGAGTTAAAGTGCTTGTGTGGAGAATGGGACCCAGTGATCTTTAAACTCTCTCTCAGTGCTTTGTCCAAGAAGAAGAGAGGTATTTAGCATCATCTAATATGTAACCATCCTTTAAAAACCTGTACATGCTGAGTAGGTGGTGGAATTTCAGCTCAGGTCTACTTATGCATGCTTACCTTCCCCAGATACTGCTACTAGGTTGTGCTCTTGAGCTGGGCAACTTAGTTTTTTCTTTCTCCAACGAGGGACTGGCTTTCTCCCACTCTCTCTTCTCTGGGGCCGGAGTCCTTGCAGTGCTTTGGCCTCTGAAGGGCTGGGAAAGGTGTGGTTCTCCTGCCTATTCAAAGAGCCAGGGAAGGTCTGGAAGGTGACAAGAAGGACTTGGTAGCTCTAGAGCCCTGCCAGGAAAGGGAGTTGGTTGCAAGAGACTGGCTTGTCTGTAAATGAATGCAGTGCTGGGGTTCTCAGCCGGCCTAGGGTTCTCAGCCGGCCTGGGGTTCTTGGTGTTGAATGGAATTGAAAATTGAAAGCTGTAAGTAGGCTTTAAACCAGGCTACTGGAAAAATACAATGAACCCCGAAAAGGAGGCATTTGTCTCTTTACAGCTCAGTACCTACAAGGGTTAATTCAAAAAAAAAAAAAAAAAGGAATTAAAAATAGAGCTTTATTTGCAGAGCTTCAGGCACATCAAGATCTCAGAACCCTGTTAGTCACATCGGGAGTCATCTGGACTTTGCTCCTTCCCTGTCTAGATCCCAGCCCCCTGGGGTGTCAGGTCAAAAGAAACAAACGAATACCTATGGCTCCTACAACAGGACTTTTGAAGCATACCCAAGAGCAAGCAGGCCTCCAGGCTTCCGGAGTAGTATCTTAGCTCCCTGTGGCTCCTCTCAGCTCTTCTCATCCCGCCCCCTACCCTAAACTTGTCCAGCTCCTGGCCTTCCCTGCCCCATCTTCTCATTCCTTGTAACCCTGCCATTTTGGCTATACTCTCTGTTGCTTTCCTCCTTCCTCTCTTGCCTGCCCACCCCCCAATCTTGGTCTCCTTTGCCTGAACTCTTTTTGTCTTCCTCTCTTGTTCTTGCTTGGTCGTTCCTTCTGCATCTCTCCCTGCCCCCCCCCTCCCCCACTCAGGGCTTACAATTTTAAATTCCATTCAACACTGAGAACTCCAGCACTGTGTGCATCTACAGACAAGCCAGTCTCTTGCAACAGTTCTTGAAACAAGCTCCCTTTCCTGGTAAGACTCTGGAACTACCAAGGCAACCTTCTTGTTACCTCCTGTCCTTTCCTGGCCTTTGGATAGTAAGGAGAAACACGCCCTTCCAAGCCAGTCTGCTCTTTTCTGGTCTTTGCTCTGGCCTTTGCCTCTAACTGTACTTTCCCTCCTTTCTAGAGTAAATCCTTCCCCTCAACTATACTTTGGAATGTTCTGGTCCTCAGTTTATACAACAGGTGCTAATGTAAGACCCCCCCCACAAAGGGAGGACCTCCCTCAAGCCTCAGGAATTTGAGGCCACCCAATAACTCACAGGACACTGTTTTGATGCAACAGCAAGAGGTATATTTCAAGATCAGTCGACTGATGGTCAATTCATAACCCATGCAGGGACAGATAAGTATCAACCCCGTTGGCTGGGAGTGGAGGGCTTATATAGGGAAGAACCACAAACCAAGGGGGCGTGTGAGGGGGTAACCAAGGAAACATAACATAAAAACAGTAGAAGGTCTTAAAAAGTCCCAACCCAAATTTAGTCAGAGTCATGCAGAAAACATCTTATACACTTATCTTTTATAAAAAACCTTGCCCAACCATTTATCTTGTGGTCAGCCAGTTCCTGGGACCACCCAGATGACTTGCATCTTTCTTTGTGGTCAGGAATGTGTCTCCCTGCTTTGGGCCTTCCCCATCTGCAGGTGGGTTCTCTTATCTGAGGTCTGAGGAATGTTAATCAGCCCCTCCCCTCCTATCCTGATTGTTAATCCAGCAAGTGTTCTCTGACTCATGGATAATGCACCCCTCCTGGAATGTATCTCAGGGCAGCGAAGGCCTAAAATCTTACATTCAGTTCCGCTTCCTTGGAACTAGTGAACCTGCATTCTTTTGCTCAGGTCTAGGAGTCATAAAAACTTTCTATATTTTTCATAAGTTTTCTATACCTTTCACTAAAACCCTTAGTTATACATGAGGAACTATTACTTTTTCTTTTTTGGGTTGGGTCTTTATTTTATTTATTATTACAAGAAAAATGATATATAATTATTATAAAAATAATATGTAATATATATAATTTAAGTGAAAATATGATCATATATATTTTAAATATATATGCAATTTAGAGTGAAAATATCCTCTTTTTTCACCCACTGGCCCAACACATATATTTAAATAAGTGGTATTATTGTTCTGTAATCTATCTCTTCCTTGTAACAGCATGCCTCTATCTATCTATCTATCTATCTATCTATCTATCTATCTATCTATCTATTTTGAGGTAGTGTGTCTTGATACATAGCTTTTAAAGTCATGATCCTTCCTCAGCCTCCCAGACAATGAGATACAGGCCTGGTTCATGATTTTGGGTTTTTGGAGGATAAGATGCTGAAGATTAACCTAGGTTCTCAGGAATGCTAGATTGGCATTCTTCTACTGAGCCATACCCAAATCTTTGACATCTTTGTTTGTGAGTGTATATATAATAATCTATTTCTAATAGCTCTGTAGTATTCCGTTAGGTGGGGGATTTTAATTACCTTAGTGAAGCCTGTAATGATAAGTACATTTTTAGGCATTATGTTGGTTACTTTTCTTATTGCTTTGACCACACTTAAAGAATTAAGGGTTTATTTTGGCTCACAGCTTGGGAGGAGATAGTCCATCGTGATGGAGAGGCAGAATGACAGGAGAAGGGGCAGCAGTCAGAAGCAGTGTGTTAATAGGTAGTGACACTGGGCTATAAAACCTCCAAGCCTGCCTCTAGTGACTCACTTCTTCTAGCAGAGCTCCACCTCCTAAAGATTCTACGGTCCTCTGTTGTGAATTGTACTACCCCACTACCCCAAAATGTCTCATACCGCTCTATCAGTGTTGGAACCTGCACTGCCAAAAGCCTTGGGGGCTAAATTGTTAGAGCCCACATTGCCCCAAACTGCTCTGGTCCACGGGTCAGGGTTCAGCAAGAGAGAGAGTGAGGAAGGACTCGAAGAATGGAGACCAGACAGAGTGTGATTCAATCCTGTTTATTCTCAGTCTCTCTTCTTCTCTCCAAGTCCCTAGTTCCAAGTTCCTAGTTCCTAGCACCAATTCTCAAGTCCTAATCCCAGTTCCAGGTTACCTGTTCCAGGTCTCAAGTCTCAAGTATAAGTACTTTCTTCTGTCTGCCTCTCCCCTTTTATATGTCCCACTTCTAAGTCACGCCTTTAAGTCTTGTCTCTAAATCACACCTTTAAGTCACACACCTTTAAGTCTCACACACCCAAGGGAAGATCCTGGGTATCTAAAACAGGATGTTATCAGAGTGTGCTCAGCTGTTATAGACTGTTGTAAACAAGTCTCTTGTCAGGATATATGGCTCAAGATGGCTGCAAGGATGATAGCCGCCTTCTGTTGGCTCCACAGTCTTCCACAAACAAGGATACCTGCTGAGGGCTGCTGAGGGGCAGGTGCTCAAACACCTGAGCCTCTGCAGGACTTTTCACATTCAACCCATAGCAGCTAGTCTTAATTTTTAAAAAATGTATATATATATATATATATATGTATGCCTGAGTGTATGTATGTTTGCCATGTTCATACAAGAGACCTAAGTACTCAGAAGTGGGCATCTGATCCCATGAAATTGGAGTGCTAGGTGGTTGTGAGCTACTGTGTGGGTACTGGAAACTGACCCTGGCTCCTCGCCAGCCCCCACAACAGGTATTCTGTGGTTTCCCTTAGAACTTCAACAACAGAGCTCTGTAGCACTAAACTGTGGGTTCCTCTCTAGCCAATGCGATTGCTTTGCCTACGTGAACCCCTTCCCCCCTGTTTTCTCTTCCACTGATTATATCATTGTGTTTATATCATAAGGCTTTATAATACTTAGGATCTGTTCAGTACCCATGACTTAAAGTGTGGCAGGGGTGACTACTTGTGATCAACAATCTACAGATTTCATTATTTTACACTATGTAAAAAAGGAAGACTCTAGAAGATAGCTCATATGGTAAGAGGACTGTCATGAGTTACATTATACAGATGGTGAACAGAGGACCCTCCCCTACTCCCCTACCCTACCCCACAACAAGTACCTCCAGGTGCAGCTAGCTTCCTCAGGTGGAGCTTAATACCTGAGAGTGTGTCTTCATCCCTCTGTCCTGATATACCAAAGCATGTTTAATACACCTCAAAATACTCAGCCTTCCTCAAAAATGAAGTATATTATATCCCTATTTTTTCCACTTCTGGAATTTTGCTTTTGTTATTTTTTATCAAAATGAGCCAGAGGCTAGTACTTACCCAATGAATTACTTTCACTGGATCTGGTCACGCTGTAATAGCTCAGCTTTTTCATTTAATATTTCCAGAGGTATCAGAGTCAGGCAAGGCTCATACATGCATTTGAAAAGTGTAACAACTATAAATAGCCAGGGCTAGAAACGGGTGGGTATTGGGAAGCCTGTGGGATAAATCATATTAACATATTCAACTCAAAGGATCACCATGTTCATAACAGCCTCTTTCTGGGCCTCTAAACTTGGCTTTTAAAAAATGAACATCTACTGATATGTCTTAGTGTCTGACCTGTCTAGCTTTGTTTTTCTGTTTTATTTGTATATTTGTATATTTGTTATATTTTTTCTGAGATAGGGTTGGTTTTTTTTTTTTTTTTTTTTTTTTGTGTGTGTGTGTGTGTGTGTGTGTGTGTGTGTGTGTAACCCTGGATGTCCTGAAATGGGCTTGACTTGGCTTACTCTTGCTTTTGAATGGGAATTTTTCTTCTTGTTCCTTCTTCAATTGATCAGATTGGGAAGTTATTGATGATTTTGGTCTCACCTTCAAGGACTTGTCCTAGGTCTGGCTTATCCCCCTTGCCTTTACTAACCTTGAAGGCCTTGTTCATCAGTTCTAGGCGTGACCTAGAAACTTGAGCTGTCTTCCTCCCTTGCCTTGCCAGGCCCTTTCTCCAGCCAGTCATTCTAGATAGTTGTGTTAAATTTCAGTGCCTTGCCTTATTCCAAAGCACTGCTGAGGCTTGTTAGATAACTATTTTTTCTTAAAAAAATAAAGGCATTTTATAAAAGAGATGATTTATATAAAGTGTATTAAGTTCAGCAAGAGAAGCCCCATAATTTTTTGTGTGGCTGGACTGTAGCAGGCATATCGTAGCTCTCTGGGTGGCATAGCCCTATGACAGCTTGTAAGAATGCAAATCCAAACATGTTCTGCTGGATGTAAAATTCTTAGATCTCCATCCAAAATGCAGTCAGCAGTACACCATAAAACTTGCTGGTCTCTTGGGGACTCTATAGAATCCACAGGATGTTTTCTCTCCAAAAGTTTTAACATTTGGCTGTATAGTCGGAACATACTGGCCTGGAAGCAGATGTTCAGAAGACAGCCAGCTATTTGTTTGAAGTTAAGCATCACTTACACAAAAGCACAAAGATTCCTGTATTAAAAAAATATAAAAAATATTTTCTCTGTGCTCTCTTATCATTTCAGAGATTACCAGTGAGACAAAGGTTGTAGGTATTTTTTACATGAATATTCAAAGTACACATAACATATATTTATACCTAATAAGTACTTGAAGAAAATTTGAGAGTACCTTGGATAATGTTCAGTGCAATATTTGTAGACAACCATCAAGGTTTTATTTTTTAGTTGTGAAGAATTTCATTGTTTAAATATGTAATAATTTATATTACCACCTCTCATTGATGATTATTCAAGTATTTTTAGATCTTATGCCATGGAAACAGAACTTTATAATTGGTGCCAACACATGAATTTCTCTTTCTACAGATGTGAAAGAGATAGATATACTGTTTATATCTATAAGATTACGTTCCTGGATGTAGCATTTCTGATTCCAGTGTTTATACATTTTTTTCCCCTTTTCTTTTTTAAGTTTTGAGACAGTTTTACTATATAGCTCTGTCTGCCCTTGAACTTTCTCTGTAAACCAGGCTGGTCTCAAACTTACAAAGATCTACCTGCCTCTGCCTCTTATGTGGCATTTATAGATGTGTACCACCATACTTGGCAGTATATTTTAAGTTTTGGTGGCTTTTGCTAACTTGCTTTTCAGGGATATAATACTGGTTTAATTTTTTTCTCCTGGCAATGTATTGGGGACTCCTGCCTGTTTCACCCATAAATTTGCATGTATGTTACACATCATAGTTTTTTGATCTATAGGTCAAAAGCTTGTCATCATTTTTAAGTTGCATTTTCCATTATGGTTAATGCTGAGCATCTTTTTATCCACATGTCTTTCCTTGTTGGTGATATGTCCATCTGTCTGCCTATCTATCTATCTATCTATCTATCTATCTATCATCTATCTGTCCATCTTTCCATCCATCCATCCATCCATCATCTATCTATCTATCTATCCATTCATCTATCATCAATCTGACCATCCATATATCCATCTATCCATCCATCCATCCATCATCTATCTATCCATCCATCTATCATCAATCTGACCATCCATATATCCATCTATCCATCCATCCATCCATCCATCCATCATCTATCTATCTATCCATCTATCATCAATCTGTCTGTCTATCATCTATCTATCTATCTATCTATCTATCTATCTATCTATCTATTGTCTATCTATCTATCTATCTATCTATCTATCCATCTATCTGTATGCCTACATTCCCACCTATCCTCTGCTCATTTTCCTTGGGCTGTTAGTCTTTTTTATTGATTTGTTATAACTATTTACATTTTGAGGAGCTTAAAGCTGTTTATATATTGAGTGGATTAGCACCTTTTTATGATAAGAGCTTGATTTTTTGCATTTTTATATTTGTCCTTTGATTTTAATTATTTTGTGCAGCATATTTTTTCATTTTTAAAGATAAATTTTATTATTTGTTTATGTGGTATATGTGTATATTCACATATGTTGGGGGGCGTGGAGGCCATAAAGGGGTATTGGATCCCTTGGTGTATTGATGAGCTGCCTGATCCAAATTAAACTGCTAGATTGTACTTGTACAGTTCAATCTGAGTGCTGGGATCCAAATTCCAGTCCTCTGATAGAGCAGTAAGTGCTCTGAACCACTGAGTCATCTCTCCAGACCTCTCTCACAGAATGTTTCAAAGCTCTGGTTTTGACCTTTCTGTTTTGAGGCAGGGTCTTTTGTAGCTCAGACTGCTCTCATACTAGCGACTGAGCTGAGTGTGACCTTGGACTGGAGGTCAGTTGGAAGGGGTTATAACTCTGCCGTGCTGTAGAGGAACTGAGAACTCTGAATATGCTGAACTAGTGCTCTACCAGCCGAGGTGCATCGCCAGCCTTTCGTCAGATTTTAGAAGACAGATTTACTTCTGTTTTAATCTTTCACATTTGCGAGTTTTATTATAAATTAGCAATGTTTAGATAAGGGGAAATTTGTCTATAAAGAAGCATTTTGGATTTTTATTTATGGTATTTGAGTTATTGCACCTGGGCTTTCCCTGCTCATTTCTCTTCTACAGTGACAGTCACAGACAGCAAATGCTTTATGGTAGATGGTTAGCAAGATGTCTTGATAATGGAGGTACCTAGTAATGGTGACTAGAGGACTAAGTTAAGGCTGGGTAAGTTGCTGGAATGCAGGGTCTAAGGTGACTGTCTCAGGTTGGTGAAACCTTCAGTGAGTAGTAGTGGGGTTGGATTTCAGCATTTGGAAAGGTCCCACTAAGCTATGGTCAAGGTCTTGCCCCTTTCTTCCTAGGCAGCTATCGATTACTTCTTTAATGCTCTGAGTTCATTAGGTGCTCAACATTCCTAATGCCAGCACTGCATTAGAAGCTTTTGGGGTACTGGCTCTGGCTTAATCAGTGTAGATGAGACCCCAGCCACAGCATTTAGAACACTGGGGTAGATTCTCATGCCCAGCTAGGGTTGAGAATGAATGCCAGTGCAATACCGTTGAGTAAAAGCTTTACTGTACATTGCTCCAGTGCCTCCAGATATGTATGGCACTCACCCGATAATACTGGTTCAGGGGCCTGAGCTTGGCCTGCGGACTCTGCATGTTCAGTGTTCAGGTGATGGCAAAGCTGCTGGTCCCCAGAACACTCATAGATGGCTGGGCCTCATCAGGCACGAGTGTAAACACTAGCTTACGTCTGCCCTTACTTAGTTGAAACACAAGTTTCTTGAAAATGCTTCATCCCTTCATCCTTTTCTCTAAAAGGGAGGTGGTGTTGAAGTGGGTGAGATGTGTAGTTCCTGTGTTCTTTTATCCTCTTGTGATGATCTGGGGCTTTTTTCAGGTTACCTGGATAGGGATTTTATGTAGAATGATAGTCTGGATTCTGCAATCAAAAGGCTGGCTTCCTCTAGGAAGTGGTTCTGATTTTATTATAATTTATGGGGAGAAAGAAAACTAAGAGGTGTTTAATACTAGTTGGCCTGATGGATCAAGTTAAATCTTAAACCATGGTTAACATAAGAAGTAGGTAGGGAAGCAAGGAAAGAGTATTGAACAGAAAAACGTTACTGCAAAGGCTCGGAGACTAGTGAGACATGTGTGTTGGTCTAGGGTACTAGACTTCAGAGCTTTAAGGTGATAGTTCCTGGGCCTTTACATTGGCCTGTCTGCACGAGGTGCTCTCCAGTACTTGTTAGCATTGTTCTCAGGGTCTACTTAATTGCATGATGGCTGCTGAATAGCTACTGTCTGGATTTTGTACAAAAGAAGAGCTCCTTTCCCTAAGGAGTTAGAAGAAAATTGGCTACTGTTCCAAAAGCAGTGAGTGCTTGATCAACCTGAGTAGTGGTGACGATGTAGTCACTGCATTTCTGTGCTGTTTGAGCAATTATTAATTTTTTTCGGTGCTGGGTATCAAATTAAACTTCATATATGCTAGATAGGAGGTGTGCCACTTTGCTATCTTACCTAAGTTTATAATGTCCAAATACAGTGATATTTTGATAGAATAGGTTAGATGACATATATGAAATTTAAAACAATAATTCTGATAATTAATGCTTAAAATTTATGAAATGACTAAAACTAATAATTTTAGTTTTTTTTTTCTTCGAGACAGGGTTTCTCTGTGTAGTCCTGACTGTCCTGGAACTCACTCTGTAGACCAGGCTGGCCTCGAACTCAGAAATCCGCCTGCCTCTGCCTCCCAAGTGCTGGGATTAAAGGCGTGGGCCACCACCACCCGGCAATTTTAGATATTTGATAGTGTACTTTCCAGTCAGGAATGATATTCAGCATGCTCAATAACCTATGATAGTAGTATTAACCAGCCAGATAAATTGGATCCAGCCATTCAGAATTGAGTCATAAGTAGCAAGCTTCCAAGTAAGGGCTGGCAGGCTGTCAGCCCAACGCACTGTAAGATATGTTTAAATTGCCACCGCATCTATCTTTCTACAATTTTAAAAAAAACTTTAAATTTATTTTGGGGTGCTAGGGATCACACCTAGGGCCTGTGTGCTAGACAAATAGTTTGCCACTGAACTATCTCCAAGCTTCTTAATTCTCTTTACAATATGGTGATTGTAATTTTTTCCCCTAAGAAGTGACACAATATAATACTGCACAGTAGATGAGTAGATGAGACAGGAAGAGACGATGCATTCTCTTCCTTATGGGGGTTAGAGACCTGAAACCAAGGTGTTGGGTCATGCTCCCTCTACAGCTCACAGACTGAACCTGTCACCTCCATGCTGTTGTGGTTAACAGCAGTGCTTGTCAGTCCTTGGCTATAACTACACTCTCCATTTTCCTGTGGCTTTCTCAGCATTTCGTGTATCTGTTTCTGCCTTCAAATGTCCCTCTTCTTACAAGAAGAATGGTCAACCTCTTTTTCCTTAATTGTTATTTAGATGTTTTTAAGGTGTGCATGCTGGGTGACCGTGTGCTGGAGGACTAATTCCTTCCCATGCAGACATCTATGCATGGAGAGATACTGTAGTCTTCCATATACGTTTATGGAATTCAAGCAAGTTTTGCCTTAAAATGGAACTTATTATAGTTACATAAACACTACCCCTGGCTGTATTTTAAGAGCAAGTATAAGAAAGCAGAGAAAAAAGTAGTTAGTGGGGCTGGAGGGATGGCTCAGTGGTTAGGAGCTCTTGCTGCTCAATCACAAGGACTGGGGCTTAATGCCAGCCTACATCAGGCTCACAAACATGAGTAATTCCAGCTTCAAGGTACCCAGCATGCACTTCTGGCCCCCATGGCCACTCACACACATGTACATACCCTCACAGAGACATATATCCCCAGAAGCGCACACACAGAAATAAAATACTTTCTAGAGAGGAAACAAGCCAGTGCGAGGCCAAGAATGCTCTCCTGTGATTGACGCACATGTGAAAATCAGTTGGTTGTTTTCAGCCCTCTGAAGGAAGAGCCATTCTGTGGAAAAGGATTTTGACCCCTGAAGACAGAACTAGAACCACCGAGCCAAGGGGAACAGGGCAGTGTAAGACAAAACTTCCTCGGGTTGCACACAATGTTGGGAGGTTACCATAAGGCAGTGGTAAATGCAAGCTCCACAGTTTGGGCAGGTACTGGATATAGTTATTGCTCTATGGCATCTCTTTCATCAAAGAGACAATGAGGCTCACTTCCAGCCTTGCTGTGAACCCTCAAATCTCCTGGTGGACACCATTCCTCACAACATGGTACTGCTTTCTGAGATGCTAAGTGCTTTTTTACTGTTTACCGTCCTGAAGTTTTGCTGTCTGACCTCGGTGTGCTGGGCTAGTAGATCGAAAAGAGGAGAAGAGATTAATTTAAAGAAGGAACATTAATAAGCAAAACAAAAAACCCTAGGAAAATAAGATTGATGTTTATCAAATAGTAAACAGTGTACATTGGGTTAGTCTGGTCATCCATGCTGTCTTATTTGTGATACTATCTCAAAGTGCCTGTTTCTCCTGGCATGCCTTAGAACACAAGTGACATGGAGGTTCTTCAAGTGATGGGTTCTGGCATTAATTTGCATTTTTTATGTCTTCTTTGTTTGTGGAGTGCAGGATTGTTCTGATGGCTACATGTGCAAAACACAGTTTCAAATCAAGAATGAGACTCCGACACCACATCTGGGAACACCTGTCAGTGTGCACACATGTCTCCCCACAGAGGTGAGTAATTTAGTGTGCCATGAGCTCCTTTTCAGTCTTCATGAAGTATATTAGTTAAGAGCTTTCAGTCTGTGTTATGTATGTTTATATGTTAAAAAATTAAATAGTCCTTGGATCCTAGGACTGTTGGTGGTAGGTATGTGAACTTCATTTCTGAGGGGTTATTTTCTTTATAGCAATGGAAACAGCAACTGTGGTGTATACTGTGAACCCTTCAGTTCTAGTGACATCTCAGCCTATATAGATCTAACTCTGTGCCTAGTCTGCCTTTGACTGTTTTTCTAATCATTTGGAAATGTGTAGAATCTGGGTCTCATTCATTAGGAAAATCTGATTAACTTGAGAAATTTACAAAATTACATGTTATTAAAGCACTGAGTTCTTAGTGGCTTTCTGGAATACTTTCAGTCTTCTTTTTAATCAAAATACAAGTAGCCTTAATATATTTCTTATAAGAAAAGTTGTAGATATCCATTCTGAAATAATAGGGAAATCTATAAAACTGAAATAATTCCCCATATACCTTTAGTATACACTATTAATATTTTGGAAAATACTACCTATTTTCCTTAGGTTTCTTCTATACATGCATTTGGTACCCAGGAGGAATATCATGAACACCCTTACATTTCAATAAACACAGAGGATCCGTAGTTGACTTCAGTGGCTCCGTGGTGTTCTGTTTGGTGACTACACCATAGTTGTATACTCTTACTTCAGGAACCACTGGAATTTTAACTGACTGAAGATGATTGGTGTGAACTAACTGCTTCAGTACAAAGGAAGAAATCATAAATGTTTAAATTCTGAGCATCTTAGTAAAAAGGCAGATAGTTTTTGTACATGTGTCTTTGTGTGTGTGTGTGTGTGTGTGTGTGTGTTCTCTGTGTGCATGTGTATGCATCCCTTCCTGTCTGTGTGTACTGTTCCTATCTGTCTCTGTGTGCACATGTTTCTGTCTCTCTGTGTGTATGTTACTGTCTGTATGTACATGTTCGTTTCTGTATGTGCGTGTGCCTTTAATGTATCTGGGTGTATATAATGTACCTGAGTGTGTACGGAGGCTAGGTCCATGTGGGTCTTTTCCTCTTCTACTCAGGTAGGGTCTCTCGCTGAACCTGGGGCTCACCGTTGACCCAGGCTCTTCTTTTTGCACATCTCTAGTGCTAGGACACACTACCACCTCAGCTCCCACGGGTGCTACTGGTCTGAACTCAGCCCTGAGCTCCTCATGTGTGCTTGGAAACACTTTGCCCACCGAGTCATTTGCCCAGTGGAGATCTCCTCTTCTCACGTGTGCAGGAACAGGGTGTTCTGCTGCTGGTCTGGGAGTAACTTGCTCCAGTAGTGCTCGATCACAAGTCGTTTGTAGGGATGCGGTGCTTAGGAGCGCTAAATGCTGGAGGGAGGTTGTTTGAATCTTGATTACCGCTTCGTGGCTCAGCAGCCAACACCAAACCCGAAGCCAAACAGGTTAGGAAACTTTTTCAATTCATTATGTATTAGCTTAGAAAGGTAACAGAAATGATGATTAAAAAGGCAAGTCACTGGTTTTTGTCTAACCAGATGGCATAGATCAGAAAAGCAATCAAAGTGCCGTGACTGTGTGAGAGGCCGGCACTGTGTGATGGGACTTGACAGAGTTCAAGCTTGTGCACATGGTGTGCGTAATCTACACTAAGTAGAGACGTTTACCCTCCTGTCAGTTTCTCACCCTTTCCCATCTGTAACATTGCCCAGTGCGGTTCACCATTTAGGGATGCGGAGGAGTGCTCCACGGGAAGCCCGTCCTGCCCTCAGTGTTCCGCCATTGGCGCTTTGCTGAGCCTGCCTCGTTATGTTTGATTCCATCCTTCTGTTTAGCAAACACACTGGGTTTGATGTAGTGCTTTTACATCAGAGTAAACTCCAGAGCGGAGCTCACAGAATAACCAGAAGTACACGCAGAATTTCATCAGGAAGTGCATGTGTCACACTGCCGTTTATGGTAGGCAACAAACAGGAGCGACTGTAATGTGCACCTGTAGCGGGTTGGTTAATTAAGCTCCACGCACCATGGATACAATGACTAGAAAGACCTCTTAGGTGACCAATAGTACAAGAATGTTAAATTTTATCTATGCAAGCTTGCTTTCTTGTGGATATCTCACTTTCCAGCTCCCAAATAAGAGAGAATGCTTTTAAAGCTGACTGAGACATACAGTACTGTGAGCTACTGTGCCTCTTGATTGCTTGCTAGTCTTCAGCTGAAAGAGTAATTGAGCGAGTCTCAGCTAGGCATGGCAGTGTGTGCCTCTAATTCCAAAGACAGACACAGGAGAATCAGGAGTTCGAGGCTCTCTTCAGCCACATAGCAAATTTAGAGACAGCCAGAATGACATAAAACCTTGTTTTAAACAAGAAAGCAAATGATGAACAAAGGAAAAAAACCACAGAAATAAAAAGATTAGATATAAATATGTATATAGATAGCATAGATATTATTTTCCTTCCAATCAATTCTAATCAATTCTCTAAACTGAAGATTATTTTAAACATTTTCTGTTCTGCCCTTTCTCTTCAGGGGTTTTCTTTAACAGTGTGATTCCTTTGTTTCTCTTTCATATCTCATGAACTGGTATTTACTGTTTTGAGGTCAGACTGCTTCCACAGAATGTAAACCTGTCCATAAGGGGTTACATGATAAGTATCTATAATCTAACTAGAATCAGCTTACTTGTGTATGTTGATAAAAGCTGGCCAATCAGATGAGTTACTTTGAATTGATTGAATTCTAAAAGGGTTTTACTTTATTTATTTTATTTATTGAATTCTAAAAGGGTTTTAGAATAGTAATTTTTTTCCTGATAGTGTACATAGAAAAGTTACACATGCCAGAAAAGAAACATTTGCAGCGAGGTTTTCAGTAGTATACGTTTCGGGGAGGGGGCGGGGGCGGGATGTGCTGCTAAGCCCATCGCTTGCCAGTTGAGGATGGTGTTTTATTTTTTCTTTTTATTTATTTGTCTCTCATATATTGCATTTCACCTTCTGTTTCTGCTCCCTCCTTTTTCCCAGTCTGTCTTCCAGCTCCCTTTCCCCATATTCACCATCCCCTTCTTACTTCCCTTCAGAGAAGAACAGACTTTTCATGGACATACAGCATAAAAATACAGCATAAGAAGCTACAAGACCAGGAATAAATTCCTACATCTCAGCTGGACAAGGCAACCCAGTAGGAAGAAAAGGGTCCCAAAGTCAGACAGAGGAGTTAGAGACAACTCTGCTCCCATTGTTAGGAACCCCACAAGAACACTGAGCTACACGACCATAAGATACATGCAGAGGACGTAGGTCAGACCCGTACAGATTCCCTGATCTCTGCGAGCCCACTTGAGTTCCAGTCAGTTGATTCTGTGGGCCGTGTTCTTGTGGTGTCATTTAAAGAAACCCTCTGGTTTCTTTAAACTTTCCTTATCCTCCTCTACAGGACTCCCTGAATTCTACCTAATATTTGACTGTGGGACTCTGCATCTGTTCTCATCAGTTACTAGATGACATCTCTCTGGTCTCTCTTATGTCTCTCTCAATTATGCTAGGCTCAGCGTATCCTGCAGGCATCACAAGCTGTAGGTTGGAGGGCTTGTGGCTGGGTTGAAGTCCTGTCCCCCAGCTTGAGGCCTTGCCTGGTTACAGAGGATGGCTGGTTCAGGCTCCACATCCGCCACTACTAGGAGTCTTCACTAGGAGACCCTAGCCACTCTTCTCCATCCCATGGAGTTTCCCTTGCACTAGGTTTCCACCTCACTACTGATATGCCCTTCCTCCAATTCCAGTCATCTCTCTCAGTATTCCCTTTATCCCTCTACCTGATCCTTCCTGTTTCCATCCCCAGCCACCCCCAATCCATCCTTGAAATCTACTTTTAAATGCATATGTATGTATGTATGTATGTATGTATGCATTTTTTAAATCCTGACCACACTTTACCCTCCCTTCTCTCCTTACAGACTTTCTATGCACCTCTCCTCTTCCCTTCCCACCATCCACTACTCCATTTCTCTTCAGAAAAAGGCAGGGCTCTGATGGATATCGAACAGCCATTGCATATTATATTATTACATCCTGACTGCATTTCCCCTCTCTCTTCCCCTCCCATCCCTCATTCCCATCCCCAGCTCACTCCTCATCCACTGCCCTTTAGAAATGGGCAGACCTCTCATGGGTGTCCACCAAACTCAGCATATCAAGTTGAGCATCTCCCTTCACATGGAGGCTGGATGAGGCAGCCCAGCAGGAAGAAAAGGTCCCACAGGCAGGCAAAGGAGTCAGAGACAGCTCATGCTCCCACTGTTAGGAGTCCCACAAGAAGACCAAGCCACACTGTCAGTGTTCTGGATTACACAGGACATTGATTGGTGAAAGAGCCATTTCAGGATGAATTTAGGCTTCTGAGCATCAGAGGGATCAGCCTCTGAAGGACTAAATCCTGACTGCTTCCCAGAAGTTCTTTTTATTCTTGTACAAAAGGCATCTTTAGTAAGTCACTTTCTGAATACTAAAACTTCTTGTCTGACATAGAGGTTATCTTGAAAGACCCATCACCTAAGCATTTCTTAGCCATAGGAGTCTTTCTGCTTTGCCAGGCTCTGAGAATTCTTCAAAAGAATAATCCCATAATAAAATCTCAGACAATAATCACTGACAAAAGCCTACTTCAAAGCTGAGGTGCCACCACTCCAGATTCATGCCAGATAAAATGATTCTGGTAAAATTCTGCAATACTACACAACTGTAACTGTGCAGATAGCCTAAGTCAGTTCCATGCGGGGTTCCTGGTTGGTGGTTCAGTCTCTGTGAGCCCTTAGGATCCCAGGTTTGTTGATTTTTGTGGGTTTTCTTGTGGAGTCCTTGATCCTTCTGACTTCTACAATCCTTCTTCCCTTTCTTTTTGCAGGATTCTCCAACTCTGCTTAATGTTTCACCGTGGGTCTCTGCATCTGTTTCCCTTAGTCGCTGGGTGAAGCCTCTTGATGCCAGTTGGGCTAGGCACCAGTCTTTGAGTATAGCAGAATATCATTGGGAATCGTTTTATTGACTTTTTTTTTTCTAGTGGTGTTTTGTTCTATCCTAGGTCTCTAGGCTGTCCAGCCTTTGGTTCCTGGACCTCCAGCCAAGTGTCAGGAGTGGGGTTCCTCTCAAGGCAAGGGTCTGAAGCTGGACCAGCTATTGGTTGGCCACTTTTATCCCAGCACATCTTGGAAGCAGGACACATTGTAGGTGGAAGGTTTTGTGGCTGAGTGGGTATCACAGTCCCTCCAGTGGAAGTCTTGCTTGATTACAGGAGATGGCCAGTTCAGGCTTCATATCCCCCATTGCTAGGAGTCTTAGCTAGAGTCACCCTCATAGATTCCTGGGAGTTTCCATTGTGCTGGGTTTCTAGCTCATCCCAGAGATGTGTTACACACACTATTCCAGTTGTGTCTCCTAGTACTCTCTTCCTTAATCATCCCCACACCTGGTCTGCCCCCCTGTTCTCATCCCCATATTCTATTTTGACCCTTGTCCATCCCCACTTTTACTTGGTCTGTTTACAATGTCTATTCTAATTCTCCCTCACAGTGAGATTCATGTGATCCCCTTTGAGCCCTCCTCCTTACTTAGCCTCTCTGGTCTGTGGATTGTACCATGGTTATCCTTTACTTTATGGTTACTGTCCACTTGTAAGTGAATGTTTGTCTTTCTGGGTCTGTGTTACTTCACTCAGGATGACCTTCTCAAGTTCCATCCATTTGCCTGTAAATTTCATGATGTCATTGTTTTTAACAGCTGAGTAATACTCCATTGTGTACATGCACCACATTTTTTTTACTCTGTGGTTAATGGACATCTAGGTTGTTTCCAGTTTCTGGATATTACATATAAAGCTGCTACGAACATAATTGAGCAAGTGTCTTTGTGGTATGGTGGAACATACTTTGGGTATATGCCCAGGAGTAGTGTAGGTGGGTCTTGAGGTAGATTGATTTTCAGTTTTCTGAGAAGCCACCATATTGATTTCCAAAGTGGCTGTTTATGTTTGCACTCCCACCAGCAATGGAGGAGGTCCCTGTTGTCCCTTAGCCTTACCACTTATGTTTTTGATATTAGTCATTCTGACGGTGTAAGATGGAATCTCATAGTCATTTTGATTTGCATTTCCTGGATGACTAATGATGTTGGAGATTTCTCTTTGAGAATTCTCTGTTTAGGTCTGTACCCCATTTTTAAGTGGATTATTTAGTTTGTTGATAGCTAGTATCTTGAGTTCATTTTAAATTTGAATATTAACCTTCTGTCAGATGTGGAGTTAGTGAAGATCTTCTCCCATTTCTGGGCTGTTGTTTTGTCCTATTGATGGTGTCTTTTGCCTTACAGAAGCTCTTTAGTTTCATGAGGTCCCACTTATCAATTGTTGATCTTAGTGCCTATGTTATTGGTGTTCTTTTCAGCAAGTTGTCTCCTGTGCCAATACATTCAAGGCTGTTCTCTACTTTCTCTTCTGTCAGAGTCAGTGCATCTGCTTTTAGGTTGAGGTCTTTAATCCACTTGGACTTGAGTTTGAGTTTTATATTTTTTCCACATACCAGCATTCAGTTACACCAGCACCATTTGCTGAAGATGCTCTCCCCCCCCCTTCTTTTTTTGTCTTTTGTCTATTTTGTATTTCTGACTTCTTTATCAAAAAATCATGTGTCCATAGGTGTGTGGGTTTACATCTGGGTCTTTGATTTGATTCCATTGATCAACCTGTCTGCTTTTATGCCAAGACTGCTGTTTTGTTTTGTTTTGTTTTGTTTTGTTTTGTTTTTACCACTATTTCTCTGTAGTACAGCTTAAAATCAGGGGTGGGGATATCTCCAGAATTTCTTTTATTGTGCAGGATTTAAGCTGTCCTGGAAATGTTTGTTTTTCCATATGAAGTTGAGTATTATTCTTTCCAGGTCTGTAAAGTATTGTGTGACAATTTTGATGGGGATTGTATAAGTTCTGTGGATTGCTTTTGGTAAGGTGGCTATTTTTTTTTTTTTTTTACATGGATCCTACCTATCCATGAGCATGGGAGATCTCTCCATCTTCTGCTATTTTCTTCAGTTTCTTTCTTCAGGGATCAAAAGTTTTTATCACACAGGTTTTCACTTGCTTGGTTAGAGTTACCCCGAGGGGATGTTTATATTACTTGTGGCTGTTGTGAAGGGTGTTTCTCAGCCCCTTTGTCATTTTTATATAAACAGGCCACTGAAATCTTTTTCTGAGTTAAGTTTGTATCTACATATATCAATGAAGTGTTTCTGGTAGAATTTTTGCTTATATATACTATCATATTGAGTGCCATTTGCAAAATAAAAGATTATTAATATTATTCTGTATATATTAATTAATGTTAGAAGTTAATATGATGGCAATTATTCAGACCAGCTTTTTCCCAAAAAACTACACAGAGACCTTTTAATAATTCAGAGATAGGCCTTGGTTAGCAGACTCTCAACTAGTTCATCTAAATTAGCCTGAGCACTAGCCATAGCCAACCTTCTAGACCAGTACTCACATTTGTTTCTTTTGTCTCCCGGAAAAAAAGGTTTCCACCTTCTTTTTCCCAGATTTCCTTTCTCTCTCCTAGGAAGTCCCACCTTCCACTTTCTGCTCAGCTAATTGGCCATAAGATTTTTATTAAAGCCAATCAGAGAATGCCTTAGGTAGATGAAGGAGGACAGAGACACAGTTTCACACAGCACACTCCGACAATCACATTATCTCCAGATATCAATACTTTCCTATTTGAATCCCCTTGCTCTTCTTTAGATGCCTTATTGCTCTGGCTAGAACTTCAAGTATTTATTGAATAGATATGGAGAGAGTGGACAGCCTTGTCTTGTTCCTAGTTTAGTAGAATTGCTTTGAATTTCTCTTCATTTAATTTGATGTTGGCTATAGACTTGCAGTAAATTGGCTTTTTTATGTTTAGGTATGTCTCTTGTAATCCCTGATCTCTCCCAGACTTTTATCATGAAGGGGTGTTGGATTTTGTCAAAAGCATTTTCAACATCTGATGAGAAGATCATACGATTTTTCTCCTTTTCATTTTCTAATGCGGTGGATTACATTGACAGATTTTCATATTTTGAACCATCCCTGCATCCTTGGGATGAAGCCTACTTGATCATAGTGGATGGTCTTTTTGATGTGTTCTTGGATTTGGTTTGCAAGTATTTTATATGGTGTTTTTGCATCAATATCCATGAGGGCAATTGGTCTGTAATTTTCTTTTATTGTTGAGTCTTTGTGTGGTTTGAGTATCAGGGTGACTGTGACCTCAAACAATGAATTTGGTAATGTTGCATGCATTTCTACTTTGTTGAATAGTCTGAAGAGCATTGGTGTGAGGTCCTGGCTTACCTGGTTTTCAAGGAGTTGGCCTGGCCTCTGATGGGTAGAAGGCACTGGGCAGAGGTATGGGCAGGGATATGGTGATGAGGAGGGGAGGGGCCGTTTGTGTTGGTTTTGGCAGGTGTGGGCAGGCTGGTGGGGGTTGGGGGGGTATTACCTGGGGTCAGGAATGACCTGGCTTCTGGTAGGGTAGAAGGCTTCCACCAGAGGTGTGGGCCAGGATCACTAATGCTTTACTTTGAGTTGTTTAGTAAATCAGATTAAATTAGATTGCCTAATGTGGATCATAACAGCAAACATAGTTAGAAGAAAGTGCTAGATATGGAAATTGTATTTTGTAATTTTTTTATTTGTGTTCTAGCAGCGTGACCTTGTGAAAACCTCAGTTTTCTCACCTCAAGTATTCGTTCTTTTTTTGGATGAAATATGCAAAAGTGATACTATTAATACTAACAAAATATTTCCTGATCATACAATAAAGAGCACTAAGCGAGCAGATGAGTAAGTTCGGAAGGAGAGCACGTGACATTTTGTTTCTGTACTTCTCATGCTTTCAAAGGTTGGGGATGACCTGCAGGTCAGAGGCCCTCCTCAGGCACAGTTGGCCACCAGTATCTCACAGTATTGTTTGGAGACTACTGAACATGGCTCTAACCAAAGAGTAGCAGTGGAGTATTTCGGACATCTCAAGGTTTATAAGAAATATGCATGTACTGTTACACTTTCTGTGATAAACACTAGACTGAGCTATAGTCTCCTTTTGTATAACTTTTTTCTTCATCAAGATTTCTTTCTTCATCAAGATAAATTTCTATTTATTTAGCAGTATGATTATGGGTATGATCATCTACAATTTGCCAGTTTTTCATTTTTAGATATCTCAAAATTAATATTTTATCTTAATAGCTTGCTTACATTTGTGATAGAGTAGAAAATATTATGACAATTTAAATATATACTTAGGGTAGATGGTAATTAGATTGGGAATATATTGTTTCTCTTAAAATGCAGTAGACTATTCATATTTAACAATTTTTAAACTTTAGTATTTAAGCAGATTTTTATGATGAGGATTGATTATGCTCATGATAGAAGAACTTGAGGGGTGTATAATCTCAGTTTGTTAAAATTACCAAATTTAGCTATAACTATACTTTCAGAATGGGATCTGTCAGTCATGAAAATTATGATGATTAATGAATGTTAAACAAGTGTATAAAACAGCATTTTCAACCACCAGTCACCAAAAGATGCCTACAATCTGTGCAGAGGAGCTCAGGACATGGTCTGAGGCATTAGAAAACATTGACTTAAGCAAAATACCCAGTTTTAACCCTAAAATTGTGATATTCCAATGGCTAAAATAAATGTATTTTCTGCTGATAGTAGCTGATTGTGCCTTTACATTGCTGAACAACCATGCCAAAGGAGTGCACATACATGAATGTCAAAAGAATGCACATACATGAATGTCAAAGGAATGCACATACATGAATGTCAAAGGAATGCACATATGTGAATGGGTACATTTTTAAGTCAGAAGGAAGAGTTTCTGTGGTGTTAGTACTTTATTTGTTTATCTCCAATCAATATTTCTATCAGTGACTCTAATAAATTCAGTTTTAACACCCGTTTGTGTTAGTATTAGTGTCTGTGTACTAAGAGTTTAATCCTCATGAAGAAAAACTCGCAGTGATCATTTATTGGCTTTTCTATTAAGTGCCAATATCCCGTATTAGTTCTGAATGATCTGTGACCGGCCTTTGAAGAAGATAGTAATGATGGATTTAAATGTGCAGTTAGTGAAGTGCAGGGAACACCGTGATGTAAATGAGGAAGACAGGAGTTCACTTCAAGCCTCTGGCACTGCTGAGTGGTTTGAATACATGACTTAATTTTATCTCATGATACAGATACCTTTATTACCATCATTGTACACATGAGGAAATGGAGACGTGATGGTTAAGAACCTTACCCAGGGAGAAAAGCAAGGCCGTGATTAAGTTTGACTTCAAAACTCATGCTCTCAACTACTCCAAAAGCGACAGAGACTATTTTAGTGAACACCAGAATCACTTGGAAACTTGTTAAAAGCAAATTATTGTGTAACAACTTGTTCAAACAAGTTGCTGAGTACACACCTAAAATTTTTGATTTCGTAGGTCTGATGTGGACCTAAGAATTTGCAGCTCTCATAAGCTTCCAGACAGGACTGATGCTGCTGGGTCAGAACTATACCATGAGAATGACCGTGCTCCTCCTCCAGCATGCTTAGTAGACCTGAGATACTGCACAGATGGTTAGCTCATATGCTGGGCCGGAGTCAGTATTGCAACTGGGACGAGAGTTGTCTGAGGTCAGAAGCAGAACATTGACTAGGATTTCTCTTCAAATGATTTATGGTAGATGCGCTCTGAAGAGAAAAGAAGTCGGAGAAGCAGCGCGTAGCAAGGAATAACAGCTGGGAAGAGAAACTGGAGGCAAACTTTACCGATCTCAGCTCTTCATCTCAAATCAGAGCAGAGAATAGTCCCACTGTGTGTCACTGGGCTGCCTTTGGTAGTCTAGTAATCAGTTTGATTAGCCAAATCTCCAGGTAGGTAGCTTCAGTTTACTGAGTAATTCATCAGAGAAGGGCACATCTATGAGTTATCAGCCAATAGTCAGAAGTAGAGGTACGTGGACCAACCTTAGAGCGGACGTATAGGACTATCAACAATGTCATTATTAAAGAGTGACATAAACCAACAAAATGGAACCTGGAGGAAAGTGGTCTGCCCACTACATCTGCGAATTCCACAACAGAGAAACATAAATATTGACCATATCTGACTTTTTTGTTGTCATTCTTTAAATAATAAGAAATTTAGATACATTGACCAACACACAGGTGGCCTTTGAATATATTCTAGGAAGTCTCAGGTTCCAGAGACCTCATGGAGGTCTCTGTAGTTAAAACTGCTTTTTATAATAGCATGAGCATGTTACCTGGGATGCGTATTCTCATGCCTTCTCAGCCTTTCTGGAGGTTGCCGTATCTGTGAGAGTAAACATATGTTATGCAAAAGCAGATATGAGATCTAAACCTATGGTCACATATATGACCCTGCTTAAAAAAGTCAGTGGATCAAAAGAAAATGAATCGAGATGACTGTGAAAGATTTGTCAGGAGGTGAAGGCAGCGGGACAGGAGTAGCGGGGAGAGGGGAGAGGGTGGGAGCCGAGAGTGGTCAGTGTGCAGTAGGCATAGGTGTGAATGTGATGAAGAACAAATTTAATTTATAAAAAATTAAAGTAGATTGATGAATCTAGTTGTCCTTATTACCTCAAGCACTTAAAAAATATTGTTAAAATGTAAAACAAGGTCATCTTCTTACTAATTCTTTGCTTTTGGAATTATGTTTTCATAGAAATATGTTCATAATTATATTTAAATTAAGTGAATATTTTCATTTGGAATTTAATTTTTTAATATAGCAAGTACCCATAAATAAAACATTTAACCAAAAATCTCTTGGTATCCTCAATGGACTTTACAAGTGTAAATAACTCCAGATAACAAAATATTTGAAAACCACTGCTCTTGATCCCGTAAAGTATTACATCATCACATGTGAAAAACATTGGTAACGAATATAAACAATGCATTCATTCATCAGCAATGGATTAGGGAGTTTACTGTAGAGCTCATCTGATGGGGAGCTTGCTGCAGTAGTGGTGTGCTTGGAAACATCATTGTCAAGAATATTTGGCAGTCTTGGTGTGACAGTCGACCAGAAAACCAACAGAGATTAGTCGTTTTCAGATATCTGAATGCTTTTGTGCAGAAGAGAGAGTAAATTTACTTTGTTTCTGAGGCTAAGACTAGTGTCAGAGTCTTGACAGCAGCTCTAGACAAATCTGCTTAGCACTACCCAGGGTGAGACTGAAGAAAAAGCAAAAGTGGGAGCATCCTCCTTGTTAGTGGGGACCTTCAGCTGCAGTCAGGACAAAGCCCCCCCCCCCCCTTTTAGAACAGAAGTGGCATGCTGAACTGCCCAGAGGCTTGCAGCAGCCAGGCAGGAGAGGAGTCACTGAAACCGGCTGGTTGAAAGTGTTGAGGGCTGTGTGCTACCAAAGGGCAGCGGGCATGGCCCTTCAGTTCTGTGTGTTCAAAAGGTGGCAGAGGTGTGGAGTTTTATGCAGATGCTTGAGAAAACATTGTATGAAGTTCAAATAACCTTTATCTTTGGGCAGCAAATGTTTCTTAGATGATCAGTATTCTTACTCAATCATTTCAGGAAGGATACTTGAATAATGTGGAAGACTAAACTGGGAACTTCTAAGTTTCATTTAGAACTTAATGGCTAATAAATAGTTTACGTATAAATCACACTTTGTTTCTGACAGAGTCAAGCAGCATATCTCACAATTTGTCCTAGCCTGGCCTTGAATTCATGAACTTCATTGTCCTTTAGCCTCACAAGTGCTGAGAGCATAGTGACTCATTGTGGGACCGTGAAAGGATAGCATGGTTTCTGGTGGAGCACTGGCTAGAGATGGCGGGAGACCCTGCAAGGGACAGCATTTTGCCACACTCCCAGAGTCCAGGTTCCTGCGGACAAAGACCTCCCATTGATCAGTGCCTTTCAGTCATGTAAGGCAACACCCCTATCAGCCCTTGCACAGGTAGAGGGAGTGACTACAGGCCTCAGGGCCTCAAGAGATCTCTATATTAATGAGGTACCTAAAGGCCAGAGAGCATAGCCAATTAAGTATTCCTCTCCAGACCCTCCTCCCTCCTCCCTCCCTATTTAACTCAGGTCTGCCCTGAGGTCGGGATGGTACAGCTAATCCACTTTCCACCATGACCATAAACCTTTTAAAACCATGGACTTCCTTGTGTCTTTGGGTCCCCACTGTGGGGAACCGTGGAGAAGGTCTTTGACTACTGAGCCACTGCTTAATCTCCCGCCAGAAGACTTCACCACATTCCCACCAGCGAAGGCCACCAACTCAAGCAAGCTAGCCAAGCCAGCAACCCAGCCAGGCGAGTGCCCTAACCAAGAGTCTCTACCCCGCAGGGCACTGCCAGAGCAGCTCCCTCATCCCTCTCTGCTGCAGGCCAGGCCAGCCCATATGCCCTCGTGTCTTGGTTCTTCCACGGCTCCCAGCGGCATCCGGTCTCCCGGTCAGTTGCCCGGAGACCCCCACTCAGGAGTTCTGCCTCTGCGGGACTTCAGACTGAGACCTCCCCACGCCTGGGCGGAGTCCGTTGCCTTCTCACAGCCCAGTGTCCGCCCAGTGTCAGGTAGAGGGAACTCAGTCAAATTCCTGTGCTTCTGCCTTCCTGAGCTGTGGCAGACACGCGGGAACCACAACACAGCCTAACAGGACCCACGCCCAAGCAACTTATATTAAATTTTATATTTTAAAATGTACAAAAAATTACCTCTGCTAATAGCTGAGTTCTTAAAAGATATGCGTTGTGTGATATAGGAACTCAATTCACTTTTCTGTCCTACCTGTCTTGATTGTAGAAAAATAGCTAGATTTAGATTTGTATGCCTGTGACATTATCTACAGAGGATTTTAAAAATCAAAGTGGAACTGGCAAGATGACTCTGGAGCAGGTTAATGTGCTTGTAGGCAAATCTAACTACTTGAGTCCTCTCTCTAGAACGTACCTTGTAGGAGGAAAGAACTGAGTCCTATAAGGTATTCACTATCTGTAGTTTATGCACTGTGACTTGTTCTCGCTCTTTCGTCTCTCCCTCATATGCACAAATAGAAATGGAATGGAAAGGAAACGTCATGCTCACTACCTTTTTGACTGAGTGTAATTTAAAATTATCCTTAAAATGGAATAGATGATGATTTATAATGGGTTGGTTGAATGCACTGAGGTATCTTTTGTGTTAGTTCAGGGGAGAAGCCGTTCTTGGAAGTTGGTCAGTGGAGGTGAGACATTTGCAGAATTGTTGCTGTGACTCACTCGTCACAGTTCTGACGTTGTGAAGTAACAAGTGAGACCATGTCTTTTACAGACCCCACCAAACCCACAGCACTGACTAGCAACCCTCTGTGAAGAAAAGGGAATATCCTAAGGGGTGACAGTCAGAACTGCTCTCTGGGATATGATGTTTTGTGTGACACTTGTTTTCATGAATACATGTTAGGACTCGTACTTCCCATTGTCAGTTGGTGAACATTCCTGTTGGACTGAAGACTTTTCTTGGTGAAATGAGATGTGATCACTTGGCTGCAGTGGACACGTGACTAACAGCTGTCGACTTGGTGTAATATGGGCTTTACTGCTTCTCAGACCTCGTTCCTATAAATGAGGTGATGGTTTGAGGTAGACGTAGGAGCACGAGATGTAGATTCCAGTTAGGTCAGTTTTCTTTCTGAAGCATTTTATTCATTTATTTTTAGAATGTCTTTTCTACGTTATTTGATGATGTCATATATTTCTATATATAGTAGATCTTAATCCTATCTGCCTCCAGGTTCCCTTCCCACTTCCTTGACATCCTTCATTCATCCCTCTAATTCCTTCATGTCCCTTTCTGCTTTGGCCCACTGAGTCTGGCTGATGGCACGTGCTGGAATGTTGACTGGTCTGTGTCTTGTGCAGGTCATGTGTGGGTACCACAGCTACAGAGAATTCATGAGTGGAACAGCCAAGCCATGTCCAGAAGGCAGCGTTGCACAGCCTCTCTTTTTTCCTCTGGCTGTTACAAACTTTCTGCTCCCTCCTCTGTGATGTTCCCTGAGTCTTGGGGGATAGAGTATTGATAGAGATACCTCATTTAGGGCAGACCATCCAATAGTCAGCTTCTTAGCATTTTCACCAGTTATGAGACTTCGCACTAACTACTGTCCCCTGCAGAAAGAAGCTTCTCTGGGCTGAAAGCAATATTCATCCACAGGTATAAGCATAAATATTTAGAAGGCAATTTTTACAACAAATCTATTTGATAAGACAACACTAGGTTCCCTTTGAGGGCCTCCTTAGCAATGGCACTCTGACTAGGTTTAAAGTACCAGCTATGTGTTCCCTCCTGTGGAGTAGGCCTCAAATCTGACCAGAAAGTGATTGGTTACTCCCAGAATAGCCATCCCACTGGTACAGCAGTAGGTGCATTGTGCCTTGCTGGACACTATTGTAGCACGCAGGGTCCAGTGTTGTGCAAGGCCACCAGTGTTTTGTTTCCTTCAGTGTCCTGCATAGCACCTCTGGCTCTATGAGAACTAGCCAGCACGGGAGTTTTCATGTCAGTTCTGGCTTTATTTCTGTGTGTTGTGAGACCAAATGTGCTGTATCTTCAGCAATAAGGCCTTACTATGTAGTTATGGTAATGGTGATGTCATCACATAAGGCCTTACTATGTAGTTATGGTAATGGTGATGTCATCACATTGCAGAAGGAAGGACAGTGACCTGTGTTGTTTGGGGGACCTCTGAGGCCTGACCAGTGACTCACAGGAAGGCAGTCCACATCTGGTACTGAGATTTTCATTTAATGTCCCATGTCTTCTGGGGAGAAAATTGTTCATCCATGCAGATTACCTGTGCTCAGACTTCTTCATAAAAATTACATTTTGAATTAGCCTACAAAGTAGCAGGATCCTGTAAAGAAACATCATTCTCTCTTATTAACTTGTCCCTGCCCTTTCTGTAGTTCAATTAAATAATTATTTTTGATGAAAGAAATTGTTAACCTTTAATTCATTATTAACATTTAGGTCATAAAATAACCCAAGGATAATTACTAATCTTTGTAATTCATATGTATGTACTGTTGAAAAGTAACTACACTTTGAAAACATTCTGTGGAACTCTAACTTGCTGGCTCGAAAAGGCCGAAAATACAAAATTGAAGAAACAGGGACAGGGGTTCTATTGTGTTTAGTATTGTCGCACTCTGTAAGAGGACGTGGTGAGATGAACACTGCAGGAGCCAAGAACACAGTTGAATACCTCCTATTCCATTGTGAAATCCACAAAGATACTCTATAGAATATTTTTAAATTAACTTTTTCAGTCTAATTGCAATGAACACTTGCAAGGGAATTACATGGAAGGCTTTTCTTGGGCTTTTCTAGTTAACAATACTTTGCATTTTTTATCTGTTAATTTCCTTATTTAGGTAAATCTTCAGTCATTTTGTTTTTACCCTTTGATTACTGTGTTTCAATACTCATGATATTTAGATTGACTAATGGCTCTTATATTATGGTGTCTGGAGTTTTCCTGAAGTTGGATTGCTGACGTCCCATTTCTTTTGCAGAGGGTTGGAGATGGGCACTGTGCACGCTTCATTCCTTCATTCAATACCCTCGCTGCTTCAGAGCCTCAGGTTGCACCTTCAGATCACATTTTGTTATTTTAACTATGAAAATGACAGAGTCGTAAAAGTAGCAATAGTCTGCTACTGGAAAAAGAAAAAAGGAAACAGATTTTTGTCCTAGGGCCAGTAGTTTGCCAACTGAGACTTTCTTTAGACAAGTGCAGGTAGGATATCATAGAGGGTGAGGTCTTCAACACAAACAACCCATCATAGACTCCCTGAAGCATAAACTACGAGAGACGATCTCAGGGGCCGAGAGCACAGCCAGAGAATGATGATCCTCTGAGGAGCCTGGCTTCGGATGTGCCCACTGCCTTCAGCGGTTTACTAAATGGCTTCTTGGATGACTCCTATTGTGTATGTCCAAAGTAGACTCGTATATTAGGATATTGTTTTTCATAATTGAACAAATGACCAGCCACCATTCTCAGTAAATGTTAGCAATTCTCTGTAAGCAGTTGCTAATTTTAGACTGAAGTATAGCTATGATGACAAGTGCAGATGACGAGTAAGAAACGTGATTAGCTTCGTATTTGGAAATGGGATTGTTGAAGCAGCATTGAGACATCCAAAAGTTTCTGCTTAATGTCTATAAATATAAGCAAGTGGAAACATGCACTGTCGTCACGAGCTTCTAGATGCGTAGATTTGTAAATTTTTTCTTTGTTTGTTTGTTTATTCATTTATGAGTTTTGGACATAGGGTCTCATTTTGTAGCCCAGTCAGGCCTGAAACTCAGCCTAGCTGCCCTTCAACATGTAGATCTGCTCTGCAACCAACTACTGAGAGCCCAGGTTTGCACCTCCAGACTCGGTGACTGGATTATTTCTAAAAGGAAATAACTATTAATGCAGCTGACTTCCATCCTACCTTTGTGATTCTCCTTAAGATATGTGCAAGATCAAAGACAAGATAAATTCTAATCTTTTAAATTTTATTTTACGTGTATGGTGTGCATGTATTTCTTTGTACCACATTTGTGCCTGGTACCTGCCCAAGTCAGAAGAGGTTATCTGATACACTGGACCTGGAGTTACAGACAGCTGTGAGCAGCTGTGTGGGTGCTGAGGATGGAGGATGAGTCCTCGGCAAGGGCAGCAAGTGCTCTTAGGTAGACCCAGAGCCATCTCTCCAGCCCCTCTGATTCATTTAAGATGCAACGTATACTGTAGTGTGATTTGAGGTTTGAGAGGAAACGGGCATAGAGTATTCTGAAAACCAGTCTTGTCTGATGAGGACTTTGCATTGCAGTACAGTTTAGAATGATTGCAGGAGATTTAATATGTGGCCACAGCCTGTTTCTGCAGCTCGTGTATGGCAGAAGTGTTTGTGTGTGCTTCCTAGAGCTCAGCAAACAGTGCACATGCAGGTATGAGGGCTGTGTAATGAAGCCTGGCTTAGAGATCTTAGCATAGTCCAGTGCTCTGCCATACGGGAGACTTTTACAGAGGTGGGGTGTTGTCAGCATTTCATGTTCTCTCGTGGCTAGGCCCTCGGTACCTAAGTTATACACTTGGAAAAAAATCTATAAGATACGCTGTTAGTGAGACTCCATAACCTAAATAGATAGCTTCTGAAGGCTACTTTTACCTTGAAAATTCTGTGCATTCTGTTCTCCTTGGCAAAACTTAGAATTTATATTTTGAGAGAAATCAAATTGAATGTTGAATAAATTAACAGAGGAAACCAATTATCTTTTTATTTATCAAGCTAGTAAAAAAAATTGTAAAGACCCCTGTCATAGCCATTGTAGTCAGTGGTGAAGTGTATCAGACAGGTTCCTTTTTGTGTAACGTGAATGTTGAGAGGGGCTGTTATTTCCGGCAGCACATGTGTACTTAGGAGGATACTAAGCTCATTTTTGTGTACAAAAATTTACCAAGGGGATAAGGGTATAGCTTGATGAAGAACAAGTGCTTGACAGGCACCAGGCTCCAGGCTTGATTTCCAGAAACAAACAACACACCCAGTGGTCAGGTACTTAAACCCAGACAGTCTAACTAGGAGCCGGTTGCTTCTCAGGGAGGACATTAGTGTATTGTGTTAATTTAGTTGCCCTAGTTATACAGTTTGTCCATTTAGTGAGTCTCACATGTTTCCATGCTTTTTACAGGACATTTAATGGGTTGCAGGTTTCAGTTGTTTTGAGTCTATCATGGAGAATTTGTCTCCAATCATGGAGCAGGAGATCTTGATTTTATTAGCAAACCTAAAACAAATAAAAGTAAAATCACGTCTTAGTGTTTCTTCCTCTTTGATTTTTTTTAAAGCCAGTAGAAGTGTCAGCTGTGGAGAAATATCCACTGCTTAGAAGGGATTGCAATGAGATTTTATCTTACAAGAAATTATATATGAATCTAAAATGCTTGAATTTAAGAATTTATTCATTGTATTTGAAATTAATTTTCATCCTTAGTTAAACTGAAAAAGTTAATTTAAAAATATTCTATAGAGTATCTTTGTGGATTTCACAAATGGAATCGGGGTATTCAACTGTGTTCTTGGCTCCTGCAGTCTTTCTTTAAAGCCATGGTTTGCTAAATCAAACATTAAGTGTTTGAGATAAGCCTTGAGGAGAGGTGCATTTAGTCCTGCTGACCTCAACAGAGCCTCCAGTGATTACATTTGTCTAGCTATATAGTAGGCTGCAGAAAGAAGGGAAGGGAGGTCTCAGGCTGCAGTGGTATCGAAGAACTCCTGGACTATGGCTGGAATTGTGACCAGTGGGTCAGAAGGTGACAGCTGGTGTTCTGCTTGCTTGACTCCCTGTCTCTTTCTGAGGAAGAAGTGGTGATCTGAGAGGAACAGTGTGTGCTTTGGACGAGAGTTAAATGGCTGCTGACTCTTCTAAGCACCTTTCCCCAGTTCTCTGGCGTTCTCCTGAGGTCATCACCTTTGATGTTTCCTGCTTTGTTGAGTGTGGACTGTTCTCAGCTGAGGCACTTTGTGAAGGTCATGGTACCTGCAGATAGTAAACGGAGGTGTTTCATGGGTATCCACACTGGTTCAAGCCTTTTTTTCTGCTTCCTGCTGTGCCACAGTGTGAAGAGCCTCTGCTCCATGCCCCTTAGCCCTGAGTCCCATTCCTCTCTTCTGTGCTCCTGTGGCCCTGAGCACCCCCTCCTCCCATGCTCACTAACACACTGTAGAGCTGGGAGCCAGAGTAGAACCTTCCTTCCATAGCACTTTCTTTCAGGTGTTCTTGTCACATGATGAGGAAGGTGATATATTTGCCAGGATCTGAGTGCTTTTAGCAGTCGCCATATCACCCAACTCTGAATCTTATCCCTGAACCTTTTTGCCACAACCTGTGTTTCTACTGCCTGGCCTCTTACAAACCTATCTTACTCCATCACTACCGGATTTTGTAAGTCATTATAACACCTTTCCTATCTTTATTATTAATCCCACCCTCAGCTGTTGCTTTACCTTACATTAACGTCAAGAGATGGAAGATGTCTCCCTTGTTACTGGTAATCTTGGACTTACCAATTCTGGCGTTCATCTTCTTTGACCCATTGTAACATTTGGCTGTATTGATTGAACTGGCTAGTTTTATGTGTCAACTTGACACATCGAGTGTCATCAGACAGGAAAGAGCCTCAATTGAGGAAGTGTTTCCATGAGATCCAGCAGTAAGGCTGGATTAGTGATCAAGGTGGGAGAGCCCAGCCAGTGGTCAGTGGTGCCATCCCTGGGCTGGTGTCCTGGGTTGTATAAAAATCACAATCTGAACCAGCCATGTGAAGCAAGCCAGTAAGCAGTGCACCCACCTCCCCAACCCACAGCCTGTGCATCAGCTCCTGCCCCCAGGTTCCTGCCCTGTTTGAGTTCTTGTCCTGACTTTCTTTGGTGATGAGCAGCAATGTGGAAGTGTAAGTATAAACCCTTTCCTCCCCAACTTACTTTTTGGTCATGATATTTTGTTGCAGAAATAGAAACCATAGAAAAAATATTAATCAAGCCTTTTTTCATGAAATTAATTCTTGTCTTCAGAACACTGGGAAAATGGATTCTTTTATTCATTTAACAGGTCACTAAATTATGCTATGGCAAAAGTTGTAAACTCTTCCGTAAGTCATGGTCTTTATGAAGTATTGAAGACAAACCCATGCAAACCAAGGTAATCTAGAGGGGGGAAGATGTGGCTGAAAATGAGAAACAAAGTCAAGAGAGTGAAGGCGATCAGGAGTGATGGCTCTGACCAGTTTGAAACATATGGGGTCTTTGCAGTTTATGGGCATGAGGGACATCACTGTCAAGACAGGTCCCAGGAGTTGTTGAAGAGACAAGAGTGCGCCTTCATAGGTCGATGGAGAATCAGATGGGTCTGTGATTCACACGCTTTCTCCTGGCCCTGCTCCTGGACTGTTCATTCTTTTTAATCTCCTGCTTTTCGGAAGGTATGTGGTGAGTCTTCTGGATGGCTTGTGGCTGGTGCCCGTGCTGGCCAGCAGCAGGTTGGACTTTGCTCCGAGATGCTGGAGAACAGTTGAGTGGAAGCCATGTCTTTTGGGTTATAGCTCCCTTATTCAACAACGTCTTCATGCGTTCAGGGCACATAGCGTATTTCATAGGACCTTCTCAGGGAATAATTCTGAATGAATTTTATACCGGAAAGAATGTTTTAAACAACAATGAAGTTTTAAGTTATGGTACTTCTTTTTTATGACAATAACAATCCCACCTATCTTGCTCCACACCAGGTATTTTGTGAAATAATGGATCATAAAGTGAGAGTGCATTGTGAGAATCTGTTGTCTGTAGCTGTGACAAGGCATATTAAAGCAAAATTTCAATCCACCGTGTATCAGGATCTAAACCCCTTTATAGGAGAACCTCATCCAGCTCCCACATTGGAACTTTACATGTGACTGGTAGTTTAGCACTCTCTTAAAAAGTAATAAACAAATGAATGTTTCAGGAAATCTGTGATAGACCAAATCAGGTGGAACTGATTTAACGTTATGGATAATTACATAATTAGTACTGTAAAAAATAAACTGTACTCTCTGCTTGATGGACTGCGGCTGCTCTGAAGGAGGTATGCAATTATACAATCAGCAGTCTCCTCCTATGCTGATGCCAGGTACTCCTGGTCCAGCCTTGGCTGAGAAGGAGCTGCCTTCCCTGTATTTCCTGCTGTTATTTAAGAGGAGAGGGCTGAGCCCTAAGTGGCTCCCTATCCTTGATACATTCTCCATGTCCTGGGTCTGTATGAAATCATCCTCTAGGACCAATGGCTTCTGAGCTTTTCTGTAGTAAAACAATCCATTTGACCTCAGGATGTAGGACTATACACAAACCTCTCCAAAACCAATCTGTGAAACAGGTCTTACTCTTGCACTACTCTTCTACTCCGTTACTGTTTTAATACTAGCCAAGTCCAGCCAGTTGATTTCAGAACTCATTGATGGTTCGTGTATCACATTTGAAGACTGTGAAACAGATCTTACTCCTGCAATACTCTTCTACTCCGTTACTGTTTTAATACTAGCCAAGTCCAGCCAGTTGATTTCAGAACTCATTGAACATTTGAACATTTGAAGACTCTAACCTTCAGCCCTTAGTGATGGCGACCCGTCAGTAGGGGGAGAGTGTAATGAGATTGCCGAGGGATTTGGATGGCAGGGTGCTGTGGCGTGGTTGGAAGAGTCAAATCTTTGGAGTTGGGTATATTTGGTTTTAAATCTCCACTTTTACCCATTTTGACTGTGTGACTTTGAAGATACTAGTGAAACTTACTTAAACCTCAGACTCCTTCTCTGTAAAACAGGGTTCAAATACCAACAGGACTGAGACAGGAACCTGGGTCTCCGTGTCCTTCATCTTGTCCTGGAAGTAACACACATGCTGTTGTGAGTGGTTTATCGCACTTGGTTTCTTTGCCTGTCTCCCCATCAGAGACACCTCAACTGGAGGAGAACGTAGTCACTAACTTATAGGTGGGATTATGGGAGCCAAGGACTAACATTTGTTCAGTTCTCATAGCACAACCTTAGGGCAGTTTTACTGCTGTAGAATAGAACTTTGGAGGTTGGCAAGCCCTGCAACTGTCAGGGACACTGGTTCTGAAATCCCACATCACCACCACAGCAGGAATTGCCCTGAGATAATAGTTCCTTTGCTAATGCTGTAATGAAAATGGAAGGTTTAGTACTTACTGCACATTTCAATGTACATTAGAAATTTTATATTACATTATATATATAATTTAAAGAAACTTTAAGATTATTATTACATGGTCTCATTGTTAGGTGTTAAAGGCCTGTGCCATTGTGCCTGGTGGCCTTCATATAATTTTTCTGTGTATTTTCTTTATCTTAACTGAAATATAGTGTAATGATTTAATTATGAAATTAGAAAATACAGTCGCTGTTTCTCACTTGAAAACAGGACGGGAGCGACTTCTCATTGTACATCTGTGTGAAACTACCTACCTTTATCTAAGTTGGTGGAACTTTTATGTCCTTGAAATGCCAGTTCCTTGCTAGTTTTATTTCTGGAATTTCTTAGCCACAAGAAAATTCCTTGGTTCCATTGCTATCTTTGCTCCCGTCTTCCATTCATCTTTTCTCTGGTATTCTGCTGAGATCATGGTTATTCAGTGGTAACCTGGGCTTTGTTGGCTGTATAGAAAGGACATAAATCAGCTTGCAAGAGTATCAACCCGCGACAGCTACAGGGCATCCTTTCTGCATGGCTTACTCTCCCTGGTACCCAAGTGCTGACTGCTTTGAAATAGATCCTTGTAGTCTCATGTTTGGCATATATTGATGGTGACCCTTATTTTCTGTGCTGTTTCTGTTTCCAGGCTCTTACATCATGTTAGGAAAGTACTGAACACATTTTAACGTTCATACTGCATTTGAAGGCATTCAGGGGAAAGACTCTGGCTCCTTTAAGACAGAAGCACCCTTTTCTCCGCCAGAAAGCTCATTGTAAAACTGAGGGGTTTAACCAAAAAGGGCTTCCATGCAAATTGAATATTGATAGAGAAGGGAGGTTAATTGGCCTTAGATACTGGGTTGCTAAGGAAGCATTTTCCTGATTGGGAGGAAACTCTCCTGGGTGTTCTGCAGCTTCGTGTGGACCTGCGATGCTTTGTTTTCTCTCTTGCTTTCTGTTTCTGAGTTGGAAGAGGGAAGAGCAGAAAGCTATCATAGGAATGAAAAGCTGCATGAAGCAGATGGTTGCTCTGCCTTAGCTGCAAAAAGAGAGAACTAAATATTGGCTAGCAACAAGCCTGTGCCAGCAAGGACTCTTTGTTTAAGGCAGACGCTTGCAAAATATCATGAGGGCAAGATAGAAAGAGCTTGCTGGGAGGACAGAGAGAGGTTAGGCTAGGTTTGTTTCTGTGTCTGGCTGGATACATTCAGGCAAAAGAGATGAAAGGAGTTTTGAGTCAATATTCAACATCCAAGTAAAACCATGAGATTAACTATATTCAGTTTTGTTGGTCTTATTAAGAAAATGATTTAGCATCAGTTGTTTGTAGGCTTTCAAAGGTTTTATACTACACGTTTTTTTTTATTATGTTTAGGAAATTTGGAATTTTTATCTGTAATTATTTTAATATACACTACTGACATATTAGTATTATTTTGTCTTTATGTCTGCTTAGTAAGGAAAGTAAATAGCAATTTTTTCATTAAAATTCTTTTTGAAGCTAAAATGTCTTTGTGTACTGACTAGCTATATACACTGGGCTCTCTGGTTATACTTTAGTTGATAAGCTGTTACTTCTGCATACTAAATGATGCTCCATTAACTTAGTGACGTGAATACCTGTAGTTTGCTGACTCCATTTTTCCTCACACAGGTACTTTTGAGTGCCCACTGAGCAGGAATTTCTGTGTCCAAGGATGCCTCAGGAAGAAAGCACTCGTAGGCAGTGGTGACTTTTCAGGAGAGCTACCCACCAAGCCCCTTTCCTTGTCTTACTCTTTGTTCCTTTCTGTACTGGAATTATCTGGCTCTACTGAATGATATTATATAGAATTTTATGGCATCTTTAGATGTTAAAATTTAAGTTAGCTTGATTTTTTTTTTTTTTTTTTTTTGTGAATGTGTGCTTAAAGAAAGGGCCAGACATTCCTCATATATCCTAAAAACCTGGAGTGCCATAGAGTTCCCAAATTCACCCTGGTGGCCTGTGTTGCTCCTATCCCTGGTTGTATGGCCACTTAATTCTTGCCTTATAAGTGTTATCAGGAGAGTCTTAGAAAAAACACTTTTAATAACACTTTTTAAAAAACTTTTTATTCGTTGTTTGTGAGTTTCCTATCATGTACCCCAGCCCTGCTCATCTTCTTGTCCCCTCATATCCACCCTTCACCCTGGTAACCTCCCCCAAATAAAGTACACAAACAACAACAACAACAACTAAAGCATGCAAACAGCTCATTGTGGGAGCTTTAGTAGGTCACAGTGTGTCCCAAAGTGTTTCCCTCTGTCCACAGATATTCACTGCAGTATTCGTTGCAAATGTTCATTGCAATGAGTCATTGGTCTGGTTCGAGATCTCTGGCTTCTGTGACACCATCAGTACTGGACCCTCAATGGGACTCCTCCCGGTTATCCTGCTGTGCCCTGTGGAGATCCTGCAGCTTTGGATCAGCAGGATCGGCCTTTTTATGCATCTCAACCATTCACAGATGATATAGATTTTAGAGTGGTCCAATTCAGAGTCCTGGATCAGGGCCTGGGTAGGAGCTGGTCAGTGTGTTGCCTCTCCCTTATCTATACCACCAGGGTGAGCTCTCCAGCCCTGCTCTGCCTAGGCCACCCAATGGTGCCGTCAGCTCTCCTGCCTTCATGCCCTTGGGGCTGACTCACCTGCACCATACTCCAGAGCCAGCCACTGTGCTGCCCAGTCAAGTAGAAGTCCCACTCTCCCAAGTACTGCAGCCTGTGAGGGGCTGGGCCAGCTCTCTGGCTTGCTTGCTCGTTCTCACACCCTTGGGACTGGGGCTCACTTGTGCTTTCTGTCATCTGGGCCAGCTCCACTGTGAGGTGCAGGGCCCATTTTCTGAAGTGCTCCAGCCAGTGACAGGTAGGGCTATTTTTTCCTCTCATGACCTCAGGTTCAGCTCTCCTGGCAAGAGGAGGGAATAACCCTACACCCATCACCTCATACCAGACAAGTGGTGGGCCAGCTCTCCTGCTCTCTCACCCTCTCAGGTCTGCTCACCTGCTGAACCATCTTGTTGGCCCCGTCAATGTTACGTATTATGCTGGAAAGCCAGACAAGATTACCACCATCACCACCACCACCAATAAAAACCCCTATTCATAGAATATAACTTAAACTAGAATCGCTCAGTAGAAAAGCAATAGAATAGTATATTTGAGACACAAGGAAGACTCAGCAGCCTTTTTTCAGTTCTGTGGTATAAGTACACTCTAATATTAGAGTGACTGTGTGTATGTCTGTGTCTGTGTGTTAAATCTATATTTTCAGATTGCTTAACTTTGATCTTCATAGTCCATTGGTTCAGGACTTTGAGGGCCTTTTGGAGGCAGCAAGTGATGTCTCCTTAGTGAGACAGGGATAACAGTGTCAGAAGGGGGCAGCGAGAAGGAAAGCAACTTCATACAGATTTCGAGCAGGTACATCAACAAGAGAAACTGGCATTGTGTAATATTCAGTAGCTTCCAGATAGAATGCTTATTTCAATGTAGTATTCACTACTTTAAAATAAGTGTATTTTTGTAGCTATGAAAGACTCTTCACTGAGCTGAAATTTAAAAAACTTCTTTTTCAGAGCTCAACTGCTTATATTAAGACAAAGCTCAGCTAATCAACTAATTAAGTAAGGACGTAGGTAGTTCTCACGCCAGTGCTACATCTGAACGCAAGTGCCGAGTCTGAACGCCAGTGCTGCAGACATCTTTGCCTCACTGTGAGGAGTGACCTTGAAGGAAGCTGGCACTTTATGAACCAGATTCCTCTCTGGCACTTCATTCTGAATTGACTTTCTTGTCTTTATACTTCATAGATTTTGCACTTGTCTGGAATATTTTGTTGGCAAGTTCTCACAGGTTCTGGTCTCTCACTCACTGGAGGGCACATAAGTGGAACCGCTTTCTTCATGGTCAGCTGTTAGAGGGATTGCGGTCTTGGTGCAACCAGATCATGGCTTTTAGCAACAGGAAAATAGAGTTCCTAACTTAAGTGTGTGCAGTTTTCCTTCCATCACCTTCAAGCTTTTCGGTTAGCTGGAATGTCAGTACTGAACTTGAATGACTTACATTACGTGAAGGATATACGCGCTGGCCTCACTGCTATCCACTGCATGACTTAGATGGACAGTTCTCTCCTTTTAATTATTTTAAACTCTAATTTAATCTGGAGAAAAAGCTTAGGTATGGTTTAGATTCAAAGAAATCCTAGAAGATAAAATGATTGTTTTACCTCCTTGGTGTTACTTGGCGGTTCATGCATATGAGGTTGTTATTCAGAGTTACAATCGTCTGGTTGCTCCGACACTGCTGTATCGAACCCCAGGAAAATCTTTTCAGCGCTGTGCCTCTGGAAGGTGCTCTCATTTTGAGCCATTGGGGTAGGTGTGTAACACGGGCATTGTGTTAGTGGATCTATCGACTGATGAGCTGTAGATAGGTTGCGCCAGTGAGCCCAAAGTCCAGTGCCTCATGAAGATGAAAAAGAAAAGCACCAGACTTTTCCTTGGCCTCTTTGGCCACATGGTGCTTTATGGCAATCCATGCTGCCTGGAATTCAGCAAAGCACCACGTGAGAAGCCCTGAAACAGGGAGAATGTGGGGGGCGGAGTTCAGCAACACCAGAACACCTGCTGCGTTTGCTGAACCAGAAATAGCTCAGTGCATAGGTGTGTAAGCAGGCTGGACTTGCTCTCTTGTTCTTTTTTTTGCAATTTCATCTTGAAAACCTATTGAGGGCTTCTAAAAATGATTAATTTATTTTAAATTTTATTTATTGTATATTGTGTGGCTGAGACACTTATGAATTATTCTTTTAGAAGTGTACTATAAATACACTGAGGCTAAAATAAATTTTTATTAATTATTACTAATACTTCATGTTTGCTGTTTTTCCTTTTCATGTGTGTGTGGAGGGTTTGTGCATCTGTGCATGTTGCCATGGATGTGCATGCACATTCCAGATTAATGTTGTTATCTTCCCAGAATTGCTCTTCCTAGTAGTCTTTGAAGTAAGGTCTCTCAATACAACCCAGAGCTTGCTGATATGTCTAGTCTTACAGGATAGTGTGCTCTGGACTCCTGTCCCTCCTTTAGTGACTAGAACTGCAGGCTCACTGCCATATTCACCAGGCATTTCTGTGGGCTCTGGAGATCAGGTTCACCTTGCTGTATAGAAGGTTTTAACCATTGGGCCATCTCTCCAGCCCTGTTATATATGTGTGTGTGTGTATATATATATTATTATTTTTTTTTTGACAGGGTCCTATGTTAGCCCAGGCTAGCTTCAAACTTTCCCTGTGATAGTGGATGACCTTGACTTTGTGCTTCTACCCCTGTGGGCTGGGGTTATAGGGCTGTGCCACCATGCACTGCTCATTCCATCTTCTTAGTTATTTATTTTAATTACATACATATTTTTGAATTTTATATGTGAGTACTGTATTTGATCACCTCCACCTCTCATATATGGCATATTTAAGTACAGCCTGCCGGGTCCAGTTAGTGTTGTGTGAATGCGTGTGTTTAGAGCTGCCCCCTTTAGCTTGGAGAGCCTCCCAGGAAGCTTGTCCTTGGAGAAGACTGACCCTCCCTCTCTCAGCAGCTATTAACTGCCCACAGCTTTTCATTGAGAAGCAGGCGGGGATTTGTGAGAGTTCTCACGCCCACATTAGATGTCCACATGTTGTCCTTGTGCTGGGTGTGTGCAGGTAACCGCAGCTGCCCTGTCATCAAGATACAGATATTCTGGTCCTGCAAACTCGCTGTCCCTTCTTGCGAGTCAGTCCCCAAGCCTTAGGTGTAGATATGTCAGGTGGGCTTGTGCACTCCACAGTCAGCTGTTCTCTGCATTTTGACCAATTGGAGATTTCTGTGGTTGTCTCCTTCTGTTACAAAAGGAAGCTTCTTTGATAAGGGTGAGAAGCATAACTTTTAGAATGAAGTTAGAAATGATACTTGCTTAGGAAAATGGCAGTAGTGGGTTCTCTAGGGTCTGTGGCCTCACCAGCCATGGATAGCTTACAGTACCAGGCAAGATTTTTCTCCTATTGAGTTGTCCTTAAGTACCACTTAGGATTACCACCAAGATCTAAGAGCCACTGTTGCCCCCTTGGGGATATCCACCATCTACCCCATGATTGTGGTTCATGTTTCACAGCTAGGCAGGACTAATGGTTGCCTTTATCCTTTGGCAGCCTTCGTAGTATGTTTGGATTCTGAAAAGCGTCTTCTGGTTGAGGGCTTCCAGCTCTGTTTTCCAGCTCTAGTTCTCCAAACTCTGTGTCCCTCAGCGTTTGTGGTATCTTAAGTAGTCAGGTCTTCTCTTCAGTTTCTGGGAAGGCAACAGCAACAGCAATGGCCTGTGTTGTTCTCTGGGGTCTCTTGGACTCTCGTGACCAACCACTTGAAGAGAGGTTTCCCATGCCTGGCACTGGAGTTTTTGTTTGTCTAATGGCTGTTAGGAAAGCACTATCACTCCAAGTGATGTAACTTCATTTAAATCATATTTGTATATATATGCACTTACATTATATAGATATAGTTAAATAAACATGAAGTGTTTCCCTATGGATTTTTGAAATATACTTAGTATTCTTTATCAAAACCAATAGGAGGTTAGATAGAAACACACTTCCTTTTATGAAATGGACGGCACGTTAGGAGCCAGTGGTATGAGCACCTTAGCAGTAGAGGCATATTTACTTCCCAGGCCATCGTACCAAGCTGTCCTTAGAAGCTGGCTTTGGAAGTTAAACAGATATAACTAAGTGCACAGTTAAAAATGATATCAGTGGTGTATATACAAATTAACAGTAGGTGCCTACTGTGCTATAAAAAAATGCTGATCTCTTAAGGGAACAAAGAATATGAGGACTTGCAAAAATTGTGAATAGTATGAAAAGGCTTTTAGAAAGTTATTATATTGTTTTCAAAAGCTATGTTAAAAAACTATTACGTTTATTTCTAATTATTTCCTATTAGGTCTTCAGAAATGCATTTAAATGTCAAGTTATTTTGTTTTTGTTTTTGAATTGTTAGTTAATTATAATATTTATTATGGAGAAATGGTGGACCAGAATGGATAATATTGAATGGATAATATTGAATAAATAGATAATATTCAATTCAATAGATAATATTGAATTGAATTAAAAAGCTTCAGATTCTAAATAGACAAACAATAGATGTCAAACAAAAGTCTACTTGTACTTTAAAAATTCTTAACTGGGTCAGTGGTGAATTCCATGAAATTGTTTGATTGAATTTTCACCAAATGTTCATTTCCCATCACTTCCCAATTCATTACTCAACCTTTATTGAATAAGTTCTATTACTAATTAGTATAAAGAAAAATAATCAAGATATTATGCTTATTTTAAAATAATTTTAGAAAACCACATATTTCAGTAAACAATTGAGTGGATTCTACAAAGAAAAATTGTTTTTTGGTTATTGTTACTAATAATGCGATTATAGTTTATGACATAAAATAATGGAATCAAATTAAATGGCAATAAAATCAACAAACTAAACACCATGAAAAACAACAACCATAGATGAAATAAATAATAGCTTTAGGGATCTGACTGGAATAAAAAACAGTTGTTTATTTTAGTCATATTTCATATGTGGCAAAGTGATTGGATTTAAAGTATGTGTTTTAGTTACATATTGTTACAAACAACAGCAACAACAAAACAACTGAAAAATTTAGTAGCTTTAAACAACTAGTCTGACACTAGGTTCAGTGTAAGTCTCAACTTAGCTACATGTTCACCATCACCTGGCTTTTTTCATTTGAGTGTTTGATATACCTCCATTGAGATTACTGAACTAGGTGAGACCTGACCTTGGTGTCTCTCTCCATCTTTGCCTCTCTCCTCCCTCAACTACCCTCCTCTTTTGTGTGTGTGTGTCTCCTGCCCCATCTCCCCCTCCCCATCTCCCTCTCCCCATCTCCCTGTCTCCCTCTTCACATTTACCTCTCCTCATATCCCTCTTTACCTCTCTCCATCTCCCCCTCCTCATCTCCTTCTCCCTATCTCCCTCTCCCTGTCTTCCTCCCCATCTCCCCCTCCCCATATCTCTTTTCCCATCTCCCTTTTCATCTTCCCTTCCCCATCTCCCTCTCCCTCTCCCCCTCTCCATTTCCACTTTCTCCATCTCCCCATCTCCATTTCCTTATCTCTTTCTCCCTCTTCCCCTCTCCCCCTCTCTCTCTCTCCTTCTCTCCTTTTCTCCTATCTCCCAATCCCCATCTTCCGGCTCATCTTCATGAGGCTATCTAAGGCTTCCACCAATGCTGTTTTCAGGACAGTTGATCTCTTAGCTGGTAGCCTTCATCCTCATCCATTTTTCAATAGACCAAAATAGCAGCAAATGGGATTCTTATGACTTCCCTCTGGGAACCCCACAGGGCTTTATGTAGGCACCTCTCTTTCCTAAGCTAAGTCCTTGGATGTTGATTAAAGAAAGAATGGAATGCCTTGGTCATTGTCTAGATGTAGGAGTAATCATAACAGCAGTTGGCACAATGTACATTCACTCGTCCAAATACTCAGACTTGAACTCTACTTTAATTCAAAAATATTTTTAAAATTCACTCATATAATGTTGCTTGGGAATGACGTATCAAGGACAAAGCAAAGAAAAATAAGAAGCCATGAGGAGGAGAACAGGGTTGTACTGATGAGATCTGTGTCATTATCAAAGGGGTGAGCTGCTTTGAGAGGTAATTTAGGTCAGGAGAACTCTCCAGGGAAGCACGAGTTGTGGCTTTGTCTCCAGATGCTCAGCTCTTCTTGTTGAGAAGTTTATTTCCTTAGTCAGTTGATGAATTCTCACCTGCTATGATCATTGTTAAAAGTTTTGAAAATTGGGGAAATTATGGCTGTTTTCTTAATCTTTATTGCTATTTTTAGTTATGTAAGAGAGTGGGTTTCATTATGATACTTGCATGCAGACCACATCATCATCCCGTTACGTTCCTCTGTCCCCATCTCACTCCTGTCGGTCTCTTTTCTCCCCCTGAAAAGCTGCCTTTTAACAGTAATGTCTCTGTTTAAAATCTGAATTCTATATGAGAGAAAACATGAGGTCTTTGTCTGAGTATAGCTTATTTACTTAGCATTGTGATCACTAGTTCAGTATATTTTCCTGCCGTGACATCCATTTACTCATTTTTATGGCTGAATAACATTCCAGTGTAAGTGTGTCTGTAGTGTGTGTGTGTGTGTGTGTGTGTGTGTGTGTGTGTAAGTGTGTGTAACATTTTCTTTATCCATTTCTTCACCAATAGGTGCATAGGAGCCTGTAAATTGTCTACTGTAATTAGTGCCATGATTAACATGAGTATACTGGCTTTATCTCTTCATGTGTATATGTGAAGTTTATTATCTGTTTTTCCTGTTAATTGCCCAGAACAAAGCTCAATGAAAAGCCTGGGTCACTTCCATAGTAAAAGGGAGATGTGGTAGACCGGGAAAACATCTGAGAGTGAGAATCCTACCACACGCATAAGGGGAAACAAGACCACATTTGGTCCAGTCTTTGTCAGAAACTAGATGACACAGGAACATTTTCGAGTTCATTTTATTCTAGTATTGTACTGATTACAAAAGCAAAAGAAACCAGTAAACAAGAGAACCACAGACCTGTGTCACCTTTGTGAACAGAGCCACAAAATTCCTGTGTACAAACTGGCAAACAGAGGTAAGTGATATGAAAAAGGACCTGGGGCTGAGGATGGCTCAGTTCTTTAGATCATTCGCTGCTTTTGAAGATGACGCGTGTTTCATTCCCAGCACCTACATGATGGCTCACAAATGCATAACTTCAGTTTTAGGGGCTATGACCCCCTCTTCATACTACTGAGGGCCCCAGGTCTGCATGTGGTGCACATTTGCACATGCAGGAAAAACACTCATACACATAAAACATAAAATAATTTAAAGATAAAAAATAAAATAAGTAATTTTCATTCCATGGATGGAGGGCTGATTCGCCTTTAAAACATGAATTGGAGCTGTATATCATATTAACAGGGAAAGTGAGGAAAAACATGCAGTTGTATTTATTATACAGAATGTTTGGCAAAGCACAAGACCTATTTATGATACAAAACTAAAAGAAGAGTAAAGAAGTTTTACCACAGGAACTAACAACTAGGACTACCATGTAGTGAGAGATATTTAGAAAACGGGCCAGGGCCGGCTTAGTCCCAGGCAGCCGCCATGTTCCCGCTGCTCCTCAGCTCTGACCAGGGCTCCAGCTAGCTAGATGCATAGGCCCTGGCACCCAGGAGATGCCACCTTGGGGGATGGGTTTGCCCATCCACCACATTGCATCCACAAAGCTCGGCTGAATCCCAGACAATATCTGCCATCCTCGCAGTACCCGGGAAATGAGACTCTTAAAGCTTAATGATTATCTAAAGGATTTATACATTTAGAAATGCTCAGTCAACAAGATGCCCACACAAATAGAGTTGTTATCCAATATTTAACCTTTTGATAGAAGTTGCTACCCAGGACGGCTTTCAACCCATCCATGGTTCTCCATGGCTGATAGCCTCCTTTTTTCTCCTCCCCTCCCTCTCTTTCTCCCCTCCTCTTCCTCTCTTTCTCTCCCCACCTCCTCTTCTACTGCCTAATCACCAAGCTCCCCTGTGAATACAATGTAGCAGAACCTACACTACCATAGCACCATTGCTATCTTGTTGCTGGGGATTGAGTTTGTGGCTTATTCAGTTCAGTAAATGTTCTGCTTCTGAGCTGTTCTCAGCCCCATAACACCATCCTTAATGCTTAAAGACTTTAAAAGACTCACTATCCCCACTAAATTTGGGGAAAATCTAAATCAGTTGCTATCACAGTAATTCCCATGGAAGGTCTTCCCAGAGAGTTCATACTGTGAGGCTGAGTAGCTCCCAGAGAACACGCAGTTGACAAATCCTGAGTTTTAATGAGATCTATTCTTTTCCATATTTTTTGAGAAAGGAAAAAGCCACTTAAATTTTGTGTCCTAAGAGTAGACTTCAGTGAAGACATCTTAAGAAGCATTTCCAGGAGAGCAACCAATGACTCAGGGTCATGGTTAATAATAGACAGGGGGCCTGAGCCACCTCATCACAAGACCAAGGTTAATTAGTGCCAGTAAAATTAGATTACAGTGAGCACAGTACTGAAAATCTCTCTGAATAAGACTGATTCTATGTCAAAATGTTGGAAAACACATGTTTTTGATTTTCTTCTTGAAATGTAGAGGAATATGTAAAAATAAAATGTATATGCATACTTAAAATGAAAATACGGATTTTAAAAAATAGGAACATTGCTAATTTTGTTTCATCGATTCTAGGAAGGTAGGTTTAAATATTATTCTGAACTCGCTGAGCTATTGGGAAGGGCTGTCAGAAATTAGAGAGCAAAGCAGTATGACCAAAATGTATTATGTGAAATTAAAATAAAATATACTATAGAAATAATATGGAAAAGTTAAGCTATTTATTAAATACTATTAGAATAACTAATGGGAAAAAATAAGATTAGATTTTGTGTTTGCAAGTTTAGACTTTTCAAAACCTACTTTTAATAAGAATTCTTAAATTCTTTAACAATCTCCCTTCTAGCCCACCACTCACCAGAGGTAGTGGAAAAGAAAGGTTACTAGGATACGGGGAGCAAATCCAGTCTGTTGTCAGGATATCAGCAGTTCAGCTCCGTAGTGTCAGGATAGCACAATGAATCAGCAGCAGTAGCATGACCCAGCAGAAACAGCCAGGCTTCTGCCAAATCTGCACCAGTCAGCAGGAGCCACCAGGACCAGCAGGGTTGCCAGAAGTTCTCTGCCATGCCTCTCTCAAAGAAGTGAGGATCAGGAAAGACACCAGACCAACAGAACATTGCAAAACTAGCTATGCAAGCCCTCTGTCCCTGTCAGTTGAGTCCTGCTTATACTCCCTCCAAAAATCAAGTGTCCTCTCATGGGTCTTGCCTCAGCAAAACAAAAGTTAGTCTGTCTTAGTAAAACTCTACATGAGTCTGTGTCAGCTAACATATCCAGAAATTTTCACTTCATTCTGCCAATCAGCCCAAGTCTGCAGAAGCAGCAAGAAGCCATCAGAACACCACCAGAAATTTTTTTCCTGCATTTCTTTCTATGAAGTCATGATAAACACATGATAAACTGACCAGTAAGGAATGGCAAGGCGTACCAATACTATACAGCATCATTCACCATCTGTTGGGTTATATTTATATTCCTTCTTAACATCATCTGTCCTTTCACTTGTCTGCTTTAGCAAAACATCCTTTCACCTGTGTGCCCCAGCAGAACATCATTTGACAGGACTGACTTTCCAAAGAAACCAGAAGTTTCCACATAACGTGTTCCTGTCATATGCCAAGGGAAATTCAACATCTAAGTATACGGAACTAAAGTATACAGGAACTAAAAGAAAATGTGGTTTATATTTTTATAATATGACACAATAAAGACTTTCTAACCATATACTCATAATCAAAAGGCGTGTTTCTGTTAGCAATCAGTGAATAGTAAACTTTCCCCAAACGTAATGCTTTAAAACAATGCTCATTTATTAATTCTTAAGAGTCCATAGTCTGGGTGAGCAGATCCTTGTGGATCTCTCTTGATTCCTTTCAATATGGTTTATCTGATAGGTTGTCCAGAGCTGAGGAGACTACAGCCTCTCCCTCCCAGGGGCCTCTTTATATTATCTGTCTAGACCCAGTTTCCTTATGTGGGGCCTAATTCTGAGAGATTGAAGGCAGAAGCTGTGGGGTTTGGGGGTGGACAACGCTCTTACATATTCCATTGGTCCAAATAAGTTTCGAGATCACCCAGACATAAAAGAATGAGTAAATAGAGTCCACCACATAAGGACTACTAGCACATTGCAAATGATATGAAAGTGGGAAGGCATCGTTCTGGGAAACCATTATCTATGGGAAATCTAACATCCAAATATACTTCACTCAGAGGTCTTTGTTTCTAATGTTGCCATCATGGTAGCACAATTCTACTCAGCGATGTGTAATAGCTTTCTGGGTGAACTTAAGACTTAAGATTGGGATGTGTTGTTTTAGTAATGTAATTGTTCCTACAGTTTATTGAGGTTCTTAAACATGGGAGGCTGTAATTTTAAATATGCCTATCGTCCCCATTCTCCTCATGTGGATACTTCAAGTATAAGCATATTGGAGTGCTTGAAGTTGCCTGGCAGCTTATTGGCTTCTGCCTAGTATTGTCACTTTGCCTCTTGTCATTTGTTAGATCATCCAGTTCACTAAGTTTTTTTCAATGTCTACTTTTTTTGATGTTATTAATACCTCTTTATTATTATTATTATTATTATTTAAATTGGGTATTATATTTACATTTCAGATTTTATCCCCTTACCCCACTTCCCACCACCACCCAGAAACCTCCTATCCCATCCTCCCTCCTGATGCTTCATGAGGCTGTGCCCCCACCTACCCCCGCCCCAACTCCCCCTTCCCCCTCACATTCCCCCCAACTTGTGTTCGTCCTTCATGGGACCAAGAATCTCCTCTCCCATCTATTCCCGACAAGGCCATCGTCCCCTACATATACAGATGGAGTCATGGGTCCCTCCCTATGTGCTCCCAGGCTGGTGGTTTAGACCCTGGGGAGCTCTGGTTGATTGGTATTGTTGCTCTCCTCATGGAGTCACAAACCCTTTCTGCTCCTTCAGTCTTCTCTCTAACTTTTCCACTGGGAAACCCTTGATCAGATCAGTAGTTAGCTGTGAGCATCTACCTCTGAATGTGTCAGACTCTGGAAGACCTCTAAGGAGACAGCTATATCATGTTCTTGACAGCATGCACTTCCAGCCATCCACATCAGTGTCTAGCTTAGGTGACTGTACATGGGATGGATACCTAGGTGGAATGGTCTCCAGATGGCCCCTCCTTCAGTTTCTGTCCCACATTTTGTTTCCATATTTGCTCCCTTGAGTATTTTTGTTACTCCTTCTAAGTAGGACTGAGGAATACCGACTTGATTCTTCCTTCTTCATGAGCTTCATGTGGTCTGTGAGTTGAGTCTTGGCTATTCCAAGCTTTTGGGCTAACATCCGCTTATCAGTGAGTAAATACCATGTGTGTTCTTTTGTGATTGGGTTAACTCACTCAGGAAGATATTTTCTAGTTCCATCATTTACCTAAGAATTTCTTGAATTCATTATTTTTAATAGCTGAGTAATACTCCATTGTGTAAATGTACCACATTTTTTGTATCCATTACTCTGTTGAGAGATATCTGGGTTCTTTCCAGCTTCTGGCTATTATAAATAAGGCTGCTATGAACATAGTGGAGCATATGTCCTTGTTATATGTTGGAACATCTTTTAGGTATATGCCCAGGAGTGGTATAGCTAGTTCCTCTGGTATTCTTATGTCCAATTTTCTGAGGAACTGCCAGACTGATTTCCAGAGTGGTTGTACCAGCTTGCAATCCCACCAACAATGGAGGAGTGTTCCTCTTTCTCTGCATCCTCGCCAGCATCTACTATCACCTGAGTTTTTGATCTTAACTATTCTGACTGGTGTGAGGTGGTATCTCAGGGATGTTTTGATTTGCATTTCCCTGATGACTAAGGATGTTGAGCATTTCTTAAGGTGCTTCTCGGCCATTCGAGTTTCCTCAGTTGAGAATTCTTTGTTTAGCTCTGTACCCCATTTTTAATAGGGTTATTTGGTTGTCTGGAGTATAATTTCTTGGGTTCCTTGTATATCTTCTATATTAGCCCTCTATTGGATGTGGGATTGGTTAAGATCTTTTCCCAATCTGTTGGTTGCCATTTTGTATTATTGACAATGTCCTTTGCCTTACAGAAGCTTTGCAATTTTATGAGGTTCCATTTGTCAATTCTTGATCTTAGAGCATAAGCCATTGGTGTTCTGTTCAGGAACTTTTCCCCTGTGTCTAGGTATTCCAGGGTCTTCCCCACCTTCTCTTCTATTAGTTTCATTGTATCTGGTTTTAAATGAAGGTCTTTTATCCACTTGGATTTGAGCTTTGTATAAGGAGATAAGAATAGATTGATTTGCATCCTTCTACATGTTGACCTCCAGTTGAACCAGCACCATTTGCTGAAAATTCTGTCCCTTTTCCACTGGATGGTTTTAGCTCCTTTGTCAAAGATCAAGTGACCATAGGTGTGTGGGTTCATTTCTGGATCTTCAATTCTATTCCATTGATCTTCCTGCCTGTCTCTGTACCAATACCATGCAGTTTTTATTACTATTGCCCTGTAGTACAGTTTGAGGTCAGGGATGGTGATTGATTCCCCCCAAGTTCTTTTATTGATGAGAATAGTTCTCGCTATCCTGGGTTTTTTTGTTATTCCAAATAAATTTGCAAATTGCTCTTTCTATCTCTATGAAGAATTGATTTGGAATTTTGATGGGGATTGCATTGAATCTATAGATTGCTTTTGGCAACATGGCCATTTCTGATAAATTAATCCTGCCAATCCAGGAGCATGGGAGATCTTTCCATCTTCTGAGATCTTCTTCTATTTCTTTCTTCAGACTTGAAGTTCTTGTCATAAGATTTTTTACTTGCTTGGTTAGATTCACTCCAAGATATTTTATATTATTTGTGACTATTGTGAAGGGTGTCATTTCCCTAATTTCTTTTTTCAGCCTGTTTATCCTTTGAGTAGAGGAAGGCTACTGATTTGTTTGAGTTAATTTTATATCCAGCCACTTTGCTGAAGTTGTTTATCAGGTTTAGGAGTTCTCTGGTGGAAATTTTAGGGTCACTTAAGTATACTATCATATCATCTGCAAATAGTGAAATTTTGACTTCTTCCTTTCCTATTTGTATCCCTTTGACTTCCTTTTGTTGTTAATCGCTCTAGCTAGGACTTCCAGTACTATATTGAAAAGGTAGGGTGAAAGTGGGCAGCCTTGTCTAGTCCCTGATCTTAGTGGGATTGTTTCCAGTTTCTCTTCATTAAGTTTGACGTTTACTACTGGCTTGCTGTGTATTTCTTTTACTATGTTTAGGTATGGGCCTTGAATTCCTGATCTTTCCAAGACTTTTAACATGAAGGGATGTTGGATTTTCTCAAATGCTTTCTAAGCATCTAGTGAGATGATCATGTGTTTTTTTTTCTTTGAATTTATTTATGTAGTGGATTACATTGATGGGTTTCCAAATATTGAACCATCCCTGCATTCCTGGGATAAAGCTTACTTGATCATGATGGATGATTGCTTTGATGTGTTCTTGGATTCGGTTTGTGAGAATTTTATTGAGTATTTTTGCATCAATATTCATAAGGAAGATTGATCTGTAGTTCTCTTTCTTTGTTGGGTCTTTGTGAGGTTTAGGTATGAGCGTAATTGTAGCTTCGTAGAACCAATTGGGTATTGTTCCTTCTGTTTCTATTCTGTGGAATAGTTTGAAGAGAATTGGTATTAGGTCTTCCTGGAAGGTCTGATAGAATTCTGCACTAAAACCACCTGGCCCCAGCCTTTTTTTGGTGGGGAGACTTTTAATCACTACTTCTATTTCTTTAGGGGTTATGGGACTGTGTAGATGGTTTATCTGTTCCTGTTTTAATTTTAATACTTGGTATCTGTCTAGAAAATTGTCCATTTCATCCAGATTTTCCAATTTTGTTGAGCCTTTGTAGTAGGATCTGACTTTTTTTAATTTCCTCAGTTTCTGTTGTTATGTTTCCCTTTTCAGTTCTGGTTTTATTAATTTGAGTACTGTCTCTGTGCCCTTTGGTTAGTCTGGCTAAGGGTTTGTCTATCTTGTTGATTTTCTCAAAGAACCAGCTCCTGGTTTTGTTGATATTTTGTATAGTTCTTTCTGTTTCAATTTGGTTGATTTCAGCCCTGAGTTTGATTATTTCCTGCCATCTACTCCTCTTGGGTATATTAGCTTCTTTTTGTTCTAAAGCTTTCAGGTGTGCTGTCAAGTTGTTAGTGTATGCTCTTTTCAGTTTCTTTTTGTGGGCACTTAGAGCTTTGAGTTTTCCTCTTAGTATGGCTTTCATGGAGTCCCACAAGTTTTGATATGATGTGTCCTAATTTTCATTAAATTCTAAAAAGTCTTTAATTTCTTCCTTGACCAAGTCATCATTGAGTAGAGCATTGTTCAGTTTCCGTGTGTATGTGTGCTTTCCGTTGTTTTTGTCCATATTAAAGTCGAGCCTTAGTCCGTGGTGTTCTGATTGGGTACAAGGCATTATTTCAATCTTTTTGTATCTGTTGAGGCCTGTTTTGTGACCAATTATATGGTCTATTTTGGAGAAGGTACCATGAGGTGCTGAGAAAAAGGTATATTCTTTTGTTTTAGGATGAAATGTTGTATAGATGTCAGTTAAGTCCAATTGGTTCATAACTTCTGTTAGTTTCATTGTGTCTCGGTTTAGTTTTTGTTTCCATGATCTGTGCATTGCTGAGAGTGGGGTGTTGAAATCTCCCACTATTATTGTGTTAGATGCAATGTATGCTTTAAGCTTTAGTAAAATTTCTTTTATGTATGTGGGTGCCCTTGCATTTGGGGCATAGATGTTCAGAATTGAGAGTTCCTCTTGGTACATTTTTCCTTTGATGAATATGAAGTATCCTTCCTTATCTTTTTTGATTACTTTTGGTTGAAAATCGATTTTATTTGATATTAGAATCGCTACTCCAGCTTGTTTCTTGGGACCATTTGCTTGGAAGATTGTTTTCCATCCTTTTACTCTGAGGTAGTGTCTGTCTTTTTCACATAGGTGAGTTTCCTGTATGCAGCAAAATGCTGGGTCGTGTTTATGTATCCAGTCTGATAGTTTATGTCTTTTTTTTGGAGAATTGAGTTCATTGATATTAAGAGACATTAAGGAAAAATGAATGTTGTTTCCTGTTATTTTTGCTATTGGCGGTGGAGTTATTTTTGTGTAGCTATCTTCTTTTAGGGTTGTTGGAAGAGTACTTTCTTGCTTTTTCTAGGTTGTAGTTTCCCTCCTTGTGTTGAAGTTTATTCTTTGAAGTGCTGGATTTGTGGTAAGATATTGTGTAAATTTGGTTTTGTCATGGAATATTTTGTTTTCTCCATCAATAGTGATTGAGAGTTTTTCTGGGCATAGTAGTCTGGGCTGGCATTTGTGTTCTCTTAGGGTCTGTATGATATCAGTCCAGGATCTTCTGGCTTTTATAGTCTCTGGTGAGAAGTCTGGTGTAATTCTTATAGGTCTGCCTTTATATGTCACTTTACCTTTTTCCCTTACTGCTTTTAGTATTTTTTTCTTTGTTTTATACATTTGATGTTTTGATTATTATTTGGCGGGGCGTATTTCTTTTCTGGTCTAAACTATTTGGAGTTCTGTAGGCTTCTTGTATATTTATGGACATCTCTTTCTGTAGGTTAGGAAAGTTATCCTCTATAATTTTGTTGAAGATATTTACTGGCCCTTTAAGTTGGGAGTCTTCCCCCTCATCTATACCTATTATCCTTAGATTTGGCCTTCTCATTGTGTCCTGGATCTCCTGTATGTTTTGGGTGAGTAGCTTTTTGTATTTTGCATTTTCTTTGACAGTTGTGTCAATGTTTTCCATAGTATCTTCTGAACATGAGATTCTCTCTTCTATCTCTTGTATTCTGTTGGTGATACTTTGTCTATGACTCCTGGTCTTTTTTCTATGTTTTCTATTTCCAGGTTTGTCTCCCTTTGTGATTTCTTTATTGTTTCTACTTCTATTTTTAGATCTTACATGGTTTTGTTTATTTCCTTCACCTGTTGGTTGTGTTTTCTTGCAATTCATTAAAGGATTTTTGTGTTTCCTCTTTAAGGTCTTCTATCTGTTTACTGGTGTTCTCCTTAAATTCTTTGAGTGTGTTATTTATGTCCTTATTAAAGTCTTCTATCATCGTCATGAGAAGTGATTTTAATTCTAAATCCTGCTTTTCCGGTGTGATGGGGTGTTCAGGGCTTGTTATGATGGGGGAACTGGGTTCTGATGATGCCATGTAACTGGATTCTGTTGCTTACGTTCTTGAGCTTGCCTTTCGCCATCTGGTTAACTATTGTGCTACCTGTATTCACTGTTTCTGACTGAAGCCTGCCTTCCCAGTTATCTTGCTGTGTCTGATCTCCTCGAGGTCCAGATGTCTCTGTGATCTTCTCCAGCTGCTCTGAGTTCAGTGGTACCTCTAGGATGACTCAGGATATGGTGTCTCCAAGGTAGCATACCAGCTAGGTGTCTGCTGTTCTGGGTGCAGTGTCTCCTCTATGATGTCTCAGGGCAAGATGCCCACTGCTCCGAGTGCAGTGGTTCCTCTAGGGTATCTCGGGATATGTTGTCTTTCTCTCTGAGTTCAGTTGTTCCTCTGCCGCTCAGGGTTCAGTGGTACCTCTGCTTCTCTGGGTTCAGAGGACCCTCTAGGATGTCTCGGGAGGAATCTGGTGTCCACACAGGAGGAGACCGGGCGGGGGGGGGGGGGGGGGGGTTGTGCCAGGCCTCAGATCTGGGAGAGGGGCAGAAAGGGAGTGCTCTTCAGCAGGGGTGGGGTTTGGGTGTCTGCTGGAATCTGAGTGCTCCCAGCACTAAGCTATGGGCGTAGGGCAGTGTGTGGGTCTTCTTACCTACAGCTCTGAGTTCAATAGACCCTCTAGGATGTCTAGGGAGGAATCCGGTGTCCACACAGGAGCAGACCAAGTGGAGGTCTGCACCAGGCCTCAGATACAGGAGAGGGGTGGAAGGGGAGTGCTGTCTAATTTTTATTAATCCTTTTCAGCATTTTCATATATAGAAGTTTTACTGAGATACTTGAAAAAAGCTGTATGTATGTATGTATGTATGTATGTATGTATGTATTATCTATCTATGTATCTATCTATCATGTATCTACCTGTCTATCCTCTCTCTCTGTATGTATGTATGTATGTATGTATCTATCTATCTATCTATCTAGTATCTATCTATGTATCTATGTATCTATCATCTATCTTACCTACATATTGTCTATAAATCTATTCTATCTATCCTATCTGTTTATTAATAAATCAATCATCTATCTTGCCAAATATTATCTAGCAATCTATCTTATCTATCTTACCTATTATCTATTAATCTGTCTTTATCTATCTACCTATCATCTATGTTTTATCTATCAATATAGAGTTATCAACCATCTATCTATCACCTCTGTCATCTATCTTATCTATCATATATATAAAACTGTCTATCATCTAATCTATGTAATTATGGATGTTTGTTTGTATGAATATATCTATATCTGTCTGTTTATCATCTGTCTTAGTTAAGAAGGCGACTACCTGATGTCTGGGAACTATGAGTAAGCAATACTCATAAATGACTGTTATCCAACTCTTATATAACTAGTTCTGGCAAGAATCCACTTTTGTGTGATTCAGTATAAAATGTCCTTGAGACCAGGGCTCATGCTCTTGCCAAAATAGAATAAAAAGCAGCGCTCCATCTTTAATTTCCTGGCCCTTCTCTACACTCATTCTTGGTCATTCTTGGTCTAGTAGGAAGGAAAACAGTGTGTTTCAGTTTCCCTGAGGAAGCTTATTCATGGTAGCCAGAAAAAGAGGGAAAGGAGGAGGGAGAGGGAGAGAGAGATTTCTAGTAATAGAACAAACAAAGTCACTAAATCAAGATAATCTTCAAATACATTGGTGGGTACATATGGTGGCTACCATCAATGGCCCGCCTCCAGTCACTAACTTCCTCCCAGTAGGTCTCACCCTGTAGGGTATCTACCACCTCCCAGTAGAACTATAAGCTGACAACCATGTCCTCAATGTTGGAAGACACTTACCTACTACGCCTTATCAACAATCATGTCAAATTGTTTATGTGTTTCAGTGGTGGCTTCAATTGATAGCTTTTTCCTGTGTGATTTTATTTTTTGCTTTGTTTTATGCCTGATGATTTTGATAATATACTAGATCCTGGTGAATTTTGCTTTGGTGAATGCTGGGTATTTTCTTCTTCCTGTAAGCATTCCTGAAGCTTGTTCTGGAGTGTGTGGATTACCTGGAAATTATCTGATGAATCTAGTCACCTTGTCTAGGAAGGGTCAACGTAGTTACTGGTCTGAGGATATTTACCCCTTAACTGTGGCAAAGCTCCTTTTGGAACTTTACCCAGTAGCCCATAATGTATGGCTGTTGGGAGCCTGAGCTATTTTCAGTTCTGTGTATGTGTCAGCTATATTTAGCTTTAATTCTTTTGGATGGTTAATCTTATCTTAACCAGGTGAATTGTGTGTGTGTGTGTGTGTGTGTGTGTGTGTGTGTGTGTGCGCGCGTGCACATGCGTGCACACGCAAATCTGTTTTCTCTGATTCTTTGACTAGTTAACCTGGAAAATTATTAATTAAAAATTTATTTGTGTGGGTTAAAAATTATTTTATTTCATTTATTTTGAGATATTCTCATTATATAGCCATGACTGGTCTGGAACTCACTATATGGATCAGGTTAGCTTTGAATTCACAGAGAACCTGCTTCAGTCTCCTAAGTGCCGGGATCAAAGAAGCATGCCACTGTTCTTGACTTAGTTTGTATTAACACATCAGTTAAATCAATTAGTGGATGTTCCTATGACGTTTTTCATATATGAATACACATGCGTTGATCTATGACGTTTTTCATATATGCATACACATGTGTTGATCTTATTTAGTAATTGTTCTTATACTCCTGCCCCTTACCTTCCTCATCCAGTTGACTTTTTTCAATTAAATATATCCCACACAAAATATTTTAATCATAATCTTTCTCCTACACACACAATACACATATGCACACACACACATGCACACACACACAAACCAAAATTAAAATAATAAAGCAGACAAAAAAAACAGGACAAGGTTATGAAAACAAAACAAAAGACTCACAGAAAAATCCATGGAATTCATTTTCTGTTGAATAGTTGATCCTGGGCATGGGGCCTGCCCAGAGTATGCTTGATATGCCCAGTGACACTCCATTGGAGAAAGCTGGTTTTCTCTCAAGGGGTGGGATTTTTTGTCAACTTCCTCTTCTTCTGGCTGGGATTTTGTCTGGTTTTACCTGTGCAGGTCTTGTGCATGCTATTGAAGCCTCTGTGAGCTCACATGGGCATCAGTTCTGTTATGTCTGAAAGGGGCTGTCCTTGGAGTCATCCACCACCTCTGGCTCTTAGAATCTTTCTGCCTCCTCTTCCACACATAGAACCCTGAGCCTGTTGGGGAGGATGTTGACAAAGACGTCCCATTTAGGGCTCAGTGTTCCAAAGCCTCTCTCACTCTTTGCGCACTGTCCAGTTGTGCGTCTTTGTGTTAACTGCCATTCACTGGAAGACGGTTCTCTAATGAGAGTTGAGCAATGCACTGATCGTGGGTTGTCATGAGGAGTCTTTTTATTCTGTGCATCTGTATCTCTTGCTATGCATCTTTAGAAGAACAGCCATAGTAGGCTTTCCCTAGGGCTCATGACCTGTCTAGTCTTAAATCCTTGGCCACTTTCTCAGTATTGGATATGGTTTCCACCTCACAGAGTGGGCCTTAAATCCAACCAGTTTGGTTGTAGTTTGTTGTTTGATTTTTTTATTTTTTTCAAAAAATCATTTTCTTACGTCTTGTCCAGTGTATAAGTTGTTTCAGATGGAAAGATCAATCTTGTTCCTGTCACTCCTTGACTGGAACTTGAAGTAATCGCAAATGTAATAATTCTAGATGGCATGAGATATTTGTGCCTCTACCATATTAAATGTGAATGATACTGTTATAGAAGACACTGTAAACAAGGCTGAAAGACAGAATGTCAGCCTGGGAATTAAAAGCCCCAATATATAAAGCAAGTGTTAGAAGTGAGTAAAAAATTTACATATAAATTCAAGCTAGGAAGAGAATTTTTATTTGTTTGCTTTTGTTAACTAGCTGTTGACAAAAGAAGAAATAAAAACATCCAGCAAATGTACAAAGTAAGTTTTTGTTTCAGTGCTGAGAAAAATGCACTAGCTGAAATGATCTAGAAATACCATTCTTTTATTTATCATTTTCTCAAAGAAGAAAAGGAATGGTGGTCTCTGTGTCTGACACAGTGAGCATTCATACATATTAATGAGATTGTAAATTGTCACAGTTTTTTCGGAAGATGGTTTAGTAATGTGCATCAAAATTTACTTCACAATTTCTAATCTAGAAATTGATTCTTAACAAATAATATCAATGATTTACAGATGTATTGATTTGAAAACCTGGAAATAATTTTACCAGCAGGTAGTTATTCTTTATATATATAAAATATTTTTAGCTTAAATATTTTTAGCTTAAAATTTTTATAATTATTGTTACAAATATTTTGTAATTTATTTCTTCAGTTAAAATTTATGTATGTAAATAGACTTAGAATATCACTATTCTCCTATTGCAAGTAATGAGGTAGATGTATTATGAACATGAAAGATGCCTTCATGGAAATAAGTGGGGGAAAAGCAAGCTACATTTTAGTATGTATAATGAGGAGTGTACATGAACACAAACACATGCATACACACATGCATAGAATTCTTCTGACAGGATTACAAATACTTTTCACGTTTTAGTTGCTGTTCTTATGTTTTTAGCATACCATAATAATAAAAATAGCATTTTCTCTTTTTCCTTTCACAGATTAATATAATTACAACAGTTCTTCCCTCCCTGTTCTCTCCCTGACCCTCCTCTATTCCTCATTAGCTCTTTCAAATCATGCTTCTGTTTTTATCAGCTGTTGTTAACATGCATATATATGTACATGTATATACATAAATAGTCCTAAATATAATCTTCTCAGTCTGTAGAATGCTACTTGTCTGTATATTTTCAGGGTTGACCATTTGGTATTGGATATCCTTCCTTAGGAAACACTATGTCTCCTGTTTTCAGCGTTTCTTGGTTGCCTGTAATACTTGGTGCGGGTCCTATGCGTGCTGTCAGTCTCTTAGGTCACGTGTTCATCAGTCCTGTTGTCCTGAAGACACTGCTTCTGTGTAGACACTTACTCCCTCTAGGTCTTACACTTCTTCTTAGACATCATAGCTGTGTAGAACTGTTGGCTGCCTCCCTCCTGTACAAACTTGCACGATGACTTCTGCTACCATGAAAGCTAGTCCTCAGGGAGGAAGCATCCAGGTCAGTGTTCCATTTTGGAGCCTCTGGGCCATGTTTCTGAAGCTCAAGGTATCTTCAGCAATAGGAACTTACCTTCTGCATCAGGGGAGCCATCGAGGGCAATAGCAATAGCTTTAAAGTCAGCAGATAGATGAAAGAAAGACATGATGAAGTAACAGGAAAGAGAAAGAAAGCTATTTCCAGGGTCACTTTCTATAGTCCAGTCCGGCCTTGAATTTGTAATTTTTCTGTCTCTACTGCCTGAGTTCTCTGATGATAGGTCTTTACCATAGTCCTGAGCCAGTTCTGAGTAAGTTTTACAGAAGATGCTAATAGGAAGGAGACCTTTGGGGAGAGAGAGAGAGAGAGAGAGAGAGAGAGAGAGAGAGAGAGAGAGAG
>JANHMN010000014.1:14149763-14168494 GCA_030674055.1 Rhabdomys pumilio | reverse complement strand
GAGAGAGAGAGAGAGAGAGAGAGAGAGAGAGAGAGAGAGAGAGAGAGAGAGAGAGAGAGACACCCCTATAAGAAGTACAGGCATGCAGACATGACCCTAGCTGAGAGGCTCTACCCAGTAGCTAACTGAAACAGATGCAGACACTCATAGCCAAACATTAGATGAAGCTTGGGGAGTCTCATGGAAGCTTTAGGGGAAGGAGTGAGGGATCTGGAGAGGACAGGAACTCAACAGGAAAACCAACAGAATCAACTAACCTGGACCTTGCAGGCTCCTAGAGACTTAACTACCAACCAAAAAACATGCATGGGCTGGAACTAGGCTACCTGCACATATGTAGCAGAAAGGTCAGCTTGGTCTTCATGGGGTGGTCTTCCAACAGCTGTTGTGGGGCTCTCTGTGGATTCTGTTCCCCTAACTGGGCTGTCTTGTCTGGACTCAGTGGGAGAGGATGTGCCTGGTCCTGTGATGACCTAATGTACCAGGGTGTGTTGGTACCTCCCACTTCTCACAGGAGAAGGGGAGGGACAATGGAGGAAGGAACTGTGTTAGGGGGAAGGACTGGGGGGGGGGCTGAGATCTGGATGTAAAGTGAATAAATAAAATACATTAGTGAGAGGAAAAAGAAATGAGGAAACCAAGGTTATAAAATGGAGATCAAACCAGTGATTTATCTTTTGTGCTTTATAGGTAGAGTAAAAAAAAACTAGACCTAGGTATGAGCCCTGACTCTTTAAACTTGAGGGTATGTTGGGTAAATTGCCACTCCCTCACCCCCCACCCCACCCCCCAGCGCCTGCCCTGCCACGGGGCTAGGGCCACTGCTCAGGGAGGCAGGACAGGGGATGCGGAAGTTTGAGTGCACTCTTGCCCCACGCTGGCGAAGGGCAGGTGTTGGTCTATGAGAAGCCGCTGCAGGAACACCACTCCGCAGTGGGGGAGTGCAGTTTGAGGTCCTGGGGGAGCTGGAGCTGGCTCGAGGAGGGTTCCCAGGTCTACAGGGTGGCTGGTAAACTGTAGATTCTCAGACTGTCTGATGCTCAGGCTCTTGGGCACCCAGGCACCGCTGGAAGCCAGGGAAGAGCTGAGAACGAAGTGGGGGCCCATGGGCTGGAATGGCCTATGGCCGAAGGGGAGACAGGAAGAGAAGCTCCTGCTGCGTCCTGCTGGGAGAGTCTTTGCTGACTTGGCTTGGTCATGGGCGGGTGGCTTGGGTTGATAGTTGCTGTGGCTGCGGACATAGAAAGGTCTTCTGCCGGAGATTAGACAGCGGCTCTGTAGTTGAAGGCCTGTTCCATTGTCCCCCACAGTGCTGGATCCAAGAAGCAGTCCATGTTTTTAAGATGTTTATTGTCATGGCAGAAAGTAGATGAGAAACTGTATCCAGTTTCTCAGGGCTGGCCTGAGGTTAAATACCCTTTGCAGGGAGGAGGGTCTGAGAAGGAAAGCTTAATTGGCTAAGCCCTTCGGGCCTTTAGGTACCTCATTAATATAGACATCTGTCTTGAGAGGCTATGTGAAGTCCTCTACCTATGGAAGGGATAGGGGTGTTGCCTTTATGTGACACAGATCTACGGAGGGCTGCGGCTTCGTGTCAGGAGCCTAGAATCTGGGGGTGTGGCGAAACGCCTGCCTTCTCTTAGGATCACCCTTAGGATGCTTTAGAGTCCTACTTGAGGCTCCTCAGCAACACCTGGTTGCTCCGTGGTTTCTAGCCTGTGCTCGACCAGAAACCAGACTGGCTTTCAAGGTCTTACAAGTGTAGACGTATTTTGGGTTGTGAATCTAGCTTTTAATGGCTGAGCCATCTCTGCAGCCCAAGGGTAGATTTATGGGAAAATTATATAACACCTTTGACTTTAAACGTTTTTCAAGTAGTTGTTTTTAAATCATATACTCTTAAGTGTTATGTGTATATGTTATGTAAATACTGAAAGAAGAGTAAATTATAATTGGACTTAATATTTTATTACTTCTTTGAAATTTTATACAATATATTTTGAACATATGCATCACCTTCCACAAGTCATCCCAGAATCAACTTCTGCACCTTCCCTTCTTTGAGTCTTCTTCTTCCCAGTCTCCTTTTCCTCCTCCTCTGCTCCCCATCCAGTCTTGTGTGCTGCCCCACTAGTCTTGGGAGGGGGTGCTACCCTGGAGTGTGGTCAGCCCACCAAGGGGTCACACTCCTAATGAAAACTGACCCTCCGTTTCCCAGCTCCTCAGCTAGTCGGGGATCCATACCCATCCTCCCGTCTCCATGCTGGGACTTTTCTGGATTGAGGTTGTGCAGGTCCTGTGCATGCTGTCACAGTTGCCACATATGAACTGCACTTGTTATGTCTGGAAATCACTATTTCATTGATGCTATTCACCATCTCTGGCTTACCGTCTTTGGTATCACCATCTTTGTAACTCCTTTCTCTCAGATCCCCGAAACTTGAGGGGAGAATTGATATGTGTGTTCCATTTGAGAAAAGGAATGAGACTAGTGAATACCAAATATCAAATATCAGATGAACTTGGATTATTGCATTACAATTATGAAGTACTGATTATCTCTGTGGCATCTTTAATTTCAGTCCAGCCCTCGGCCATTTTTTTTTTTTTTTTTTTTTTTTTTTACCTAAAGTATCATGTTAAATGAAGAAGCTCACTGAGAATTTTTTTTTAAACTTTTCTATTAGTGATATTCCTAGTTGCAGGTAATAGTATTTCTTGGTATCTTTCCCTCAGTTGCTTGAGCACCCACCCCACAGTCCCTGTGATGGGTTCAGAGCCCTGGGTTTGAGCATGAAGTAGCATAAGTTTAGGCTCTTGTGTAAGCTCAGTGACTTCCGTGGCTTGTCTGCATTTCTCAGGCCTCCCCACTTTCTAACCACTCCACCTAAAGATAAGCTGGATCTGAAGAACAAAAGGAACTGTGCTCCTACGCGTCTTGTTTAGTAGAAACCGTAAATTCATGGTCTTCAGCTTTTCAGGACCTCTCTGTCTTGAGCATCTCTTGATGATTTTACAGTCTAGCTCCAGAGACGTCACAGAGTCTAGCTGCTCCCTTGCATGGGGTCAAAACTGGTTCCTTGTCACCAATATTATAAAATAGAAACGAGCATTTTTATGAGAGGCATTACTGATCTTTCCAGTGAGAACACAGCACTCAGCTATCACATGGATATCCGTGTTAGTCCAACGGCACCCAGAAGCTCGGCGCTGCAGCCCGTCTGGGTTTGGAATATTTTTATGCACTGAGGAGAAAAGCAGGTGCACGCACACATCTATTTCTAAGAGTTGACTATTTTGTCACATGATTTAGGTTGAAAATTTCTGCAGATGTCGATTTATGCCAATTTTTACTATTAGTAGAACAGTTTAAAAGTTGGCTCTCATAAGCCTACAGATACACTTCCTGTGGAACTCCTTAAACCCAAAGTTGCTCAAAATGGAACCCTCTCCCCTTTGCTGTGTCAGCACCTCAGTCTTTCCCAGTCCGGGATCAGCATTGCTTGGCAATATCCCATGGTGCCCTCTAGCCCTGTGGCCTCACCTTCTATGCTTATGTTTCACTGATGAGCGGATGTGCCCTGGGATGTTGAAGGAAGAGTCTTTGCTAAGTGGGGATGCTTCAGTATTGAACTCCTGAGAGTTGATAATGGCCCCATCTGTCTGAAATGGTCAGAGTTTGTTTGCTGTTGGGGATCACAGTCCTGGTGAGAACTGTGAACTAACCTAAATAGTTTAGCACTCATGGTAAGGTAAACTTTGTACAGGTTATGTATACTAATGCCTTTAATTAGCAACTTTTTATACTTTCATACTGTTCATGGTCACCTCTTTATTGGCTTAATCTTTTGTTTATATAATCACTTGCTCAAATAATATCATGTCTTATTTAAAACTTTTTATTGATTCCTTGTGAATTTCACATCATGCATCCCAGTCCCACCCATTCCTCCATGTCTGCCCTTTGCCTTTGCAACTAAAGAAAAGAAAACAAACAAAGCTAATAGCAAAGAATAATCATCATCAACAACAGACCCATCTTGCCATGGAAGCTCTGGTGTGTCACAGCGTGTCACAGCGTGTCACACAGTGCATTCTTTTGTCTAAACAGCTTCACATTCAAATGTTCATTGCAATGAGTCATTGATCTGGTTGGAGGCCTCTGGCTTCTGCTACACTGTCAATCCTGGATCCTCACAGGGACTCCTCTCAGATATCTTGTTGCCCTGTGTCATGGAGATCCTGCAGCCTTGGTTCCATACGACCTGCCCCTTCACTCACTCCAGCAGGTCCTAGATGGGGTAGATGTTGGGGTGCCCTGAATCTGTGCCTGGGTGGTAGCTAAGCCTGCCAGCTCTCCTGTGCTCTTGCCACAAGTACCAGCTCTCTCACTTTGGTCTGGCAAGGATCAGGGGGCAGCTCTCCTGTGCTAATAACCTTTGGGGCTGGCTCACCTGCACCAATGTCACCAGAGCTAACTCTACTGTGCCTTGCAGGCAAGGTGCTGCTCTTCTCTCTGAGTGCTGCTGTCTGTGAGGGGTATGGATGTGATGTTGGGGACATGGTGAGGGGCAAGATCTGCTCTGGACATCAACATGGCTCCAGGAAGCAGCCCAGACCAAGGTTGTGCATTTGGTCTTTGATGGTAACATGGGACACAGACTCCTGCTGCTTCAGGGCCATGAACTTAGACATGGCTCTCAGAGGCAGCCCTGACTGGGCACATCACCATGGCCTCAGTTGGCAGCACAGGCTACTCACATGGTGCTGTTCCTCACTACCCTCTAGTTCCCAGTTCCACCTCTCTTCCTAGTGTACAAACCACTTAGCTTCTCTTTCTCATAGTGGTGCCCACCCACCCACGTTGCCTTGCACTGTTGTGCCTCTGGGTATCTTCCATTTGAAAATCATGGCTTTTAATTACTGTCTTTCCTGCCCATTTTATCATGGATCATAATATTATGGTATGTTATTGTGTTCAGTTTTCTTAAAGTATATAAAAAGAAGTAGAAAGTTATACCTCTAAATTACTACAAAAAAATCTTCTGAATTACCTTAAAATTAAGATAAACTGGCTCTTCTTACTAGGGATTTTTTTGTTTTCTTGCTTTGAGACAGTTTCACTATGTATCCACTTTTGGCCTGTAGCTCACTATGTAGAACAAGGTGCTCCCAAACACAGACATGTCAACCACATGTCCAGCCTACTCAGTTGTGTTTGAAGTAATTTAATATAGTCTACTTTTAATTTAACATGATCAAATCTTCTGAAGAATTATAGGCACTTTTATCTAAAATACAGCTTTGGGTGTTTGTTTGTTTGTTTGAGTGTTTGTGATCTAGCCTGAGGCCTCAGGTTTGCAGACAAGCCCTTTACCCCAGCTCGGAAGTATCTTTTGTTATGTATTTTATAGAACAGAATTTTTAGTGAACCTCAATGTTTTGGTTAAATGAGGAACTTTGTTCTTGAGAAAGAGTGCTGTGTAAAGAAATAGTAGCATCACTATGATTATATACAACAGTGGAAATATTAGCAATAAAGTTTAAAATCACCATTTTTGCCAAACAGAAACAACCTTCACAATTATGAAAGGTCACAGGCTTATAAGGGTTATGGAATAAAATATCAAGATATTTTGTACATAAGGATATGCACCAGCTGTATGCAAATACTACACTATTTTATGTAAGGAACCTAAGTTTCCTGGATATTTGTATTCATAGGTATGTCTAAATATGCATGTGTGAGTGTATTTGAGTACGTGTGCATGTGTATGCTTGTGTGTGTGTACTTGTATATGTATGAATGTACATGTGTATATGTGTGTGCATACATGCACATTTGTGCCTGAATATCTTTATATGCACATACATGTATATGTTTGTGAAAGTATGTATACATGTATACAAGAGTGTACCTTTGTGGGTATGCATGTGTGTATGAGTGTACTTGTATGTATGTATTGTATGTATGGGTGCTAGAGCGTGTGTGTGTATGTGTTTTCTGGATCCAGTTTATTATGAATAACCGGAAGACTGTTTAGAAAACCTCACAGTTAAAAAATTATGTGTAAAGTTTATCAATATGTCCACACCATCTTAAATTGCTGCAGAATATTTACTCAAAGAAATCCCAGATAAGCTTCTAACTATAGGGATGTCCACGTCAACAGCAAGGAAGCCATATATAAAGCTGAACTCGAGTTACAAAATAATGAATCATTTCTTCATCTTATTTCAATTATGTAACTTGCATTATATAAACTGTTTTTTAGAATCAGATATACTAGAATTATCATATACAAAATGCTGTGTATATGTCTACTTTAGCAGCATTTTTAAATTTATTTTTTCTATTTATTTACAGTCCAGACCTTATCTCCCTTCTGGTCCACCCCCCAACTGTTCCACATCCCACTCCTACCCGCCTTCCCTCCCATCCCCCATCTCCAAGAGGATGTCCCCACCCAGACCCCACCAGACCTACCCACTCCCTGGGTCCACAAGTCTCTTGAGGGTTAGGTGCCTCTTCTCTCATTGAGGCCAGACCCAGCAGTCCTCTGCTGTATATGTGTTGGAGACCTCATATCAGCTGGTGTATGCTGCTTGGTTGGTGGCTCAGTGTCTGAGAGATCTCAGGGGTCCAGGTTAATTGAGACTGCTGGTCTTCCTATAAGGTTACCCTTCTTCTCAGCTTCTTCCAGCTTTTCCCTGATTCAACCACAGGGGTATCCGACTTCTGTCCATTGGTTGATTATAAATATCTGTGTCTGACTCCTTCAGCTGCTTTTGGGGCTTTCAGAGGGCAGCCATACTAGGTTCCTGTCTATAAGTACACCATAGCATCAGTAATAGTGTCAGGCCTTGGAGCTTCCCCTGAGCTGGATCCCAATTTGGGCCTGTCATTAAACCTTTCCCTCAGTTTCTTCTCCATTTTTGTCCCTGCAGTTCTTTCAGACAGGAACAATTCTGAGTCAGAGTATTTGACTGTGGGATGGCAACCTCATCCCTTTACTTGATTCCCTGTCTTTCTGCTGAAGGTGTACTCTACAAGTTCCCTCTCCCCACTGGAGGGCATTTCATCTAGGGTTCCTCCCTTTGAGTCCTGAGAATCTCTCACCTCCCGGGTCTCTGGTACATCCTAGAGGGTCCCCCCACCTCCTACCTCTCTACTTTAGCAGCATTTTAAATGTTCATTTTACTCATAAAGTCAAAGCTATCTTGTTAAATTGAACTGAGGTTTGCCACGGCATCAAAACAGTGTGTCTGGAGAACAGTTGGCAGTGGGATGGGCTGTGGAGGGGAGTGGAGTATGAGCTGGACAGCAGCCCTGGAGACAAGACAAGACACACGTGCTCATTCCCATGCCCCCAGTGACCCAGGCCCCAGTTTTTATACTTCCATGGCTGTCCATTGGAGGCATTACATTGTTTTAAATCATAACTTGAAATTATACAAAGAGTGAAACATTTTTGCATGTCCTTAAGGTTAGTGTTTTAGTATCTAAAATAACATGCCGTGTGGTACAGTGAGTTTAATTGTGTTAGTTTGTCTTGAGCGGGGTCTTGCTGTGCTGTCCAAGATTGCCTCAAACTCTTTGCATTCTCCTTCCCTGTCTGGCTCTCAGTTTTCCCTTTGCTGGGATTATAGGTGTGTGTCATCATTTCTGGCCCAAGTTTTTGTTGTTGCTTTTTGGTTTTTGTTTTTTAAATTGACCTTAGCATTTTCTTTTTGTTCAGTGTTAGTTTTGTATATTGCTGTAAATGAAGGGATCATCATTTCTATACTTCCAGATTTAGTATGGCTTCTTAATTAATTAATTAATTAATTAATTTTTATTGGATATTTTATTTACATTTCAGAGCCATCCCCTTTCCCCATTTCCCCTCCCTAGAAAACCCCTATCCCATTCCCCCTTCTCCTTTTTGCTTTTATACAATTTTTTTAAAATTAACCAAAGGCTTTATAAGTTTTGTAATGTTCAATATCAATCAGAAGTGTAACCTAATACTTAACCTAGATATATCAACTATCTTTGACTGGCAGAGACATGTGAACATCTCCATCTCTGGCCCCCCCTCTCTCTCTCATCACCTAGCTCCTCCTCCTCCTCTCCTTACTCCTCCTTTTTCTCTCTGTACTCCTCCCACCTTAGCTCCTCCTACATATCACCTTTCCTGTTAAAATAAAACTTTTCTCTCAAAATACAGTTAGAGCATAATTATACCACTTTGTGTCAGTAAGGTGCAAGATAGACCTAATACCCAGTCCATCATTTTGTTGACTAAGCAGAACCTCTGTCATCTCTCCAAACTAAAAGACTTAGTTCCGAACCTGGCTTTTTTTCCTGGCTTTAGAATGAATGTCAGCTGAAAACCATCCTCTCAAATCTTTTTTCTCAAAGTAAATAGCCAGGATTGACTATGAGACTATAAGTTTTCAACATCAGAAATCCAGAATGACTGAGTTAACTAAAATTATGGGAAGCACAAAGCATAGCTTCTAAAACTTAGCCAATTTATAGAGACCGCTGAACACCTAGACAGTCCCTATACTATAGAACGTTGGAGCATCCGATCTTCAGCCTTCTGGCCCAGGATCATCTGACAAACCTAGTGATACTGAATTATTAAGGGCTGATTACTCTGTCTTGGCAGATATAATCAGTTGACTATTCCGCAAGTGTGTCCTTATCTGAACAGTGATTTGTCTGTAGATGAAAAGAGGCAATTCTTGCCTAGTGGCTGCCTCACCACAACTGGAGTAACTCCAAAGATGCTCAATTTCTTCTTAGAATCCAAGACAGGAAGCTGTCAGGAGCAGACAGGTCTCTAATCAAAATGGACATTAATACAGAAATGTTTGTAACATCAATTCTGTGGACTTCTGACGTTTTGAGGTTCGAGCAGGTCTGCTCAGCTTGCCTGATGAGTAGACACACCAAGGCTATGTATTCTGCAATATAAAATTCTCAAAACAAATTTTAGTATCAAGATAATTTTTTGTTTGAATTCTGGAATCTAGTCTTCTGGCAGCCTGCCTCTGTCATGTCTAATTCATATAATTCTGGGGGTTTCTATGAGGGTGTGCTCCCACCATCCTTCCACTTTCGCCTTCCTGCTCTCAAATTTCCCAACATTAGGGAATTCAAGCTATCAGGCACCAAGGCCCTCTACTTCCACTGATGCCTAACCCCTTACCCATCCCCCCTCCTCCAATTACTATGAGGGTGTGCTCCTAACATCCTCTCATTTCCACTGCCCTGCTCTTGCAATTCCCCAACACTAGGGAATCCAAACTTTCAGGCACCAAGGCTGTCCACTTCCACTGATGCCTGACAAGGTCACCCTCAACTACCTATACAGGTGGAGCCATGAGTCCCTCCCTTTATGTTCTCAGGCTGGAGATTTTAGAATGTCTACTCCAGCTTGTTTCTTAGGACCATTTGCTTGAAAAATTGTTTTCCAGCTTTTTACTCTAAGGTAGAGTCTGTCTTTGCACTGAGGTGGGTTTCCTGTATGCAGCAACATGCTGGGTCCTGTTTATGTATCCAATTCATTAGCCTATGTGTTTTAATTGGGGAATTGAGTCCATTGATGTTAAGAGATGTTAAGGAACAGTGATTGTTGCTTCCTGTTATTTTTATTATTAGAGGTAAAGTTATCTTTGTGTGGCTATCTTCTTTTGGATTTGTTGGAAGAGAGTTACTTTCTTGCTCTTTCTAGGGTATAATTCTCCTCATTGTATTTGAGCTTTCCTGCTATTATCCTTTGTAATGCTGGGTTTGTGGAAAGATATTGTGTAAATTTGGTTTTGTCGTGGAACATCATGGTTTCTCCATCTATGGTAATTGAGAGTTTTGCTGGGTATAGTAGCCTGGGCTGGCATTTGTGTTCTCTGTCTGACATCTGTCCAGCATCTTTTAGCTTTTATAGTATCTGATGAGAAGTTTGGTGTAATTCTGATAAGTCTGCCTTTATATGTTACTTGGCCTTTTCCCCTTACTGCATTTAAGATTCTTTCTTTGTTTTGTGCACTTGATGGTTTGATTATTATGTGAAGGGAAGTATTTCTTTTCTAGTCTAGTCTACTTGGCGTTCTATAGGCGTCTTGTATGTTTATGGGCATCTTGTTCTTTAGATTAGGGAAGTTTTCTTCTATAATTTTGGTGAAGATATTTATTGGCCCTTTAAGTTGGGAATCTTCGCTCTCATCTATACCTATTATTTTTAGGTTTGATTTCCTCATTGTGTCCTGGATTTCCTAGATACTTTGTGTTAAGAACTTTTTGCATTTTGCGTTTTTTTTGACAGTTGTGTCAATATTTTCTATGGTATCTTCTGTACTTGACATTCTCTCTTCTACCTCTTGTATTCTGTTTGTGATGCTTGTGTCTATGACTCCTGATCTCTTTCCTAGGTTTTCTATCTCCAAGGTAGTCTCCCTTTGTGATTTCTTTATTGTTTCTACTTCTATTTTTATGTCCTGGATGGTTTTATTCAATTCCTTCACCCGTTTGGTTGTGTTCTCTTGTAATTCTTTAAGGAATTTTTGTGTTTTCTCTTTAAGGGCTTCTACCTGTTTACTTGTGTTCTCCTCAAATTCTTTGAGAGTGTTATTCATGTCCTTCTTAAAGTTCTCTATCATCATCACTAGAAGAGATTTTAAATCTGAATCTTGCTTTCCTAGTAATACGGGGAATTCAAGACTTTCTTGTATGGGAAGACTAGGTTCTAATGATGCCAAGTACCCTGGGTTGCTGATGCTTATGTTCTTGCACTTGCCTTTTGCCATCTGTATCTCTTTAGTGCTACCTGCCCTGTCTCTGACTGGAGCCTGTCTTTCCTATTATGTTGGTTGGATCAGAACTGTGTGGGGTGGGTTTAACTACAGGGGTAAGAGCTGGGACCCAAAATCTGCTCAGTGCTCATGCACAGACAGGATACTGCCCAGGTTAGAGCTCTGGGATCCCCACTTCCTCTGGGTTCTTAGAGATTGGGGGCAGAGCTGCTGCCACAGATCTGCTCAGTGCTCTGCTCTAGACCTAAAGGAACCAGTGCTCCAGGCCAGGAGTGACTTCCTGGGTCCTTGTAGGTCCCAGTTACTCCCTGTTTAGGGCGGGTGTTGCTATCTGCTTACCTAAGATACTGCCTTAGTTAGAGCACCTGGAAGCCCTGTTTCCTCTGGTTTCTTAGAGATTGGGGGCAGAGCTGCCACCCAAGATCTGCTCAGTTCCTGGGCCCATACCAGAAGGAACCCCAGATTTAGTATGACTTAACGACATGAGACCAATAACTTTCCTTCCTGATAATTTAGAATTGAGTAAGTTTTACAGTAACATTGTGAAGTCAGCTTCAAGAACAAGTCAAGAGGCTGGAAAGAAAGTTCACTCAGTAAAATGACTGCCCTGCAAACATTAAGGCTTGTGTTTAACCCTCAGAAACTAAGACAGTTGGCAGGGGAGACAGGGTGATCATTGGAGCTCGGGATATAGCTAGTCTTGTTGAGTCTATCAACTCCAGGTTCAATGAGAGGCCATGTCTTAAAAAGTAAGATAGAGAGCTATAAAAGAAGACAGCTGATGTCAACTTCTGGTGGTCCCCAGTGATGAGGAGCTGGACATCATCAAATCACTGGGACTTTCTGGCCATCTAGTGTATCCTAATTGTCAAGCTCAGGTCAGTGAGAGACACCTGTCTCAAAATTGAGGTAAATGGTACCTAAGGAACAATATTCATGGTTAAATTCTGTCTTCCATGCCTATATATACATGTACATATGTCCCTCACAAAAATAAAGCTGAATCTACAAGTACTGAAGGGATTTTTTTCCTAAAAGTATTTTATAGTACATCCTCCTGATCTAAGTTTCATGAGTGAATGGATGGCTCTTCTGTAAGTGGTTCTTATTACATCATCATGATGTAAGTTCCATGAGTGTATAGATGGCTCTTTACATCATCATGACATAAGTTCCATGAGTATATTGATGTCTGTTTACATTATCATGATGTAAGTTCCATGAGTGAATGGATGTTTTTTTTTGTAAGTGGTTCCTATTACATCATCATGATGTAAATTCTATGAGTGTGCTTCCAGATCATCCATAAAAGTCTAGTTAGAAGCATTAAAGCAAACCTGAAAAGTGATTCTTGTAGAAGCAGAAGACAGTATCACTTCTTAAATTTAATTTAAATTTGACTAGTGACTGGCCATGGCCAAAACACTAGACCCATCATAGTAATATGGAAAACTTTCCCTTATCAAAGAAAGGAATTGAGTTTGTTAGCATGATTCAAACTACAAAGTTGTCAACGTTTGTATTTTTCAGATTACTTCTTGAAAACAAATGAAAATCTAAATATTTGTCACCTAACCCTGTATGTATTAATTAGAAAATCTTGAGTTCAAAAAGAAAAGATTAGATGAAATTTGTTCCCTGTCTTGTAGCTTAATAAAGTGTTACATAAATACACATTTGACATAAATATTTTAGAAAAACCTATTTAGTGCTTAATTTAAAACCAATAACTACTAAAGATTACATTATTTCAGTACAAATGTATCATATTTATGTAATATTAATATGAAAGTATTGCAATCGACTGTATTTATATTTCATTTAGAGCTTTGTATGGTAATAGCTATATATTTAAGTATTTCTGTATATTCTTATAAATGAGATGATAAAGACACAAAGAATGCTTAATTTGTAGTGACTGAACTATATAAGATTTATGCAACAATGTAGTCAATATTCAAATGCTTTGCATTGTGTATGATAGATGGTACCTTTGTTCAGAAAATAGTTGTATAGCCCTCTTAAAGTCAATAACAATAATCATAAACAAGATAATTCTATTAGCATAAGTCAGTCTTACTATGAATATATTAATTTAGCACAGTATTACACTTAATAAATTATAATTAGTCATAAATAAGTACATTTTCACATGTGCATATTTATAGCCTTTAACACTTACAGTCGTAGGGTTTTTTGACAGGCTAAAGGAAAAGATGCTCATTTCCAATCTGGAAGGCAGTATAATCAGTCTTTTGAAGCCCACTGCAATCAATATCTATGCAAATGGAGTGGCTTCGGAATTTACATTGCTTTGTCAATCACCCCTGGATTCACCCTGCCCTCAACCTACTAAGAGAATTTTTTTCTTTTTAAAGGGACAGTGACTTCTTTTTTTTCTAAATATTTTTGTATGAATGGATACAATTACTTTGATTATCTCACCCCCTACCCTTTCCCACCTGTCTGTCCACCTCCGCCATGTGTTAGCTCATATTGTCAGTCACATGTTGGCGAGGAAGGATTCCTAAACTCAATTCCTGCTCCTCTCATGTTCCTGTTGTTGACTTTGAGTCCTTGAGAGAAGGACCAGACCTCTGGAAACTTGAGCTGGTTTAACCAGTGTCCACAGAACAATGGTCATGTCCCCCCTAGCCTGCTGGGAAAGTTGTCTTCAGTTGCCACCAAGAGCCTTTTTGCCTCGACACATCATCATTCTTAAAAACTGAGTGGTGACACAGGACACCTGCTAACTGAACAGCATAGGCTCTATGCTAGAAAGGATAGCTAATTAAAGGTGATTCTATAATTGGGAGTTTAAAGCTCATTTCCATCGTGTGGAATAATAAATAATGTACAACAACCAAGGGATGGAATGGGAGGAGCCTTAAGTTCAGTACTTACAGTAAAGAGAAAAACCAGACTGAACATAGACAAGAAGGGGAAAGTCTGACTTAACAGCACGTTCACTCAAAGTACAAAGGATTGGGGTTTTTGGTCACTTGTAACCCCAGCACAAGCCCATTGTTTTGAAGATTGCTGGAGAAGCTCGTGTCTAAGGCTGTCTTGCAGTGAAGGAAATGGAAAGCTGTTGATTGTTCTGTTCTTATACTGGCCAGACAACATCTGATGGGTTGCACCGGGGTCTATTCTGAAATGCTTTGAACCTGTAGAAAAGGAGTTCCTCATGGTAAAGGAGCTGAAAGTGCTGCTTCCAGTAGAGAATGTGGGCAGAGTGTGACTCGAAGTTACAGAGCACACACCTAAGAGTGCACCTTGTTAACAAAGTCTGGAGATGCTGGGCTGCCAAAGCAGCTGCGACATCATTGAGGAGCCATTGATGATCCTGACTCTGGTAGTCACTCTATGGTTATTTTCATCCTCAAGATGACCTCATAGTAAGTTGCCAAAGCTCCTCCAGTCTCATGTGTGTTCCAGACAGCAGGAAGATGGGTGGTGTGAGGAAATGACATGGATTCTCCCATTTAAAACATGGTGCCTGACTTTCTACTTTCACATATAGTATCTTTTCGGTCATGAGTTTGTCTTGTGGCCACACTTGGCTCCTGCTCAGGCTCTGTACACACACACACACACACACACACACACACACACACACACATAGAGAGAGATAGGATATACTCTGTGCTACTGGTTCAGCACCATGTCTGCCTGTCTACTGCCATGTTTCCTGCCTTGATGATCGTGGACTCTATCTCTGAAACTATAAGCAGGCACCCAATAAATGTTTTATTTTATAAGTTGCTTTGGTTATCGTATTTCTTCATAAGAAGAAAAAGTAACTAAACTACCGCAGAAGTGTGAGGTGTTAGGTTTGAATCCCCAGAACCCACGTAAAATGTCAAGTGCCTGTAACCCAGTATTCTTACAGCAAGATGAGAGGCAGAAATGGGAGAATCTCTGAAGCTTATGAGACAAGGAGGCTGGTCCACAGCAGAAAACCACACAAAGAAAGACCTTGCTGCTGACAAGGTGGCTGGTGAGCACTGACACGTGACATACTCCCCTGACTTCCACACATGTACTTTGGTATATGCATGCCCCGCCACACATGTACATGCATACACATCAGCACACACATATTGTAAACACATAAGCACATAATAAATAAATGTACTTTTCAAAGACAGTTTCCCTAAGAGCCTCATCAAATCCACACTGAATCTTTTTTTTTTTTTTTTTTTTTTAGATTCTGATGTCATTATTGTTGAATTTCTAGAAACAATTAAAGATTAGGTTTTAACGAATCAAGTTAGAGGGAACCTGATTTGTATGATTCCGATTCCTTCCACCGTTGAGTTCCAAGGCTCTTCAGTATACATGTGCAGAGGCCGTGCTGAGTGTCACGTTCGTTGTTTTACAAAAGATTCCAATAAAATAAGATTTCTGTTACTGCAATCAATAATGACGAGTGTTCCTGAAACCAAATACTTGCTCTTCACTCCTGCTTTTATGTGGTACTCAGGATGCTCGTTCAATGGCTGGTGTCAGTGAGCATGCGGGACACAGGACCGTGATGCTGACTGGCAAGTAGTACTGTAGAGCATGTCTCGACTCCGAAGGCAGAAGGGATCTTTTTCTGCCTTTCAAACTCAATTAATTTAAAAACAAATGAGTACCAGTTATGAATATTTAGGAATTTTTTTGATAAAATTTTGTGTCCTGCGACCACCCTAATAATAATAATAATGGTAAGTGAATGTTTTAAAATTTATTATTAGGACGTAAGAATTATGAGAAGTTAAATTCTAGAAATATTTTTGAACTGTTTGCATATTCTAGGCCGATGTAAAGTAATCTGTAAAGCTTTGAGCACAGCAGCACAGCATCCAACATGAAGAAGCAAACAGCTTTGAGGACTGCACTGAACCTAGCCCTAATGCCATGGACCACTCAGGTTAGCTGCTCCACACTGAGTTTTGGCACTGTCTAGTACACATCTGTGGCTTTGTTGATAGGCCTGTTTCTCAGCCTTCTTCCCTCCTCTTCCCACTTGGCCTTCAGGTCCCTCACAAAGACTAATGTTTTAGAAGTCTATGCTAAATTGTTATATATATATATATATATATATATATATATATATATATATATGGCATAGAGTTGATCTACAACTTTTCGTTACAGCTCCATCAGTCTTCAGAGAGTGCTGATATTTGTGCATCTTAATCTGGGTATTAAAAATCAGAACATCCTTAGCATCACAAGGTCCTCTTGATCTTTTCTAGTCGCTCACTGCTGATGGACTTCTAACACTTAGATTCATTCTCCTTCTTTTTCCTGTATGAATATGTCACATGCTAAATATTCTTTTGGGTTTTCCTTGGTCTGTAAAACGCATCCAAGTTTTATGTAGATATTAGTTCATTTCGTTTTTCCCTTTGTTTTTAAAATTAATCATCAATTTAAGATGTTTTTTTCAATTTTGATAAAAAATATATGCAGTTATAAAAATAATGATATGTAAGTCAGCATGTGCAATCTGTTTTTCTCTGTGCTATTCAGACAGTTTGTTTAAGCCTGGTTTTCACCTACTGTGAATCTCCAACTAACAGGGAACAGTCAGCGAGACAGTTTTCCTTGACTGTAAGGCTGGGATTGGCTGAAGGGAAGACAGAGAGGGAGGTGCAGCTCCAAGCTCAGATGCCTGCTGTATTCAGTTAGCTTTACAGGGAAATGGAAGGATCTGAACCTTTAGAGACTTGCTGTCTGAAGGGGACGTAGAAGTCTTCCTTGGTAAAGCTTTATAAGATTATATTGAATAATCATAGAGAATATTATTTGGAGGAAAACATCTAAATACAATATTGTATCAAATTAAATATATCTTTGTTTCAGAATGTCTAGTGTTTATTGGGTTTTTTTTTTTGTATGTGTTTTGAAATAATCATGGTACTGCTGATTTGTGGTCATTTATGTTGCATCTGTCTAGAAAGAGCTAGCTGTTATAACAAATACCCAATAATGGCAGTGTTTGACACCACCACACATTTGCAGTGATGACATCACCAAAGGTGGAGCCTCAGTGGATTTTCCACAGAGTTTCATTGATAGTTTGCTATATACTGTTACTGGCTATGGACAACTGGGTTACATAAGGAATGAGCAAGGTGTAACTGTGTTTGAATACTACTATTTCCATTTTATAACAAACCACATCTTAAGTTTTTAATGCGCTGGTTGTGGTGGCACTCGCCGGTAGGATTTGCTGAAGGAGGCAGAGGCAGGAGGATCAGGAGTTCGAGGCCAGCCTGGGCTACACATTATGCCTGGCAGTGGTGGCGCACGCCTTTAATCCCAGCACTTGGGAGGCAGAGGCAGGCGGATTTCTGAGTTGGAGGCCAGCCTGGTCTACAGAGTGAGTTCCAGGACAGCCAGGGCTACACAGAGAAACCCTGTCTCAAAAAAAAAAAAAAAAAAAAAAAGAAAGAAAGAAAAAAGAAAAAAAAAGATTTTATACTCATTCATTGTTGGGTTTATATGGTGGTAAATTAAAATAAATCATTTTTGAATATTTTTCTTCCACACTTCAAGATGTCTTTTTGGGTATTGTCTAAGCCTGCTAATTTACAGCTCCAGAACCTTGTCTCATTCAGAATGGAGCATTGAGTAGTTTAAAATGAAATGGCTCATTGTATAACAAAGAATTGCTGTTAGATCCTCTGAGCTGTAAGGGTTTTTTTTCTGTATGTATGTAACTGTGCATTTTGGTGAGGACGCCCTCTGAAGGCTAGAGGACATATTCGTGAGCTGAAAGTTTACATTTAAATCTCAGGATTGGACAGCCTTACTCAAAAGATAGAAGCTCGGCAGTTTCAATGCTGGATGACAGTGAGTCTGGAAATTAATAACCATCAGTCCTCTACTCCGACCTGCGTCTGCCGTCCACTCTGCCTGGCTGCCGTGGTCCCATGGCCTCACCTAAGGGAGAGACACCCACTCATCAGCCAGCCTCTGCTCTGGGCGTCCGCAGAGGGCAAAGGTCAAGAATTAAAGTGTAAGAATGACAGCTGCGCCCATTATAGTAGCTATACCCTTGCTCTTGTTCACGCAAAAATTCTTAAAGAGAACCACTTTTCCCCTTACGGAGAATGGGTTAAAAGGACTGCTTGAACTCACTCACATCCCATCGCCACACGGTTCTTAAAGTCTAAAGAATGGGGTGAACAGTTACGTGAGCGGATTGAGCGGAAGGAAGCAGAGCCAGATGTCCCGCGTTGTTTTTTCTATCTGACTTTTTTCTGACTAGCCTGGTGCTTTTAATATTGCTGCACTTCATCCTCATGGACAACGTGCACAAAGCCTTAATTTCCAGCACAGAAGGATGATGGCTCAGTGATCATTGGCTTTCTCTAAAACACAACTGAATATAAGCCAGGAGGCTAAGACAGGGAGCTGTTGTTTTAAAATGGCCTTGAAATGGTGTGTGGAGTCAGGGGGCTGTGAGGCTTGGTCATCTTAGTGTGGGCTCTTTCCCTACGGTACAACTCAGGGACTTACAGCGTCCTGTCCACCTCACCCGGTCAGCCCGGAATGTAGGCAGCTGGCTACTCATGCAGTGTTGAGACAGCCACAGCACGGTGTTAAGTGATTCTTTGGTTGGTAGCAGAGGAAGTTCCACTCTCGTGGTGTTCTGTTGTTTCAGCCACAAGGATGAATAACATGCTAGGCAAGAGAGGTTTGATAATAGAGGTAAAAGCATATCAAACGGCTATTTGTTTTAAAATAGGACATTGATCTTTAACAGTTGGTACCTCTGCTGGTCTTAGGTTAATCTTACTAAGTTATCTTTTAAAAAGTCATCATAGCCGACATCATAGCTTGTGTGTGTGTGGGGGGTGTGTGTGTGTGTGTGTGTGTGTGTGTGAGAGAGAGAGAGAGAGAGAGAGAGAGAGAGAGAGAGAGAGAGAGAG
>JANHMN010000014.1:14116934-14149753 GCA_030674055.1 Rhabdomys pumilio | reverse complement strand
GAGAGAGAGAGAGAGAGAGAGAGAGAGAGAGAGAGAGAGAGAGAGAGAACAGAATAGCTGCAGGTGTGAACAATCACTCCCTGGCCCCTAGCTTGTTTTATTTTTATTTTTTTCTGTGATCAAGCAGAAAGCCATTGTAAACAAGTGAAATGGAGGACATAAAGAAGAAACAAAGAAGAGTTTGAGAGTCAGTGCCATACTAACTGGGGGACCCTTCTCCAACTTCCTGTGATGCGTGCTGCATAGAAAAGGCTTTCAGCAAGTGTTTAGGAAAATATGTTCCAAAAGATCTGCATAACATTAGTGTAACCAAGTGTTCCTCTCTGCGGCTTCCTGTTTTGGAATTAAATGCCTTCAGGGTACTCAGAATAACTCTGTTTAGAGACACAAGAAGCGTTTAACCCCTTATGTTCCTGACCAGACTTTTAAAACATAAACATGATTAGAAAGCAGAAGGACCTTATTCTGTTCCATATCTCAAAAAATTGATTCTAAAATAAAAAGAGTTTCTACATAAAGTTGGCGATTTAGTTAAAAAGCAAAAACATAAATATAAATTATCATTAAAACAATGAGGTCAGTTTTGTTTCTTTATAAACAATTTTCGGAGACAAACCTTTTCTTCTAAGTGAGTAATTTCATCGTGAGCTCACTGGTGAGTTCCTAGCCTGCTATTCCCAGGAAGCGCTGAGTACAAGGAAGCTCAACCTGGGTGTCTTTCTTTGTGCTGTTAGTGTTCACTGTTCTTGCAGCAAGCCAGCAGAGGGAGCACCCAACAATATTTTTGTTTCTCTAAAAGCTTAATAACACATTACATTTTCCTCCTTCGCTTTCATTAAAAAAGATGTCTACAGCTAATCATTCATTGATTGTACATTTTCACTGTGTCAATTCAAATATGTTGCTTTTTAAAAGGGAGACTTAAAAGGGCCATATTTATGCAATTTGCCTCTGTAAACTTGGAACATATTTAAGACTGATAATGTAATGCAGAGTAAAAGGTGGACACCGCACAACCTCTGTACCCCAAAATATTTACAGAGGAAGAAAGGTAAAGGTCTTTTGCAAGAAAGAATGGTAAAAGTAGAATACATTCCAATTCAGACATCAGCACCATTACAGAGAAGGTATATTTCAATTGAACGTTGAAAGAAAGGATTCTCAAACTGGAGATTCTAGTTGGGATGCAACAGCATAAATGCAGGCTATATTTGGAGACAAACAATGATAGGGTTAGAGGCCACAGAACTTGGGTGGTAGAGGAGGTACCTGGGGCTTCAGATGGTCAGAAAGGAAAGTGAAGATGGAGAATGATGACTGGAAACGGTGTTAGGAGCTGATTTTATTCTAGGAGGACTCTCTCCTCCTCACAGTCATCAGTTGCCAATAGCCCCTCAGGTATGCATGGGACTTTTCTTTCTCGCATCTACTCTGGGCCTTTATCACATAATGCCTTTGGGAATGAAAAAGTAGTATAGAACAGAGAGAATGAAGATGGTTCATTTCCATCACTGGGTAGGGTCAGACTTAATAACATCCTGATAATAATAATAATAATAATAATAATAATAATCCTTTTGTGTATTTCTGTCCCTAGGTAAGGTCAGCTATAATACTTCTTTGATAATAATAATGCATTTTGTTGGTATTTACATATATATTTGTGTATGTATATATAGTGAGACACTTATATACAAGGTATAACGTTAATCTTTGTATATATGTATATATCATACATGTACAAGTGTATCCATCTCATATACATTTCAGCATTATCACATGATTTAAAGATTGATATTCAGATTGTTATATAATATGTAATATTCCTTATAGCAAATTCAGAGCAGAGCTGAAACTCAGCTCCTAAGGCTTTGAATTGAACCTGATAATTTTTCATTGTGCTTTCTGATTTTGCATCATATAATGTTAGTATGGGTGGGAAGGATGGGGTATGCATTATAGACTTATGGAAATGTAAAAGTACGTGAGCACCAGGCAGAGGGAAGTGATGAAGGCAATTGCCAGGTTTGTAGACTATGTGATTAGGAAGCAGAATGATGTCATTGCCCCGCAGGAAGTTCTGTCTATATGCAGGTCAGGTTGTCAAGTCGGTGACAAGCCAGGAGACAGAAGAAGATTCTATTTTGGCGTGTCCAATTTGAGATGTTGGAAGGCATCTTCTCTAGAAGTCTTGCACATACTTCATAGTTTAGATTTGGAGCTCCAAAGAGAAGTCAGAGCTTCAGGATGGCTGAGATAATTCGGGGAACAAGCATAGACCTGTGATTGAAGGAAGAAACAGACTTTGGGGGTGTCTGTATGCAGGAGCTAAGGAAGGGAAGCAGGGAGAAGCTGTGCAGACACTGACTGTAAGAGCAGTCACTCACCAGTCAACAGATGTGTGCACTGCTGCTGTGTGCAGCTCTCTGAAGCCTCTGCCTAGAGTGTAAAAGGCAGCTCAGAACACCCAGATGTTTGTGGGGACCACCAAGGAGAAACCACTGGGTTTGTTTACCTTAGAGTGCAGACTTCTTAATCACAGAACTCTAGTTCCCTGCAAAAGTGCAAAGCAGACTTCCAGCTCACTCCTCTGTGAGAGGTCAGAGAACACAGGGTATGAACCTGCCCATGTTCCTAACTGGAGCCCAGGTGAATGGCAAGAGATGCATACAACACCCTGGAACGTTGCATAGATATCTTTATTTATTCTACTATGAACTTCTTTATGGGAGAAAATGCTGGGGTTTTTTTTGGGTTTTTTTTGTTTGTTTGTTTGTTTTTTTGGTTTTTTGTTTTGTTTTGTTTTGTTTTTTTGTTTTTTGTTTTTTTGTTTTTTGAGACAGGGTTTCTCTGTGTAGTCCTGGCTGTCCTGGAACTCACTCTGTAGACCAGGCTGGCCTCGAACTCTGCCTTCCTCTACCTCCCAAGTGCTGGGATGGGATTAAAGGCATGTGCCACCATCGCCCGGCGACACTGTTATTTTATATAATGGTGTAAAGTCACTAGAATTTTCAAAGAAGAAATTAGGATGCCAGCCACCCTTGAATACAAACCATAGAATAACAGTAAGTACAAATTTCCTTCCCTTGAAATTTGTCACTGTGTAGAACTTTCTTTTCCTGTTGCTGCCATTTTATAGCTGACAGGAAGCTCATCAATGGACAGAGGATTGGTTTTGCCTTACAGTTCAAGAGGCTTCCTATTGTAGCTGTGAGGTGAGGACAGGGCCTCAGGAAGCACAGGATAACAGGAAGTGGGGCTTGGCTCAAGACCCTCAAGGCACACCCTAGTATGGGTATGCTGACACGAGCCTGTTTCACGTTTAAACCACTACCTTACCTCCTGTCTATCTCTCCTTTCTATTGATCTTGTTGTTATACTGTGCCCATTATTTTAAATAGAATTGAACATTATTTAAAAAAAAACAAAAACAAAACTAATGTTACTTAAAAGAAATCTGGGATTTTCAGATATGTGTTTCTTGGTACGACAAAAAGTAGTGTGTGTACAAGGTCTTGTTATCATATATTAGTTATATAATACTTGGCTTTGTTATGATTTTTTAAAATACATGTATACACTATGTTTTAGTCATCTTCACCACCTCCTCTTTGTCCTGTCTCATTTCCTACTCGTTTCTGCTAATGCCCTTCCTCTTCCCCTATTTGTGGAGAGAGCCTGGTGAGATGGTTCCCTGTAGCTGCTGACTTAGCTAAAGGTTTACATTGCTGTGACAGAGTGCCATGACCAAGAGCAAGTTTAGAAGGAAAGGGTTTATTTCTTTTATGTTTCCTGATAGAATGCTATCACTGAGGAAAGTCAGGGCAAGAACTGAAACCGAGGCTATGGAGGGATGCTACTAGTGCCTTACTCCTCATGGCTTGCTCAGCTTGCCTTTTTGGAGCATCCAGGACACCAGCCTAGGGATGGCACAGCTCCATTGAGCTTGGCCCTTCCACATCAATGACCAGTCAAGAAAGGCACCACAGGCTTGCCCGCCCACAGGCCAGTATGGTGGGAACATTTTCTCAGTTGAGGCTCCTGCTTCCCAGTGACTGTAGCTTGTGTCAACTTGATGTATCATTAGGTAGTACAATTGCAAAGCCTAACAACATGGACTTGTTCATTAGAACCCACTTGGTAGGAAGAAAGCAAATTATCCTGTGGTCTCCACACACACCACGGAATGCATGCACCTACAAATGTGCGCACGCGCACACATGCACAGGCACCCATGCACACACATTAAAAAGGATCAAGTTGAGAGGGATTGTGACGTATTAAGGTTAGAGTGAGGCTTTAAAACACATGCTCAGCTGGGAGTGATGGCACATATCTGTAAATTCACTGTGCTCGACACTAAAACTGGAGGATCTCGGACTGGTTGTTATCCTGGTCTACCAGGCAAGGTCTTATTTTAGAACAACCTAAACCTCACCTCTGTGCTGAGACCAAACATAGTTGTCGTTGAAAGATGCCTCTGTGCACTTGTCTTTGCTGCCCGTTACTTGCTTTTGTTTGAGATGATAGTTTTGTCACTTGATCAAACTAGTCTATATTTATATTTGGTTTCATAAATAAATTCCATTTCAGTTTGAATTTTCCATCTTTGAATTATTTTTTTTTCTTCTTTTTTTTTTTTTTTTTTTTTTTGGCTTTTCGAGACAGGGTTTTCTGTGTAGTCCTGGCTGTCCTGGAACTCACTCTGTAGACCAGGCTGGCCTCGAACTCAGAAATCCACCTGCCTCTGCCTCCCAAGTGCTGGGATTAAAGGCGTGCGCCACCACCGCCCGGCTTTTACTTCATATTTTAATTGTCTAGTTCCCCTCACTGGACAGGACTTTTCAGGAAAGTCTTGCAGGTGACTGTGTTGAGAATGATCTATGTTGTATTAGTCCAGGTATGTGCAGCAGCGCTGGTTCATTCAGGAGCTCCATGGGTGTGGTCCCTTTCCTTCAGTCTTCAGAGCTGCTGTGGAGAAGCCTGGCTATTCTGTTCTGTGTGCAGTTAGTTTCTTATCTCTGTATTCCACTTTAATATTACTAGCTTGTGGAATCAACTAAGCTGAGCTTCTGTTTCACAGCCTAACCCTAATTAACCCCATTTCAACTGAACGATTAAACATTTTAAAGAAGCCATACAGTTAAGTAAGAGCACTGTAATCTTCAGCAGATGCCTCCAAGATAGAAACCATGAAACAATCATGTGCTCCTGAACCCAAAGGAAAAATTAGGGAAAAAAAACCACACCACACACACAAGAAAATGTGTCTATGGAGGGGGATTGCAACAAGTTAAAAATGACATGACAATGACAGGCAACATTTTCATATGTAAGAGTGTATTGCTCTATTCATCATCAAATGAAGACAACCGAAGGGAGCTGGACCTGGGCCACAGACAGGCGTTTTACCAGTGTAGAACTTCAGGAGACGGGAAATCTCGTTTTATATAAGTTTAAAGTGAACTTTTAAGAAATCAGAAGTTTTTATGTGTTAAACACAGGATTTCTCATGAGCAGTTACAGATATTGGATTAAATAAGCTTTTAGCATCCTGCCAAGTTATGAAATTCTTTCTACCATGTATTATATTGGTTTGGGGATATTTATGTCTCATCCCTGCTATTAGACTGTTTCCTTCTTTGTAAATTCCAGGAAGATGTCTTATACATCTTTCTGTTCATCTTATAAATCCTTCTGTCTTTCTTGGTGCTTTGTCCAAAGCCACATATAATGGTCCTGGAAATAAATGTTCACTAAATAGCATTTCTATCAATTTAAGAAAATATTTGTTAGTTATTCTTGATGAAATATGTGAGAGGGCATAAATTATTGATATTTAAATGAAGACAATAGATTATTTCAAAAATCTAAAAATAATTTACAATTTCACTTATACCTAGAACTTTGATTAATGTCTATTTCATTATTTGAATTTGAAGATTTATATATTAATAAGGGTAAATGAATAAATGCCACTTTTCAAGATTCAGTTTCTGTTTATTTTGCTAAAAGATTGTATACAAAATGGCCTTTTTAGAACCTGATTTTTATGAATTGAAACTAGTTATGTTTGTGACATGTATGGCTTCTTGGATATTAATGCTGAAATTACTAAGAACTTAGAAGAACCATTATAAGCACTTGGGGAGACATGGCTAGGAGTAGCATGAGTTTGAGGCCAAAGTGGGCCTTATTGTAAGACCTCACCTCCAATAACAAGCGCTGAGATGTAAAAGCCAGAGCGGTACCCTGAGAGTGCTCGTGTGCGTGGGTAACGATCAGTGGTAGCTGATCACTTTGTAATGTTGATTTAAATAGTAAGACTGAACATGTTCTTAAAACAAGGTCCATATTCAAAGTGACAGGATGGAGTTATAGGCTGCTTGACTGCGTATGTTATTTAGAGAAGCATATTGTATAAGTGGTTAGCGATATTAAAGTTGCTATCAACCTCGGGATATCATATGCGTTTATTTTTAACTTTTATGCAGATATAGTCATTAAAATGTAGATTTCAAGAGCATTTTGAATGTATTTCAAAGTTTATTTGAATGATTTCCATTTGAGAAGTAATGTGCTAGATTTGTTATTAATCCAAATATAGTAATATAGCCTATTTTATTGATCTTTCTGTGGTTTTTAAAGCCAGGAGCGAGAGAAGCCACAGCCGCAGTTTGTTGGCATATTGCAGCACATATGTACGCTTTTCTGATGAGGAAGGTGTAGCGTATACCACTCATCCAGAACGGTTAGTACCAGATTTATGATTTCTCTAATTTGGTTTGTAGTTTGCCAAAGAGCATGTGAGTGCATATTCGATCAGAAGCGTATTTTGTCTTGAATCAGATAAAGAATACTTAGGGAGTCAGTGCTAAGGCCTCGTGCAGACCGAAGGGCTTTTAATATAGCTCAATGCAAACTATAATACATGCACACCAACGTTGTGTAAAAAGTCAGTTCAACTTCAGGTTTCTTGCCCATCGCTGCAGTAAAACCCCCACAGCAACCACTAGGGATGGTGTCTCACATTATGTATAGGGTGAAACCTGCTTCCAGAGTCTTGTGCTCTTTCAAAAGCATCAGCTCTGCCTTGAGGGGCTGGAATAGCCATGCTCTCCCTAGCAAGTCTGTCGAAAAATGCATCTAGAAATAATTGGATAAAATTAATTATTTGTGATTGTTTGGTGGGAATTATCTTTTTGTTCTGACTTGTGTTTCTTAAGTTATCAGTGAAGCAAATTTAACCATTTGTATCTTATCTTTGATACCTTGCCTATTCTTATTCTTCTTATTGGTTTATGAGATTATTAATGAACAATAAAGTACTTGGTGGGTTACAAATATTTTGCCCAATTTTTCTTTTTAATTTTGTTTAAAGCTATTTTCATACATAATTTTCAAAAATAGCTTTGGTCAAATCTAATAATCAGTCCGTGATTTTCCTTTTTGTTAAAAGCTGAAAGCCCTGTATTATATAATTTGATATTTCTTTTGATACTGTGTTGCAGGAGGGGGTTAATTGAGGCAAGTTTTACAGTGTTTAGCTTAAATATGCTATAAGAAATTTATTTTGTTGGACTGAATAATTGCCATTTAAATTCATTTGTAAATAGCTTGATAAAAGACCAGCTGTTTTGCCCCAGGCTCTGAGGCCTCTACTAGAGCATAGGAAATGCCCAGTGATTTTCTGGTTTTCTTGGTGCTTCTTCCTCTGCACCTTTGTAAGAAGGGAAAAGAGAAAGGAGGCATTTCCAGTGATATAGAGGAACACACTTACACTTGTAAGAAGGGAAAAGAGAAAGGAGGCATTTCCAGTGACATAGAGGAATACATTTATACATGTAAGAAAGGAAAAGAGAAAGGAGGCATTTCCAGTAACTTAGAGAAACACACACACACACACACACACACACACACACACACACACACACAAGAAGTCTCTGTGTGCAGTTTATTCAGCACTTAGATTAATCCAAAATGACAATAATCGGTTTTCATGCTGTGCATTCAATAAACTTTCAGCTAGGCTTTGAATTCACTTGGATTTTACAAGTAGCCTAGAAATCTGAATAAAACTATCCCTTCTCAAAAATGACTTAACCTGTGAACTCTGATAGTATAGCCATTAGTAGCAGTCACTCATCAGTCAGCCTTTCCGCTGTGAATAAAGCTCAGAAATGGTCGGGTTGGTTTTCTGCTACTGACTCTGGAGATGGTCCAGTGATTCTGCACTTAATTAATAATTGTTGGCCAACTGATTATTTTTATTCATTAAATATATTTTTATTGACCACCAGGCACTATTGTAAATGAATTTCAAAAAATTTCAGACAGGAAATATATGGGCAAGAGAAGGTTTAGTGAAAAGAAGATCCCATTTTGAACATATTGAATTGAAAGACAAGACATAGGCCCCCTGCAAGGCTGAGCAACCATTGCAGAAGAGAGGACAAAAGAATGTAAGGACCGGAGGGATGCTGTGATGTCATAGCAGTGGTGGTCACCTGCACAAGTCCTATCAGCCTGCCATCATGGATTGAGGGGGGAGTCATGAGGCCTCACTCCTCCCTGCAGAACTAGAGACAGTTAATGGTTGCTGGGAGAAGGGGAGTCACATTTCTCAGAGGTGTAGCCACTTATAACTTACTCAGCTAACTCCCCACCCACGTTCATACAAACAGTCATAAATAAATGCAGTGGGTCATTAAAAAGACATGACTGAAGGTGAGAAGATGGGGTTTGGGAGGCCTGTAGGAATGAGGGGTGGAGAAGAGAGGAGGGAATGTGACCAAAGAACATTATGTCCATGTATAAAATTGTGAAAGAATTATGGGAAGAAATGTCATGGGACATCTAAGATATAAATCTATCTAGACTTCAGATGCGAGATCTTTTGGGGAGATTCAGTCTTGTTATATATACAGATGCTAAAGCCACAGAAATGCTTGAGATTAATGGAATAAAATAAGATCTAGTGATGGCTGAAGATAGAGCCTTGGGAAGTACAGTTTTAAAGAAGTTAGTAGAGAAGAACTAGTCAAAGCAATTGATGATGCCCAGGGTCTGAGGAGAAAAAAAATCAAGGTACCGTATTACTATCAAAGAGAAAGAAGTAAAGAATTCAAGGAGGAATTAGTCTTGACTTAGATTATGTGAAAAATATGTGAAGAAAGTTCTAGGAAAGCCAAAAATTCTCAATTCTTCTTTTAAAAAAGTATCTTTATTTTATTTTGTTAATATTTTTCATTCACTAATTCTTTGAGAATTTCTTATGTTATATTTTTGTCTTAGTGTTATTATTGTTGTGATGAAACACCATGAGCAAAGCAAGTTGGGGAGGAAAGGGTTTAGTGGGCACCTGCTTCCACCTCACAGTTCATCATCAAAGCAAGTCAGGACCGGAACTTAACAGGGCAGGGACATGGAAGCAGGAGCTGATGCAGGGGCCATGCAGGAGTGCTACTTACTGGCTTGCTCCTCAGCCGGCTTTCTTATAGCACCCAGGATCAATAATCCAGAGATGGCACACAATGGGCTAAGCCTTCTTCCATCAATCACTAATTTAAAAATGCCTTACAGGCCTGCCTACAGCTCGATCTTATAAGAAGCTTTCTCTTGAATGAGGCCCCTCCTCTCTGACGATTAGCTTGTATCAAGTGGACATAAAACTAGTCAGCACAATGTTGATTATATTTATTCCTTCCCCTAACTCTTCCTAGATCATCTTCCACCTCCCTAGTCACCCAACATTCCTCTTCCTTTCCCCCTCTCCCCTGTAACACACTCAGGTGTGCATCCAGCCCCTTTGTGTCTGAAAAACACTATTTCCTTGAAGTCACCCAACGCTGCAGGCTTTCACAATCTTTCTGTCTTATCATCCTCAAAGATCCCTGAACCTTCGGGGGTGTGTGGTATACATGCCCCATTTAAGGACGAGCTCTCTGACGTTTCTTATTCTCTGCACATTGACCAGTTGTGAGACTGTGTTAACGACCATTACTGTAAGACGATGCTTCTTTAATAATGGTTGGATGAGGCACTGATATGGAGTTCGGTTTTATCTCCATGTGTTTCCAGGTCAGCTACTCTAACTGTAGGGTATCTAAGGTAAATCTAAGGTAGGGTATCTAAGATACTCCTAGGGTATCTAAGTTAAATTTCACTTTCTACAAGTGTGACTCATTTTATAAAACCTAAGATTGCTGCTTCATATCAACTGAAAGAGGAGTCCTAAGTTGAAAGAAGTGTGTATCCTCTTTAGATGAAGTGTGTATCCTAAACTACTTTCTTTTAAAAATGTTCGTGGTCTATTGTCTTCTGAAAGTTGCCTTTCAAGTGTGATAACACTTTTAAGGAAAAGTAAAGGACAAGTTAATTTCTAGGTGTTCTAAAGGATGGCTTGTGTGTGAGTTATTATAACATTTGTGTACATATTAATTTGTCTGGTAGGATGGAAGGCTATAATTTTATTTATGAATATTTAAGAACAAAGAATAAGGATTATGGGCTTGTATTTATTATTCTGATTTTCTCTAAAAGATCAAATTATTTTAACAATATACTTAATGTTTGGTAGGAAGAAAGAGCTAAGAACAAAATCACATTTTGGAAATAAAAACATTTGAATCATTGGGTGGTTAGAGGACACTGCTTAATCTATGAAGATCTGTTTTGTAGCTTGGGCTTTAAAAATTCACAGGCTATTATTCATTTATCAGTATGCCAAATAGACACCCATCAACAGTTTCCTCTAACTGATCTGTAAGCTGGGGTTAAAAGATTGATGTTGACAAGATTTAGACATTGCCTAATGTTTCTAAAGATGTTTGATTCATTGCAATTACATATTAAGTATCTACCCTTCTGATAATTCATCCGTTGTTTTATGTAGGAGATTAGAGTCAATGATGGATTATGGTGAGGTATCAGGAAATCCTTTCACAAGACCATGATCTGTTCAAGTACCATTAATGAAACTGAGGGGCGGAGATGGAGTCAGAGCTTATGGGATGTGCATGAAAAAAAAGTTCACAAAATAAATATAGGATTAACCAAGAAAGACAAAATTCTAGAAAGAAGATTTATGTGGTTTTTGTTTTGCTGTTGTTGTTTGGAGGTGTGTGTGTTTGTGTGTGTGTGTGTGTGTGTGTGTGTGTGTGTGTGTGGTCATGGGCATTGAACCTATAGCTTTGTAAACTCTAAGCAAGTGCTGTATCAATGACATATATCTCTAACCTCCTTTTTATTTTTTATTTTCATTCAAGGTCTCACCAAAGTGCCTCTATTGGCTTTGGTTTATGCCGTATTCCAAAAAGCCTTGAACTTGATGTCCTCCTGCCTTAGCCTCCTGAGGAGCTAGAGTAACAGGTCTGTGACAGCAGGCTTGGGTTAGGCTTTTGACTTAGGCAGATCTTAACCTCTTATGGGATGGAATGGCATCATGAAGTACAAGGCCTAACAGCTTATTGATGTTTTATTGTGAACATAGAGTAGATTAGAAAGAATCCTTATAAAGAGAATTATGTGTTCTTTTTGCTTTGATCCTATTAATCCAGCCACTTAATCTAAATCTTACTGTCTTTGCTGATATTACACACACACACTCACACACACACACACACACACACACACACACACACACACACACACACGTACTTTTCTGTCTCTTTGGCTGGTCAATAGACTAAGGATTTGACCTCAAAAGAGTAATTGTAGTTCATTCAAGAGTTATGACAGGACAGCTGGAGCCATGTGTTCCCAGGCTAGCTGTTTAGACCCTGGGAGCTCTGATTGGTTGATATTGTCACTCTCCCCATGGGGCCTCAAGCCTCTTCAACTCCTTCAGTCTTCTCTATAACTTCTCCATTGGGGAACCCATGATCTGCAAGCATAGGCCTCTGTATTTGTCAGGCTCTAGCAGAGCCTCTCAGGAGACAGGTATATCAGGCTCCTGTCAGCATGCACTTCCTGGCATCCACAACAGTATTTGCATATGGTAATTGTACCTGGAATGGATCCTCAGGTGGGTCAGTCTTCAGACTGGCTTCCAGTCTCTGCTCCACACATTGTCTCCATATTTGCTCCTGTGAGTATTTTGAAGGGGCCCATGGAACTTTAAAACAATATCTTCATAAAATAAAAAAGGAGGAGGTATATCCCCATACACCACAAATTGATTTAAAAAAAAAAAAGAGTTATGACAGGAGATAGTAAGGGGGTTTAGAGGGCAAACGAATACCAGAAAAATCAAAGTCTCTGTTAAATGAGTGAAATGATACAATTTAATTTAGCAGGTAGCCCTCAGTAACTCTGTAATGGGCTCCACAGTAAGGCTTGTACCATCAGAGTGTTTTCCTTTTTTGAAAGACATCACCAGTTCTTTTATTATTAGTTCCTTAGTCCTGTGTCACAGGCATCATTACCTGAGGGATCATGGGAACACATGAGATCATCACAGAGAGTTTCTGTCCAGTATTCTGCCTGTAGGAGCCACGGAGAAGGTGGGTGGGCCCTTTATAGAATGACGATTTTTTTGATAGTAGGAATTTTGCTTTATTTATTGAGTCTGCTTTTTACAGGTAGAAGTTGGAGGTGAAGTTTGGGGGGCCTAGCCCAGAATTAAACCATGTTAAAGCCAAGGAAAAAGTTGAGCTAAAAAACATAAGCTAGGTACTTCTTAATGAATGCATTTCCCTTATAGTCTGTGGATTCTATTTAGTATATGTAATAGTTTTTGCCACATTTGTAGAAAGTAGTATCAACACAGTAGCATTACTATATAATTTAGGGACTTGTTTTAGTGGGAACAAAATGGAAAGCCATCTAAGGATGATTGAAAGTGGACCAACATATAAGAGTTAATACGTTTTTATTGAAGTCTGCCATATTTTAAATGGTTTCTTGACTTAAGATGCTTGATTTGGTTGCAATAATTCCTAACAGTTACTACAGGCTAATTAATAAATTACTTCTTGAGGTTAAGCTTTGATCTGTCCTTTACTTACCTCTGGACAATGCAGAAATTGTATTGTGTGTCAAACACCTTCTTTTAGCCTCAGTCACAGAGTCTGCTTAGAGGAGGCAGAAATGTGAAGAGGAAATGCTAAACTATAATTTAACAGTATCAATTACAATACCCAGAAAAGACTGAAGAGATGAAAAGATTTAAACTAAACTGGGCAAAATGCCCAGAGATGCCAACAAATAAGCTTACATTAGAGAAAAATATTAATAAGTACAGAAAATGTATGTATTGGATTCAGAGATTTCTTCCTTTTCTCAGGGTAAGCCCCCTTTTTGTCTTTTTAAAGTTAAAATCATTGGTCTTTGACTGTGTCTGTGGTAGGGTCCTTACATGAGAGCGCAGATGCTTACCTTGGCCAGAAGAGGACAGACCCCCGAGTGAAGCTACACGTAGTTGTGACTTGTCCCAGTTGTTCCCAAACATGGGTCCTGGGAACCCAACTTGGAACCCCTGCAAGAGCAGTGTATTCTTTTAAGCACTAGACCACCTCTCCAATTCTAACTGCTTGTCTGAAGTATTGTTCTTATGTATTTTAGAGTACAAAATTCCAAGAGAGGGGGAAGGAGGAAGGGAGGGACAGATGAATAGACAGACAGACAGACAGACAGACAGACAGACAGAGTCAGAAAGGCAGAGTCAGAAAGGCAGATACAGAGAAACATAGTAAGACTACTAAACATAAGTAAAAGAAAAGAAAGCTTTTCCTTGCTGAGAAACTTATGTGCCTTTTCTTACTAAGTGTTTGAGACAGGGTCTTTCTCTGTAATCCAGTCTGACTTTTTACTGGCAGCCTTGGTCTCCTAATTGCTGAGACTGCAGACACAAGTTGTATGAGTTACATTTCTTTCTTCACTGCATACCTGTATAGTCACTGTCTCTCTCTCTCTCTCTGATATGTGTGTATTAGTGTTCACGTATGTGGTACATGTCTCTGTCTCTCTGTCTCTGTTTCTTTCTCTCTGGTATGTGTATATTAGTGTTCATGTATGTGGTACATGTCTCTGTCTCTCTGTTTCTCTCTCTCTGGTATGTGTATATTAGTGTTCATGTATGTGGTACATGTCTCTCTCTCTCTCTCTCTCTCTCTCTCTCTCTCTCTCTCTCTCTGGTATATGTGTATTAGTGTTCACGTATGTGGTACATGACGTGCTCATACTTATGTGCATGTGGAGGCCTGAGGTTGACCTTGTGTGCCTTCCTTGATCGCTTTCTACCTCACGTATTGAGGCAGGGACTCTCACTGAACCCAGAGCTACTAGCCAACTCACTCCTAGTTCCTCATGTTGGCCTCTGAAAAGATATGACTGTAGACCAGTTGCCAGATGTGCTTGGCATTTACATAGTTTTGGGGATTTGAACACCAGAGACCCAAGTGAATGTGAGCTTGTTACCTACTGAGACATTCCCTAGCCCCTAGTCTATTTTTCAAAATTTTCTCTCTTTTTCTGCACCCATTCGTGGTCTGCTGTCCACCCACTTCCCTCTGGGGCTTCAGACATCTCAGTATGCCAGACTGAGGAGGGAAATGCAGAGCCAGGAATGAATAGGTTCCACAGGACTCCTGTCCATCCAGGAACGATGAGTGTTACAGCTCTTAGAAGAGCAGCAGAGGCTGAGCATCCTGCACAGGGCAGGTAGCCAGGGTCTCAGGCCTCTTATCCAGCTACAGTGGCAGTGGCAGAGTCCCCACTCAGAAATGAGCCTGCTATGCAGGTCCAACATCCAGAGGTAAATGCTTCTGGAGAGAGAACCCTTCCCCAAGTGTTATAGCAGTAGAGACAGATCCTTGGTGAAAACTTGGATGTTTTATTCCATGTGGATAAGGACTACATAAACCTTGGTGGGTGGGACGGGATTTTGGGGGGGGTAGATGTTTTCTATTGGCTGAATTTAAGATGTTAATGATGCTCTATTTGCATGGGGAAGTACTCCAGGTGCTATATCACATGACTGCCCATGGTCCTCTCAGTGGGGTATATGGTTACCTGTTCCAGAGCAGGTACAGAGACATGTAGGAATCAGCCCCACTCCTGCTGGTCTCAGATCTCTGAGATTCCCCAGGGTCTGATCTGTACCTGTTCATCTGAAACACCATTAACAAAAGTTCACTGCATGTCTTCAGTCTTGAGACACCATTCATTCCTAGAACTGCTGGATGACATCCTGTACTGCATCCTAGCCTAACGCTTTAAGAATTATTTTTTCTCATTAACTTCCCTGGGAAGTAGCTTATCTACTATAGACTTGTTACTTAAGTGGGTAGGTGGTCATGTTATGATATTTACATACACTGCCAAACTGCAGCACCATTATAGTCATAATGTTGTACTGACTATACCTCATTGCTTAAAGACTCTCTGGATCTCTGTAGTCCAGCACCACCCCACCCCCCCACCAGCAAAACCGCTGTGGTTTGGGGAATTGCTTTGCATTAATTTGCATTTAATTTTTTTTACTTTTAATTAAAATATAAGTATATAATATTCTCTTTCGTCCTCCCTCAAGTTCATGGCATTGGTTATTATTGGTGAGTGTATGTGTGTTAAGTAAATACATAAATACAACCTGATGAGTTTGTTTGATGTTGCTTGTATTTATATTGTGATTTCAGGGCTGGCCACCTGCTATTGAGTAACCAGTTAGGGGACTCATTCTTAGAAGGACTCATTCAGCTATTCTTGGCTGTCACTGGTTGCCTGTGGTTCTTTGTTTAAGGGTTAGGCTCCATGAGATACCCCTCTTCAAAGTCAGGGTGTGTGTTGGTGTTGCTGTTGTTGAGTCTTGGTTAGGCAGCATACTGTTGAGGTAGTATGGATGTGACTTCCCTTATGTTTCTAGAAGACACACTATCACAGCTGACTTCCTAGTTCTTTTGCCTTTCTTCCCCCCCTTTCATGATGTTCCGAGTGTTAAGTGCGTGAGTTGTGCTGTAATTTTATTTATTGGGGCTAGGAACCCCATGCCATTTGATCCCTGCCTTTTAACTAATTGTCTTTGCTTATGGTCTCTATCTGCTGCAAAGAGAGGATTCTTTGTTGAGAGGCGACAGCCACAGTTATCTGTAGGAATAAGAATAACTGCACTTAGGAATTGTGCTGATGTCAAGTGGTGATAGTAGGTTCCCCCTAAAAACCATGATCTCAGTAGCTCTGGGTAGTTGGCTAGTTTTCGAGTAGCCGGCATCATTTCCTGCTTTTGCTAAGTCCCATCAGACCATCAGACAGCTGTTAGTTACCACCAACTGTCAGTTCTTCTATTGCACCCTGTGGGTCTCTTTGCACACTGTGCACGATTTTAGTTCATAGGTGCCATTGCTAGGTACAAGTGTTGATTGCGTCCCTCTCTTGCCAGCTTACATAACCCCTGCTACAAGGAAAGCTAGTCCTTGAGAGGAGGCCTTCAGTTCATATCCAGCTCAGATCTTCTTCAGCCTGTGTCTAATGTGTGTGTGATGTTTCTGCAAAGGTACTTACCCTTCAACCTCTAAGAGTCAACCACAGACAAAGTAGATAACCTATAGCCTACACTGGTTTAGGAGTCTCTTGGAATATTCTAATCAACAACTCAAAAGGAGACTTCCTGTGCTTGGTATTGGGGTTTTGGATGATCCAAGTATTGTCAGCCCAAGTGGCATGACATCATTTAAGATATGTGTGTGTGTGTGTGTGTGTGTGTGTGTGTGTGTTATATAAATATTAGGTAAAAATAAAATATCCTTATGGCTTTTTTCTAACATTCCTACTGTTATTTGTTCTTCTTTCCTCCCTGTTCTTCTGTATTGCATTTTATATGGGATGATAAAATATATATTCTGTGTGCTGGTTTTTCACCTAGCGTAACTAACCACAGATTCACTCACATTATATTGCATATCAAGAGTTCTGCTTTATTGTGGAGTACACTTTCTCTTTCAGTGATGAATATTCGTGCTTTCCACATGTGGCTGTCATGAGTACTATACCATAGACACAGGTGTGCAGCCTTCCTTCGGTCATGTGTTTTCTTTATGTAGGGGAAATATCTAGCCCTGGACATTGTGTTAAATGCAGATGTATATTTAACTTTTATAAATTGCCACATTTTAAAACTGGCTATAGCAACTCATATTGCCACCTGCACATCTTTGTCAAAACATATTATGATAATAATCAAGTCTTTAGTGGTATCCCACTGTGACATCATATGTTCATTAACCATTTTTATTTTGGGGGGGCGTGTATGTCCAAAATTTTATCATATTTGAAAGTAGATGTCTTTTCTCCTTAAGTATAACAGTTATTACATATTCTCAAATATATATTTCTTTCATGTGTGGCTTGTCTTTTTTTTTTTATTGTTTTTTGTTTTTGTTCATTTTGTTTTTTTGTGGTTTTTCGAGACAGGGTTTCTCTGTGTAGTCCTGGCTGTCCTGGAACTCACTCTGTAGACCAGGCTGGCCTCAAACTCAGAAATCCACCTGCCTCTGCCTCCTAAGTGCTGGGATTAAAGGCATGTGGCTTGTCTTTAATTTCCTACTTTTATAAGGACAAAATATTTACTTCTATGGAAATCAATTATAGTTTAGAAGGGTCATGCTGTTTGTGTGCTAGGAAATTCTTGCTTATGATAAGGCCATAAAGATTGTCTCTTATGTGGTCTGTTTCTCCTGTGTTGGGGGGTGAAATGATGTGAGAGTCCAAACCTAGGACCTTGTACATGTACCTGTTTCTACTACTGAACCACACCCTCACACCTCCATATGATAGAAACAGTTTCTGCTACTGAACCACACCCTCACACCTCCATATGATAGACACAGTTTCTGCTACTGAGCCACACCCTCACACCTCCTATTCTCTAGTGAACCACACCCTCACACCCCCACATGATAGACACAGTTTCTGCTACTGAACCATACCCTCACACCTCCGGGTTGAAGTTTAAGAAATTTGTGATTTTAGCTTTGCATTGGGTTTATGTATGTGTTGTCAATTCTGTGCATAATGAACGGTAGAGTTGCGTGTACATTGCCTCCCACTCCCCTGCCAGGCTTCATTTGGAACTGCATTGCAGCTTCTAGATCAGTTTTCAGAGCATTTTATGTCTTAACAATGCAGAGACTTCTGACATTCGGAGTACATAACATACTCTCAGATTATGTGGGCCCTAGATGATTCTCTGAACAGTACCTTTTGTACAGTAGGGCAGAGCAACACAGGTCTTTTGTTAGACCCATTTTTAAGTAGTTTATGGTTTGGGTGCTATTTTAAATGGGATTTCTGGAATGTTCATCTTTTAGTTACTTGCTGTTAAATATAAAACTACAGTTGACTTCTGTATATTAATCTTGAATTTTGGAACCTAGCAAAATGACGATGTGTTTAAGTAGTTACTTTGGAGAATCGCCTGATTTCTATGTACCTAGTATATCTTCTATAAATAGAGGTTTGCCTTTTCATTTTCCATCTCCTTCCATCCTTCACATTCTCCCTCCCCTCTTCACTTTCTTGTTTTTTCTTCCCTTCTTTTCTTTTTCCTTCCTTTTCTCTATTGATCATTTCCTTCTTGCCTCCCTCTATCTCCTGTCCCCATTGCTCTTCCACTCCTGTCATTGCACTCAGGCAATGTTGCAAAGAATTAGGGACAGTGTACATAGTTTCTGATCCTAGAGAAGAGTCTTTGCTGTTTCACTAGTAAGAGTGATGGCCCTGATAGGATTTTTTTTTCTCTCTCTCCTTAAAAAAAAAACAAAAACAAAAAAAACCTCTTAGGGGTGTGTTTATGTGTGTGCATGTGTGTACATGCATGTGAATTGCTTACATAGATGTATGTGTACACAAAGGTGCACTTGCATACAGAGGCCAGAGGAAGATATCAAGTGTCTCCTTTCATCATTGGGCACCCTATTTCCTTGAGACAGGGTCTCCTGCTAAAGCTGAAGCTCCCCTTTTTGGTGAGGCTAGCTAGCTAAAGAGCTCTCAGGATCTGCCTGTCTCTGACCCCAAATGCTGGGCTTGCAGGCACATGCAGCCATGCCTGGCTTTTATGTGAGTGCTGGACTCTGAACTCAAGTCCTCCTGTTTGCATAGTGAGCTCTCCTACCCCACTTAGTCTAGCCTTCCCTCCCAACCCCCTCATGGAACTTTTAACTGCACTTCAGGTGAGGAGCACGGTGAGCAACATCTTTTTTGTTCCCAGTTTGATGAAAGTTTTTAATCAGAGATTGAATTTTCAATGCCTTTTCTTTCTACATTAATAGAAAAGCTTTATTTATGGCTTGTCTCTTTTTTTTTTTTTTGTCTTTTGTTTTGGGGTTTTGTTTTGTTTTTATGTGAAAATCTTTATTGGCTATTTTATTTACATTTCAGATGCCATCCCCTTTCCCCATTTCCCCTCCCTAGAAAACGCCTATCCCACCCCTACTTCTCCTTTTTGCTTTTATACTATTTTTTTATGTTAATCAAAGGCTTTATAAGTTTGGTACTGCTCAATATCAATCAGAAGTGTAACCCAATACCCAACCTAGATATATCAACTATCTTTGACTGGCGGAGACACGCAAACATCCACCTCCATGTCCCTCCCCCTCTTGTCACCTATCTCCTCCTCTCCTCCTCCTCTGCTTACTCCTTATCTTCCTCTCCTTACTCCTCTCACCTTAGCTCCTCCTACATATCACCCTTTCTGTTAAAATAAAACTTTTCTCTTAGAATACAATTACAGCATAACTATACCGATTTGTATCAGTAAGGTACTTCTATGTACCTAATACCCAGTCCATCATTTTGTTGACTAACCAGAACCTCTGTCATCCCTCCTAACTAAAAGACTTAATTCTGAACCTGGCTTTTTTTTCTTGGCTTTAGAATGAACGCCAGCTGAAAACCATCCTCTCAAACCTTTTCTCTCAAAGTAAATAGCCGGGATTGGCTATGAGACTATGAGTCTTCAACCCCGTGAGAAATCCAGAATGACTGAGTTAACTGAAATTATGGGAAGCACCAAACATAGCTTCTAAAACTTAGCCAAATTATAGAGACTACTGAGCACCTGGACAGTCCCTATAGTATAAAACGTTGGAGCATCTGATCTGCAGCCTTCTGGCCCAGGGTCATCTGACAGACCAAGTGATGTAGAATTATTAAGGGCTGATTACTCTGTCTTGGCAGATATAATCAGTTGACTATTCCGCAAGTGTGTCCTTATCTGGACAGTGATTTGTCTGTAAATGAAAAGAGGCAATTCTTGCCTAGTGGCTGCCTCACCACAACTGGAATAACTCCAAAGATGCTCAATTTCTTCTTAGAATCCAAGACAGGAAGCTGTCAAGAACAGACAGGTCTCTAATCAAAATGGACATTAATACAGAAATGTTTGTAACATCAGTTCTGTGGACTTCTGACGTTTTGAAAACCAACTATCCATGTAAGGCAATCTGGACTATTGTTTGTTAACTCCTCTCAGCTAAATAAAATATAGAAAACACCCTAACAATAAACTCAGAGCCATGAATTTGCTATAGGCCCTTAACGCACAGACTAACCATCTCAAATCAGTTAAAAAAGTTAAAGAAGGACTGGGTCTAAGCCTTATATTCTGAAATGTGTTATATAGGCACAATGCCTATGAGAGTAACAATATTCATCTCACTTTATATCAATAAGAAGCTCATACCAATGAAAACCTTAAATTTGAAATGAAAGTAAATTTTGTACCATTTAAGAAATTATAACTTCATCTTAATAACAGTTATACATATTTCTACCAATAGGTTATGGCTATGCAATAAATCCTAGCTAATCCTCCCTGTTCCAACAAAATCACTACTTTTCCCTAGAAAGATAGCCCAATATTAACCACCTCAATCCCCAAGCCCAGGGAATAGGGGCGCCGACTCTTCATTAACTTCTTCAAGCTGATTATAGGCGTTGAGATATTAAAAGAGGGGCAGGGGGAAGGGTAAATTGATAAACCTCTGACACTGTGTCTTCACTGCATCCAGCTGCAATTCCAGGACATCAGAAGTTCGAGCAGGTCTGCTCAGCTCACTTGATGAGTAGATACACCGAGGCTGTGTATTCTGCAATATACAATTCTCAAAACAAATTTTAGTATCAAGATAATTGTTTGTTTGAATTCTGGAATCTAGTCTTCTGGTGGCCTGCCTCTGTCATGTCTAATCCATATAATTCTGGGAGTTTCTATGAGGGTATACTCCCACCATCCTCCCATTTTCACCTCCCTGCTCTTAAATTCCCCAACACTAGGGAATCCAAACTTTCAGGCACCAAGGCCCTCTACTTCCACTGATGCCTAACCCCTTACCCCATCCCCTTTCCTCCAATTAATATGAGGGTGTGCTTTCACCATCCTCTCATTCCCACCTCCCTGTTCTTGAAATTCCCCAACACTAGGGAATCCAAACTTTTAGGTACCAAGGCTGTCTACTTCCACTTATGGCAAGGCCATACTCAACTACCTATACAGGTGGAGCCATGAGTCCCTCCCTTTGTGTTCTCGGGCTGGAGATTTTAGAATGTCTACTCCAGCTTGTTTCTTAGGGCCATTTGCTTGAAAAATTGTTTTCTAGCCTTTTACTCTAAGGTAGAATCTTGTCTTTGTTACTGAGGCAAGTTTCCTGTATGCAGCAAAATGCTGGACCCTGTTTATATATCCAGTCCATTAGCCTATGTGTTTTAATTGGGGGATTGAGTCCATTGATGTTAAGAGATGTTAAGGAACAATGATTGTTGGTTCTTGTTATTTTTGTTTTTAGAGGTAAAATTATCTTTGTTTGACTATCTTCTTTTGGATTTGTTGGAAGAGAGTTACTTTCTTGCTCTTTCTAGGGTATAATTTCCCTCCTTGTATTGAAGCTTTCCTGCTGTTATCCTTTGTAATGCTGGGTTTGTGGAAAGATATTGTGTAAATTTGGTTTTATTGTGGAATATCTTGGTTTCTCCATCTATAGTAATTGAGAGTTTTTCTGGGTATAATAGCCTGGGCTGGCATTTGTGTTCTCTTAGGGTCTGTCTGACATCTGTCCAGCATCTTCTAGCTTTTATAGTATCTGCTGAGAAGTCTGGTGTAATTCTGATATCTGCTTTTATATGTTGCTTGGCCTTTTTCCCTTACTGCATATAAGATTCTTTCTTTGTTTTGTGTGCTTGGTGTTTTGCTTATTATGTGAAGGGAGGTATTTCTTTTCTGATCTAGTCTAATTGGTGTTCTATAGGCGTCTTGTATGTTTATGGGCATCTCGTTCTTTAGATTAGGGGAGTTTTCTTCTATAATTTTGTTGAAGATATTTATTGGCCCTTTAAGTTGGGAATCTTCACTCTCATCTATACCTATTATCCTTAGGTTTGGTCTCCTCATTGTGTCCTGGATTTCCTGGATATTTTGTGTTAAGAACTTTTTACATTTTGTGTCTTCTTTGACAGTTATGTCAATATTTTCTATGGTATCTTCTGCACCTGAGATTCTCTCTTCTGTCTCTTGTATTCTGTTTGTGATGCTTGTGTCTATGACTCCTGATTTCTTTCCTAGGTTTTTCTGTCTTCAGGGTAGTCTCCCTTTGTGATTTCTTGATTGTTTCTACTTCCATTTTTATGTCCTAGATGGTTTTGTTCAGTTCCTTCACCTGTTTGGTTGTGTTCTCTTGTAATTCTTTAATGGATTTTTTTTGTTTCCACTTTAATGGCTTCTACCTCTTTACCTGTGTTCTCCTCAAATTCTTTGAGAGTGTTATTTATGTCCTTCTTAAAGTCCTCTATCATCATCATTAGAAGGGATTTTAAATCTGAATCTTGCTTTCCTAGTAATACAGGGAATTCAGGACTTTCTTGTGTGGAAGAACTGGGTTCTAATGATGCCAAGTACCCTGTGTTGCTGATGCTTATGTTCTTGTGCTTGCCTTTTGCCTTTTGTATCTCCTTAGTGCTATCTGCCCTGTCTTTGACTCGAGCCTGTCTTTCCTATTATCTTGTTTGTATCAGAACTGTGTGGGGCGGGTGTTACTACTGGGGTAAGGACTGGGGCCCAAAATCTGCTCAGTGCTCCAGGCCAGAAGTGACTTCCTGGGTTCTTGTGGTTTTCAGTTACTCCCTGTTTGGGGCAGACGTTGCTGTCTGCTTACCTAAGATAATGCCAGGGTTAGAGCACCTGGGAGACCCGCTTTCTCTGAATTATTAGAGGTTGGGGGCAGTAGCCGGGATCTGCTCAGTGCTCAGGCCCAGACCGGAAGGAACCAGTACTCTAGGCTTTTCTCTTTTATTTGGTTACTCTGGTGAATTAACTTGATTGAATTTTGAGTGTTGAACTAACTTTGCATTCTCATTTGGTCATTTTTCAATATTATATATTATTAAATTTAGTTTTCTGGAATTTTAGTAAGAATTCGTGTCTATATTCATGTAAATATTGATTTATTGTTTTCTTGTACTCTTCTCTATTATTAAGGTAATAATCAATCCTATTTCAGATTTTATACTACATTTCATACAAATACTGTAATTTGCTAAGTTGTCTAGGGCTTCAGTATCTTGTATGTTAAATCTTTCTTCCATGACTTCTACCCAGATTAGCTTGTGCCTCATTTCTACAAGTTAGAACCATTCATTATTTAGGCTGAGTGCCATCTTTTAAACTGAGGTCTTCATCTGTCATTGCCTGAACATGTACAAAGTTCAAATAGCTATTTTCACAGTATCAATGGGTTACAGTCACCTGATATGTGGTTTATATCATTCTGGCACCATACTGAATTGTATAGTTGTGATATTAAAACTTGAGGGTTTTTTTTTTAATTTAAAAATCTAATCAGTATATCATCTTAGCCATATACTATATGTACAAGTATTATTAAATGAATAGGTATTTATAACTAATAATTTAGATATTTGGCTTGAGTTTCTGAAGCCTCTGAGATGCAGAAGCTGACATGAAGTTAAACGAATTGAAATTTTAATGTATAAGACATTTATTTTCCTAAAGGAAAATATTTTCCTGAAGGAGTTTGAAAGTGTAGATTTCTAGTACTTAATATAGGAGTGTTAATATTGTTGCCTGAGCTAGACTGGGATGAAGAGGCTCCAGTCATCTTGGTCACAGAAAATGTTCCCACAGTTCAAAGCTTTCCGTTTTACCACCCCCTCTCCTATCAGCTCTCCCCTCCCCCGAATTTCTTAAAGTGGTAGATGCCCTTTGTGCAGTGGGGTTAATATGCTTCTTCCTAAAATATTTATTTATTTTTAAGACAAATTCAGAAGAGAGATAAAAGACATCAAAAAATACATGTCCAATTTTCATGTACTGGTAGGGACTCAGAATGTGGAGAATTTTAGATAGGCAATATAATAAAGTTATATATTATTTAGTTTATAAAATTAGATAATTTTATAAAATAAAGGCACATTGCATTTTTAGTGGTGTCTTGGCTATGCCCCATGCTCAAACATTAATATTTCTTGAGTGAAATTCTACTTGTACAAACTAGAATAGCTGAATATTATAGAAAGCCTCAGATAAGAATTGACACCAAATCGGTCTTATCCAACCCTACTTCTTCTTCATTTCCTATCATTTTCAGATCACTTTAATATCATAGTTTTGAATAAGGGACTAGGAACTATTGTCTGACTGTTATACTATTTATTGGTGTCTCCCTCCCTGTCTTCATGTTCCACGCATACCATTCAATGGCAGTGTGCCTTGGGGCTTTGCCCAAGGGTGTTCTAGCATAGCTAGAGCAAACCCTGCTCCAGGGTCAGTAGACCTGTGATTTTAGGAACTAACACCCCAAAGTAACTCACCACCAAGAAGTGGTGAGATTTAATAAATAGATACATACCCCTAACTTCTAACAGCTCAGGCAGGAAAGTCTGAGGCACATTCTTTTGTCTCTCAGAGGGTTCCAGTAGGGACAAGTGTCTTTTGCTTAGCAAGTGATCCATACAAGGTACTGATTGCATTCCCTGTCTGTTTCATGTTTTCATATCCCACTCTTTTACTGATGCTCCTGAAATCACTTTCAAGTAGATTACTGCCCTTCAAAGCCTCATTTCAAGGTTTGCTTCTTGCAGAAACCCATGCTAAGACAGGGACCCCCACAGAACCATGGATCTTCAATGTAGGGTTTTTTTTTTTTTTAAGATTTTTGTGTAGTTGTTAATCCCTTTTCTTCATGTGTTAAACTTTTGCCTGTGTTGAGGAATAGGAACACCTCCCTAGTTTCTGACTATCAAATGCCTGCCTGTTGCTGCTGTCGAGGGGTCTGTTTCTGTTTCCCATGCTCAAGACCACTGTCAGTTTAATGTCTTGGCCAAGGTTTAAATTGTTTTAAAGCTCGTAATGATCTAAGATATTTGCCTCACATTAACACTGAAAGAATCTTCTCTTGGTTTGACCTTTAAGGCACACACAAAATAATTGATCTACACATTCTCTACAGATGTCCATGGATAGGTAGGTATTTGGTCTAGAGAGACTTTGTTTTTGCATTTTCAGACTTCTCTCATGTTAATGGTAAAGATGGACTTCACCTATTAAAGTGAAATGCATTATAGAGGAACTGAAATCATTAATTATGTTATAGCTCCTTATCTTTTTATGACACGTATTGCTGTGTGTGTACTGCTTTAAAACGGCTGCTCAATAGTCCGTTATAGAGGCACAAGAACACTTTATAGGAATGCAGTAAAGTGGCAGATGCTTCTTAATGATAACTTCTCAAGTCATTTAGAAAACAAGTCAGTTCTGGATTTGCGTTTTTTTCTATAAATATGGCAACTGTGTACACAAATGATCCCAAAGATGTTAGAACTGATAAATGAAATCACTTGTATAATATTTTAGACTGCTAGGAGTTAGTTTAAAAGCCACAACTGAAAGCATTTTAATAAAATTAGCATTTTTCTTACTATGCAAATAATTCTTTGCCATTATCAGGAACCAGAAAAAGACATTGATTCAGTATTATGAGCTTAACTTCTCTTATTTTCTCCTTTGGGAACCTGAGTTAATGCTGACTTATCATTAGCAATGTACGTAGAACAGGTGGTAGTGTCCTGGGTTGATAACAGGGACACATGGGGTCCAGCACTTGTAAGACCAACACAGCTCCTTTCAGGAGTAAGTTCAGTTATCTTAGAGAGGTTAGAAGGCACTGGTGATGTCCACATACCCCTTTATGCAGTACCAGGGCTTGCCTCTCCTTGGCATAGTGGGTAGATACACACAAGGCATATTCCAAAGGGTTCCAGGAAAGCCCCCACCACCTCCCTGCAGTCTCTGCTGCACAGACTGTGTGGTTGGTGATTTATGAAGACATCTGTGTTCAGGAAACTTTCATTTAAAAACTAAAGATTCTTGACAGGATTAATATATTCAGGCCATGCCATTTACTGTGGGTGACTTTGTCAAGCTCTTTGGTGTTGGGATCAGATGAGAGGGCTGGAAGAGGAGAGTGAGGCACAAGAATCAAGGAGATGAGGCCAAAGATCAGTTGTGTCTTCTAACTTTGCTGAACCATGGTCTGGGTACCAGTGTGCTTGCAAAACAAGTCACTGGGATGAGATTTTGAGAATAACACAACAACTGCTCTTGTGTTTGCAGTACTAATATTTAAATACGGATTTGTGTTAGTGTGTCCACTCATTTGTCAGATAATCAGGTGCCATGTCTTATCAAAACATCCAAAAATGAACTGAGTCCCAGGCACTAATGGGGAGGCCCAGATCATTTGTGTTATATCTCAGTGCTATGTACCTATTCATTGGGCTCAGCAGAACGGCCCTCTGTTCATATGTCTTCAATTAGTGAGCTGCTGTTTCTCAGACCCAGGGCTTTAAATGATTTCTGTGAAGAAATCTTATAAGCAAAACCGATGTGTAATAAATAAGCAAAGTCTGAGCGGAGTTTTCAAAATTAGCCTGGTCAAGTTTGAAATTGTTATTTTAAACACGAACTACTAATGACTTACTACACCCCATGTGTGTATCACACTTAGAAGTAGTGGTGTCAATTACTAGCTAGTAACTTACTGAGAAACACCCAGAGCATGAAGACTAACCTTGCACAAACAGAAGGGTATTCTTGTTCACACACATTCGTGTCCCAGCGCCACCACGTGGCAGAATATGCGGTCTTGTTGATATACTTTCTATGGCCCCGGGGTATCCAACTGGTGGCTAGCACTGTTCTCTTACCTGCTATGTCCCTTGGCTGTCACTTGGCAGCCTGGGCATACCTGTTCACCTGTGTGCCATGTCTCACTGCTACCATGTAGTGGCCTGGGTTTGCATGTTTGTACATGGATATGTATATATAGGTATGTGTAAAGATGAGAAGGAAATTGGTGCTGGTAGCAGAAAGACACCAGAGCAAAACAGAGTGTCACCAAAGGCCATCTAGTAGGCTGCAGCAAGAGTTAGGAAGAAGTTTAGAAGGTTCCAGATGACCGATGAGTGATTCTCAGTGATGACAATTCAATGCTTCTGCACAAAAACAATTGCTAAATGTCTGCCAGGACAGGTCGTGAGATCACCGAAACAAACATGATCTCTGGAGCAGGGTGTTTGATTATGATATACTGAGGCTTGCTGCCACATAAAACTCAGTTTATACATGGAAGACCTGGAGAAAACAATCTCACAAACCAAATTTATAGAAGAGGTGAGATTATATAGAGTCTGAAGATGAGGAACATTTTGTCTAATCACATCTCTTGAAATTATCACTTTACACTATTTGTGAGATCTCTGGATCATTATTTGTATATCTTCACTGCAGGACAGAATGCTGTTCCTGTCTTCTCTGATTTCTAGACCCTAGGGCCTTGCAAATGTTAGTCTGCTGCCTGTTACTTTTTTTTAAAACTTTTTATTAATTCCTTGTAAATTTCACACCACGTACCACCACAATCACACTCATCTCCCCATCCCTCCGTATCTGCCCTCCACTCTTGCAGCTTTCCTCCCAAAAGAAAACAACAACAACAACAAAAACAAAAATAAAATAAACAAACAAGGATATGTCACATCACGGAAGCCGTGCTGTGTCACAGTATGTCTTATACCCCTTTGACCAGTTTTACTTGCAAATGTTCCTTGTAATGAGTCATTGGTCTGGTTCAAGGCCTCTGGCAAGTGAATGTCTATGGACCACTGCATGTTTTTGTTCATAGAGTATTACTAGCGGGTAATTGAGTCCATTTTCAAAGGTTTATTTTGTTTTTAATAGTGTGTGTGTGTGCACACGCACATACACATGGATTCCAGAAGAGGGCCCCAATTCTCCTGGAACTGAAGTAATTAATGGTTGTGAGTACCTGACATGGGTACCAGGAACTGAACTTGAGTCCTCTGTAAGAGCAGTATACACTCTTAAAGAATGAGTCCATTCTTGATTTAATGGGTTGTCGGTACCTCTTTGTTGGTGCAGCTGTACTTTAAGTCTGAACTACTTATTATCTGACCTTGTTTAAAAAAAGAAAAAGATTGCATGTCTGTGACACTAGAGCTAAGAAACAGTAAGAGGGTAGCACAATACAAGGAATGGAAATCTGAAGATAAAAATTTTCTTTATATTTTGAAAAGATATATACAAGAAACGATAAATCTTGGCTCTTACTTTTCCCCCAGAAGTAAGTCTACTGCAAACTGGTTGACTATGTAACAAGGTAATGATAACGATTTTTCTCCATCTGAAGTTAAAACATAGAATGCCTCATAATGCAAGTCCCTTGTAACAGTGAGTATATGCATAGTATAATGTTTATTCCCATGTTCCACTATCAGTGACTCTTGTTGTTAGGGATATCAGCCACAGAGATGATGTAGAGTATGTAAGTGATAGAAAAGTAACACAGTAAGTCATTAATGGCCATTATAAAAGAATAAATAAACACAGAAAGGGGGGATTATGGTGAGTTTGAGTAGGATTGAATAAAGGAAAGGGGGAGTGAGCTGGAGAGAGGCAGCAGCTGAGGATTTGAGTTGAGGTGTATTAGGCTTCCTCTCAGAGGAGACAGATGAGGCAGTAGTGTGTATAGCTAGCTAGTGAAACTTGGTAACTGGGCTTAGTTGACTTTCTAAGCCAATAAAACAAATTTATGTTCTGCATACATATGAGGCAAGGCTTTCTGGAGTTGTTCGTTACCTACAACCTACATTAGCATCACCAAGAACATCACTAATAGGTAGTGATGATAAATTTCAACCTTAGAGCCCAGAAGTACATCTGTTTAGCACTCACCCACTCCAGGAATCTGAGATCTTTGTGGAAAGGCAGAGTCCTGGTCCTGGTCCCTAAAGACTTAGGCTTGTGTCCTTGCTCAGTGTCTTAGTTGCTGGGTGACTGTGGACATTCTTCCTAGACCAAAGGAACAAATGACATAATGCCATCATCATGTCATACAAATCCTAACATTGCTGCTTTCTGATGTAGAATGTAAAAGGCAACTGAGAAGAAACCCCGTCTAACTGACTTTTGATATGTAAAATACCTGAAAAATCTTCTGTGTTCTTTTAGTTAGTCATTATTTATATAAGGAATGTCAGACTTTTAAATTTCTCATCCTGTTAATTCTCTTACACTTAGATAGGCAGAAATCATAAATGAAAAGAATCTGCCCTTTTTAAAAGGCTGTATGTATGGGCTCTCTTGGTTTTGTTTCTAGGAACGCAAGCTCCATGGTATGACAGAAGGGCTGATTGCCTTTAACATACACGGTACTGTGAAGCAGTATTTCTTCTCATCACGGGAGATCAACTCTAGCATGAACTCTGACAGCCAGCTCCTTCCACAGTCTACCCTGTACTCAGCCTTTCTGCTTGCCTCCCAGCTCCAGGCACTAACAGGGTTGCTGTCTCCTGTGTGGTCTTTAAAGAACCAAGAACTAAGAACCACATGGCTGGGATAGCTATAAACATCCAGAAAACTGCCAGATGTACTCTGCCAGGTTTCTGAGTCCCTCCCTCCTGCCTCACCCTTCAGCACAACGGCGGAAAAGGGTTTAATTTTGTACTGGAGAGAATCCAACCTACACTGGTCATGATGGTGCTAATATAAAACATAAGCAAAGTGTCCAACTCCCTTTCCCCTTTTTGCATCGCTAGTTGTGCTGATAATAATTCTGGTAAAGAGGGGCCTAGCTAAGGTGTCTCCTGTGGACCATCTATGACCCCTTTGGTTTCAGTGCTGCTGCTTTGCATGGAACACCACCCCCCTTATGTGCCAGATATAACACATGCATTTCTAAGAAAATGACATCATTTGCAATGGTTCTTGTGATAGTCACTAGCTCAAAAGCTGCAAAGTAAAAAAAAAAAAAAAAAAAAAAAAAAAAAAAAAAAAAAAAAACCTTACTCCAGTAATTAAGATAGCAAAAAGACTACCCACAGTAAAATAAGAGCTGGTGGCTTAAAGTCCCACAGATTATTTTTATAGCTTGTATCAAATATAATCACAACATCTTTTATTAAATAACTGCCTTTTCATTGGGTCTGTCAAAAGGCTTCATCAATCTAAACTCCTGCAAGTACTACGTGGTTGTTGGTTCAGGACACTCAGCAAATGGCTTATTACGTAGTGTATCTTGCTACTGTGATTGGATGCCCTATATGACTACTAACGGATGCAACATAAGACAGCCTTGGAACCAGCACTGGCCCACTGCCCCCTCCTTGGCTCCTGGCTATGAATTTTGAGCCACCGACATTAGATTTGAAGCCACGAGACCAGGATAGCCAAGGTGACCGTCTTTTTCTTGAGAGACATTGTAAACGGAACTCAGCAACAGTCAGAGATGGCTGGTGATAGGCGTGCACCTTCTCTCCCTTTAATTATTTCTTGCTGTAGGATAAATAGAGATACAGATCTCATTTCCAAAGCTCAATGTTCTATTTGGATTTGCCTTCAATAAAATATCTATGAAGTGTCTTCAGCAAGATCCCTACTTAATGGGATTTAGTTGTTAAGCTTAATTCATATCAGATTTACTAAATGAGAGATCACTGTCAACTTATTGTTAATTGAATTCAATAAAATCAAGGTTTCTATAATTAATGTAACTACTTAATCTTTTAGCTCCATGAATGAATATAATTTTCTGAACATAGGTTTCTTCTCAGTCAATGAATTAGTAGCATCTCGAGGAAAATAAATGTATTGTGAGTTCTTTTTCTAATAACTCTTAATATCAAATTAAGTAAATCCAAATATTTAAAACACTGCATAATGAAAAAAACATAACATTTAGCTAAAAATGCTATTATGTTTTGAGTATCAGCCAAAATCCAGTGCAGTAGTAATTGATAAGTGGCTTTCTATAGATGCTGAGTGCCTATTCCCCGAGCTGAAGCGAACTAGCATCTTTTCAGTCCATAAAGAGCAGCTAGAGAGAGCCGAGAGCCTGCAGTTCTGTGTTGGAGACTAGAAGTCCCACACCGTGTGTTTGGGACTACTTTCAGGTGCGTAGGCAGCACGAAGGCAACAAAAGCGGTGAAAAGTCCTCTTTACCTTGGCTTCTTAGAGATGCCTTATCCCTGGAACTTCCTACCCTAGGCAGGCAGTCCACAGAGGAGACACCTCTCCTCCAGCTATTGTTTACTGCTTATATAACCTTGGAAAGGAGCTTTGTGAGTCATGTAGCTTTGCTAAGGTTCCTGAGCCTCTTCTTTCACTGATCCTTCTGTGTTCTCCTCCTCCTTCCAGAAGGGAAAGTTCCAATTCAGAGGATAAACTGTAGGCAGAACAAAATACTGTGGCTGCAGTGCCAGCCCTTGCTTCTGACGCCATGCAGGTTCTTGACGCCACCCGCATTTCTGGACCTTGTTTGAATACATGAGCTGAGAGTGTTGGGCAAGATGCAAAGATGAAAGTTCCTCTTAGTGTTAATTCTCTAATTCTGTGTACTGTTGTTGGACTCTAAGATCCAAACCAGGGGACATGCTCCTGCAGAAACACACATGGACAGGGGATTCACTGAAAAAACATGAGGTTTATTGGTAATAACCAGTGCACTGGAGTTCCCTCACACGCAGGCAAGAGGAACCCCAAGCTAAAGCTAAGAGCAGTTTTTATACAGTTTTTTTTATACAATTTTTATACAGTTATAGAGGTGGACTAGAGAAACAGTGACTAAACACAATATGATTGGCAGAACAGTGTGACTTTTAAACTGATTGGTCTTTGGGGAATGGGGTGGCAAAGACCTCCCTTGTCTGTAAGTGGCAAGGGTTGGTCCGTCCTGCGGAATGTGTCTATATGCTCTGGGCCTTCCCCACCCGCAGGTGGCCTCTCCCTTCTTCCTCTGAATGCTAATCCAGCAGGTGTCCTCTGACTAAGGAATGTGCTCCTCCTGAGATGTGTCCTGGGGCAGTTAATTTTTAAGTTTAACTGAATTCTTACACTGTAACACAATGTCAGAAAATTTTTTCTTAGTTTTATTTGGAAGATTAAGTGTCCACTAGAGTTGGTAGAGCAATTAAATGAATATGCAAGGACCCATCAAGCAATCCCTAAACCCACTACTTTGTGACCAGTCATGCCCCCTCTGCTCTTGAACCTACTAACTGCACTAATTATCTTAAACAAATTCGACACATTGGGTTCTTGTTAGTAGCGTGACCACTCTGTCATCTTTGTGTCATATGCACTGATTTGTCCCAGTGGTGAGTTCTTGTAAAACTGGTAACTATGACAACTGGAATGTTGATCCTGATACAGTAGACTGATCTTACTCTAATGCCCATTTACTGGAACACGTGTGTGTGTGTGTGTGTGTGTGTGTGTGTGTGTGTGTGTGTGTGTG
>JANHMN010000014.1:14103193-14116924 GCA_030674055.1 Rhabdomys pumilio | reverse complement strand
GTGTGTGTGTGTGTGTGTGTGTGTGTGTGTGTGTGTGTGTGTGTGTGAACTCAGGGGCTATGCAATGTTCTCATGTGTATGAAAGTGTGTAGCTGCCAGTTAGAACCGTGATTGGCTGGAAGCTTTGAATGGGTTCTCCACAGAGCCTGTTTATCTCTTGTCCCTTATTTCTTAAACTTTATAGCATCTGTGTGGAACCAGAAATGTGTCTTTTATCAATCCCCAACACATTCTTGAGTTCTTAATTTGAATGATGCTGAAGGATATCCTTTCAAAAATCTTACCTTCTCTGGTAAGGCTGGGTTTCAGATAATGCATTACTGTGGTTTTCTGTAGACATTAAGAACTCATTTCCTTAGACTCGGTATGTTTCTGAAGAACTGTACAATGATGGGAGCCAGGGAAGTAGCTAAGTGGGCACTCTTACTTTACAAGTGCAAGGATCCTAATCCAAACTCCATCACACACACAGAATGCCAGGCATGTGGGTCTTTGTAAACTTAGCATTTGGGGTAGATGTAGGCAGGTCCATGAACTCACTGACAACTCAGGTTTAGAGAGACCCTGTCTCAAGATAATAAGGTGATGGCAATAGAGGAAGACACTTGTCCTACACATGTAGCACAGGCAAGCATGCGCATACTCTTTCTGCTTAGGAAGTGAGGACAATGAGATTGTGAGTTTGAGTCTAGTCTGGGCTGTCTTGCCAGTCTCTGTCTCAAAAAAGCATCTTGAAATATAGGTAATGAAAATTTAGATAAATAATGATCTAATGCTAATTTAACAACTTTTGTCTTTATAAAAATCAATATATTTATGATTACTGAACATAAGTTGGGTTATGTAAGAGGCTTTCAAAAGTTGCAAACAGAAAATGTGCCATATATATATATATATATATATATATATATATATATATATATCTTTGTAATAAGGATCAATAAATTGTTTGCAAGAAAACTGAGTGAAAACATGGTTATGTATGTGTGTATGCGCATATATATATACATATGTATATGTATATATATATGCGTACACACGCATACACACACACACGCACACACACGCACACACACACACAGACGCACATATATAGAGAGAGATGTTACACATTTTTCTAGGTTGTAGACATACATTTTTATCTCTAAAAGAGTTGATGTAATTCCACAAAAAATTCAAGCAAACTAAATATCAAACACTTCACAGAAGAATAGACATTAGCAATCAACAGAAAAGGAGATGTTTGCCTTTGCTAAGACTAAAGAAAGGCAGAAATTAAAACAAAAACTGAAATTTAAGAACTCCTCAAATGGCCACAATGAAAACTCAGTGTTAATTATGTTTGGAACACTCTACCATGGTGTCCTATCTTCCCCACAGGCAGCAGAGCCACACAACTGTGGACTGAAACTAGGAGTCAAATAACTTCTTCCTCTTTGTGAGTTTATTTTCTTCAGCTATTTTGTCTTGTTGGAAAGTTGACTAATATACACAGTCATTAAAAAGTTAATACATAAGCAGTGAGAGTCCCAGCATGCAGCTCTTCTCTACTTTAGTTTGTAGCAGTTTTAAAGAAGCAGGGACTCCCTTTTCCAGAGCTGTTGGCACACTGTATATACCTCTTCTCCACCTTCCATGTCCTCTCTGCTGAACCACGCTCCATACTGTATGGTCCTTCAGATTCTCATTTACAGCTAGGTTGCCATCTTCTGCTGTGTCATTGAGCCTTACTGCCCTCACCTGCATGTGTCACTGCAGGGCTATCGGGTCACTGTAGACAATGCCCTCTGCATGTGTCACTGCAGGGCTATCGGGTCACTGTAGACAATGCCCTCACCTGCATGTGCCATTGCAGGACTACCTCATAGCTGGCGTTTTTAAAACATTTCTCTATTGCTGAATATTTTAGGTTGATTATGTAATATTCTTCTAAATTCAGCTGCAATGAATATCCTAGCCTCTGTGTCCTCATACTCTGGTTTTTCTGTGGTTCAGATTTCCAACAGTGAAACCATGGACTGTATCAGCGAGTAGATATATTTTTAAATTCAAGAAATACTAACAAACTGTCTTCAACAAAAAGCTGTATCAAGTTATATCACCAGCAAACATGTATGAAAACCTACCTCTTTTAAGGGTTCTACTTCTAAATAGTACCATATATGACAACCAGACCTTTAATATGTGGCCCTATGGGGACACTTAAGATCCAACTCATAACAAGTTGCAATTCTTTTATTATGTTAGGAAACGAAAGAAATTAAAAATGTGAAATAATCCAGTTGTGAACCAAAGAGAAAGAAATTGGTTAAAAATTTATTGCAACAGATATCTCAATACTTGTGGCTAAAATTAAATAAACAGAAAAAGAACACTTCTCTCTTGTTGTTGCATTAATTGTGTCTGGAATATTTAGTTGAATGATTTCTCGCTGATTATTTAATTCACTGTATTTAATTGATATGTTTACAGATGTTGGGTGACAACTCTTGTATAAATACCTCCCATTGTGACTTGTCTACTGTAGTGTCTCCCAGGGAACTGACTGGGAGTGGGAGTTAGGAACAGAGATGCAGATCTGGAGAGCAGCCTCTCCTTACTTATCTCCACAGGCAACCTGATTTCATATTGATAAAGTTTGCCTCTCTTCTGTAGTTTTTTCCGATTGTTCATTGTTGCTGTTGCTGTTTTAATGAGACACTGAAATGAGCCAAACCCATTTGCTTTGTTCTTCCTACTAATTTAATTTCAAAGAACAAATTCTCCAGCCCAAATAAGTAAGTGCCCAAGGATGGACCCAGCAACCCAGATTCAACATGTCCAGTCAGTTGCTTCTGAATGTAAAGATACACTCTTAAGAGTTGCCCATGCATGATAAGAAAGAAGCAGCCAGTGAAGGATTGCTTGGGAAGTGGAATGACTTTTGCCATCTCTGCTTACACAGCCTTGTTTAACTTCCTGCTAGTCTGTGCTGATGACCATACCTTAAATCAAGATTTATTGCTGAGCTATACCAAAGATACACAAAATAACAAAAACAAAATCACTTGGGATCTGACATACAGCGAACAAACTCAGACTCTTGCAAAATAACTTATTCCAAATGGAGCTGGAGATTGCTCAGCATACAGTGAGTCATCCTTGGGCAAGTACAATAGAACCTGTAGGGGCATTTCATGGCCTCTGTTCAGTTGTTAGAACGGTTTTTACCTTTTACAACTTTTGTTGCTAAAAATCACAGAGTGAAAACTTCAGAGTTGCTGCTGCAGTAGTTCTTTGTGCTGCCCCCACCCCTGCTCCCACCCCTGCCCTCACTTCTGCCCCCACCCCTGCCCCACCCCACTCCTCAGCTCCTATCTTGTTTCTCTAGAGCTGCTTTGTTTCCCCTAAAACAATCTGGAATTACTTAATGCTAATGTTTCCTGGTTTTACTGTTTACCTAGGACCCAAATGTTAACTGTTTGTGTGGGTAACTCCCTTTTAGTTACCTCCTAGCCTTGAATTTACTCAACTGTTCATTTGCAAGGAAAAGCTCTCATCCTTCCCTCTCCACTCTGGTGGAGAGCTCTGGCTGCACTCTGTTGTTGTTGTTGTTGTTGTTGTTTTAATTGACAAACTTGGTTTGGCTTAGTCTCTGTTTTTATTCCCCCAGGAGACTTTCGAGCTACCTCCGGATGACTCTGAAGTGATGGGCCCTGCAGCGGCAGCCTCGGCGGCAGAAGTGATTAAACTTGAGTATCATGTCTTATACTCTTGTAGCTACCAAGTGCCCGTTCTTTACTTTAGGGCAAGCTTTTTAGGTAAGACCATGTCTAATGCAGAAAGCAAATTTATAAAATTTACATATAACACAAGGAGCATATTTGTAAGATCCTGAGAGGAGAAGAAAATAGAGGTAAAAATAAAAAGCTGTAGGTGAGGTAAGGTTTTACCAGTAAAATGTCTCATGCTTCAGAAAGAGCAGACTTCATAGTGAATGATATCATCCTAGCCTTAAATCTGATCCTCACATTTTTGGCCTCTTGCCTGGAGTTGACTAAGCCCCCTGGCCTTTCTTGACTTTAAACAAGTAGGAACAGCCTAAAACTGCAGTGTTTATTTACTTCTCACTTTACAATAAAAATTTCTTTCTGTCTCAAGTGATGCCATTAACTCAAAAGTTCCTGGGCTTCTTTCACCAAGAGCTTATGGTTATTTCAAGAAATGTTTATTGGTTCACTTAAGGTGTATTTAAGAAGAGCAGTAACACCCCTGTTAGGCATGCACACATCTCAGATGCCTCAGTGTCTCCCTGTGCGGTCATCTAACTCATTCTGCCAAGAAGGTGGACACCTTGTCTCCGTGGAGTCCTCTGCCAGTGAAGCTTCTTTAGTGGCAGCCACAAGGTGTCTTCATATTGCAGTTTGGGGACACCAGGGAGATGGCCGGGTATGCGCTGGCTAAATTAGGTCAACTTCAGGGTACCTTGGGCTCAGTCCACGTCTTACCTTGTGTCTCTTTTTGTGCATGCCTTTCTCGGCAATACTTTGCTTTTGCAGACTTTTGCATTTGCAGACTACTGACTTCTGGATAGCTACCACATCTGAATTTAGCCAATGATATTTTATTTTTAATTAAAAAGTAGCTTAAGCTGCTTTGAGTGTGTATTTGGTGGGTTTAATCACTCGCCGCCTTATATTGTTTAATGGTCTCCAGTTTTGCAGTGCTGGCAGTTTAACAAGCACTTAGGATTTAAAACAAGAGCAAATTCTTCGAGACTCCCTGGTGAGAAGATTTTAATCTGAGGTGCAGTTCCTAAGAACTGACAATTTGGGGTAAATTCTTAACCTGGGGCTTGAGGACTGAGGGCACAGTTTACTAACTCTCAAACTCTTGTGCAGATTTATCCAAATCACTATTACTAACCCTTAAAACATGTGCTTTATTGTAATTATATTTGATTCGGAATCCAGAGGTTAAAGAGGATTTCTTGTCTGTACACTGTGCTCTCTGCTGAAAGGTGGGGGATATGTTCGTTACTTAGGGTGGAGGTGGTGGGGAATGCCTTTCTGGATTCTAGTTTGCAGTCGCCCTGCCTAGAACCTTCTAGATCTAAAGACAAGCCAGGGCTGCAGGTATAGGACACAGGACAGTCATTCTGGTTCTTCAGTAGTGTTCTTTCATGTAATCAGTATTCACTGTAAGCAGTTAATCACCAGAGACGAGTTTCCAGAGACAAAACAAGTCCTCTAGCTTGTCAGCATCAGGGATGTGAGGTGTTGCAACCAAGGCTGCTTCTAGCTGGAAGTGGGTCTTGCCGAGGCTGCCTGATGAGCTCACACTGGCTCTGTGCTCTGCACGTGCCAACAGCTCCCCTTAGAGCACAGCACAGTGATTGTTCCTGCAAGTCCAATTATATTTTAATGACATTAGTGTGCTTCCTGCATGCCTTTCTGCGTGGCGATTTTAGTTCTTAAAACATACACACAAGCAGCACTCCTGGTCCTATTTTTAGAATTTTAAGCCACCCTTCATGTGTGGCTGATAAAGAAAACCAAAGAGGGCATTTGTTTTCTGTGGAAATGTATTCCCAACCTCTTGTTCTGTCGTGTATAGAATTGAGTTTTTTTTAGTTCTTTTCATTCTAGAATTCATTTGATATTTGTTTAGGCACATTAAAATATGGAATTATTTTTATAAGGCATATTGAAATGTTTTCTCGTGAAGAAAAAAATGGAAAATGATTCGTTGTTTGATCATTCTGTATACTTTTAAATTTTGATTTTACCTAGCTAAAACGCAGGGGCCTTCTGAGAATGTACCATTCTTCAGTTATAAGTCATTTTTTACGTTTTCTTCCTGATCCAGTCCTTCTTTTGATGTCTGCTTAGCCTGGCTGTTTGTGTGTTAACAATCTGATGCTGTGGAGAATGTATTCCTAATGTCTTCCTCTTATTCCAGGCCCAGGTTTTTCTTTGTTTCCTTCCAAGAGAATCCGACCTAGAAACAGAATGATTGTAAAACTTCTTGCCCAAGGGTCTTCTCCCCTACCCCCCCCCCAATCTTTCTTTTTTTGGTTGTTGTTGTAAAAAGTAGATTTGTTTGTGACAAAAGTTAGAGTTTCTTTTGTGTCTGTTAGTAAAAATTAATTTCTCTGCTTAATTTTGAATTTTTTCTATATATTCATATACATATATACATACATACACACACACACATACACAAGTGGGAAATGAAGAGCAAGGATTTGGTAGTTCCCATTGAAATGACATCACCCCTTTATCAACTGGTTGCAATTTCTTGTGAATCTGTTTTGTTTCTTAAAATGCAAATCCACTGTGCTTTGAGTTCCCTTTGCTTCTGTATATGGTTCAGTGTCTGCCTGAGACTCAGCTAACATGCTGACTGCTCTTGCTCCTCCCATGTCCTGTCTCTTGTTTTCCATCAGACCATGTCATCACCTGACACTGCAGTATAATAACGGCTCTGTTTATTTGCCCCCTACCAGATGGTTCTCAAACATATAAAAAGTAGTGAAGGGTATTAGTGTTGATTACCTACAAAGTGACATGCATTGATTATGGATGCGTGCTTGGTGGTTACACGGCATTTTAACACACACACCAAGCTCACCTGGCTAATTTTGTTATTCACATCGTCATTTGTAGGCTAGCATCAGCAGATGCTTACTGGATGAATCAATAGTGAAGAATCTGTAAGCATTTCTAAATATAGCCAAAAGGCTAAAACATTGTCAATGTAATGTTGTTCTCACTGTTGTGACGGTGTATAAGGAAGAAGTGACAGTGTCCACACTATTTATATATCTTTGCTGTTGAAGCACTTGCTTCTCAGACTGTAGAAACAGTCAGCTAAGGAAAATGGAACATCCTGAAGACCCAGAGCATGATTCCAGCCTAGCTGAGCAACTATCCTATCTCTGTAAATGCGCCTTTATTTGACTCTTGAAGGCAGATGGCCAAGTTCATGTAGCCTTTACTTCTGGATGCCTCTCGTATCAATAAGACCCCTAGGAACATGGTGCCTCCTCTTTTATTTTCTCGACTACTACTGAAACACTCTGTTGTCACAATTCTTCTTCCTCCTGAAAGCTTGCTTATGGTTGAGGTGCGTACCACCATGCCGAACCAGGAGCGTGGTTCCCAAAATGATAGCGTAGACTGAAGAGAAGTTTCTCTTAAATGCTTTTGTCGTTGTCCGTTTGGGCAGGGCAAAGGTAGTACTATTTGTCATCTGGTTTTTTGAGTGAGAGGTCACTGCCCTTTCCTTTGAGAGGCTGCAAATAGAAACCATAACGAGTCTGGTTTTGAGCACTGCCTTGTGGTTTGTGAGTCCATCCCCACAGAGCATCAGTTGTTATCCTGTATATATTGGTGCATTTTCTTTTTTCTACCTTGTACTTTTGTGGTGCTGGAATTTGACCAAAGGTGTTGTATGTGCTGCTTGTGTGCTCGCCCACTTAGCCCACCCACTGCTTTTAAAGCCCTCTGCATCAGTTGTTTGTACCACAACAGAGACTCCCTTTCTCATCATACTTATTGTTCCATGGACATTTATGTCCTGGTTTTCCTTGATGGACTTGGCTGGGAGCAAATGGCAAATGTTGGAAATGTGGTCTCAAGAGTCTGTTTATACCGAATGGCCTTGATCTCACCAGAGTCGTGGGTTTTAACACCCATCCTGACACCTTAACTGGAGATTTTTATGTTTATTCTAGATTGGATTCTGACTTATTTCTTCCATTTCCCTTTTCTCTTTCCCTTTGTTCTTAATCTTTATTGAGAAATGGACCAAGTGGTTCTTCTCATTTTCAAATATTTAATTCTTTGGCTGACATATGCATTCTTCTTGGGAGCTGTTTTGACATATTTCCTTAATTAGTGAGAAGGACCGCTTTAGAATAGGGACGGAAACATTTCTCCCATTCTGCAGCTGAAGTCTGTCTTATTGGCCCAGAAAGCAAAGATATAGAACTTAAAATGTACCCCAGATACTTCCTGTGGAAGATTTGTTCAGTTGTTATGGGCTTAAAAGATGCTCCCCGCAAAGAGGAATGGAAGAAATAGCCAAACAACAGTTCACTCTCCAAGGTGGAATAAAACAAAGCAAGGGAAAGGTTCAGCTATAAAGAACAACAAACCGTGAAATCCAAGTGCGTAAGTCATCAAGGTGAAGGAAGAGGAGCGTTGCTTGAACCCAGAGCCTGAGGAAGTCTCTGGTTTGAAGTGCGCAGAGGAGACTTAAAGGAGCAAGAAAGATGTGAGTTGTGGGTAGTGGAAAACAGAAGTCAAGGATTCCTAGCTTTATCTCAGGGACCTCTGAGGGACAGTGAGGGGTGCACGCCCAGCTTTGGAGACGGAGTGAATGAGGTGTGCTTGGCTATCAGCACAGATGGAAGAAATGGTTGAAGAGATGAATGAGGGTCAAATTATGGATGAGCTAATGGGTAGGAAGGAGTTGAGACATGGAAAATGAGAAAGTGAGCTGAATTGCATTTCCTAGAAACCATGAGATGAAAGGACAGATGAATAAGTGAGAGTGAACTGCTGGACAGGACTGTGACGCTTCCGTTGTTGTCAGCATTATTGAAATCTTAAAATAGCAACCTTTAACAAAAGATGGGCTGGAAAGAACGTATTCTGTATATTTTGTATTTCCTGGATAAAATTCCTGCCGCTGAGTAGGAGTTATTTAGTAGAGAGAAAAAGCGGATGAGGCTCAAGCAAAAACAATTTCAGTTAATTATCACAATAAGCAGAAAATGGAAAATAAATTGACAGATAATTTAACTTAGAATCTCATCTGATTGTAACAGCCTTTAAGAAAGCTCATTAATTTATACTATATGTAAGCAGGGGTAAGTCTAGCAAAAGTCCCATCAGTGAACTAGAACATGAATTTGGTGAATCAAAAATAGAGTCTAGGGACTGAAGTCGGGTGTGAGGAGCAAATGATGAATGCTATTAAGAAAAATAATGAAAACTTGAGTTAACTAATACAAAGATGGACAAAAAGAAAGGTCAAGATTGTAGAGAAAAGTTAGCAAGAATGAAGGAGTGTTGAACCTTGTACATATTTACAGCCCTCTGAGGACTTAAGGAGAAGTAGAGCATGTTACAGAACAAGATGGTAATAGAAAGTTACTAAAAACATACAAGTTTATTAATAGCACACACCAAAGAAACGTGGAAAGTGGCATGACGGAGTTAAGTAAGCTATTTCCATAAGCACCTAACACCACGCATGTGTAAGACAGCCTGGAAGAGGACACACAAGGAAGAGAGCTCGTGTTCTCACCTGGGAAAGGCTGCATTACAGCTTCCTGGGCAGGTGAGTGTCTGCGCTTCCCAGTAGAGGAAATCCTCTTTTCCTCCAGACCAAAACAACCACCACCAAAACCACCACCACCACCACCACCACCACCACCACCACCACCACCACCACCACCACTGCATCCGCAGCAGCCAGCTTGGAGTGTTTATAAAAGCCCAGGAATCCAAAGCCTCGCATCAGTATACATGATTGCAACCCCAGGACTGGACTTGGAATGGTAGGCAGAAGGATCAAGAGTTCAAGTCCAGCCTCAGCTCCTTGGCCTACCTAATAAGTTAACAGCAAGCATGGGATGAATGCTACTGCTGCCTCCCACATCTGTATGGATGTGTGTTTTGTGTGTGTGTGTGTGTGTGTGTGTGTGTGTGTGTGTGTATCTTTCTGTGTGTCTCTCTCTGTGTGTCTATCTGTATGTTTCTATGCTTTTTAGAAATATGCCTAATGAAAATAGACAATCACATAATATAGCTTCTCATATTTCTAAAGAATATATTACATGTACTTTTCTATTCAAGTACTTTTCTATTCAAATTATCAGACAGATTTTAAATTTGGGGTCTGCTAGGCTAGAGAGATGGCCCAGTAGTTAAGAATCTGACTTTGCTTCCCTAGTACCTACATGTTGGCTCACAACTGTCTGTAGCTACAGCTCCAGGGAATCCAGTGCCCTCCTTTTCTTTCCTTTGTGGATGCCAGGCCCACATGTGGTAGGTATACTAATGGACATGCAAGCAAACAGACATACATATAAACTAAAAATAAATCTTTTTAACAGTTGATATTTATGAATTTAGTAAGATGAAAACAATGGGAAATGACCAGGAAAAGCAGAATAGGACTTGGAAATTGATGACAGAGCTAAGTGAAGATATTGGGGTCCCAGTAGTGATTGCAGAGTGAAGCCCTTTGGCTTCAGTGGTGAGGAGAGATCGGCCTTCCACTTGGATCCTAATTTTTCTCCTGAATTGGAAATATGCTTGGATACTGAGAATTCAAATATCTACTATATCTGCTTATATGGGTTCCCATAAGGTGTTTTATGTAAATGCAAAACATTTATTCAGTGAATTTTAAAATTATGATTATTGTCTTTGTTTTTAGTAAGAACTGGGCCTATTTCCCTAGAAGTAATGTTGAAATTTGTTCTCATCTATCCTTAGTTCTGAAATATTGACCATAATCTGGTATGAAGATGTTTTTAGAATGTAGAGATGAATAAAGGAAATCAGAAGTGAATGATGCCCTTGGGGGAGCTAACAGCCCAAAGAAAATAAGTCAGGCTGAAATCCACTGTAAGAAATAGAATATGCTCAGGACCACATAAGAGGGAAAACCTGACACCAAAATGCAGGCTGATGGGGTGACTTTGACCTGGGGTGATCAAGAAAACCTCTGCAGGGCATGGGGTTCATAGACACTGTGATGGGGAAAGGGGAAGATGAAAGCTTCAGAACCTTGAGTGCAGGCGGCATTGGTATGGCCACTAGTAGCAGCAATAACAGCATGAACACAGCTTACAGAGAGGTGCTGTGCCCAGGCACACACAGTGTGGCGACAGAAAATGCAAGATCTAGAGCCTTGCTTCTCATTGTTTGCTCCTTACTGTGAACTTGGGGAAGGCGTGGTCTGTGTGCTTTCTTTTGTCACATTAAAGCAAAATTTAGACAACACCCATCTTGCCATTGCATAGATTTTTGAGGATTCTGGACATTTCCTGAACCTGAATTTGGCACCAAGTATGCTAATGTCATGGCAACTGGGGTATGTGTCTTGGTCCTCACAAGACGGAGGGACAATAGAATTTTCTTTCTAATCTTTAATGCATAGTGATAAAACTAAGTGTTTCCTGGGATTCTGATGACTTACTAAGGATATGTAGAAACTGCAGATTGAAAACTCCATACCTGTTCTCATTTTTCAATGTTATCACTCTAATAATTGACTGAACATTCAAAACCATATGAAATACATGAATTAATTGGTGGTGTAGGTGGATGAAGTTGCCATGAGCTGTATTTTATAGTTTTTACATAGGTATCTTCAATTAATAAAGATACTAAGTACTAAGTGTTTATAGGAATAAGTGAAAATTACAGAATTAGCTAGCCAAGGACTGATGTGAATGTACATGAACAATTCACTCATTTCATAGCACAGTGTAATTTTCTCACTGAAGCAAAAATGAATTTTCTCCTTTGGTGGAGCATCGTCTCTGCCTCCCTGTGGAGTATGACATGAATTTTTATATCCTTCAAAGCTCTGTGGAAGGCCAGTCTGTTGAACAGTGGCATATTTCATTATGAAAAATCCACTCTACTTTCTTTTTTATTTCTAATGACCATATCAAGGATATTTCTGTTAAACTTCCTGTGCATAATTTATATTCTTTCTAATCACTTTTAGAAGTTATCTTTTATTATTATTATTATTTTTTAGTCTGTGGCCTTTTTCAGTGTGTGGCTTATACTAGAGTTTTATAGTGCTAGGGAAATGTCTCATGGTATTATTGGATTCACAAAAGCTACTAGCATTAAGGAATTTAATTTAGAAAGCCGCACATTTTGAGCAATGTACAGTTTACTTGACATGTAGGTTATTCATTTGAGAGATTTTATGTGAAAATGTCAAATGACACTGGACATTGGGAAAGATTGTACTTTTTAATTATTCCAATTTTTGTCTATTGGCTCTTGTTCTCTTTCTACTGCTTTAGTATAAATGTGTGTTGTCATTCCAGCTAACACCAGCACACAGTGGGCACGCAGTAAACACTTCTTAAATAGATTACCTCTATTATTCTGTTTGGTTTATAGGTTTCTTCTGAAGTTATTTTAGCTTCTATTTCAACTTTTTAGGTTTTTAGAAATTTTACTCAGCTTCTCCTTTGATGCGATTATTGTGATTTCTAGACATATAAAAATCAGTGCCACTGAGTATTTCCTATCTTGTGAGGAGTGATACGTAATGTGTCTTCCTTAACATGGCTTAAAGTTCCTGACTGAAAATCCTTTGACCTGAATACATTGGCACAAAATAATATGTTTAATGCCCTTACCCAAGGGCTTATTTACATGTTTTTAAGTTAAAATGCTGCTTTTCAGTTTTCAGAATCACATAATGGTGCACCAAATACTTTGCTCCTGTATCATTTAAGCTCCGTTACTATGACTGAGATTGTTAACATAGTTGGCTGTCTCAGTTCAATGATTCGATGGAATTTCTAAGACTCTTGTTCAATTTGAAACAATTAGGATCGTAATCATATTTGAATGCCTGTCATGTGCCCACAGTGTATGCTAAGGTTGGAAGGGCTGCTGATTTGGTCATTGTTGTTGTTGTTGTAATAAAAGGCAACAAAATCCAATTCCATTGTGTCTTCGATCATGAAGGGCTAAGCTTTGGCTAGGCAGATCAGCCTTGAAGACTTAAGGGAAGGAACCCGTATTTTATGTAGATCGCATTGTCAAAGAGATAAAGTTGCATGTACTTGTACTTTTTAGAGCATAGGCAATGAGAAGACGCTGGAGAGATTCACAAAACTTCAGAGGAAAAATCAAAGTATGGACTTGTTTTTTTCCAGTCCCTTTTGTTACAGATTGACAGATGGTTACTCATTAAAAAGAAATTTAGTTTGTGTCAACAAAATCATTTGTGCCCCAACATGAAAGATATGAATACCTTTTAAATTATTATTTTTAAGATCTAATTGTGGATTCAGCAAGGGTAAGATGTCTTAGTGGGTGAAGAAAGGTGTTTGCTGTTCAGTCTGAATTTGATCCCACAACCTACATGGTTACTGACTCAGTAACCCTACACGTACCATGGTATGTGCACATTACGCCATACACATGAACACAGAAAGTACTATATAAATATGTAAGTAAACACAATCAATAATAATGATAATGATGATTAATAATAATAACAACTATAATAATAGCACCATGGAGGCCAGAACTTGAAATGGAAAAAAATTCTCATTTTAAAAATGTACCATTGTGACTACAAAGTATTTGTTTTCCTTGTCTGGCTCTGAATGTGGTTCCAAGGGACAGTTCCACTGACAGCTCTTGTAGCATTACTTGAATCATTTAACCTCCCTTAGTGACTATTTTGAAGAAAAGTGGTCTTTTAAATATTTAAGACCTGGCATGTTTGTTTAAAATGCTTAAATTCTAATCTTTATAGTCGTATCCAGCCTGCCATGAGCTAGGAGAGGATGCCAACAAAAGACATCCAGAGGTGCTAAGAGGCTTTGCAGTGGCCCTTGAGAACTAGCCAGGTTATTCATGCAGACACATACACACACACACACACACACACACACACACACACACACACACACACACATGAGAGAGAGAGAGAGAGAGAGAGAGAGAGAGAGAGAGAGAGAGAGAG
>JANHMN010000014.1:14053934-14086024 GCA_030674055.1 Rhabdomys pumilio | reverse complement strand
CATCCATAGTGATAGTGTCATCCTCATCATAGTGATAGTGTCATCCTTATCCATAGTGATAGTGTCATCCTCATCATAGTGATGGTAAGTTGTACTCATCCATAGTGATAGTAAGTCAATAGTGAGTAACAACAGAGGCCACAGGAGCCACGAGTTCTGGACTTAAGAAATGATGAGTACTGTGGTGTCTAATTCTGCAGTGTGATTCTGTAAATTGTTCCTATAAAATGAACTAGCCTTGGTTTCTTAACTCTCCCAATAAGGGCTTCAACTACATGAAGTAATTCTAATCTTTCAACTGAACATAGCTTGGCCCAAGTAGAGACTCTTCACTGGAATAGGAAGTCTGCTTTAAAGTCAGAAATACTTGGGTTCATCTATTTAACTAGCACTGTGCTAAGGACACATTATTTGGTTTTTTAGCATCCTCATCTGCAGAATAGGAAATTATTTCCACACAAAGACTATAGAAACAGCTCCACTAGCTTCTGATCTGTTTGTGCCATAGTGCCTGTCTTATGCTCAGCCTCATCCTTGGCACATGGTCAATACCATGAGCCTGTAAAGCACGGCACAGAGCAATTTACATTCTGTGTACATCTAACACTCCAGTGGCAGGATAGTCATGGGACTGCTGACAGTGTGGCAAATGGAGGGTAACATGCGAGTGAGCATGCCATACTTACTGAGCGAATATAAAGGGTTTACAATCTCACCCCAAACAAACTAAAATCCTGCATCTGTTTACTTCAGAAATTCTTCTTTAGAAATGATATATAGTTCTGGTGGTCCTGAACTCACTCTGTAGAGCAGGCTGGCCTTGAACTCAGAGATCTGCCAGTCTCTGCGTCTAGAGTCATGGCCTAGCAGGAAAGATCTGCAGTTTTAAATAATTTGACAACTGTGTAGCTTATTACAGAATGGAGCTAGCAAGTCATAGGAGGGATGTCCTGAGGTGACAAAAGGTAGAAATAGTCCCCGCTAGACCCCAGTGAGAATCCGTCTCTGTCAAGCTTCTCCTTAAGCCATGCTACTTAGAAGTTGCTAATAGGTCTATGGCTAACCCTGTAGCTTCCCATTGAGATCTCTGTATCTTAATATACCATCAGTACATCTTGTGTGGGGGAGCATATGTACTGTGCCTGGTTTTTTAGACCATTTCCTGGTGAAAGGAGTTAAATGCGTGTCTAAGTAGCTTCCTCCAATCAGTAATACCCTCGTTTCCTATCAGGACTGTTCCCATCTCCACTACACTTTATTCAAATAGTTTATTAATCAAAATTGAAGTGGTCTGTTCCTCACACCCAGCCATAGTATTTCAGGTTTATCAAGTTTAGATTTGTTCATACACAGCTAATGTGGAACTTCCACAGGAAGGTAGTCACAGCAGTTGAGCGTGCACAGACCGTTGCTTATGAAATCTCATCTGAAGGTCCTTTTCCCCCTCATCCCTCTCTTTGTCTTCTCGTAAGCACGTCCATTACAACTGCTAAGAAAGAAAGCCAAGCTGAATGAGTCCTGTAAAATGATCATTTTTGGTTTTCCAAAATGCATCTTATAAGAAGAAACAATCAGCACAGCGTTTGTTCTGCACATCATGTGTGCTTGATCGCAGTACCTTTATCACACTACTGAGAAAGGCTAAACGATCAGCAGTCCTGACGTCTTACTTATTTTCATATCCCTCTTTGGACTTAGCGAAGTTGTGTTGTAACTTTTTACAGGTCCTTATTTGCTCTTATATCACACTTGTTATACATCAGATACCTTTTGCCATATTGAAAGGATGGACTCATCTTCTGTGGTGTATTAATAACAAACCCAGTGTGGAAGACCTATGGAATGTTATAACTCTTTCATTGAGCTATAATTTGAGTACCACTAAAGCTCCATTTGAAAATGTGTCAGTGGATTTTTGTTTATTCAAAATACTGTATTACAAACACTCCCGTATAATTCTAGGACATTTCCACCATCCTTAGAAGAAGCTGTAGGAGCAGTCACTCTCCATCCATTCTTCCCCTCATCCATTCAAGATCACGAGTTAACCTGTCCCAGTACCTAGCCTGTTCTGGAATCTTATACAAACGAACTGCATGTAGCTTGTTCTCATCTGGCTCAGAGTTGTAGCTTCTATAAGCGTTTCATCCTTTCTAATGATGGCTGAATAACATTCTGTTATGCCACATTTTGCTTTTTCTCAGTTCATGAACATTTGGGTTATTTTCTCTTTGTTCTATTTCAGAGAATGCTAGTACAAACACATGTATTTCTTGCATAACTGATATTGTATGTGCCTAACAGTAGAATGTCTAGGTCACATGGTAACTCTGCCTAATCTTGAGTACCAGCTGCCAGACTACTTTTAACACAAGAATTAACCTTTTTTTAAAAAAAAAACAATGTGTAGGCATTCCAGTTTTCTCCATCCTTGCTGGCAATTGTCACTATCTCCGAATTAATTGTTAATATTCTGTTGAATATGAAGTTATATCTGACCATAGTTATAGTTTACATTTGCCTAATGTCTTAATAGGATGGAGTATATTTTCATGTATGTATGTCTAGATCCTTATCAGATATTTAATTTTTAAATATTCCCCTATTCTATGCACTGATCACTTTTTTTTTCTTTTTCCCAAGGGGGAGGAGGTTTATTCAGGAGATAGGGCAAAGGTGAGGAGAAGAAGGTGGAAGAAGAAGAGAGAAGTAGAGGTAGAGGCCGGCCATGACCACGTGGGGAGAGAGGAAGAGGGGAGGGGACAGAGAGGCAAGAGGGTAAGAGAGAGAGTAAGAGAGTAAGAGATTAAGAGAGAGAGGAGGGGGCAAGCAGCCCCTTTTATAGTGGGCCAGGCCTACCTGGCAGTTGCCAGGTAACTGTGGGGAGGAGCATACCTGGCTGTTGCCAGGTAACTGTGGAGGTGGAGTTTAGACAGAATACTAACATTCCCCCATTTTGGTTTAATTAAAAAAAGAAAAATTAGAAAGAGGTGACGGGGAAGCAGGAGTAGGGAAGTTGTGATATCTGACTACTTCCTGCTGGCATTGGGGGCGACGTGTCTCTAGAGAGAACCTAGAAGAATGGGTATGGGGGATGTTTGTCCGGTCTTAGGAGAGTTGGCTGTTTCCTGCTGTCCAGGGTCTATGGAGCCATCTGAGGATAGGTCAGAAGGAACAGGTCCAGTAGAAGCAGCTGTGTATTTGACAGGAGATGGAACATCTGGAGGTTGCTTCTCTGGAGCTGTTCTGGATGTGCCTGGACTTGACAAGATGTAGGGAATAAGGTTAAGTACATTTGGGGGAAAGAAAAATTTTCTAAGTTGTACATTTGAAACCCAGAGGGATCCCACCCTTTGGAATATGTAGTAAGTGGGAACTTTAGGCAGATGTACTTATCTGGATGGTGTCTATTTGGTCCGAGAGAGGTAGATCTAAGTGGGTTTCCTGTAGCTTGTAAGTTTACAAAAGAGATAACAGCATGAGTTAACAACACGAGCAGTCTTCAAGATGAACCTTTGTTGGATGGTATAGTGGAATATTTTATTAGAGATAGAGTTAGGCAAGTTTATAGGAACTCAGATAATATTAGGACAGTGGCATAGCAAGAGGAGGAAATATGAAGCACTTAATTGATGGCAACTGAGTTTAGGTAATGAGGTAACAGATTACATCTGTGAAAGCTCAGCTGTCAATGTAGTCAGAAGTCTGAAAAAGTAAACAATAATCTACCAGTTATATATTATTTTTAAAAATGACAGAGTCCACTAGCCAACAGTTCCCGTGGTGTCCATCCATAGTCTCTTGGGCGAAGTCAGTTTGGCTTCCAAGTGCAGAAGTCGCAGGGCTTTTTCTCTGAGGAATGGATATGCATGACATGAGAAATGACTTACCTTGGTTTAGCCAAGTCATTTGACTCAGGGCATCCAGTTTTGTCCACTACATTAGTGACAAAATCATTGCATACAATCCAGTCTGTATCTTCTAGGTGTCCAAGTCTTCTAAAACCATCTTGGGTCAACTGTTACCGGCTTTGGGAATTCTGTCGGCCATAAACTTAAATATATTATTAGCAGACTTCTGACAAGATTGAGAGCCATAAGGATTGGTTGTAACCGAATAGAATTTAATAGCAGTAGTAAAAATCTATTAAGACAGGATAGGAAAGGGTCTTGAGTAGCTTTGGCAGGTTATGTAGGTAGAGAAAAGCATATTTTAGTATTAGCAAGGAAACATTTGGCTAGGACCAGAATAAGAAAGCTGGCAACATTAGCATACGATCAAATGGCTGGCAGGTTGGACCTAGGGGAGAGTTGCTGCAAGTTGGGTCCGCTGTGGCTGTAGGGCAGGACTTCCTATTAGCAGCCGGAAGTCACTGCCCATTGCCTTTGGCAGCAGGCACAAGTCCCGTATTACAGCAGCGTTTGTGTTAGCTGCTCTTGTGGCAGAGAGGGAGAGAGAGTCTCCCTCGATTGTGCGGGCAGCCAAGCCCTTTGCTCCGGTGACTGTGCACAGGAGAAACAAGTCTCAGACCCAGAGCAGAGCTAAGGAACATAGGAGAAGGGAGCAAGCAGGGTCCCGGACCCGCTGCTTTTCAGGCAAACTGGCTGAACTAAATGGTCACAGCCAGCCACAAATGACGGAGAAGGCAAAGTGGGAAGAGGCCTACATCAGCAGGCGGCGGACTGACCCTTGGGGGAGACACGCTAGGGGACTAGAGCTTGGAGCCAGTGCTCCTGAGAGAGAGAACAGTTTGTCCAGGCCCGGCCTGGGGTACTCAGCTGCGAGAACTGTCTCAAGAAAAGAGGGAAAGTGTCTTACCCAAGAGTTCTAGAAAAAAGGGTCAGGGAAGAGAAGGATTAGCTCTGAGCTCAAGAAATCTTTCTTGGGACCATGAGGATGGTTACTCTAATCAGTGGCGGATGGCTAAAAAAAACCTGGGATGGGGAACAGGCAGAACACATAGAGATTAGAGCAGAGGTAGATGAATGCTTAGATATAGGGAATCTCTTTCCATTTACCAGACTGTTGTATGTATGTATGAAGACCCTTTAAAATGACTGGGTCTAGCGTGCCATTAGGTGGCCATTTTAAACCATTATCTAGAGGGTACAGAATACAGACTTCATTGTAGAGATGTATCAATTTGGAAGGCCTCAAATCAGGCGTTAATTTAAGAGATCTGAGGTTTTTAAGGAGACAACCCAGTGGGGTGTCTGGGGGGTGCGGCCGAAGACAATGTAGCACTATTGGGTGACGTGGGGGGGGGGGGGGGGGGGGGGCTTACCAAGCTATCATATCGGCGTCCCAATAGGAAGACGGTAAGAATTCAGGCAACAGCCTAGATAACCAGGTCGTCACGAGATTACCTAGGGGCCACGACGAACTCCCGGAGTTCGCTGAAAGCAGTTTAACCTGGTACCAGGATTTCCGGCAGCTGCAAGAGCTCAGAGGGAGGGAGACTGTAAACTGCTTTCGAGGGGGGAGTCACCCAGCGGCCAATGTCCAAAGTAGTAGTTCAGCTAGGAGGCCAGTCATAGGGACTGGGGCAGTCAAATGCCAACACCTCTCAGCCCAGGGAAGGCTGGCCAGGCCTTATCTGGGCGTCTAGGGTCCCTCCCGCCAATTGGAATCTCCTTACCAATCAATATGCCGGTGTGTGTTTACAGGCTTATGCAGTCTGGTATCAGGAAAGTGGAACCGTGAGGTCTGTGTGGGCCTGTCTGGCTGCCTAACCCACGTGGCGGAATACCACATGGTGGGCTGCAAGCATAGTTAGTCTGCAGCAGCGGTGGAAATTCACTAGGTCGGTGATGGCAGGTAGCAGAGATGGAGTTCACATGTCATAGAGGCGGTGGCAGTGGCGGCAGGCCACGTGGCGTCGGTCCTGCCTGGCCACAGCAGCTAGCGGCTGTGGCAGCCGGCAGTACAGAGGTCCCCGAAGTATTCGAACTCGGCCCAATGCACCAATGTTAGTTGTTCTTAAAAGTCTGACCGCAGTTCAGAACAGACCACTCCAGACCACAGGGTTCCAAGGGGGAGGAGGTTTACTCAGGAGATAGAGCAAAGGTGGAGAGAAGAAGGTGGAAGAAGAAGAGAGAAGAGAAGTAGAGGTAGAGACCAGCCATGACCACGTGGAGAGAGAGGAAGGGGGGAGGGGACAGAGAGGCAAGAGGGTAAGAGAGAGGGTAAGAGTAAGAGATTAAGAGCCACTGATCACTTTCTTGGCAGTGCATTTGGCACAAAATTCTAGCCCTGAGAAAGTTTACTCTGCATTTGTTTCCTTCCGTTTCCCATACCTTAGGTTTCACATCTACAAAACGACTGTTACTATAAAGGCCCAAAGGTTAAACTGTGTAGTTCTCAACAACTTTATGGTTTTAACTTTTTGATTGATGTCTTTGTTTTGTTTGCACATGCTGCTATGTGTGGTTCTAGAAAGAGGTCAGATTCATCTCCTGCACATAGATGTCTCCGGACCTCAGAACTGTCCTTTGTTAAAGCTGTTCTTTTTCTATTTAATGGCACTGCTACATTCAGTTGACTGCGTGTGTGTGTGTGTGTGTGTGTGTGTGTGTGTGTGTGTGTGTATGTGTGTGTGTGTGTGTGTGTGTGTGTGTGTGTGTGTGTGTGTGTGTGTATTCGTTTCTAAATCCTGCCTCACTGATGTGTGGACACAGTCTTAGAACAGCATCACAGGTTTTGTTGTTTGGTTTTGGGTTTTGTCTTGTTTTTTTTTTTTTTTTGTTTTTTTGGGGTTTTTTTTGTTTGTTTGTTTGTTTTTGAGACAGGCTTGTGTACCTCCGGCTGTCCTCAACCTTGCTGTACAGTGAGGGCGAGCTTGAACTGATCCACTTTCCTCTACTTCCTCAGTGCTGAGAGGACGGGTGTCCACCATTACACCTGGCTCCAGTCTTGACTTCTACGGCCTTATAGCAGTCAGGCCTCATAGTCTTGCCTTGAACAGGAACTACTCTTTCTGGAGTTTGTTTTTGACTAGTTCATGTTGCCCTGCATTTTAGTACTAACCTCAGGCCAGCTTCTCAATCCCTGCCTGGAAAAGTAATTGGAATTAAGGTTGTGGTTTCAAAGATCAGTTTGGAACCGTCTTACCAGTATTGAGTCTTCTGATCCAAGAATATGGAATGTTTTTATATTTAGTTCTTCTAATTTCTTCTCTAAGTCCATTTTTGGGTTGCTGTATATATAAATATAGCTGATTTGTGAATTGTTCTGGCATTCCACAAATTTTGCTGAACTTGTTAGCTATAATAGGATTCTATAGAATCTATAGATTTATATCATTTAACATCCTATTTTTGATATCTTGGGAAATATACATAAGACTAAGGTAATCTGAAATATAAATTAAGAATCACAATTCTCTTATCTTTCTAGATAGTCTTGGTTTTTCCCTGGGCATATGAATTAGTCCATTAAATAAACAAAACAAAGCATGGATGTCATTTTGTGTTGGCCAACTATGCCTGGACACGGGACCCACCCTGGAGAGTGGGTGACGTCCATGGTGATGTATGGGAGAACACTGATTTTCCTTCTCCCAGCAGGTATCAGTTGGTTAGGGGAGGAACCCTTTGTCCATCTCCTGTCAGCATTAGAACCAAGTCTGACTTGAGCTGTGCTGTCTCGTGCTGTCATAGACTGTATGAGTTCCTTTGAGATTCAGTCCTGTTGTGTCTAGAAGACACTGCTACTTTGCAGCCATCTATCACTCCTGGATCCTACCATCTTTCCCCTTCTACATAGACCCCTGAGCTTTGGGCAGTTGGGTTTGAAGAAGGCATAACATTTAGGGCTGAGGGTGCCAGTGTCTCTCACTCTCTTCCTATTGTCTCTATGGGTCTCTATATTAATTTTCATCTACTGCAAGAAGATTACCTGAAACACTAATCTATGGGTTTAGCACTATGCCATTAGGGGTTATTTTATTACTTTGTTTATTTAGCAGAATGTTAGTGTTAATTATAGTAAATAGTATATAGTATTAATGTAGTAGTAGTAGTAGTAGTAGTAGTAGTAGTAGTAGTAGTAGTAATATTAGAATATTAGTTTTAGGTTTTCCCTTAGGCCCACAACCTACCTTGTCTCAAGTTCTTGGCTATTTTATTAGTGTCATATATGGTTTCTCTGTCAGAGTGGACCTTAAATCCAACCATAACATTCTCAGTTACTTCCATAATAGCTGTTCCACTGTGGCACCAGTGTATTTTGCAGGTTTCTGTTAGAGACCATAGGGTTTCTCTCTGGGTCATACTGTTGGTTCTCTTTCTCCTCCAGCAGTGGTCAGAGTGCCTTCCTGTACCATGGACTCTAGTTAGTAAAGGCAAGGCTTCCAGTTAGCTCAAGTTTTTGGTTCCATAAGTTGTCTAGTTAGAGCTTTGAGTGTCTCATTATTTGGTGACTCCATTTATATATGGACGCTCCTATAGTAGTAGGTGTTTAGTGTTAGTTATCCATCTTCTACCTCCCTTCCCTCTTAATCTCCCTAGCCTTATTTCTCTCATTATTCCCATTATCTCTCCGTAGCTGTATACTCTGTTTCTCCTTCCTTGGGATATCTCCACTAACAGGTGTGTAGGTAGTAAGATTGTGTCTAGGTCTCTAAGTTGATTCCACTGATGGGCATTTTTTATGGCACTGCCATACTGTTTTTATCAGTGTAGCTATGTAATAAACTTGAAACTTGGTATAGTGAGACATCCAGCAGTTACTTTATTTTTCAGAAGTGTGTTAGCTATCCTGGGGTGGTGGCTTTTGTTATTGTTAAAGAAAACAAAATTGGGAATCTTTAAGTTACACAAAACAGTCTACAGTGTTAAATAATTATTTTCTAACATGAATCTTTACTGGCTCTTGGTTTATTTTTATCAAACAAGGATATTTCGTTTTAAGTTTATGTGCTTATGAGAGATTCCCCCCCTTTTTTTCCTCTTAAGAAAAATGCCCAAGTCTTGATAGCTAGAATGTGAGTGTTTGGATATGTGGAAAAGAACATATATTGTATCAATAAAGGAATGGAATGACTGTAGGTCTCTTCTTGTGAACCCGTATCTTGGGGAAATCGCCTAAAGTATTTGACTTGATATCAATGCTAGACTAATGCATTTTCAGTTGTATCTATCTACTAAACTGCCTTTTAACTACTAATCTTTTCTCTGTTAAATAGAGCATTATTTAAAAATTTTTGCACACAGTCATTTTTACTTACGGTGTATATTTCTGCACATTTTCAAAAACACTTAGAACTTTATAACTCAGGAAAACTAAGATGGACAATACGGTCCTATAGCTCCTCTGCCCAAGGGTGCAGTTGGTTTTCACTAACCTTTGCTCCCTGCTCAACCTCTGTTCCCTGTCTCTTTTCTTTTTTCTTTTCCAGAATGTTATCTGTGGATTTACATAGCACTCGAGCTTGCATTTGAAATCCACTGTATTGCTATGTAATTCAGTGGTTCATATCATCTTACTGTATAGCATTTTACAAAGCAGAACAATATTTTGTTTATCTGTAGTTAGCTACAGGACCTTGGATCCAATCCCAGAGTGTGTTGATTGAGAACAAACTAATTAAACCAAATGGTGACATATGCCCCCACTGGGAAGCTGAGGCATGAAGATTTTGAGTTTGAACCATGTCTGAGACCTGGTGTGTTGCCACACACATATAATCCTAGCACTTGGGAAGCAGAGGCTGGTGAATCCCTGTGAGTTCAAGGCTAGTCTTGCCTACATAGTGAGCTCCAGGCAGCCAGGACTGCACAGAAAGACCCTGCTTCAAACAAAGACTAGCAAAGAAGAGAGCCACCATGAATCTTGTGTGACAAATTGTTTTCACTTATATGAGCTCTCTTTCACTACTCTCTGCCCTCATCAAACCCTGGTATTGTCAACTTACATGGCCATGGCAGTAGGTGTGTAGTTATGACTCCATGCTTTTATTTTTTATTTACGTAATGACTGATGATAAGGAATGCCTTGGGTGTTTTGATTGTCTTTGTTTTCATTGGTAAAGCAGCTTTTTAGATATCTCTCCCACTTCTGTGTTAGATCTTTCAATATTCTTGCTACTAGGTCTAACGTTATTTGCATATCCTAGACACAATTCTCTTGCCACATGTATGAAGATCTGTATCCTTTCCTCCAGTATATGACTTATTTTTATCCTCAAGCAGTGCTTTTCATAAGCAGCAAAAAAAAATTAATTTACTTGGGAGTACAATTTGTAGAAAACATGTTTATTTATTTCAGTTGATATTTCTGAATGTGAATGTTCAGTGGTCTTGCACCATCCATCTCAAAGACCGTGCTTTCTTGACTGACTTGCCTTCGAACCGTTAGTAACAATCGATCATATTTGAGTAGGTCTATTTCAGTATTCTCTGTTCTCTTGAATTGACAGAGTCTATTAACCCTTTAGCCAACACTAGACTGTCTTGTACATTTGACTATGTGCTTGATTTTACTTTGACTAGAGATTGTGCAGCTTTGTTTCTCCTTGTCAGACAGTGTCTGCTATTCCTTGGCTACTTCTTTTGTCACTCCATATAAATTGTAGAATCAGCTCTGTGATATCAACTGGTAATTTTGATAAGGCTGTTTAATTTACATTTGCCATATAAATTATAGAATGTACATAATAGCACAGTGCAATTACATGTACATATCAGTAATGTTTGATGCACGTTAAACATTTATTTACTCAAACATTTCGGTGAAAAGTCAATCTTTTTGTTTAGCTTTCTCGAATGTACAGTGTATTATTGATTCCTATAGTCCTCTTTCTGCACGACAAGATACCAGGAATTCTTACACTCATCTCACTCTCTTAACCCCCATTGTAAACTTCCCTTGATCTGTCTGTCTGCTCTGGTGACCACTATTCTGTTCTCGGCTTCTATGAGGTTGTGACTTTAGACTCCAGTCTAGGTGAGTTCAATGCCTTTCTTTTCTCACTCAGTGCTGTGAGCACTGGTGAGAATGGCTAGCTATCCAGGCTGCATTAAACAGATTCAGTGGCTGTTAAATGAATCAACTGATGCTTAAAAGGGGGAAAGAAAAGCAAAGACTGTAATTGATAGTGAGCATGTGGAGAAAAAGGAAACTTCTATACTGTCAGGGGCTTTAAATTAGTGAAGCCATTATGGAAAATGTATGATGGTTCCTCCAAAAGTTAGAAGTAGAGCTGTGACATGACCCAAGCATCCAGCTCCTGGGTGCATATACAAGTAAATGCACCGAAGAGACAAACCTCCGTCTGCCGTGTGGTCCACATGTCTTTCATTTCATAGACACCCCTTTTCTCAGTTTGATGGTTATGTTTTTGTTGTCTCTGTTCCCTGTACTGTTCCTTGGTGGTAGAGCATTGGGTCAAAGCCAGGAGGTAATACAGGGAAGGCAAGGGAGTGCACACCCACAGAGGCAAACATCAACCTGAAAGTTATTACCTTCCCTGGCTACAGGGCTGCTTGTCTCACTCTGATACTGTGGTTAACTTTTCAGAGGCCTCCTGGAGCTTGCTGTGTTGTTGTTGTTGTTGTTGTTGTTGTTGTTGTTGTTGTTTCACATTGTTGTTATTTTCATTAGGGGTAATTTTATTGATTTTTTTTTTTTGAGCAGTCCTATTTGGTTTTACCCTAGGTCTCTGGGCTGTCTAGTCTCTGGTACTTGGTTACTCAAGCAGTGATGGATATGGGTTCCTTTTTATGGAGCAGGCCTTAATATAAGATCAGACATTCATAGCCAGGCGATGGTGGCGCACGCCTTTAATCCCAGCACTTGGGAGGCAGAGGCAGGCAGATTTCTGAGTTCGAGGCCAGCCTGGTCTACAGAGTGAGTTCCAGGACAGCCAGGGCTACACAGAGAAACCCTGTCTCGAAAAACCAAAAAAAAAAAAGATCAGACATTCATTGGCTACTCCTACAAATTCTGTGCCACCATTATCCTAGCATAGTTTGCAGGGAGGATAGATACTAGGGCAAAGGTTTTATAACTCAGTTAATGTCCATGTTTCTCTACCTTCTGAACCAAAGAGATTAGAATGGAGGGGTGAAGGTTCCATGTAGAGACCAGTTCAACGTCTCCACGTTCAGTGAGTCCTGTGGATGTTGTGGTTGGCAGTGGTCCCTACTATCACTTTTCGGAGAGTAACCCTTTGTCATAACATTATCCTATGTTGTTTGGGGATTTCCATGGTACACCATTGGCCAACAACTCAATTGATTGCAAACCAGTCCCAGCATTGTAAGCCTTGTCTGGGAACAAGAGATTGACAGTTCAGACTCTATCCTCCATTACTAGGTCCTCATTAGGATCACCCTCATGGATTCCAGGAAGTTTCCACTGCACTAGATTTCCATAAACCCCCCTCCCCCCAGATATCACCCTCAATTCCACCCACCTCTCCCCATACTCTCTTCCTTCATCTCATCTCCCAACTCCATGTAATCCTTCTTGCTCCCATCCCCAGCTGCCTGCCGTCCGTTCACAGAATCTATTCTATTTTCACTTTCCAGGGAGATCAGTGTGTCCCCTAAACCCGTCCTCTTTATCTAACCTCATTGGATCTATGAATTGTAGCTTGGTTATCATTTACTTAGTGCCTTATTTATTTATTCATTTGTTTATTTATTTATTTAATGTATATGAGTACACTGTAGCTGTCTTCAGACACACCAGAAGAACATATTGGATCCCATCACAAATGGTTGTGAGCCACCATGTGGTTGCTGGGAACTGAACTCAGGACTTCTGGAAGAGCAGTCAGTGCTCTTAACTGCTGAGCCATCTCTCCAGCCCCCATATCATTTTTTTTTTAACAGCTGAGTAATATGCCATTGTGTAAAAGCACCACATTTTGTTTATCCATTCTTCTGTCGAAGGACATCTAGGTTGTTTTCAGTTTCTGATGATTATGAATAAAGACAAATTAATATATTTCAGCAAGTAGATGTCCTTTCTTTTCTATCACTTTGGTGTATCTGGTTCTATGTTGAAGTCTTTGATCCACTTGGGCTTTAATTTTGTGCAGTGTGATAAACATTGATCTGTTTGCTTTCTTCTACACGCTGACATCCAGTTAGACTAGCACCATTTGTGTCTAGCACCATTGAGTCTTTCTTTTTTCAGTGTATATATCTGCCTTCTTTTAAAAATTAAGTAGTCTTATGTATTTGGATTTATGTCTGGGTCTTCAATTCAGTTCCATTGATCAACCTGTCCATTTTATTCTAATATCGTTTGTGTTTTATTGCTATAGTTTTGTAGTACAATGTGAAATCAGGGTTGGTGATACCACCAGCAATTCTTTTATTGATACGAATTGTTTTAGCTATCCTGGGTTTTTTTCTCCCCCATATGAAGTTGAGAATTATCCTTTCAAGCAAGGTCTATAAAGAATTGTGTTCAAATTTTGATAGAGATTGTATTGAATTGGTAGATTGCTTTTGGTAGGATGGCCATTTTTTGCTATGTTAATCCTACCAATCTATGAGCATGGAAGATCTTCCCATCTTCTGGTGTCTTCTTCAGTTTCTTTGAAGACAAGATTTTTTTTATCATGCAGATATTTCATGTGCTTAGTTAGAGTTACCTCAAGATATTTTATATTATTTGATGCTATTGTGAAATGTATTATTTTCTGAATTTTCAGTTTATTTGTCATTTGTATATAGGAGGGCTACTGTTACTGTTTTGTGGGGTTTTTTTGTTCTTTGTTTTTTACTTTTTGTTTGTTGTTGTTGTTATTTTTAGTTAATCTCTGTTTAGCTACTTTATTGAAAGTTTTTATTGGCAGTAGCAATTCCCTGGTGGAATTTTTAAGGTATCATATTATCTACAAATAACAATATTTTGACATCTTCCTTTCCAGTTTGTATCCCCTTCATCTCCTTTAGTTGTTTTATTGCTGTAGCTAAAACTTCAAGTACTACACAGAACAGATGTGGAGAAAGTGGGCAGCCTTGTCTTGTATGGAGTTTAGTGGAGTTTCTTCACTTAATGGATATTGGCCACAGGCTTGCTGTAAATTTCTTTTATTATGTTTAGGTATATCCATTACATCCCTAATATCTCTGGGACTTTTATAATGAAGGGGTGTTGGAGATTGTCAAAGGCCTTTTCTGTATCTAATGAGTTGATCTTGTGGGGTTTTTTCAATCAATGGGAGAGGTAGATTGTAGCAGGCTTACATCATCTCACTTGCTTATCACACACACACTCACACACGTGTACACACACCTTTATGTCCATATTGCTGTTCAAATTTTGGTCTGTTATTTTTATTGTGATATTGATACATTTTGAATTTTCTTCCATGTTATTTGTGTTTCTTTTGTTACTATTTTCTATAACTCTAAGCTACATCATAAGGAAATGATACAATCTTCACAGACTCTTTTTTAATATCTAAAGTGGAGAAAAATTAATAATGTGTTGTCTTGATTACACAATGCAAACATTTAACAATCCCTGTTCAATCAATATAATTTAATAATATTCACTGAACACACGTTATAGGTTCAATAACAACATAGAACAATATTACTGTTCTTAGAGAGCTAATATTGCAGTGACAGAAATAACAAGGGGTAATCTAATGTGATGGAAGACAAAAAAGCTGAGAGAAGGAATGGGTACACTGGTCATGTGACAAGAAGGAATGCATGCACTGGTCACATGATGGGAAGGAGTGGGTGCACTGGTCACATGATGGGAAGGAGTATGCACTGGTCAGATGCTGTCACAGTTGTAAACTAGCAGGTGACTTCTCTTCTGTCTTGAAGAAGTCCCCCTACTTCCTCCCTCAGATGCTTCCACTGTGTCACACTGCAGAGTGTCTTAGCATCTCAGGTCTGAGATTTGTTCCTTGTTGGCTCAGCAAATATGGACCAGAGCTGCATCAAACTCTGGGGTGCCAAGCTAAGCAGTAACATCATGGTGCCCACATGATGTCTTTAGGGCTATTTCCATATTCTAAATTAGATAAGGATAAGAATATCACTTTGTCTATCTCTTTTATAAATACTTCTTTATAGCTTTATTGATTACCAGGTACTATAGTAGTTGCTAGGTTAACAGCACAGACATGTTAATGTTTAAACAACAACTGCACGTTAGCCTGGCTATAGTGTGGAAACGATTGGACCGAGGAGAATTAGGGCAAGGAGACCAGTTAAGAGGGACAAGTAACCCAAGCAAAGCATGAAACTGGTGCAGATGGGGGCAGAGGCATGTGGAGGTAAAATCATGGTGGCACTAACCATGTGACACTGAGGAGGTTGAGCTGATGTACGAGGGAACTTGCTGACATATAACGTCATAACAAGTGTGAGTTGGGATGTGGATCCTAAGCTTAGCATGAATGATGTCTTAGATAAGACCCGTGTATTGGAACCTCATGAGATGGTTCAGGAATAGAGATATGGAGTTTTATGTTACCAGCAATAAATGGTAATGAGGCCTTAGGAATAGATGACATCACTTAGGCATGTGTAAAACAGACAGTAAAAGAACCCTAAAAGGGGGCTGTGAAGCTAGCTGTCCGTAAGAGTGGATTACCTCTGAACGGCACTAAGGAGAGGTGCTGTGAGCAATGTGCAGACCAGAAAGTTCTGCTACTGAGGAGCTCAGGCATGAGTGGGCCTCAGCTTCAGAGGATCCAGGTAAGAAAAGCCTGAAGTGTGCTCGTCCAGTTAGCAGCACCAAAGTCATCTGTGTTCTTGTGGTGAATAAGCAGGTTGTATGGCTTATTGATTGATGTGAGAGATAAGGAAGCAAAGACAGCACAAGAGATCTTTCTATGATCAAAGATACAAGTGGGTGATTCTCAGAGAAGAGCATGAAGAGGAAAAGATAGCTTTGTTCTTCAGCATCGTTGATTTGTTCGTTTCCAGTGGGAACAACTGGGAGTGTTTAAAAAGTGGAGATAGAGAAGGGATAGAACCAGAACGCAGCCCTAGAAAGAGGGTATAGTAAAGGAGGAAAGGTGGCTCTTCCTCTGTAACAAGAAAGGAGTATGTGCTAGGATCAGATGAGGTTAGTGGGATAAGAGAGGATATTGTGTGGTTTGTCACCTTTTTTTACTGTAAGGTGGGAAGGAAGTTTATCTTCATTACAAACAGGGAAGGATGCAGTTTTAGAAGAAATGCAGGTTGAGTTCCTTCCTGGGAGAGATGGAAAAAGGACTAGAGAGATTATCAAGCTGTACAGAAAGTGTGGAGAACCTCTGGGAGTTAGGGCAGTTATGTGATTCTCTGAAGAAGTGCTTGGCACCCTGGATTCAAGGGCAGAGCAGACAGTCATCCACAACTGGGACCTCATCAGGATTAAGATGCAGAAGCAGTAGACAAGGGACACAAGAGTGTTGGAGGGAAAGTGGCTGAAGAGACAAAGTCCACAACCCAGATTCAATAGGTAAGAGAGGAAGTGAGCACACAGAACATGTGACCAAGAATCAAAGAACTGAAATGTTAAGAATAATTCAGAAGAGGTTTCAAAAGATAGGAAGCTACAGAATGCAGCTGCTGGGGTGCAAGCTGCAGTGGGAGTTAGAAAGCGGACGGGTGTTGGATGAATCATCTGCATGCAAAGTCACCTAGGAGAGAAGCAGGACTTAAGCCAGATGTTCTGAGTCAGAGTAAGAAAGACAGAAACACTGCATAGCGGGGTGTACACGTGGTGTCAGAGGACAACTTGTGACAGTCAGTTCTCTTCCATGATGTGAGTTCCAGGGACTGAACTCAGGTAGTGGATCTTGGGTACCTTTACCCACTGATCCATCTCACCATGCCATCAATACAGTGTATTACTAGCCACACTTTCTACAAATACACCCCTAGCTCCTTCCTGCAACCATATAAACTTTCATTGACGTACAAGGCACGTTCTGAAAAGTACACCAACCCGAATTATATAGCCTGTTAGTGTGTAGCACAGAATCAAAAATGAGAACATTTTTAAATACCCACTACCAACTGTGTTTATCTATCTATCTATCTATCTATCTATCTATCTATCTATCTATCTATCTATCTTCATTATCTTAATTGTATGGGCCTCCTTCCTCTGGGTTTTAGCCATAATCACTCAATGCTCACATACCTGATGCATACATGTATGCACAGAGTTTACATATACATGATCACTTTCACTGGGTGATACCAGTATTCCCAGACTATCCCATATACTCCTTTCAGCAGTGTCAGAATTGGGGTTACTCCATAATCTAACCATGTTTTTAAGATGTCACTCTTTTTTAAGCATAGGATTCAAATGGCTAGTATGATCAAGAAACTGTAGTCTGTATATAATATGCTATATTATATTTTCATTTCATTTTTAACCTATTCCTGAATTCTTTTAATTTTCATTTAAATTTTATAAGAAGCCTAATAATTATTAAGCTAAATCTGGAGATTTAAGCAAAATTCACAATTTTACATTATTGATTTTTCCAATTATCAATATGTTATATCCCCCAAGTAATGATTAAAATTATTTTTCTTAACATTATTTTACATATTATGTAAACATTGTTTTACATAATTCCGTATCTGTGGCATATATTTTATTGCACTTTCTTAGCTTCTTGTTTTATTTAGAGCCACCAACACATTTCTGAATCTAGGTGATAACTTGGGCATTCTTGCCTCCTTCTCAATTTCAGATGGAAAATTTTAAATATTTTAAGTGTAGAGTTCACATTAAACTCTTAATGGATATTTTTATAAAAATTTCCATACGAGAAGATGTCATTCAATGTGCGTACTCTTCCATACCATTCTGCCCTTCTCCTTCCCCTCCCCTCTCACCTCTACTTTCATGTCTTGTATACATATATGATATTATGTAAATCTATATTAAAATATAAAGATCTATATAAAATATAAAAACCACAAATGAAAAAATATATGTGATATTTGTCCTTCTGAAACTGGGTTAATTCACTTAACATGACCATCTCCAATTACAATTGTTTCTCTGATAATAACATAACTTTGTTTCAGCCCAAAATTGCCATTTCATACATTTTCTTTATCCATCCTCATGTTATTGCCACCTATTGTGCTTATATAATAATAATATATATTATATATATATATATATATATATATATATATATATATATATCCTTACAATAGTAAACAGTGCTGTAATAAGCATTAATATTCAAGTATCTCTGTGATACAGTGACTTGGAGTCTCTTGGTAAATATTCTACAGAGGTACAGGCAGGCCAAATGTAGCTCTTCTGAGAAACTTCCGTCCCGACTCCCCGGTGGCTGAACTAGTTTGCTTCGAAGCAGCGTTGTATAAGCTTCTGTTCTGTCCAAATCCTCACGAGCAACTATTGCTCCTATTTTCCTGATGGCTGGCATTCTCATAGAGGTAAGATGGAATCTTAGTGTACTGTGATTTGCATTTCTCTGATGGCTAGTGAGGTTGTTGTTGTTGTTAGGGTTTTTATTAATGTGATAAAAGCATGACCAAAAGCACCTTGGGAAGAAAATGATTTATTTCAGCTCACAGTTCCCCATCACAGGCAGTGACTAAAGGAAGTCAGAGTAGGAATTCAAACAAGGAACCTGGACAGGAGCTGGTGCAGATGCCGTCAAGGGGTGCTGCTTACTGTCTTGCTCCTCATGGCTTGCTCAGCCTCTTCTTGTAGCAACCAGGACAACTAGCAGAGGGTGATACTATCTAATGGTCTGTGACATCCCTGATTAATCATCCATCAAGAAAATGCACCACAGCCTTGCCCTAGGGCTGGTGGGGTTTCAATTAAGATTCCCTCTTCCAAAGTGACTCTAGATTGTGTCAAGTTGACACAGAAGTAGTCAACACAGAGGTCGAACTTTTTTTTTTTTTCATGTTTATTGGCCGTTTTCATTCCATCTTTTGAGAACTGTCCATTTCATGGGCCCATTTATTGATTGGGCTGTTCGATTTCTCACTTAGATTTTTGAGCTTGTGTGTGTTAGGTATTAATATTATCATATGTGTAGCTAGCAAAGATTTTGCCCATTCTGCAGGCTGTTTCTTCACTCAAGTAACAATCTCCTTTTGCTGTGTGGAAGCTTTTTGGTTTCATGAAGCCCCATTTGTAGATCCTTGGCATTTTCTCTGAGGCAGCTGGAGTGATATCAGGAAGTGTTAGCCTGTGCCTAATCTCCATGCATTCCCCCTATTTTTTCTTCAACAGTTTAAGAATTCCATATCTCACATTCAGGTCTCTGGTTCATTTGGAGTTGATTTTTGTGCAAGGTGAGAGGGATCCAGTTTCATCCCTCCTGTGTACCCAGGTTGTCTGAAACCATCTGTTGGACAGGCTGCCTTTTCTCCACTGTGTACTCCCTGCCCACCATATCAGTTTCAAAGGAAACGTTTCCTCTTTCCTGAATATACTTGGTGTTTTTAACTTGTTTATTTTCTAATCAGACATACTTATAGTGATTTTAATACAATAAAATGGTCTTTCCTGTTTTTATTTCTTTAATGTGGTTTAATTGCATCGATGTTTCATGCACTAAATCATTTTTTCTCAGTGGAAAAAAATCCAAACTTCGTTATCATACAGTATAGCCAAGAAATGCAAGCTTTCCAGAGGCATGCAGGCAAGACTGCTTCAATATATTGCTGGATTTCATTTGCTAATATTTTGCTTGGGACATTTTCTTCCATATTCATGAAGAAATTGGCCTGTAATCTCCCTGTCTTATAATAGCTTCGTCGCTTAGATATCAAGCATATGTCACCTTCATAAGATAACTCGGGAAGGGAGCTTCTTTTCCTTTTCTGGAGGAGTTTTATGTTTTCCTGGTGTTATTCCTTCTTTAACTGTTTGGGGGAATTAATCAGTGAAGCCATCTGGTTTGGAGTTTTCTTCATGGGAAGAGATTTAATAAAAAAAAAAATGATTTCTTTGATAGAAATGATACTATTCAGCTCTCAATATAATGAGGGCTTCTATGGAGGTCATCTTCCTCCTGGGACCTGGAGTGTTGGTGGCTGCTTTAAAGATTCGATTCTGGTGGGTTTCCACAATGTCGTAAAATGAATGTCCGTGTCCTCCCAAATTCATGTATTGGACCATGAATTCCTCAGTGTGATGGGACTTAAAAGCAGAACAGTTTATTTAGTTGTTTGGTGATTTAGTCATGAAGAAAGGTGTTCATGCTGGGATTACTACCTTACAAGAAGGGCCCCAGAAGCCCCTTTGTCTTGTCTGGAGCGAGGACACAGTAAGAAGCTGTTACTAAGCCAGTCTCTAAGCCAGGAAGAGGGCCTTCAGCAGTCACAACATTCTCTGGAGCTGTTCCTAGACTTCTCACTCTTCTAAATTGTGAGAGACAAATTTCTATTGTTTATCAGCCATCCTGGACTGTAGAGTTTTCATGAAAGTAGCCCAGGTGGTATACCCTAATATATACCTCCACATATTCTATGTGGCTATGTGTATCCTAATATATACCTCCACATATTCTATGTGGCTATGTATATCCTAATATATACCTCCATGTATTCTACGTGGCTATGTGTATCCTAATATATACCTCCACATATTCTATGTGGCTATGTATATCCTAATATATACCTCCATGTATTCTACGTGGCTATGTATATCCTAATATATACCTCCATGTATTCTACGTGGCTATGTGTACCCTAATATATACCTCCACATATTCTATGTGGCTATGTGTATCCTAATATATACCTCCACATATTCTACGTGGCTATCTCCTCTTTGAGACAGGTGGTTTCCTTTAAATCTATGGTTGATTATTTTTCTTTTTCTTTTAAAATTCTTTATTATTTTCCCTTCACATGGCTTCTGCTACATCACTCCCTGTGACTCCACTTCTAGATGTCACCCCCTTCCGCCACATGCCGTCTCTCTGTTAATGCTCTTCCCTCCTTCCCTCCCTCATTTCTGTTTCTCCGTGTTTCATTCTGGATATTTTCTTTCATGAACAATCTTTTTTTTTATTACTTGATATAAATTTTTTATAATTTTTAGAATTTGTTCTTTGAACATTTTATATGTGTACAAAATACATTTTGATTAATGTAAATTCCCCCCTCTTTCTAAAGTTTAACCAAAATATAGTTATGTAGGTTCTCTCTCTCCTCCCTCAAATCCCACCCATGTTCCCCCACTGTCTTTCAGATTCGTGGTCTATTATTCTTTATTGTTATTGCATACATATGCAAGTAAATAATGAGTGCAAACAGCTAGATTGGTTTAGTGTCTCTTGGACTCCCCATGACCAACAACTTGAAAGAGATTTTCTCATTCCTGGGACTGAGTTTTTGTTAAATTGTCTCTTACTCTTAGTGAAAGCCTTATCACCTCCAGTGGTCTATCATCATTTAAACTGTATACATTCATATACAGACATACTTACATATATTTTAGGTAAATATAAGACTGTGTGATTCCTTATAGCTTTCCCGTGCATCCTTAGTGTTATTTATCTCCCCCTCCTGTATCTCTTGTATTAGCCAACCCTGCCCCTTCCATTTTTCCATCTCTCCCTTCATGTTCTCTTCATCTCACCTGTATTACCCTCCAAGTCATTTTCCTAAACCTCCTCCACTGCCATGTGGTGTGTGTGTGTGTGTGTGTGTGTGTGTGTGTGTGTGTGTGTCCCACTGAATTTAACCAGGATGTCCGTGTGATCATGAGCATGGAACTATCAGTAGGAGCCTGGTGGCCCTACTCGGTGGCTGTACAAGAGAAGGTGATTACACACACTCCTAGCCCATCATTAGCCAGTAGTTTAGCAAGGACAGGGAGAGTCCTTCCCTGATCAGTGATTGATTGTTGATCTTGAAGTAGCCCAGGATGGATGCAAACTCACTATCTACCTGCATTGGCCTGCTGAATACTGGGATGATGGGTATTTACCACCATTCTCTAGTTAATTAAAAATATTTTAGCCAGGAATGGTGGCTCACACATGTAATTCCAGGACTTTGGAAGCTAAGCCAGGAGAATCACTTTTTTGAGTTCCAGGCCATTAAAGTACACAGTAAGTTCTAGGCCAAAGAGAAAAGCTCATATACGTAAAATAAATAAATAGGTCTTTAAAAACAAAAAGACTGCACCACCATGCACAACTTATATTTACATTTTTTTTTTAAATCCAGTTACTCTACCAAAACTCTCAAGCTTTCTTGAGCATATTGTTAGAAATTGAACTAAATGTCTGGTGTTTTCATGTCTGGCAATAATATCTGTATTATCTGTGATATTGATCTGTCTTTTATATCTTATAGTTAATTTTTATTTAGTACCAGATATCAAGAATATAACATTTCACATGGATAATAGAAGTCTTTTTTTAAAATGCTATTTCTATCCAGAGAAGATTTTTTTTCTCTTTCTGGTATGCATTTAATTAAGGGCACTAGCAACTCTAATCACAAGTTTCAACCAAGGCCGATGCGCTTTGAAGCTGGGTTTTGTTTCCTGTAAGGATTTGTCTGTTACTAGTACCCTAACTTCTAGAGGATAAATCTTTCAGACCACACCCCAGATCCCTTTGTGGTTCCAGGGCCCTTCCCCCCACCACCCCACCCCATGCACCCTGGGCTTATAGAACCTGCAGTCACCCAGATGTCAAGCCCCTTTCTCCGGGCTTTCTTCTTCTTCTGTCTCTTTGACCTACAACTCACCATTTTCTAACTCTGGTGCCTGCCAGCAGATATTGAATCTGTTTCCATCTTTCTTAAAGGAAACCTTGCTAGATATGAAACTCTATTGAGCTTGGGCATTTGAAGGAGACTGGGCGGCATATAACAGCATCTACCCGATCTCCCCGTAGGTTTTACATGCCTGGGCAGTCTGCCTTTAATCAGGCCAAAGGAGAAAGAATATATGCTCAGGAGAGTCTGAGGAAGCCAGAATGTATGGAGTCAAGAAGGATTAATCAATTCTCTTTCCTTCTTTCTTTTCTTTGGATAGGCTAAGTCAAACTAGGTGATATCTAAGTCCTATGTAATTTGAAATTCTAGGATTCTATTAAATGAAGCTGAACTTCATTTAGGTTAATTTAGAAGTTTAATTAGAACTTAAAGTTTCTCCTGCAGCGATAAGGAGGCTTATCATCCTAAAGAAAACTTCTGGGTTTTAATTTCAGCACAATAGCTCCCACTTGTAAAACACTGAACCAACTTTCATCCATAGTCTGCAATGGAATTGAAACTCTTATGTCCAGAACAAACTACTTGCAATATTATCTGCTAAGAATTTTCGTTTCTGTGAATCACTATACAGTCATACAGTGATGCGGCTTCATCTCTTCGCTATCCTGTATTGTGAGTCTTATTATTTCTTACATATGCTTTGCAGGTTCTGGATCATTTCCTGTTCATCATATTGCCCAGCCTTATGTTCCTGTATTCTTACACATTGTTTTTCTGTCTTCTCTTTTCCCTAACGCCATTTCCCACTTCTCTCCTCTGAGCTATAATTTCCACTGTGGACTGTAGACCTTTTTCTCCATAGCATGGCAAGAGGAGGCGGTATCAGTAGGCTCTCTTCTGCATTCTCCTTTATTGAATATTTGTTCAGCCATTGGCTTTCATTGAACCCCAGTTCTCTCGAGGGCACCCCGCTTCTCCTGTAGCCTTCAGTTTCCTCCTCATCTCAAACTGTCACGTCAAGCTCATGACTCCTTCGCAATTTAAAACTCACCAGCTGCTTACAGCCCTGGGTAATCTACCCCTGATCGTCTTACCCAAGTACTCCAGTACTCAGATACTGTCTGTTCTCACAGCAGGGATGAAAACCACAGTATTGAGGCTTCCTTCAATGTAATGACCACAAAGCCCAAAGATAACCAAGCTGCCGACCCATGCTGTTCCACTTTCCTATTGAATTCACTTTGCTGGCTCCATGGGAGATATTGGACATCTTCTTCTTTCATGACCCAGGCCCCTCTCCCCTCACTCGTATCTCAGGGTAGGAGCAGATGTCATGTGAAGAGAGTCACCTCACCTCTTTGTAGCATCAGTTCCAGAACTGACATTCTCTGTCATTGCTTCTGTTGCAGAAGGAAAGAGGACCTACCACCTCCCAGTACTGCCAGCCTGTTCTTTCTCTGAATCCTAAATGCTATTCGGATGTGAGTCTTTATGTGACAGCGTGTGTCTCTGACGTAGGATCTTTCATTATTTAGCTCCTATATTGAGGAACTTACCTATTACAGGTTATGAACACACACAGTTCATAGACATAAGTTTCATAAGTATTTGAAAAGATACTCAAGCTAATTTATAAAACTGTACAAAATAAAACTACACCAAAATGCCATTTTTATCTTACTATACTAGCAAAAATACAACAGTCTGAAACATGTTGTACATGAGAAAGGAACACTGTTTAATCCAGGCTGCCTTCCTCCAGTGCTCTAGGATTGAACCCAGGGCCTTGGTCATGCTGGGTAAGTGTTCTACCCTGAGCCTTCATTCTGGAAGGGTCAGTTTCATGTTGCACTGCTTGGGGCAGGGGGAGGGTGGGGTGTGGGGCGGGAAGGGACTTGCAGCTTTACTGAACGCAGTTTGATACTGTGTAGCAAAGTTGTCAGGTGCACTGTAGACTTGGACCTCAGTCCCCTCTCTCAAGTTCATTCTGTATTAGACTGCGCATCTTAGTGACCCGAGACTTGGCTGTGTACTCTTCCTGAGGGTAGTTCTGTCCAGTTCCTGGCCATTAAATACCCCTTTGTAAACTACTGACCCTGAATTTAGTCCTTGAGCTCAGAAACTCCTCTGGCTATAGACCTGTGGCTACAGATTCTGACTCTCCTCTCAGGGTGCCCTGATGCTGCCAGTACACTAGCTGGGAGAAGACTGGGTGACATCTGGAAGGGGTGGGGTCCACAGTCGTCCTGGGCATCAGATGCTGATGTACACCTGGCCAAGGAAGGTGAAGCAGGGTCTGGGACAAAGAGAATCCAGATCCAGTTGGCTTTCTGAGATGATCTTAGCCGTGGTGACTTCTTTATTGGGGGTGAGTTTGAGTTGAACAAACACTTTACTTGGGGTAAACCAAGGGTTATATAGTTTTGGGGGTGAGAATATCCAGAGTGGCAAAAGATCGTTGGCTGAAAGCTGAGATGCCTCATTTGTAGGGAGAGGTGCTCAGGTGCTGTGCTTCGTGACTGACTACTTGTGACCATGTGGTTGCAGGATCCAAGGCAGGCACAGAAACAGGTAAGGACTTAACCCTACTCCTGCTGGTCTCAGGATAAGATTCTAATCTTAAGTTCTGAGATTTTCATGGTTTGGACATACTCAACCTTGCCCATCCCATGCCATTTCCTCGGGTGTCAGGGTCCACATGCCTTACACAGGCCAGTCTATTTACACAGCCTATGTGTTGGGTTGATCGTACTTCAAACTTACTATAGCCCAAATAAGATGTATTTTCCGTCTCCCCATCTGTCCCCCCCAATGTCTATGTTCTCCCCTGCTCTCCCTCCCCCAACCTTTGATTTTACTTAATCGAACAATTTTGTGTATTCCTTGAATTCTCTCTGTCTTTTGGCAAATAGCCAGTGTTCTTAGCCCTTGACTTTACACCACTTTCAGCATTGCTGCTCAAGGATGTTGACCTTGCCTACGTTCTCTGGTTTCTACTCCAACCTTCTCTCTTGCACTGGAGCCAACAGTAGAGTGCTTCTCACCATGGTTCCTGCACCATCTCTCCCTTCCTTTGAGGTTTCTAGCTCCTTCCCCATTCAAGGTGACCTTCTATCTGTGACTTCCATCTTGTATTAGCACTTTGAACAATATCCTGCAAACGCTAATTAAGCTCTTAAGTGACAACGTGGGGTGCTATGTAGGACTGAGATTTTGAAACATAGCTGCAAAGAGAATGGAGTGCCATATCTCGTATCTGCCGATTAGCCTTGAGGAACATTATTGTTGGCCACTTTATGGCAAAATATAGTGTAGCTAACACAGAAGCACAGCAAGAATAAGGTGTTCTTAAAAGGTACCATCTACCTGCTGTGGTAAACCCCAAGTATCATCCTTCTAGTAATGGATAACAGTCACTCCGTCAGGTGCTGGAATGCTGGGTTTCACAGCAGTAAAACCTTAACTAAGACACTCTCCAAGTCAGAGGCTATTTTTAAATATTTACTAAATAGCATAAATGATGACATGTGATTTATAATTATTTTTGAAATTCCCATCTACCAGGAAATCAGGCAGAGCCTAGCTGTGTCCTCTACCTAGGGCTTTTCACTGGGCATGAAGTCGTCCAAGAATTATCTGGGAAGGGGCTGGAGAGATGACTCAGCCATTAAGGGCTAGGCACATAACCAAAACTCTAAGAATTATTTAGAAAGAGCCACTTTCTAGCTCATTCATTCATGTAGTTGTTTGATTGTTGGTAGAATTCAGTTTCTCCCTGTCTGTCAAAATGGAGCCTCCCTTTTTTCTTTGCCATGTGGCTTATCCATGTGATATCTCAGAACATGGTCACTTGCTGAAGTAGATGGCAGATGAAGTAGATGGCAGAGCAAGCAGGGGAGAATGCCAGCAAACGAGAAAGTGTGCCATTAACAGCCTAGGTAACAGCTTTGTCCCATGTCATGGAAGTGGCATCTCTTCACATGCTCAACCCCATTGAAACAAGTCACTAAGTCTGACTCACCTACACACAAGACTGGATTACACAGAGAAGTAAATTATTGAGTCAGTTTGGAAAGTTTCCTACCAGGTCTTAATGGCTTTGTTGAGTTATTTAAGGTCAGGCATCGGAGCACATGCCAGTAATTTTAGTACTCAAGAGGCAGAGGCAAAAAAATCATAAGTTCAAGGACAGACTGGGCTATATAGCAAGAATGTCTGAAAAGAAAAGAAAATTACTTGCATTAAACATCATGTTTGATAAGAAATGACAGGTCAGAGGTAGAGAGATGGCTCAATGGTTAAGAACATTTACTGTTCTTGTGGAGGACTTGAGTTCCCAGCACCTAAATCAGACAGCTCACAGTACTCTTGTAGCTCCAGCTCCAAAGGTTCCAATGCCATCTTCTTGCCTCCTCTGGAACACACTAAACACGCACGCACGCATGCGCGCACGCGCGCACGCACGCATGCTGGGGGGATAAAAAGAGAGAAAGAAAAAAAACAGTTCATTTTGTCTTGAAACAAAAACAAATGCTAACACATAATTTAGCACCTGCATCGCTCATATTTTTTAAAAAATTATTTCCAGATAGTTACACTGTAATAATTAATGACCTTCTGAGAACTCAAAGACCCAAATACAAGGGAGTGCATTGCAGCAGCTTAATCAATGTTTAGTGTTGATAGAATGTAAAATCGAAGCACCAAGGGTAGAAATAAAATTGCCTTTCTGCAGAAAGATCTTCAACAACTGAAAAACAGCTCTGTAAAACTGGAGGACAGCTTGGTGATTTAGAAAATAGAAACTGCAGAATTATTCTGTAGATCGTAGTTACGTCTCCAGTGTTCACTGCCTTGTCTGCTTCAGAGTCCAAAGGGAAGGGCAACCGAAAGGGACTCAGATTAGTGGGTTTGCTCTGGCCCTGAGCCACTCTGGTTTGAGACTATTGACTAAGTATATCCTGATCTAAAAATAAACCTTCTGTGCTCTTATTTTCAAGTAAGTTTCCTTCTCCATATCCAAACCAGGATACAGACATGAAGTTACCAGTTTCTATCTGGGCTTATTTGATGACTTCTTTAATGAATGGGTTTTGATGTTGTATATGATAAAAAACGATGCATTATAGCCAAGGGATTATTATTGCTTTAAAACAACACAATCCAGTTACTCACCTGAGCAAACCCGAGTTACATCAGGAATGCTAATTGGGCATGCATGGAACTAGAGATCAATGATCCCTTTAAGAGACCCTTTTAGATATCTGCCCTACGCCTAAGAAATGCCTTAACCTAGCAGTTGGTTATCATGATATGCCTTGCCAGTAAAAGCTGTGGTATCTCGTAGTTTCTTTAGACTAGTTTGAGGTCTGCTGATAAGAATGAAGATGATGACAACCTGAATGAGACCCGAGGCGGAACTGCGAAGGCCATGAGTTTCAGAATTAGATGTTGGTCTTTTACTGCCTTTTGCTGGCTGTGTGGTGTCAGTGGTGCTTAGCTTCCTTGGAAAGTTAGTGTCCTCCAATACAAGAGGGAAGAGATGACAAAGGTGACGATAGTGGTGATGGACGCAGACAACTCTTAGGAAGCACTCACTAAATAACAATGGTTATTTGTGTATCAATGCACTTCTGTTCTCATTTCATCATACCACATTACTACACAGTAACAGATGAGGTATAAATATGATCTTAGCCAATATATGTGTGTGTCAGAGACTACTTTCAGCCATAGTCATCCTTTGATGTGTCTTATGGATTATGTATTTGCATACACATATATTTGCACACATATGCATTTGTGCACACAAAGGACATATTATTAACTGCCAAGCAATGTGCTTTGCATGCATTTCTCTCATTTCATCCTCAAAACAGCCCTGTGATAAAGATTATAGTAGAAAATTCTCACAGAAACAGAGAACAAGAGAGAGACAGGAAGTTTTCACATGATAACAACACTGTTTCCAGCTTCACCTCTGCTTACCTGAGAACCAGTCACAGATTTAGCTGATTCTAACTTAGCTCTTCTAGTGTAGAGGTTGTGGAGGTTGATTCAGCCCCCTCCTCCCACAGATGGCTGGTGCTGTTTCACCTCCAAGACCTTGTGGTTCTTCCTCACTGCAGAACCTGTGTGTGTCGATTCCAGTCTTAATGCCTTGTCTTCCAACTTACTTACCTGGGGTGAGGAGGCTTGAACTCTTAGATCTAATTTTTGTCTTTGAGTATTTTTTGACAGAAAGAGCATTGGTAATTGCTTTTATTAGGCAGATTTGGTTCTGCGTGTCACAGTAGCTGAGAGCAAATGTCGGGAGTAAACCCAGTATCGCTGGATACAATCTTTCTGTTTACTTTTCTGGGCTTTTTTTTTTTTTTTCTACACGAATTCAGATTCTCTGTAGGTTTTTTTCATTATATGTAGTTAACAATCTGAATGACACATTCTTTATAATACCACAATAATTCTGTCCATTACATCACTTAATTTATAGGAGTCCTAACACCAAAATCGATAAACATTATTTCTAAAATGTCAAGAGTGTTAATGGTGTGATTAAAAAGGAAAAAGATTCTATAGTTTCTCTGCACAGAACCCGTTGATATACTGTTGTTGAGACACACCTAACTGAAGCCGCAATATGGGAGATTTAAATCATTAAGACTCTGTCAACTTTAAAAATGTGTGTCGGGAGCTATTTTTAGCTTCACGGATCTTTTGTGCCATATTGTGGAATTCTGTTAGCAGAGAAAGGGAGAGACTACATGTCTCAGAGAAGATTGTTTCAGGTTGTTTTGAGACATATCAACAGTTGCTAAGGAACCATCTCTAATGCTTCTGGGAAATTCTGTAATACTTCCCTTAGAAATTGGGAGAGATTTTTTTTTTTTTTTTTTTTTTTTATAGAGCAAATCTCCTTGGACAGGGAAAGCATATAACGGGTAATATTAGGGAACAGTTTCAAACTGGAAAAATTATTTTAAAGTTTCCTAGAAGATTGAGTTTAAATGGGGCTTCCTAGCACCATATAATCTCCTTACAGAATCCTGGAAGCTTTCATTTACATCTGATTTTAGAACAAGTAGCATTTTAAAATCTGGTCACATTTCAGTTTATTTTCCATGATTGATGCTTTAAAATGGAGATTAGCACTTCTTTTCGCATGGAGAATTAATTAGCATGCTAGCGTGGTGGTTTCACTGATTTTCTTCCCCTTTAGTGAAAAGCTATCTTAGTAGTAAACATTTTATAGGCACTGATTGTTTGCTAGACCCTGCCAGACACAGTCTTGATACCTAATGGTCCTGCGGTGTGAATGGTCCCTTCTTTTCATGTGGCATGGAGAAGGTGAAAGACATTCACTAGCCAGCTTTCTGAAGGCTTATGAAGCTAGGGGAGTTAGGTTAGCAGCCTGACTAACTTATTCAACTCCCGTGAATGATCCTTGTGAAAACGGTTGAACCAGTGTCTGGCAACACCTTCACTTCCATTATGGCTCATCCCCTGGCCAGACAGGAAGCTATCCTTTCATGGGATCACTGCTTTGAGTCAAAAATAGTTTTAACTAAAATGTTTGATCTACAGATGTTATTACTTCTGGAGTTACTTAAACTATAGAGTAGAAATTATTAATTTTTTCTTTATTTCTCATTCACAAGCACTAAATGTGCACCTAGTATGAGAACGTTGTTACAGTTACCACTAAGGATCTGGTACAGTTAACACAGCCTTAGTCTTCAAAGGACTTTAGTATAACAGGACTGCTGCTCCATACACAAGCAGCTGCAAAAGAATGGGCTGAGGTTATAACTATCGCAGAGCCATCAGGGATGGTGCAGGCTGAGCAAGCAGCCCCCTGCCGCACACACCTTCTTCCACCTGAGTTCTCAGTTCTCTCTTGGTCCTTATAGACATCATGCTGTTGTTCACAATATCATACCTTTGCTCCCATGGCTCTGTCTCAACCATGCCTCCTAGCTACCAGAGTTTTCCAGCATCTATGACCCTTTGGGCTCTTTTTATATTTCTGTATTTCTTAGTTTAGCATGCCTGAATAGAAGCTGCTACGGGCTATGTCTCCTACCAGAATACAACGTCCTCTCGTGGAGTAGATGGTGTACTTCGTTTTGCTTTGTGTAGCATGTGTAAGTATCTGCCTAAGCAAAGCTGATAAAAATACTCATTGGCATAGCCAGTCAGACTAAAACTACACGGGTCCATATTTTGGCCTTCAGACTGGAGATCATATGCCAAGTACAATGGTAAGTTAGAAGATGCCTGGATGTTAGTCATTGTGGAAATAGAAAAACCCAGACAGATCCTGGTATCGCCACTTTCTGTTCATACAAAAGCTTTTCCCACAGCTAAAGAAGCCAACAATGTGGAATCAAACCATTTAACGGCACCCAGATTCTCCAGCAAAGTAGTTCAAGGACCTGGTGTTGACAGCATCACTTGTGGGCATGAAAGATATGTTTAAAGTAAATAAAAATAATAATGGCAGCAAACAAATGCTAAATACCAAATGGATGATTTGGCAGTTATGTGATAGAAGAATATTAAAAAAGATATAAAAGCCACAGCCCTTGGGTAGATTATTGCAAACTCAGCATTAGTTTGCAGTCTGAAGCCTGACTTTGCACTCCAGTCAGAATACCAACCAAAAGACTAGTCTTCTAGTGACTGAGTTAACAAAGGAGCTTGTGTTAGAGGTTCACTAAAGGACATGACTGAAGTGGGGCCAAACTGTGACATTGATTAGTGCACTTCTGCCTACATTATAAACCCAGGAGTCATCCAAGATGACCAGACCAAACTGTGACGTTGATTAGTACATTTCTGCCTACATTATAAACTGTGACGTTGATTAGTGCATTTCTGCCTACATTATAAACTGTGACGTTGATTAGTGCATTTCTACCTACATTATAAACCCAGGCGTCACCCAAGATGACCAGTAACTTCTCAGCTATGCCTTAGAAAGCTCAGCTGAATGGTTGTGGTTTTGTGCTTAGATTGGTTGCTTTCTCTGTATGATAAACAGTCTCTGTAATATAAAACAGTAGCATGTAACTTGCTATGGTGTCTCATGCCTGAAATCCCATCATGTAGAAAGCCAAAGCAGGGGGATATCCAGAAGTTTGAGGTCAAACTGAATTTCATAATGAATTCCAGTACAGTCTGGGCTACAGAATTAGACTTGCATGGAGCACAATACACTGTGGAAGCACAACTCATTCATTGCACATAAAGAAGAAAACCTAGAAACCTCCTCCTCTTCTTCCTCTTCCTCCTCCTTCTCCTTCTTTTTCTCTTCCTCCTCTTTCTCTTCCTGTTCTTCCTCATCCTCCTCCTCTTCCTCCTCTTTTTCTTCCTCCTCTTCCTCCTCCTCCTCCTCCTCCTCCTCCTCCTCCTCCTCCTCCTCCA
>JANHMN010000014.1:14017807-14053834 GCA_030674055.1 Rhabdomys pumilio | reverse complement strand
CTCCTCCTCCTCCTCCTCCTCCTCCTCCTCCTTCTCCTCTTCCTTCTTCTGCTTCATGTCCTCTTCTACTTCTTTTTTGAGACAGGGTTTCTCTGACGTCCTGGAATTCACTCCATGGACTAGGCTGCCCTCAGATTAGAGATCTGCCTGCCTCTGCCTCCTGACTGCTAGGATTAGATGAATCCTGCCTATCACAACACACTTTTGAAGTCGTGGTAAATGTTTGACAACATATGGAAAGATAGGGTGTAACGAATGATCCTTCAACTCTCAGTTTAGGAATAAGGACATTTTAAAGCCAAAACTGGGGTTTGGAGAGATGGGTCAGAGGTTAAGAGCACTGGCTGCTCTAACAGAGGTCCTGGGTTCAGTTCCCAGCATCCACATAGTGGCTCACAACTCTCTGTGAGTCCAGTTCCAGAAGGTAGGCTGCCCTCTTCTGGGTTCCCTAAGTATTGCAGGCATACAATGCAGGCATAATATTCATACACATAAAATAAAAATAAATAAAACTAAGACTGTCTTGGTCTAATACTAGATCATCAAACATGGATCAAGAAGAAGATACTGAGCCTTTCTATGCCTCAGTTTCTTTACCTGTAAAATGCATTAAGACTGCAGATCTCACCAAGTTGCTTTATGAACTAATAACATTTTGAATAGTTCTTAGCACATAGTGTGTAGTCACAGAGTGCATATTAGTTGTTACTGATATTAATGATCTTACTTCAGGTTGATAACAAACCTAGTATTCATTAAATAAATTGTTACTAATATTAGTGATCTTACTTCAGGTTGATAATGAACCTAGTATTCATTAAATCATTTGCCAGATTTAAAATTAACTCTGTTATATAGTTTGTGAAGGAGTTATAATGTTATATTTATATAGAGATCCATGGCTTTTATCCCATGAAGCAGTCATCATTTGGTGGGCCACCTGGCAGTGATCAGAGTTTTATAGAAATATACCACTAAGGTTAATAACTACCCAAGCGGGCTCTCGGGAGTGGAAGACTTGGGATCTCAGAGGCACACTGACTGCAGTCACACAGTCAGGCCATGCCGTTCTTTTAGGTTTCAGAGAAAACAAGTGTCCTGCTTAAGGAGTTTAGCCACACCATCTCTGATACGGTCCTCAGAATGCTGCTGCTTTGTGTATGCCATACACTTCGTTTTGACAGGGCATTTAAGTCTGTTAGGCGTGTTGGAGGATTAGAAAGCCCTCCGCAGTCAGGCTGTGTGCAATCAGGCTGTGTGCAGTCAGGCTGTGTGCAGTCAGGCTGTGTGCAGAAATTTATAAACAGCTTGTTTTACTCTGTAAAGAGCCAGTGGTGAGAGTTCTAGATGCAGACCAGAGATAGCAGACACATCTGCAGTGACTAATAACACCAAACAAGGCCACACTCATATACTGTTATCACCCACTCTCTGGTTGTGTTTCTTGTTTGTTTGTTTTTTTTTTTTAGATGCCCTTTGTTGCCTCCAAAGATTGAAATTGCACTATAAGCACGGAGGTTAGGTCAGATAAGAATGCATCCAGTCTACTGTATGCAGATGGCAAAAGAAAGTTATTAGTTGGAATATAAATAATCTTATTACATACTGTCTGCATGCCAGTGTCTGCACACTTGTGGCTTGTCACCAGAATGACAAATGACAGCGCTTAGGCTGTCGCTAAGTTGTGCGACACATTGGTCATGTTATCAGTCCCTAGGCAGAGAGAGATTTTCTGAAATTTCTATGGATCATCCCTGGATGTGAGAGATAAGTTTCATCATCTAGTCCCATCATATCTTGCAGTCAGTCATCAGTAACTAACAAATAGAGATTTTCGGAATTGGTATAAGAGGCTCCGTGAGGGACAGCACTGTTCGGGGAACAGAAAGCTATAGCGTGAGCTCCTTTCTCCAAAGATGGGCAATAGCACATAGATGACACCAAAGAATTGGTTGATAATAATATGATAGTATTGGCAATAGTTACACACAATTGGGCTGCAGAGATAGCTCACCAGTTTAGAGCTTGTACCACTCTTGCAGAGGACCCTAGTTCAAGGCCCAGCACCCATGTTGAACAGCTTACAAATTCTCTGTAACTCCACCTCCAGAGAGATCCAATGTTTCTGGCTCCTAAGAATACATGCGCTCACATGCACGCGTCCACACACATAATCTTAAATAATAAAAAATATTTTAAAAATACTACATAAGACCACAATAAAATCTTTATAGCTTTACACAGTAGTACATGGTAAAGTCATAGACACTGATAGAGATTATAAAGAGAGATGTTCTTAAAATGGGCTTTTTAAATTTTCTTTATTTTTAGTCTGTGTATGGGTGCTGTGCCTGCCTATGTGCGTATGTGTGCAGTGCCTGCAGAGTCCAGAAGAGGGTGTGGGATCTCCTGGAGCTGGCATTTGAGTGACTGTGTGCATCCTAGGAAGCAAACCCAGGTCCTTAGGGAGAGCAACCAGTGCTCTTAACTGCTGAGAAATTTCTCCAGCACCTAAATATGTGTTTAGTGTAATTAGAACCCAGCACTTCCTGTCTTCCTTTTTCTCCCTTTTCTCCTTCTAGTCCTACCCAGTCACCCTCCTTTGAACCACTCCTGTGTCCCCTACTCTCCAGTTGATAGCTTCTTTTATTATTGTTGTGCACATATAATGCGTACGTATGTATGTGTTTGTCTAAATAATACAGTTTAGTAAGATCAATTTTGTTTATATATACATATATAAACAAAATTGATATATATATATTGCTTCAGTACTGGCCTCTCTGTACTGGATAACCAATAAGGGTTCTCATCCCTGGGACAGGCTACTTTTCCTCCTCGAATACATTAATTGACGGTAGTTAAAAGAGTCTTTATTGTGAGCTGAAATGGAGAGAATTTTTTTCAGACAGAAAAACCAGCGCAGCTGTAAGGAAATGCTAGCAAGCCATAACGGTTGCAGAGAGCAAACCATGTTAGGAATATATAGTGTGGGCACAGCCAGCCTTCTGTAACTGGGACAGCATACCTGTGAGGGTGAGCAGCAGCTCAGATATTACTTGACCCAGAATAACCACAGGTTGGGAGAATATGAGCAACACAAGAACCTTTGTTGTTGTGTTTGCCAGCAGATATTTAGGGCGTAGATTATGCCCTGGCATGTGGTAGGTACACAGTGAGACCTTCATCCTCTTCTGTGATTAGGCATACTCTAGAAGACAGGTTGGGAAAATTGTCTGGACCAAGTTACAGGAAAACCAGAGAGCTTTGCAGTTGAAACTTTATCATATAGGTATAGATTTTTATACAGGCAAAACCCAAATACAGTAATCAGGCATTATCGTGTGACCCATAACTCTGATTGGTTGTTGAAAGAGATTATTTTCCCAAAAAGGTTGAGCAAGAGATGACATCAAGTTAGTATTTGAGTTTCTGTATTGAACGAAAAGGGAGCAAATGTAGAACCCGAAGCAAAGACGGCTGGAGGAGAGATGCCTGCCAGGGTCCATTTTGGGACTGTCTTCTAATAGGTGGAAAGAAATGGGGGTGTTTGGTGGAAGCTGCGCTTGGGTGGGGGGGACACTGGAAGATGCTTTGGAGAAGTAAGGGGGTGAGAGCAATGAAGTGAAAGTAGATTCCAAAAATGTCCTTCAGTGAAGGTGAACTTCTGAGCCTCTGAAGGCTTTCATGTGAGATGCTCTTCCTGTCACCATGGGGAGTTGGTGTTTCCGGAGGTCTTGACTAGACAGAATGGGTTGCTCACCTTCCTTGAGTTAAAGAAAAAGATCTGTGTCTGTTGTAAATTGTGAAACTAAAGGAATGTGAAGGTTAGATTTTTCAAAATTACATGGTTTAAACTTTTTGTATACAAACTGATATTTCTACAAATATTTGGGTGTCACCACATGGCAGATATGCAGATATTTAGTCAACTGACAAAATAACTGAGCCTTGTACTTGTGCAATATGAAAAAGTACCAAGTAAAAAAGTTCCGAGGTTTGTGAATTCAAGAAATAGACTTCCTCGTTGCCAGTGCAAAGTAGTGTGGCTAGATCATATTAGAAGGAGAATGTTGTAATCTTAAAAACTAACATTCCAGCTGACAGTTTCAGTGCCCCTCAGCTAATGCAGACTTGAGAGCCATAGCATTCATTAGAGAAGCTTTTCTGCTCACACTTGCCTATGGTCATGTGAAGCAGCAGGGGAGACAAACATCCTGGTTTTAAATTGACTCCACCCAGATGTTTGTGAACCTCCACATCTGGAAGGCAGTACGAAGAAGGCATTGTGGAAAGGAGATGCTTTCTTATAAAAGCACTGTGCTTTTCAAGCAGATTCCAAATTAGCCAGCTGTTGCTTCCTAGACGTGCCACAAGAGTCTAGAACCAGTGACCTTGGCTTCTCTGTTGATTGGGAAGATGTGGTAGCTGTAACGCTGGGCACAGTCTCCATCTCCTTAGCTTATGCCAGTCTGTCACAGCTAGGCACCTTCTCTGCCTGTCTCCACAGCAGCAGGTATAAAGTCTCTACAGTGTGGTGGATGGCTCTCTGGCGGTCTCTGGTGGTGGATGTTCTACATGCTTCCAGGAGGAACAGCCCAAGACTACTGACTCTATTAGAGAAAATTTGAAAAACATAATAAATAAATATAAATAAATAAATAACACATATACTAAAGTTTCCTGTTGTGAACCTAAGTGCAGTTTTAACCTGTAGCTATAGCTCTGAAGCTTCACAGTATTACAGACAATGTGCACGAGCATCTGAGAGTGAGTGTGAGCATAACCTGTAACACTGTTTCTTGGTTGAAGGGAAGGAATGAATCATCTAAAGTCATTCATGGCGTGTGTGCATGCGTGTTTAAGCTCTCAGAGATCATATGTCTCTAATGTTTTTCACGGCACTTTTCAGCATGTGTTGGCATATTTGTGGGTTTTCTTATTGTGCTGTTAGTATTTAGATTGCCAGTCAGCCTTCAACCTGAGCATTAAATCTTTTCATTATTATAGTCATTGGTGTCCACATTTCCAGCTTACAATCTTCCATGAACAGATGAATTGGAGATATTGATTTGTTATATTAAAGAGAGCTAATGTGTATGTTTCCATGCATATATTAGCATACTGCATCCGAGATCATGTCTCATCTCTTCCCTATTTTTTTTTCATTTTAATTCTTGATAGACCGTGTATAATCAGTGAAATAAACATCATCCATTAGTGAGCTTGGTCTTCCCTGAAGTATTAGCATTCTAAACAATCCTATTACCAAAGCATTATTTTGATAGTTTATTAAAAGTCCTGCAGCTCTCACATTGCTATAGTCAAACACAGCTTTATGCAATTAAAGTTATAATAGGAACTTTATTACAATGATATATAACTTGTATCATCCTAATAAAAGTTTCTGTACACAGTGATGCTTTAATAACGCTGTTTCTGTAGCACTGCTTCCTTAGTAATGGGGCTTCTCTCATGGCAACTTCATTATGAGGAAGTGATCTCAGTAATAGAAATGCAAATTTGGAGAGGAGCGTTGTGTGCACGGCTCCATTATTGACCCGCTGTCTTCTCATGCATTGCATATCATCATTGTAAGCCAACCATGTAGATTATGGTTACGATTACAGCCATGCTGTTACGGCTTAGCGTTCATGTCATTCATTCCAGGGCGACTCTGACTGCCATTTTAAGATGAAATTCAGGGGTTAAAATGATTTAAATTTTGATTAAAATTAGTTTCAAAAGCATTAAAAATGACTTACAAAACTTTCTCTAATTTCTATAGTATCATAGATAGAGTGGACATTGGCACTTAAACTGAGGTGTTCCCTTGATGTTTGCACCGCCTTTTCAATAGATTTAAGAGAATAACACTTTAAGGGAGATAATTTCTGTATCTCCTACTTTCATAGATACTCTCTCACAAACCTGACTGTGAGAGACTTGAAGTAGAGATTGTCCCTTCCAACCTCCCCTCCTCGCACCCTTTAGCCTTTGCTCATACCAGGGCACTGAACAAACAGAGTAACTTGGCAACTTCATTTATGACACCCCATGTTCCAGATTCTATTTCCACACATAAGAGAGCAGAGGAGGTAGGTCAGTGCCTCGGGTATGGAGACAGAGAGTCACCGAGAAGTCATCTAAGCTTTCTTCTCCTTATTCTACATCTATAAGATGGGATGATAATAGTAGAATATTGGTGGTATATACACACGAAAAACTACTACACAGAAACTATTGATGTGCTGGTGAAAATATATACTAATACTTATGTATGCTATATAAGACTGTTACTTATAATTTCAAAATTTACTTTTGCTTTGTATGGTTTCTCATTTATTAAAATCTAAATATTTTTGTTATTTCAATCAGCTAATACCAATGACAATTTTTAATGAGAATTAAATCAGATACCCAATGTAGTATTTTCTGAAAAAAATCACAGAGAAATATAAAACTCTGTTCTCCATATATATCTATCTTTAGCTTTACATAAAGATCAATAAAATGATTTTAAGTGTGAAATATACATTATGATAAAAAGCAGGGTGGAACTATGACAGAAAGAAAACTAAACTATCCACGTGTTCTATGTTTTTCAGTGAATGATGGTGGGTGTTTATTCTCATGTAAGAGTTATACAATAGTTTCAGTTATGAGCATCAGTCTGTACACTGAAAAGTACACTGAAAATGACATGTATATAGTGTTTAGGTACATATAAACAAAAACTCTCGAAAAGTGAAGATATAAGTGATAACAGACATGAAATTATCTTTATAATTTATGTTTCTCTGAGTACGCACTTTGCTTGCAAACAATAGTTTGTTTCTTTGTTTCTTTGTTTATTTTACAAGTTTGGAAGCTGTATAGATCATACAATTTTGAAATTCTCAGCTTTGGGTAGACTTCCTTCACTGACACATCTCTGTCTTCTCTGAGTAGACTACACATGCTCCTGTGTAGGTAGGAACTTGGGAAGGAGCCCTGGCATCTAGGGGTCTTGGTTTTATTAGCAGGACAGGCTGGCTGAGCCCATCCCTGCCCTGTGGCTGAAGTGGAGAGATCTAGAGCTTGCATGCTGCTCTCAGTGTGACCACAGGACTCCCAGGGGCAAGCCAGCTAGAACAAGAAAAACTAAATTGGCTTTTATGGAGAACATCCCAGGAATTAATTATTTTGTACTTAGAAAACTAAATAAAAGAAAATATGTGTGTCTTAAAGCGTGTTTACTGCTAATTACATTTATATGAGTCTGGCATGCACACATTTGTTTTCATTTCTGTTTCATAATGTGCTTCATGTTGGAAGTTTGGATGTCACCTTGTTTCATATCAGCATATCAAATAGACAGTTCTGTAGATTGATATCTAGGCTTAATATTCCTGTTTTGATTTTTTGTTACATTTCAGTTTTTATTATTGGGGGGTCGGGCTGTCAGGGGACACCTGGTTGGAGTCAGTTCTCGCCTTGCACTGTGTAGTCCCGGGGATCGAACTCAAGCGGTCATGCTTGTTGGCAGGCTCCTTTAGCCACTGACCCATCTCACCAGCCACTCCCTTGACATTCCTCCTCAGACCCTTTGCAGGGTAAATAGAGTTTTTCTGAGTTAACACGCTTGCCATATTTATACCAATCAGTGTAGGAACTCAGGCAAATATGAGCTTTAGTTAATTTGATTTTCTATGGCCTATTTCCTTGGCCCTTTGAGACTCAACTGGCAGCTTGTAAGAGACTCATGTCAGAAAACGCCAGCCTGTTCTTAGAAACTAGACCTTGAAACATGCTACTTTTGAAAAGTCACTGACTCTTGCCCTGTCCAGTCAGCAAAAGTACCATACTTCATATATTTACAAGTGTTCTGGACAGTCAAGCCCAGCCCAAACACGACCCTTCTCCCTATGTTAGTTTGCACCAAGTCAGTTATTTCTCGGTTTGTTTCCTGTGGTTAGGTCAAAAGTGGCCCAAAGCCTAAGCTAGTTGCCTAGGACTTTGTACAAGATTCTATGTGCTGTTTATATGAAATATTTCAAAGTTGCAATATTAAGACAGTGTTACTTTAAAATAGGGATTGGAATGAAGTTTGTATTGGGGCAACAAAAGTTAACTGAGTCTTCTTTCGAAAGGAAGGCAATATAAACCTTACTACTGTCGTAACATAGTCAGAAATGTGTTAAACCAAAAGGAAGAGTATATAGAGAGTATATGTGCACAGTGTGTGATCGTGTAAAACTGGAAAACCATCCAAACGTTTCATTGTGGTATAATGTTTACACTGTTATTTATTAACAAGATGGAATAGTATGTAGGAGAAGTTGCAATGACCATTCACAATAAAGAATAATATATATGTGAAATAATATTAAGAAGTAGGATATTTTAGTCACAAACGTATTCATTGGCTATGTACATAACTATTACAGACCAGTAGGTAGATCGGTAAAGATGATACCTTTTTACATATCAATAAGTTCTGAGCAGAATTTAGCCTCCGACAGAGAGGCGGGGAGAAAGCTGAAGGACTCCTGAGTCTAAAGCTGCATGGAACTTGACTGTTGTGTTTGGAAGGAGAAAAGAATGGTCAGCTTAGCTTGAGCCTCTGTGTCAGGCTCCATCTCATGGGCATACACAGAGCCCTGTCTTTCCTGTATCCGTCTTCTTGCAGGACCCTAAACTCTCCTGGGTTTCTAGGCTTCCTTATCTGGAAAGCCCAATGAAACCATAAATATAAAAATCAGTTCTTAAAATTCAACAGAGGTTACTTTGATGAAATTAAAGTGGTTATGAAATGGACTGAGGTTCTATTTTTATTTTTACAGTATTGTTGTTACCATGATTATTTTATCATTTTTATTTGACACGGGGTTTCACCTTGTAGCATAGGTTAGCCTTGAGCTTGCAATCTACCTGCCTCATGATGGATGCCTGTAGCCCCACTCCAGAGTTAAGAGGTCTACTTCAAGTCTGCGACTAGCCTAGGCTACATAGTGGGACCCTGTCTCAGAAATAAAAAGGAAGGAAGAGGGGAGGGAGAAAAAGCTGTGACCTTTGACCTTATGTGTTAGTGCAATCCTTTACTTACTTGCTTCCAAAATACTCACATGCAGTTGTCTCAAAAGCCCTAAACTTAAAACTCCTCGTGAACGTTCTTCTGTAACCCACTGGCCCGGTCCCACTTTAGTCGTGGGTAACATTGTTTCTAATTGTTAGTAGTCAGGAAAATGGGAAAACTAATGTCCCTGAGCTCAATGCTTATAGGTCAGATGTTTACCTAACAGTTTTCACTGTTAGAAGGGTTTGCACAGTGTCTGCAATGAATTTATCACATCTCTGGGATTTTCTTCTTGGAGTGTCTTTGAGAGAGCTTCTAAAGAGAAGCACTAATTTTAGCTCTACAAAATCCCCAGGAATGTGCTTCAGGAAAGTGGGGAGCAGCAGAGCATCTTATTATCAGAGTAGGGTGAAAAGCAGGAGGAGCCACAGAATTGCCAGGAGCCCGAGCTATAAGCAGATTCTCTCATGTATGTATCTAAAGACAACATCATAGCATTGTAAAAACTGATCTTGAAGATTCATCGATATTTTTTTCTATTGCTTTCAAATTCTGCCTGGCATAATTCTAAAAAATAATAGCAATATATATAATATACACATACATATATAGGCTGCTATTTTATTTTGTTAATAAAATATCTTCCTTTTGATAGTTGCTAGACATTAGTATCTGGTTATCAATAAATTAGTATGTTCGTGTGAATTTGTTCTTAAAACTCCCAAACTTTCTGATTGCTAAATTCTCTGATATACATAGCTCAAAAGTTGTATCACTGTTTTAGCATGGATCTCAGGCCTTCTGAGCCAAATATTACCACCATTCTGAAACACAGTGCAAGGGAAGGAGGGGGGAGTAAGAGTACTGATGCTTAGAAAGGGTGGGTCATAGTTATTTCACCATATGATAAAAATAGAGTGAATGTATCCTGTTGTTGGTTCTTGCTTAAGTTCTGTTTTGTGTCAGCCAACTTAGCATTGGAAATCCTAAATTTTCCACTTGTGTGTGTGTGTGTGTGTGTGTGTGTGTGTGTGTGTGTATTTATTTATACACATACAATATACATTTATATTAAATATATATATTTATACACACACACGCATATATATAGTGTGTACACACATGCATGTATTGGTTGTATATACACAGACACGTACGTATTGTACACACACATATATACATTGTGAACACACACATGAATATATTGCTTACATACACATACATATTTGAATATACACATGCATATATTTATTGTATACACACATACATATATTGTATATACACACATATATATTCATAGTGTACACATGTAGAAATACATATATACTGTATATACTCATGCATGTATATTATCTATACACACATGCATATTTTTTATGCATATACAGACACACACACAGACACACACACACAGAGTTTCGTTATCTGGGTATTGAAGCCAGGGCTCATGCTGTTAAGCGAGTATTCTGTCATTGAACTATATTTCCAGCCCAGTTCTCTCTGACTCTGGACATGACTCTTGCCTCTATCACGTGTGCTCTTCATGACCTCGTGTAAGCCACTCTTCTGTGAAAATTTCTACAAATTAGGAAGTATGACGTTCATAGTGTTCTGAAATTTTATATTAGGTCACGTGCAATGATGAAGTTTTGGTTTCTTCCTTTCCTTGATCAAACAGCAACATCTGCTATTTCTAGTTGGTTGTATCTCAGATCCATATCACATCCACGCTGTATTTACCGTGGTATTGCTAACCTTTCATGTTCCTTTTCTTTCTGACTCTATAATCCATGTTTTTACCCACAATTGTTATCCATAATTATTTCCATTGTACTTAAGGACAGGAGGGCAGCTTCTGTCCCAGGGGCCTGAAGGCCTTGGACCTGCCTTCTTTTGTGTTTGTTCTCTCTCCTTTCTCAAAATATTCCAACCATACAGCCTGTTTCTGCTCCCCAAACGTACCCCACCTGCTCCTTTATCATTCATGAAAATGTTTTCTTCAGCTTTAAAACACGGTTTTTAAAGTCGTTTTTAGAAATACACAGAATATCTAGTGCTAATGCCTTTACAGAAGACTCATTAGGAGATACACCGTTGCTTTGGTAACACTTCCCAGGTTTGTGTTTATGTACGCTTTCAGATTATTTGGTTACTTGAGATAAAGAAAAATCTTGAGTTACAAAGAAAATTGCTGGTGCATGCCTGCCTGTAGATCCAGTGCCTGGAAGAAGAAGGCAGATTATTAGGAATTCAGTCAGCCTCAACTAGAAAGAGTTTGAGGACAGCCTGGGCTACATAAAACCACTAATGCAAACCAATTCTAGGCAGTATTTTTCTTGTTATTGGACTTGATCTTAGGCTTGGAGTGGGTTCCAGGAATCAACAGGGTCAACACGTAACAGATGAGCAAGGTGTGGTGGCACCTGCATAATCCCAGCCCCGTTACTGAGATGGGAGCTTGAGTCCAGCCTGGCTGTGCAGTGGGTCCCAGGCCAGCCTGGGCTCCAAACAGACCAGACCCATGGTAAGTGATGGTCCTGAGACTGATTGTGAGAAACTGCTCTACTCTTCTGACTTCTGAGGCTATGTACACTCTAATCACTACTGAGGCTGCACCCACACTCTGCTCACTACTGAAGCTGTGCTCCCTCTCTGCTCACTACTGAGGCTGTGCTCCCTCTCTGCTCAGTACTGAGGCTGCATCAACACTCTGCTCACTACTGAAGCTGTGTTCCCTCTCTGCTCACTACTGAGGCTGCATCAACACTCTGCTCACTACTAAGGCTGTGCTCCCTCTCTCTGCTCACTACTGAGGCTGTGTTCCCTCTTGGCTCACTACTAAGGCTGTGCTCCCTCTCTGCTCACTACTGAGGCTGCACCCATACTCTGCTCACTACTGAGGCTGTGCTCTCTCTCTCTTTCTCTCTCTCTCTCTCTCTCTCTCTCTCTCTCTCTCTCTCTCTCTTTCTCTCTCCTCACTACTGAGGCTGTGCTCCCTCTCTGCTCACTACTGAGGCTGCACCCACACTCTGCTCACTACTGAGGCTGTGCTCCCTCTCTGCTCACTACTGAGGCTGCACCCACACTCTGCTCACTACTGAGGCTGTGCTCCTTCTCTGTTCACATCTCCTGGAACTTCACCCCCACTTTTTGCCTGTTCAGCATTTGCCATTGAACAGTGTCCCTGGGAATGTTCTCTTACATCTTTGGGTCAGTTTCCTTATAAACTTGCTACCTCCAACTACCCCACTACCAAAAAATTTGTTTATTCCTTTAATATGGAAAAAAATAGGTGGGCCCTCCATTTTCCTCTGCTCTAGCTGAGTAAACCCTTCTGCCTTGCCCTCCTCACGCTTGGGGTGTTGAGAGACACCTGAAAATCCACAAGACCATCTTCTGTTAGTGCCTCTCCCAAGATATCTTCAAAAAGAAGTGTTTCCACCAGAACAGACTTTAATGCAGATATTGGTATGGAACATACTAAGGCTTCCAGACAGAGACTCGGGGCCCAGACAGAGACTTGGGGCCTTTTTGTCTTAGTTTAAATGTTTTAGCTTTCTTTTTGTGACACTATATAAAAATCTCATCAATATACAAAAAAAAAAATCATTCTGCACCTCAGACTTTCTCATTTTCTCTGGATGAGAGCTTTGATTAGCTTTTTCCACGTTCTTCAGTAGTAATTGGCTGGCTTTCTTGTTTTGTCTTTAGCTGCTGTCTCTAATAAGTTTATGTTCTACCAGAGAATTTTTTGAAGATCACGTGGAAGCTGCCACACTGTGTTAGGTTATGGAATATTGCAGTTTAATATGTATAAAACACAACAAGTGCTGTTGGGGTTAAATGCCCATTTCTCCTCCATGCTGCCAGCTGGGGTGCGCGTGCAGCCTGAGCAACTGCCTGACCTACTTGTGCAGCGTGACTGTTTAATTAATAGACATTTACATAAGCTCCTGGTCCCCCAGCAGGCTTTGTCAGTCCTGCTGGTTATCTTCTTTCCACCCTGTGAAGGATCAGCTGTGCTCTTTCCATTTTGCATATCAAAACACAGAGATTAAAATTATATACAATAAATTGATAACTAAATAAGTTTGGGAACTCAGAGAGCTCTCACATATGAATCACATGGCTTAAAGCAACAGCCCATAACTTTGTAAATATGTTCAGAGTCTACTGCTCTCTTATCCATGGGTTGGAGTTGGAGCTGTCAGACTCATAGAGATGGAGCCCTTTATAGATCTATGCAAGAGTAGGAGAGCCACTTTCTAGCCTCTCTGGGGCCATGAAAAGAGGGTTTGTTAGTAAACCAGGCGGTCTGACAGAATTATTACTGTGATGTCTGTCATTTTTAATAAAAATTCTAGGAATCCTGGTGATATCTGTGCAGCATGTGGCTCTGAAAAACTGTTTCATGGTGTATTTTTAAAAAACACCATCTCAAATGTCATTTGGTTTTTCTGGCCACAAGATGTCTCGGTGCAGCTAGAGCAAAGTGTGGCTCAGTTGACTCACCAGCCCACAGCAGAAATAATAAGAAACTGACTGACCTTTCTGGGAAAGACTTTGATTCCTTTCTCGTGGTTTTGTTCTTCAGTACTGTCTCATTGCCTGTCTGTATCCTCAGCACCTATACAGGACAGAAGTATGGACGCAGGTCATTATTCTTCCCTCCGAAAATATTCTTCCTTGTTTTTTTCCTTCCAACTGTCAAATGAAGTTCTCTGCGATCTGTACCTCGTGGTTTTGTCTTGTGTAGGTGTTGATTACTTCCAGGAAATTTGTGGATCATAAAAGGATTGCCTCAATCATTTAACAATATCTTTAACAAGACAAAAGCTTTCCAGTGTTATGTGAAAAATGCCTGTCTTTTAACTAATTTTGCAATAAATTTGGAGTTAGCTTTGGGCCTACAGTCTCTGGCACATTCTGCTCTCCCCCTGAATTAATTCATCTATTCTTTAAGATCATATTTTGGGGCTGTCTCCAATGCTCCTGCTCACCCCACCCCAGCCCAGTCTGATGCAGCCAGTTCCTTCCTTCAGTCCCTGTACAATGGATTTGGATCTTTAGTTGCCAACATCATGGTCTGCTGTGCTGTGATGTCTCCTGTATCTTTGCATAGCGTACCCTAACCATGTATCAGACAAGCAGGCAGCCTATTTCATGAGAATCAAGGTGCCAGTCAGCTTATGAAAATGTAAAGCCCATTGTATAGGTTAATGTTTCAACTCTGAAGCATCTGAAGAGGTTTACAGAGCCCACACAACTAAAACCACGAAACAAACCTTAAATCTGTAGTGTGCAAAAGGTAGTTAAGGCATCTAAGATGTCTTCCAGAAAAACAGGGAGTTTTTTATCTAAGAGACCTCAAGCCAGCATCACACAGTTCTCTCTGATGTACCAATAAAGCCCTCTTTGGCCATCAGATACCTTAGAACTTCCTTGAGACACCCTTTTCATACAGATGTTAAAGTTCTCCTATAGATATATAGGAAGTCCAACGTCTAGTTTCATGCCAAAAAAAGAACCATTCTCTCTCTTGTATCTTCCAGTGCTATAGGGCCTACTGATGTCTCCCAAGCAAATATTCCCCTTTGTGGTGGAGGCTGCATTTGTAAGGAACAATTTGCTTTGGGACATCAGACTCTCTCTGTCTAGGCATTAGAATTACCAATATATAGTCATACTACAAATAATTAAAAATATGGAATTCATAATGAGAATCTAAGAGAGAAGACCAGCCAAGACAACAAACCTTAGTATTAGAATCCACAAATCTAGATATTGAAAATATTCATTCAAAAATACAAGTATATTAAACATATTTTTGGAAGAAGACTATCAAAAATGGGCAAATTTCAAAGGGAGTGAGAACACATACCTGTAATGCCTTCACTTAGAGGTAGAAGCAGGAAGCACAGGAGATCAAGATCTTCCTTGGCTGAATATTTAAGGGCAGCATAGTTCACCAGAGACCCTATCTCAAAACAAAACAAAGCTGGATGTGGTGATATATTAATCTAGCACTTGGAAGGCAGAGTCAAGTGAACTCTGTGAGTTTAATATCAGCCTAGTCTACACTGTGAGTTCTAGGCCGGTCAGGGCTACATAGAGAAAATTAATAATAATAATAATAATAATAATAATAAGAAGAAGAAGAAGAAGAAGAAGAAGAAGAACAACAACAACAACAACAACAACAACAACAACAACAATAACACAAAATTAAGGAAGACCAAATAAAAAGCCTAGATTAAAATGCAGATAAATATAGTTAAAGGGGATATTAATATGCTAGAAAACAGATCTAAAGAATTGTGCATGGCATAGTAAAAATGACATAAAGTGGTAAATTTGTTAACAGATTAAAAGTATAAAGGATAGAAGAGAGTTGACATATGTAATAGAATTCTCAGAAGGATAAAGGAGAGGCAGTACTCAGTAAGCTGATTCCAAGAATTTCTCAGAACTGATGGAAGAACCTCCCTGTTTGTGTTTGGGTAGGTCGGTGAGTCTCAAGCAGTATAAACACGGAAATCCACACCCAACCACTTAACAGTGAAAAACCAGGAGGAAAGAGGAAGCCTTAAAAAAGGATGCCAATTAACTTTTAGTTACAAAAAACTGGAAGCTGTAAAGTGAGTCCTGATAGATAGATAGATCCATAATCTAGAATTATTTTACCTACAACTTATTTTCTTCCTAAATGAGGGCAAGATGGAACATCTTAGGATGGGACTGTTTATTACCCGCAAATACTCACTAACATACACTCCTGAAAGATGTATTTTAGGAATAAAGAAAAAAAGGCTCTCCAGAGGTAGAGACAAGAGAATCAGGACAAGGCCAGTCTCCAGTTTGAAGCCACCCTGGGCTACATTAGACCCTGTCTCAACAACAACAACAACAATCCTTTTAATAAAAATATCCATAAATGAGTGTTAAGATATACAAAAAAGTAAATGTATAAAATGTGAATAACTCACAAGGAACATGGAATTATAAAATACTAATAATATTATCTATGCATCTGAGCAGCAGCAAAAGTAACTGAAATTCCAGGCAACAGCACATATGCAAGGAGAAGAGAAAGGGGTAATCATCCTACAATACTTCAGTTGCCTGGGAAAAGAGGAGACTGAATAAGTAGTTTTGATTAATACAAATATTTAAATATTTGGGGGGTAACTTTAAAATTAAACATACATGTAATCCTCAACCTAAATAAAAGAGAGAGATCAATGTGAAAATATTTTTCCCTGTGGCTGGAGAGATGGCTTAGTGATTAAAAATGCACATGGACCTTGTAGAAGACCTAAGTTCTAACCCCAGCACCTATGTGCTAGTACAGTGACTTCTGTACCAGAAGATCTGGCGCCCTCTTCTGGTCTTCACAGACTCTTGCACTCATGTGCACATACACATGCATAATTAAAAATAAAATAAATCTTAAACAACTTTTTACTCTTATTGTAGATTCAAAATAAAGCCACATGGAGAGGACAGAGAAGCCAAAGACATTAAAACTACAAGGGTTTGTTGTGCCATGAGACATAGGGGATGTTGAAGAATTGAAGAGGGAGCAGTAAAAAGTAGACAGGAAGATGGGGAGGAGAGAGGAGAGTAGGAGGAATAAGAATAAGGTGATTAAAAATGTCAAAATGAAACCAGTAATTTTTATACTAACTTAAAATTAATAAATACAATTAGCTAAAAATTTAAATAGAAGTTTTAAAAATCCACAACAAAATGAAATAAATCAAATTACAAAATCTATAAGTGAACTTGACCCTCTATCCAAAAAAGAAATTGTATTGGTTTTTAATCTGTATTCTTTTTACATTAAGTAAAGATACAGAAAGAGTGAAATTATTTTCAAATAACAATACTAAGTAGCTGGTCTGGCTATACTAACATGAGAAAGAAATTCTTGTCAGACAGTGTGATCAGAGAAAAATATAACCATATCATATTAAAATCTCAGTTTTCTGGACATATATATATATATATTTAAATACATATATATAATATAAAATATTTAATTTTATATATAAAAACTATAGAAATGGAAAAGTTGACTATTATAGGAGAGATTTCTATTGATAGGACACCAGCAACAAGAACATGGAGTTCTATGCAACACAGATCTATCAAAACAAAACTAAACAAATGGAGAGTGATGTCTGCCTTATTCCACACATTGTGTAAGAGAGTGGGCCAGCAGTGATGGGCTACCAGCCACAGCACCTCTCTGAGGATGCCTTTGTTCTTGCCTTGTTGAGCCTTATGCTTATGGTCATTCATGGACTGATGTCACAATTACAATCTAACTAACGTGATGTAATGAGCCAGTGTACCCAGAAAATGAGAGATCTATATTCTCTGTTCATTTTTTCTAAGCACTCCTGGAACATTTAAAAGATTAATAATAGGGACTGTGGAGGTGCCTCACCAGATAATAGTTCTTACAGTGCAAGCACAAAGACATGAGTTCTAATCCACAGAACCCACATGGAAAACTAGGCACACACACTGTAATCTCAGTGCTATGAGAAGCAGGGACAGGAGGGTCACTAGAGTTTGCTACCCACAGCTTAGCTTCAGGTTCAGCGAGAGACACTGCCTTATAGGACTAAGATGGAGAGTGATAGAGCTGGACCTCTATCACATGTGCAGGAGTATGTGCATACAGCGTACACACACACACACACGCGTGCACACACACGCGCGTGCACACACACACACACACGCACACACACACACACATGCACACACACGCACACACGCACACACACACGCGCACACACACACACACACACACACACACACACTTTTCCTTTGCATTTTTAAAGATTAAGATCAGTCCAAACATAAAGTACAAAGCAAACCGTAAAACAGAAGATAACAGTATTTAGAGAGGAGCTCAAAAGTTACGTGTAGCAGCTACTGGCACAGAGCCGGCACTTAGGGAACACACACTCATTAAACAAAAAGCACCAGAAACTATGAGCATGTGTGTGCAAGTGGGCCTGAGCGTGTGTGTGCAAGTGGGCCTGAGCGTGTGTGTGTGTGTGCAAGTGGATCTGGAAAGGCTTTCACTGGCAGTCAAATTCTTCTCATCCGCTTCCTTCATTGTTGGTTCTCTGTATTTTCTGAGCTCTATGTCTGACTTGTACAAGTCTATGGCTATACATGCTTGCAGGGGAGAACTAGAGAGCTGAGAGACTGAGGAAAGAGCTATCCTAAACATCAACTCTGGTCGGATGCAGGAGGAGCATCAGTGGGATGAGCAACAAGACTGGTGGTCTGAAGGCCTTTGTCCTCGTTACACAAATGACCCTAAGCATACGCTGACCATAGTGACAACAAAGCTCTCCTCAGATGCCAGTACCCCATCCTCCTGGTGCTCATTCTCCTTCTACACAAGGTGTGGGGTGAGGAAGAAACCTCTCTCCAGTTTTTATGTTCTGTTTGGTTTTTGAGATGGGGTCTTACTATGTAGCCCTGACTGTCCTTAGAACTTGCTATATAGACCAGGTTGGCCTCTGCCTCCCGAATGCTGGGATTAAAGGCATGTGCTACCATGCCCAGCCTAACCTTTCTTCATTTCTGAAGAATATGCTCAGAGTGGAAGCAGTGATCAGTCTGGATTATGAACGTGGGTGAAAGCTCAGTGTGTGAAATTGTATTTGAGCCCTCCCGGAGAGCCACGAGAATTAAGAAATGAACCAAGTAACTCACCATGTTTATCACACGTGAGACGAAGGTGCAGTGTTATCATTTCCTCTGACAGTTACAGCTAATAGTTCTAAAAGCAAGTCACAGTATTCATGTCAGACTTACTTTATGCGACATTTAACCATCTCAGAGTTAGATTTCATAAGGGAGTGTGCCTATGTAACTCCTCTATGTAGGCACAGAGATAGAAACCTGACCCATCACTTCTGTTTGCACAGAAAGCCATGTAGCAGAACTGTGTTCCAGGGAAGCGTGCATTGAGTTGCAAGCCTAGCAGTGTCTGTGTGTGCTTCCCCGAGGACGGTTTGCGCTACGCCCTGTTGCTTAGTTCAGTCGCACTCACAGTAGACAGTAGCACCTACATGTGAATTTACCTCTCAAACCGATCTAAAACGAATATCATGGAAAGAGATCCTGGCAGTTGTGATGTTCTTTCATTTCTGAAAAAGATGTGTTAAACAAATCAAGTGTTGGAGTATAGATTTTTTCCCCCTTTGATTTCAACATGTAATTCCTAAGTGAACTAAGGACTGCTTTCATCTCTGGATCTGGCTGTCTACACAGAAAGCAGAAAATGCAGACATTATCTCCTGAGGGGAGCAGTTAAAAGAACTGTCCATTGCAGAAAAGTACCATTTGAAAAATATTGTCTGATTGTCTTCACTGATCAGACACCAGAGCATTTGAAACCCTCTCCCCTACTGTGCTGGATAGTCGTGTGTGTGTGTGTGTGTGTGTGTGTGTGTGTGTGTGTGTGTGTGACTTGGCACAAGCAAAAGCCATCTGAGAGGAGGGAACCTTAATCAAGAAAATGTCTCCATAAGATATGGCTGTAGGCAAACCTGTAGGACATTTTTTTAAATTAGTGATTAATGTGGGCGGGCCAAACCTGTGGTGGTTGGTGCCATCCCTAGGCTGATGGTTCTGGGTGCTATAAGAAAGCAGGCTGAGCAAGCCTTAGGAAGCAAGCCAGTAAGCAGCATCCCTCCATGACTTCTGCATCAGCTGATACCTCCAGATTCCAGCCCTGACTTCCTTCGGTGATGGAGTATTACCTGGAAGAGTAAGGGAAATAAACCCTTTCCTCCTCAAGTTGCTTTTGGTTACGGTATTTCATCACAGCAATAGTGATTGTAAGACACCTACTTGGTCTGAACACAAATTTCTAGGTTTAGAAGATCAGGTAACTGAATGAAGCTCAGAAACAAACATGGAGGGGTTGCTGTTGCATCCTCTCTTGCAGCTTCTCTTTTTGAGGGTAACTGTCAACATTCAAGGGTCTAATTCCTAATTCCATCTGTCTTAGTCAGGATTTCTATTGCTGCAACAAAATGCCATGACCAAAAAGCAAGTTGGAAAGGCAAGAGTTTATTCAGCTAACACTTTGAAATCATAGTCTGTCATTGTGGATGTCAGGACAGGAACTCTATCCATAGAACCTGGAGGCAAGAGCTGATGTAGAGGCTGTGTCTTAGGGTTTTACTGTTGTGAACAGACACCATGACCAAGACAAGTCTTATAAAGGAGAACATTTAATTGGATCTGACTTACATGTTCAGAGGTTCAGTCCATTTCCATCAAGGTGGGAACATGGCAGCATCCAGGCAGGAATGATTCAGGAAGAGCTGAGAGTTCTACATCTTCATTTGAAGGCTGCTAGCAAAATATTCACTTGAGGTAGCTAGGATGAGAGTCTTATAGCCCACACACACAGTGACACATATACTCCAACAGGGCAACGCCTTCTAATAGTGCCACTCCCCGGACCAAGCATATATAAACCATAACAGGCCATGGAGGGATGTTCTGACCCCATTGATCACAAATTGATAAAATGCCTTACAGCTGGATCTCGTGGAGGTATTTTTCTCAATTGAGGCTTCTTCCTCTCTGATGACTCTAAGTTGTGTCAAGTTGATACCCCAAACCAGCCAGTACAACCACCATCTTATCCCATCTTGGTATCCAACCTGGAAAGAAAAAAGAAAACTTCCATTATTTAAAACACCTGGGGCTCAGCAGTTAAGCACACTCGTTCTTGTAGAGGACCAGGGGAGGCATCCTAACAGCCATGTAATGGCTTACAGCTGTCTTGGGCTCCAGTGCCAAGAGGGCTGATGTCCTCTTTTGGTCCCCTTGGGCACTGAGCATGCACACAGTGCACATACATGCATGCAGGCAAAACACTTAACATAAAACACATAAAATAAAAATAGTACGTAAGACTTTCAAAACTTTCAAAAACAATAAAAGCGATGCCAAACACTGGTGATTAATAGGGCCTCTAGGAGAACACAGTTGAGCTCTCAGCCCATCCTAGAGGACACAGCTCTCAAAGGAGACTTGAAGCCCCACTGACACCCCACTCTTGAGACCTACTCGAGCACTTCAAACTCCTGATCAAGAAATAACCACTCCTTTTTAGTCCAGCTGTTAACTCGTCTAGACTACCATTCAGCACGTGTATGGACTCTTACACGGCAATAGCATGTTCTTGATGTATGATTACCAGCCCCTGACTCGGGTATCACCAGCTGGCCCACTGTATAGGATGGAGAGAGGGGAGGTTGACCTTAACCCCACTATTACTCCAGAATCAGAGTCAGCATCCCTAAGCCCCTCAGATACCACTTCCTTCTACATGCTGTTCCATGAAGTCTTTCTTTTTCCCTTTTTATTTTATGTGAGCAAAAAGACTATTAGGTCACAGATGCTGCCCCTATATGGGGGATCAACTATCCTTTAAATCCTTTCTAGTACCTTCACAAACTGCTAAGCTCCTAGAATATAGCAGCCCCAAGAGAGAGTGAGACAATAGGGTTAATTTCCTAAACTTGAGCCTTATCTCCTGTCTGATATTATTACTAATCTGCTAAACTCAGAGACCCTACTCTCCTAGCTCAGACCCCTATCCTTCAGAGTCTACAAATGTAAAGAATTTCCTTTGTTCTTCAGGTGGCTCTGGTACCTTCTACCCCAGTTCTTTTACCATCCATTGCTAGCGTTATTAGAGGACCTAATTATCTGAAAATATTTGGCCAAGATCACTGTAAAAATTGAATTTTGTGACTTTGGTAGCATTACGACCTCCATGAATGGAGCTCTAGAGATGGCCTGGTGGCTGAGAGCACTGGCTGCTCTTCCAGAGGACCTGAACTTGATTTTCAGCACCTGCATAGTGGCTCTCAACCTTCTGTAATTCCATGTCCAAGGAATCCAATGTTCTCGGCCTCTGCAGGCATTTGTACTCACATGCATATATTCACACACAGAGACACACACTTAATACCTAATTTTTAAAGGTTAAATTATTAAACAAAAGATCTCCAGAAGCTAGTATGGTGTTTGTGTCTGTAATCCCAGCACTTGAGAGGTAGAGGTGGGAGAGTCAAAGAGTTCAGGGTCATCCTCTACTGAACAACTGGAATAGGAGCTATTCCAAAAGCTGATGTCTGTCTCTGGGATATGTTCATCGAGCTGGGCTGCCTTGTCTGGCCTCAGTGGCAGAGGATGTGCCTAGCCTTATAGAGACTTGAAGTGCCAGGGTTGGGGGATATCCACGCCCCCCCCCCACCCAGAGGAGAAAGAGATGAGAGGATGGGGGAAAGATTATGGGAGAGGGTGACCAGGAGGTGAGTGTTGAGTGGGATGTAAAGTGAATAAGTAAAAAAATAAATAAGTAAAAAATAGATTCTTTTCTTAAATGATATATCCTAATCATAATTTTTCTTCCATCTACTCCTCCCAGTTCCTCACTACTTCCCTTACCCTCCAGGTCCACTCCCTTTCCATCTCTCATTAGAAAAGAACAGGTTTCTAAGAGATAGCAATCAAACATGACTAGACAAAATATAAGATGGAGTAAAAACTATCATATGAGAGTTAGACATGGCGACCCATCAGGGACAGGAGTACTAAGAGCAGACACTAGAGTCAGAGACCCACTCATTCTCCTAGTCATGAATCCATGACGATACTAAGGTAATAATTAGAATATATAGAATATAGACTAAAATCCTGGTGCAGATCCACATACATCCTGTGCTTGCTGTTTCCATTTCTGTGAGCACATACAGTCCTTACTTTGTTGATTCCGAGGGCCTGGTCTCCTGGTGTTCTCCATCTACTCTGACTCTTAAAATCTTTTCACCTCCTCTTCCACAGAATTCCCTGAGCTTTGAAGGGGGAGATTTGATGGAGACCTCTAATCTAGACTCTTTCTGTGGGTCTCTGCATCTGTTCCCATCTACTGCCAGAGGAAGCCTCTCTGATGATGACTGCACAAGGGACTGGTCTATGAGTATAGTAGAGTACCATTAGGAATAATTTTATTGATTTTTTTGACCAGTCACATGTGGTTTTAGCCTAGGTCACTGGGCTATCTAGTCTCTGGTTCTTGGTTACCCAAGCAGGGTTGGGTATGTGTTCCTTTCCATGGAGTGGTCTTAAGTCAAATTCAACATTGGTTGGTTGGCTTCTCCCACAAGTTCTTTGTCACCATTGCCCTGGCATATTTTGCAGGCAGGACAGATTGTAGGTCTGAGGTTTTGAATCTGGGTTTGTGTCCATGGTTCTCTTGGTAGCCTGCAGAGTACCAGTGAGACTAGAACATAAAAGTGAAGGCTCCATGTAGGCACCAGCTCTACTTCTTCACGTTTAATGAGTTATATGAATGTTGTAGTGACCATTGAGGCTCCACTGTCAGTTTGCAGAAAGGAGCCCTTTGTCTTAGCATCATCCTGGGTTGTTCAGGGATTTCCATGGGACCTCCTTGGCCAACAACTCAATTGATTGCAAACCAGTCTCACCACTGAAGTCTTACTTGGCTTCAGGAGATGGACAGTTGAGATAAACAAGAACTCCACATTAGAATCACCTTCGTGGATTCCAGGAAGTTTCCACTGCACTAGGTTTCCACACACAAACCCAAATACCAACTCCCCCCAATTCCAGCAGTCCCCCCACCATAGTCTGTCCTTCCATCCCATCTTCCCTCTCTACCAGATCCCTCCCATTTCTGTCTCCACCCACCCCCAATTCACCATAAAATCTATTTATTTCCCCTTCCTAGAGAGATCTATATATTCCCCCTAGATCCTTCTTTTACATAACCTCCATATGTCTATCAGTTGTAGCTTAGTTATCATTTACTTAATGGCTAATATCCACTTACCAGTGAATACATACCATATTTATCTTTCTGGGTCTGAGTTACGTCATTTAGGATGATATTTTTTTTCTAGTTCCATCCATTTGCCTGCAGATTTCATGATGTTTTATATTTTTAACAGCTGAGTAATACTTCATTGTGCAAATGTACCACTTTGTGTTTATTCATTCTTCTGTTGAGGGACATCTAGATTGTGGCTATAATAAACCACAATGAACATGGTTGAGCAAGTGTCTGTGGTAGCATGGAGTGTCTTTTGGGTATATGCCCAAGAGCAGTATAGCTGGGTCCTGAAGTAGATTGATTCCCAACTTTCTTAGGAACTGCCATATTGATTTTCATAGTGGCTGTACAAGTTTTCACTCCCACCAGCAATGGAGAAGTGTTCCCCTTGTTCTACATTCTCACCAGCATGAGTGTCACTTGTATTATTGATCTTTGCCATTCTGACAGGTGTAAGATGGAATCTCAAAGTAGTTTTGATTTTTGATTGCTCTGATAGCTAAGGATGTTGAATGTATTTTTAAATGTCTCTCAGTCATTTGAGATTCCTCTATTGAGAATTATATGTTTAGATTTGTTCCCCATTTTTAATTAGATATTTGGTTTCTTTTTATGTCTAGATTCTTGTGTTCTTTTTATATCTTGGATATTAGTCCTCTGTCAGATGTAGCATTGCTAAAAAAAAGTCTTTTCCCATTCTGTGGGCTGCTGTATTGTCCTCTTAGCCTTACAGAAGCTTTCCAGTTTCAAGAGGTTTCATTTATACATTGTTGATCTTAGTGCCTGTGCTATCAGTGTTTTCTGAGACAGTTGTCTCCTGTGCCAATGCACCCAAGGCAATTCTCCACTTTCTCTTCTGTCAGGTTCAATGTATCTGGTCTTATGTTGAGGTTTTTGATACATTTGGACTTTGATACACAAGGATTGTGATACCTCTTGCAGTTCTTTTATTGTTCAGATTTGTTTTAGCTATCCTGGATTTTGCTTTTCCATATGAAGTTGAGATTTGTCATTTCAAGGTCTGTAAAGAATTGTTCAGATTGTGATGCATTGAATCTGTAGATTACCTTTGGTAGGATGGTCATTTTTACTATGTTAATATTACCAGTCCATGACCGTGGGAGATCTTTCCATCTTCTAATATCTTTTTCAATATCTTTCTTCAAAGACTTGAAGTTTACTCAAGATATTTTACATCATTTGAGACTATTGTGAAAGGTGTTGTTTCCCTGGTTTCTTTTTCATTCCATTTGTCATTTGTGTATAGGAGGGTTGCTGATTTTTTTCCTTTGAGTTAATCTTGTATTCAGCCATTCTAATGAAGGTGTTTATCATCTGTAGGAGTTCCCCTGTGGAATTTTTAGGGTCAGTTATGTCTACTGTCATTTCATCTGCAAATAACTGTACTTTGACTTCTTCCTTTTCAATTTGTAGCCTTTTGATTTTCTTCAATTGTCTTATTGCTCTAGCTAAAACTTCAAATAATATATTAAATAGGTATCAAGAAAGTGGACAACCATGTCTTGTTCCTGATTTTAGTGGAATTTCTTTGAGTTTCTCTCCATTTAATTTGATATTGGCTATGTATAGGCTTGCTATAAATTGCTTTCATTATGTTTGGTATATAAGATATGTCCTTTATATCCCTAATCTCTCCAGGACTTTTATCATGAAGGGGTGCTGGATTTTGTCAAAGGCCTTTTCTAATTAGATGATCATGTGATTTCTGTCTTTAAGTTTGTTTATATGGTGATTACACTTACTGATTTTCTTATAGTGAACCATCCCCACCTCTCTGGGATGAAGCCTACTTGATCATGTTGGATGATCTTTTTGATGTGTTCTTGGATTCAGTTTGCCAAATACTCAATTTTATTGAGTATTTTTGCATCTATGTCATAAGAAAAATTGATCTGTGCTTCTCTTTTTGTTGATTCTTTATGTGATTTGGGTGTCAGAGTATATGTGGCCTCATAAAATGAACTAGACAATGTTCCTTCTGTTTTGTGAAATAATTTGAGGAGTATTGGTGTTAACCATTATTTGAAAGTCTGATAGAATTCTCCCCTAAATCAGTCTGGCCATGAGCTTTTTTTGGTTGGGAGATTTTTAATGACCCAACTTCTGTTTCCTTAGCTGTCATAGGTCTATTTAAATTGTTTTTCTGTTCTTGATTTAACTTAGGTAAGTGAGAAAATTATCCATTTCTCTTAGATTTTCCAACTTGGTGAATTACAGGTTTTTAAAGTATGTCCTTAAAATTCTTTGGATTTCCTTGGTGTCTGTTATATCTCTCTTTTCATTTCTGATTTTGTTAATTTGGATATTCTTTCTGTGGATAAGGATTTGTATATCTTATTGATTTTTTTCTCAAAGAACCAACCCTGTGTTTCATTGATTCTTGGTGTTGTTCTCTTTGCTTCTATTGTATTTATTTCAGCTTTCAGCTTGGTTATTTCTTGGCATCTGCTTTGGTGTGCTTATTTCTTTTTGTTCTAGAGCTTCTGGTGTGCTGTTAAGTTGCTAGTATGCAATCTCTCCAATGTTTTTGTAAGCTCTTAGTAATATAAACTTCCCTCCTTAGCCTTCTTTCATTGTGTCTCATAAGTTTGAGTGTGCTATGTGTTCATTTTCATTGAATTCTACAAAGGCTTTGATTTCTTATTCTATTTCTGTCTTTGCCTATGTTTGACTCAATAGAGACTTTCTATGGAATTTTAAGCTTTCTCTTGTTGATATCCAGTTTTAATCTTTATATTCTGCTGGGATAATATTTGATAGTTATTTCTACTTTTTTCTTTCTGTTGAGACTGGTTTTGTTTCTGAGTACATGGCCAATTTTGGAGAAAATTTCATGAGGTGCTAAGAAGAAGGTATATACTTTGGTGTTTGAGTGAAATGTTCTCTAAATATTTGTTTGGTCCATTTGATTTATAATGTCTGTAACTCTCTGTTTAGTTTTTGTCTGGATGACATATCCATTGGGGAGAATGGGATATTGAAGTCTCCCAAAATAAGTGTATGAGGGTCAGTGTGCAATTTTAACTATAATAGTGTTGCTTTTTACAAACTCGGGTACCCTTTTGTTTGGTGCATAGATGTGAAGAATTAAAATGTCCCCTTGGTGGGTTTTTTGAGTACATACTCAACTCCCCTTTGTTGAATATGTAGCGTCCCTTCACAATCTCTTTCTTTTATTAGTTTCTCATCCAACTTTGAGAGTTTTTCATCTTTTTCCTCCTCTTCCTCCTCCTCTTATTCTTATTATTTTTTTCTTCCTCTTCTTTTTCTTCCTCCTCCTCTTCTGCCTCTTCTGTATCTGCTTCTGCTTCTTCTAAGACTTCTCATTGTTTGTGTTCATAAACTGGCAGAAGAATGATCTATAGTTTATGTTCAATCATTCCCCTGTAGAGAAAATTTATCTAATTTATAGTGTGTGAATGGCATGCGTGTCCCATTGTGCTCAACAGTAAATCAGTGAATAGCTTCTATAAAAGTATCTGTTATTCGCCTGATATAATTGTCATCTCGGAGAGTTACTGCCTCTGTCTGCTAGCCTAGGCCTAGTCCTGGAAGCTTCTAGCCTCCATACACTCTTATCTAGGCCTAGAATGTTTTCGCCTCTGAGACTTACTGCTGCATAAGCAAGCTCACCCTTTCTTCTTTCTGAACTTGGCTAGCTGATTCAACTAAGCTGTTCTGACTCTAAGTCCATCCCAACCTTACTGATTGAATATAGCTTCTCTCATGGTCTCTGACTGAGTTGATCTGCTTGGCTTCATACGATCTTTTTGCACCCTCTCATTCTCTGGATCATTCTGTCTTCTCCTGTGTCTAGCTTGTTGTCTCTCTGCAACCTGTGTCTCTATTAGGGTCCTGTTAAAACTGCCTTCTTTCTCTCTGTGTACTGCTCCCTCAAGTAGCTTCCCTTTCCTCTATTTTTATGAGAGTTGGGCATATCCTATTCTGTCAAATCTTTATCTGATTCATCATTTTGTCTGCCACTCAACTAGATGTCACTTTCAAACAGGGTTGCTTCTTTCTATGAACTAACTTTACTTTAACTATTTGGGATTAAAGGTGTATACTATGGGTGTGTCTGTATTCCAGCCAGAGGGATTAAAGGGGTGTGCTAATGGCTGAGCCAAACCACACCTAGAAACAGTGTCTTTTCACCTTTGTCATATTTGGATTATAATTGTATTTCAAAGTAGAAAGTCAACCTGAATGTTAACCAGTGACTTGGAATTTAAGTTAGATGTTTATCTTAAAAGATCAGAGCTGGGATATGACTTAGTGGTATTCTCTTGCTGTCAAGAGGCACCATGATCATGGAAACTCTTGTAAAAAAAAAAAAAAAAAAACATTTAATTGGGGCTGGCTTAGTTTCAGAGGTGTAGTCCATTATCCTCACGGTGGGAACATGGTGGCACGCATGCAGTAGATGAGATCCATCATGATCCACAGGCTGAAAAAGAACCTGTGCCTGGCATGGGCTTTTGAAACCTCAAAACCACACTTCCAACAAGGCTACACCTCATAATACTTCTTTTTTTTTTTTTAAGATTTATTCATTTATTTTATTTATATGAGTACACTGTAGTTGTCCTCAGATATTCCAAGAGGGCATTGGATCCCATTACAGATGGTTGTGAGCCACCATGTGGTTGCTGAGAATTGAACTCAGGACCTCTGGAAGAGCAGTTGGTGCTCTTAACCACTGTGCCATCTCTTTAGCCCTCATAATCCTTCTTAAACAGTTCCACATCTTGATGGTTAAACATTCAAATATAGGAGCCTAAAGGACCCATTCTCGTTCACACCACCACAGTGGGTAAAGGCACTTACAGCCAAGCTGGATGATGTAAGGTCAAGCTCCAGGACCCACATGGTAAAAGGAAAGGAATGATTCCTGCAAGTTGTCCTCAGATCTCCACATGTGTGCATATGCACACATGCTTGTGTGCAGACACACACACATGCATGCACACACACATGTACGTGGTTTGGGAGAAAGAGAGAAATGGTGTACAGATTTTAAATAGTAGAAAGGAAACCAGATTATTTAACTTTTTTTTAAGTAGTTCACAGTGACAGTTTGGATTTTTACAGGAGCATCCAATACTTGGGCAACCATTTTTTGTTCTACATCCCTGCAAGACAAGTGAATTCATGACTGCTGTGCTAAAGAATTCGCAGAAAATCAATAGGTAAGAAACACCATCAAGACTCATGGTACTCTACTCTGATTTTAAAAGTGTAAATCTTTTCATGTGACTCTAAAAGCCAGGCTAAAATAAGAAACATTCTTTCTAATAATAATGGTAAACACATCGATTTTGTCTGTGTGCTAGGTGTTCTGGGTTTAGATATATGAACACACTGGGATTTTATATTATCCCAATAACGTTTACTTAATTTTTAGAGAAGAAAGCTAAAGCACAGAAGAGTTAAGCAACCCTATCAGAGTCACACAGCTAGTTTGGGGTAGGACTGGGATTTGAATACAGCAGTATCAGGATTTTAACTACTGGTTCAGTAAATGGTATAAATTCAAATGGAAATTTGGGGCCACAATGAGGAATCAGAAGCCCTGTTCTATTTTCCAATGTGCCTACCTTGGTGAAAGATCTTCACATACCCTCTAATCACATATTCAACTTACACCACTACATGGCTGGCATCCAGGCAAGCCCCAGGGAAAGGCTTCGTTCTCCTTCCTTTTTGCCACTCACTGGCTTGCCATCAGAAGCTATGATGGAACATTTGTACTACATATATCTTACTTGTTTCCTAGAAATGTCAACTATATCACATCCTGGCTGAGCATCGTGGGACCAGTCGTTGGTCTGAATTTACCTCTGAGCTATGCTAAAGCATTATCACAGCCTGAGTGATTTGTTAACAAGCAAGGTAAAGAGAAAAGCCTGGGTTTCATTCTTTGTTGTTAGAAAGATGGTGGTGTCTCTCTTACCCTTAGCTACACCTTGAGTCTGGGGTCAGTTTGCATTGTCTTTATTAGGCTGGGCCCTGGCTTGTTCACTCATGTTCCCACAGTGACCTATCCAGTTATCTGGGAAGGGTTTTATTTTGTTACAGAGAGCATCCCCACAACTACAGGAGTGGGTGGTTTTATTTTATGACCATTATTCTTGAAATAAGACTTTACTGCTTTATTATTATTATTATTATTATTATTATTATTATTATTATTATTGTTGTTGTTGTTGTTGTTGTTATTATTATTATTATTGTTATTATTATTATTATTATCTTTGTTTTGTTTTCTCCTTGTTCTTAGCATGAAGAACACCAAGAGCTGTCCCTGGGAAGCCTCAATTTTCATGGAAATGGGACTGCAATGTCTCATGTCACCAAGATTTGATGCGGATTTCTTTCCTTGGGAAGAAGACATCTGTAGAAGCCTGTTTGGAAGAGTGGTTGTGTGGAAGGAACAAGTCACAGATTCAGATCACTATCAATAACAAGAATGAATGTAGTTCAGCGATGATGTCATTTCTGACATCATCAGAGATTGCACAGGTCTTTTTTTGCCTAAGCACAGTTCTTCTGTTGTAGAGGTTGATGGGGAACTGTATTTGTGTGCTTGCTTTAGTGTATAATGTATGAAAAATAAAATGTAGAACTTGCCTGTTTCTGAACATTAATGTTATAAATATGGCCTGTCTTAAATTATTCTCCCACAGTCAAACTCAGGAGCAATGGATTACTTCTCTATCACTCACCCCCAAAAAATATGTGTGTGTGTGTGTGTGTGTGTGTGTGTGTGTGTGTATGTGTGTGTGTACATAAAAAATTAGATACGGGATAAAGCATAGCGGATCAATTTAATATAATAATGTGTTTTACAAACCAAGTATGGAATGGTAACTGCAAGTTTTTAAAATAGCTATAGAAATGTTGTGTTATGGGAAAAAAAAAAAGTATGCCGGGCAGTGGTGGCACACGCCTTTAATCCCAGCACTTGGGAGTCAGAGGCAGGTGGATTTCTGAGTTTGAGGCCAGCCTGGTCTACAGAGTGAGTTCCAGGACAGCCAGGGCTACACAGAGAAACCTTGTCTCGAAAAAACAAACAAAAAAAAATAATAAAATAAAAAAAAAAAAAAAGAAAGAAAGAAAGAAAGAAATGTTGTGTTAGATATTTAAGGAAAGCCGCTGGACTGGCCGACTATCTATGTGGTGATGACTCTGCTTAGCTCAGGCCACCATGCACCGTGGCCTAAAGCCAAGCACTCAGCAGCTGAAAGTGGCCAGAGGCCATGTGAGCGCCACAGCATGAAACAGCCAACTAGAATCACCAGCCCTGGCACCCACGAGACGCCAACATGGAAGAATGCTGTCTCCATAAGGCTGAGCTGAGCCCAGACCATCCCACCATCCAAGTGGCACCCGAAAATGAGACTTGAAATGTTTAAACATTATCCAACGGCTTTATATGTTTGGTAATGCTCAATACCAAGATGCCCACACAATCAGAGGTGTAACCCAGTACCCAACCTAGATCTATCAACTACCTTTGACTGCTAGAGACACACGCACATCCACTTTCATGTTTCCCTCTCTCTTGTTCTCTCTCCCCTAGCTCTTCCTCCTCCTCCTCCTCTTTCTCTCCTTACACCTCCTCTTTCTCTTCTTACTCCTCCTCTTCCACTCTTTACTCCTCCCACCTTAGCTCCTCCCAACGTGTGGGGGAAATATGGTGCTACATAGAAAACATTCGAGCATTGCAAATGCTTTTTTTTTTTTTATAAGAATAACACAATCATTCTTCCTTCTTCCTGCAAGACCCAGGGCTACTCTGCTGCATTACTGCAGGCCTTACTTCATAGCCCCACACTGTTCTTTTTAATATGAGAATAACAAGCTGTCACATAATGTTGCTGTGAGAACTATGTGAAATCATTAATGTACAATTATTGGAAAGTGTGTACAAATACCAATTAATATTCACCTGCTGCATAACTGACTAGAGATAATTTATCCCTTAATATGTTTCATGGCCAGCAAGGCATCAAGACAAAACTTATCTGGAGGAATAACAGGTTGCTTTATTTTAGGTTTTTTTGTTTTCTAGAAGATGAAAGTAAGTGGAAAATACAGTTCTTACAATTCCTTCCATGAAGTGTGCCCAGCAGAATCACCTGAGAATCATTTGTATGCCTACAAATGCCAGAGCCACCTTCTGGAACATCCTGTCTGTGGTGACCTTGGCAGCCATGCTCCCTGGAAAATCTCTGCTTTGGATTAACCTTTACCATAGCATTGATTTGTGTTCCATTAGTCCCAGCAAGCCCTGTCGGTTCTCTAAATGATAGACTTGCTTCCTGGTGTTTGTCAACACAAGGTTCCATCATAACCTGATAAACTCATTGAAGGCTGATAATACAGAAAGCTGAAGACATGTTTAATAAATCTAACCTACTGAGCGTCATAGTCCAGCTAACCCATTTTACTTTTTAACTCTTTTGCTTTGATTTGTTTTGTCTGTATACAAGCATAGGACAGGGCACTTGCCACAGAACACTTGTAGAGATGGAGGGACAGCTTGTAAGACTGGGTATTCTCCTTCCACTGTATGTCCTAAGAATCAAACTCAGGTCATCAGGTTTGGCCTTGGGTGCCTTTACCCTCGGAGCTGCCTCACTCATTAAAGTATTAACTGGCTTTAAATATACTCAGAACACTTACATTAGCCTGCAGTTAGGCAAAACTACCTTATAAAAAGCCTATTGTATAATAAAAGTGCTGAATATCTCACATGTACAGGCATCTAGCACTTTGTAAATGTAATGGGATGTGAATGCACAAAACACGGTATCTACAAAAGCATGCTAACAAACACAACACTGTACAGCACGGTTTTTATTGAAAAAAAAAAAACGTTTTCAGACAATATATTGTGATCATGTATTTCTCCTTCTGTAGTTCCTTCCAGAGCCTCTGTACTCACCCAACCCTATGTTCTTTTTCTCCCTTTCTCTTTTAAACATAGATAGGATAAAAATTAAGAATAGGAAGAAAAAAAAAAACAAGAAACACACACACACAAACCCCACAAAGTGAGAATCAAAGTAAACAAAAGAAAAGAAAGAAACCCAAACAAAACAGAGATGAAAAAAAAAAAACATCTAGAAAGATACCGCTGAGTTTGTTTTATGTTGGCCAGCTACTCACATTGGGTCTACCCCTGACATGTATGTAGTTCATATGCCTAATGAGACTCCACTGGAGAAAACTGATTTTCCGTTTGCCAGTGGGTATCAGTTTTAGATAGGTTCTTACTTAGAGGTGGGATCCTTTGTTCACTTCCTCCTCCCAGTGCTGGAACCCCATCTGGCTTGTACCTGTGCAGGCCCTGTACATACTGCCACAGTCTCTGAGTTTGTCCATGCAACTGTCCTGTTATGTCCAGAAGACAGTTTTTTCCCATCATCTCTATGTCTCACAATTTTTCCTCCCCCCTTTCTCTTCCTTCTCCTCTTCCTTCTTGCTCTTCCTCCTCCTTCTTTTTCCTCCTCCTCTTCCCTCTTCTTCCTCCTCCTCCTCTTCCTCCTCTTCTTCTTCCTCCTCCTCCTCTGCATAGCTCCCTGAGCCTTTAGGGGAGAAGTTCCATGAAGGATCTCTTTTAGGGTTGAGTTCTCCAAAGTCTGTCACTCTCTGCACAGTGTCAAAAACTTTGGTTCTTTAGTTTCATGATCTCATCAGCTTGTTGTTGATGCCTACTGTCTCAAAGTACTGTATATCACTAGCTCAGGAAGGATCAAAATTTAAAGTATGGCTTCTGCCGCCTGTGTATCACTCTCACACCATCACGAAGTTAAAAAAAAGAAAAGGAAGGAAGGAAGGAAGAAATAGCTTCACTACTGTAAGTTGGTTTGTCTGTATAAGAATTATAAGAACATTTAGAGTTTGTTTTTTCAACAGGATGGCCACTATGGTTTGAATAAGACTCATCACCTTTGAAACTTTTGTTGAAATTTAATTCCCTGTGGTATTGAGAAGTGGTAGGTTGTTTAAGAGAAGAACAGGTTGTCAAGTGGGTCTGAATCAGATCTCAACTAAATCAAGTTCTGGTGGGAGTTGGTTGTTGGACAGCAGATGTGGTGGTTTGAATGAGAATGGCCCCATGGGCTCATGTGTTTGAATTCTTCCCTAGTTGGTAAACTGTTTAGGAAGGATTAGAAGGTGTGGCCTTCTTGAAGGAGGTGTTTCAGTAGAGATGGTTGGACAACCAACCTTGGTTACTGAAGTTGAAACACAAGTCTTGTCTTACATGAACAGCCCCCAGCATTCCAGGAAGTTATCTGTCCTTAGGCAAGTGGCTCTTACAAGTTTGTCTGTCCATGGGCAAGTGGGACTTGCAGGTTAGAGGCAGTTTTGTTTTAGAGATCTCTTCAGCACAGAAATTAAAACTTAGAACATAACTTGAATTCTCACAAATCGTGTGTTAAGGAGATAAATGGATTGATGCAAATGAAAGAAACCAGGTGCTAAAGGGAGTGGTGACCTCAGGGCGACACCCTACCCAGCTATACTTACAACTTGTGAAAAACAGCTAAAGAAAAGCTTAGTCACATTGTAGCGGCCGAGCCTTTCATCTCAGCACTTGCAGGCAGAGGCAGAGGTGCAGCCTGGTCTGCAGATTGAGTCTCAGAACAACCAAATTTACACAGTGAAGGAAACCTTCAAAAACAAAGCTGGTGAAAATGTATCTGACAAGTGTGCCATGTTCCAGCCTGAGCAAACAGCAGTACTTGGCAGCTTCACCCATATGGTTCTGGCTCTAGAGTCAAGGATACAGGAAAGGGGTGATACAATCTCCCTCTGTGTCTAGGAAAAACTGCTGAGGCTAGGCATGCTGCAGTAATGTCCCTACATGGAGCTCCAGACAGGCTTTTTCATGAGGCTGTCATAGTGAAGCCTGGATTGCCTTGGAGACCGCAAGATGTGGGAGATGCCAGAGTCTTAGGATACCTGCCCAGGAGAGCTGCTAAGAAGGAGTGGAACCAGCCCATGAGAAAGAAGTGTGTTGCCTTCAACAATGCTGAAGGAAGCTGGAGACCTGAAGAGCGCTTTGATACCACACATGGAGATACAGAGTTTGGTCTTGCTTTGATTCAATATTTCCTTATTGTGTCCCTCTCCTCTTTTGGAAACAGTGATATATAACTGTGCCACTGTGTATTGGAACTGTGTGATCTGCTTTTTTATTTTGGTTTTATAGGAGATTACAATTCAGAGATTGGCAAGAGTCTCAGAAGAGACTTGGACTTTTAAATGGGCTTGGCGCTTTGGACTGAGTGCTTTTTTGCCTAATGATATGACTGTGTCTCTGGGGGAAGGGAGGGGAATGTGGTGGGTCGAATGAATGCAGCCCCAGAGGCACATACGGAGTGCAATATTGGGAAGGATAAGGACACGTGTCCTTTTTACATTGGCATGACCTAAGACAGTGTCTCCTCACAGCAACAGCACAACACCTAAGACCACAGGTTAGCCCTTTGTCCCCTCTACTCTTCCTTGCTTTCCTGCTTTCTGCCAGAGGCTAAGGAGCATGAGGCTTTTAGCCAAGTGCAGCTGACAGTTCTTGAGCAATGATTCAAAATAAAGTTTTCCCCTTATAAATTAATCTCAGCTGTCTTGTCACATTGAGACAAAATACCACCTATGGCCAGAGATGGCTCCATGAAAGTGGGACCTCTACTAGGCGAGGTAATGCGCCTCCGAGGAAATACCCAGGCCACCTCTGCAGGGGAAGGACTGAACTCTCAGAACAAGTAGAAGTAGAAAGGGTTAAACTGCAAGAAAAGCAGTTTAAAATTTAACTTTAAAATGCTGATCTGCTGGTACCAGAGCTTGCGCTATGCTGGCTGGGGGCTTTACTGTTTACTACTTAGCATCTCTGCAGCTTCTGCGAGGGAGTTTTCCCTTCACCCTCCCTAATATGAACAAAGATTTCTCAGCAAATTATTTCCTAAGCCTATGTTCTTTGTGTGTGTGTGTGTGTGTGTGTGTGTGTGTGTGTGTGTGTGTGTGT
>JANHMN010000014.1:13959158-14017797 GCA_030674055.1 Rhabdomys pumilio | reverse complement strand
TGTGTGTGTGTGTGTGTGTGTGTGTGTGTGTGTGTGTGTGTGTGTGTCTGTCTGTCTGTCTGTCTGTCTGTCTGTCTGTGTGTTCTGAATAATGTAGTTATCTGGAAAAACTAGTTATCCTTTGCTCACCAGCTCTGGGATGTTAACTTACCAGCTCAGGACTACTTTAGGTTCGGTTTGGGCTTTTGCTCTTTTGATACTAGAAATGAAACTAAGGACCTTGCACATGCTAAGCAGTCTATTTTCAAACCCTTTGAGACAGGGTTGCCTGGGTTGACCTTGAACTCATTTTGTAGCCCAGGTCGCTCTTGAGCTCTTGATCTTCCTGTGTTTGTCTCCCTAGTAGTTGCTACTGCTAGCTTGAGCCACAAAGCCTGACTCATTGGGAGCTGTCAGTGGTTGCTCCTTCACATCGACCCGTCCTCTAGTTTTGGGGGGTTCTGGCATAGTGGCACATGCCATTAATTCCAGGAGATTCCCAACAAAAATAAACTCAATATGTGAAAACAGAAACTAAAGTTGACAAATATATTGAAAGAGAGAAAGGGCATGGAGTTAGGGGGCGGGGCAGGAGTTGGAGAAGGGGGAGCATGATCAGAATATATTGTATGAAAAACATTTTTTTTCATTAAAAAAAGGGGAGTCTTCTAGCACTCAGGAGGCAGAGGCTGATAGATCTCTGAGTTGGAAGCCACCCTGATTTACATAGCATATTACTGGCTAGGACTATATGGTAAGATTCTATAAAGAAGAGGAGAAGGAGGAGGAAGCTACCACCGTTGGCGTCTCATCCCCTCGTAATGGACTAAGAAGGCCCCAGTTTGCAGTAGAGATGGTGTTTGTTCTCTGGCAAGTAGGAAGATCAGAGGCTATTGAGATCAGAGCAATATTGTTTTATTATCTCTTTCTCCCTGTGATAATGTCATTTTAAAAATAAAGACCACATTAAAAAGAAAATATCGCAGGGCGGTGGTGGTGCACGCCTTTAATCCCAGCACTTGGGAGGCAGAGGCAGGTGGATTTCTGAGTTCGAGGCCAGCCTGGTCTACAGAGTGAGTTCCAGGACAGCCAGGACTACACAGAGAAACCCTGTTTCAAAAAATTTAAAAAAAAAAAAAAAATGTTCTTGTGCCCATAGCTTTGGCTACTCTCATGGATACTAGTCTGAAACAACCTCTCTGGGTTTCAGTTTTTGTTTTTGGTTTGTTTTTTGATTTGTTTTCTCTCATATATTACATCCTGACTACAGTTTCTATCCCCCAGTCTCTCCACCCCCTCCACCTCTCTTCTCCCTCCAATTCACTCCCCGACCCTAGAAAAGAGCAAACCTCCAGGAACATCAACCAAATGTGGCATAACAAGCTACAGGGAGACCAAGCACATACATCACAGCTGGATAAGACAACCCTGAAAGGAAGAAAAGGGCCCTACAAGTAGGCAAAAGAGGAGGGGACAGGCCCAGCTCCCACTCTTAGGATTACCACAAGAACATCAAGCAACTCCGCCATAGCATGTATGCAGAGGACCTTTGTCAGATCAGGCTCCTGATCTCTGAGTCCCCGTAAGTCCTAGTTAGTTGATTCTGTGGGCTGCGTTCTCTTGGTGTCCCTGACCCTTCTGGCTCCTCCAATCCTTCCTCTTCCTTCTTTCTCCACAGGACTTCCTGTGCTCTGCCTGTTTGACTCTAGGACTCTGCATCTGTTCCCATCAGTTGCTGGATGAAAATCCCTCTGGTCTCTTTAATGATGAATATACTAGGCTCCAGTTCCAGAACATTCTGTAGGCAGGACAAACTGTAGGTCAGAGGTTGTGTGGTGGGTTGGTATCCCAGTCCCTCCACTTGAGGTCTTGCCCGGTTACAGAAGATGGCTGGTTCAGGCCCTGTGTCCCCCATTACTTGATGTCTTTGCTAGGGTTACTCTGGTAGATTCCATGGAGTTTCCATTGCACTAGGTTTCCACCTTTCCTCAAAATGTCTTCCAATTCCTGTCATTTCTCTGTTTTCTCCCCCTTATCTCTCCTGTTCCCAACACCACCCCCACCCCCATCCAACCTGTGAAATCTATTTCTCCTTCCCAGGGAAACCCTTTGGGTCTGAGAACTGTAGCATGGTTTTCTTTGACTTTCCATCCAACATTTGTTTTTAATACATCGCCTACACTGAAGCTCAAGGAGGCCTCACAATCAATGGATAATTTAGGCAGGCCTCAAATCCGTAGTAATTCTCTTGTCTCAGCCTCCCGAATGCTTTGATTGCAAGTGTAAGAAAACATGCTCATATTATACCTCAGGATTTTATAGGGTGTATTGATAAGTGTTTTTGCCTTTTATTCTTCAGCTTGATAATGATTTTTAAAACAGTATCATATTCCTTGCTTTTCCTTTGTTGTCAGCAGCGACATCTAGTGGTCTTGTCAGTGCCTTCGGAGTTAGTCCTCTTTTGTAAAAGTATTAAAAGTGAACCCAACCCCACATGTATTCTATGTTCAAATCAATCGATACAATAATAAACCCATAGCTCTGTGACACTTTCCTGTATTTCTTCAGGACAAGTGTCACATGTCCTGAAGCCATTCCTAGTTACAAAGAAGAATGCTAGCAAAGACAGCCTGACATGTTAACAGGAAACCACAGTTCAACAGATTCGCATTGTTTGGTGATTACCATTTGCCAGGCTTTAAATCACACTCAATAAGTATCTGTTGGAGACTCGAATTCCATAGGTAATCACAGAGCCAGAGGATGCAGGCTTACAGAATGATCAGTCTGATCAGAGGCTGAAGGACAATAACATTAAAAAGGTAGCCATGACTACTATCCAATAGGGCAATGTCAGTGGGTTTTTCTCTACAAAGGTGAGGCTATCAATACCTATAATCCCAGCACTTGAGAGGCTGAGGCAGAAGGATTGCCATGGATCCAAGGCCACACTGGGCTACATAGAGACTGCCAAGCCAGATAGGCCGACCCACTAATCAAACCTCTACCGCAAGCAACAAAAATAAATGTATTACACAGCAGTTGTCACTTGAAGGTCCCCACATCTTTAGTTTACTGATGGTCCATGTACTCTGCAGCTATACGTATGTTCTTGTATGGCCAGTGTTGTGGTTACACAATCAGAATGTATGGAAAATTCCAAATTATGAAACTTTTTAAACATACAAGTGGAGACTGGTCATACCTAAAAATCAGAATGAGCACACCAAGATGGTGTCGTGTTTGCTTCATTTGGTTCTTCAGTTGTTCCAGGACCGTAAAGCAAATTATAAACATTGTGGCATTTGTTTCTGTGGATACAGACATTTTTCTTTGACCCTTTTCATTGATTTTTTTTATTTTTGCTCCATTTTCAATCGTTGAACATTGTAACCCCTAAACTTTGGAGTTTTGTCTTGTTTTATCCCTGATGGTGGGCTTCATACCCATGTTGTGATTTACCAGAGTCTTTGGCCCAGTTTCATTAAAAAAAACTGTAATCAAGCCAGCAAATACAAGCAAAGCAGAATGGACAGGTGTATGTTCCAGGTCCCATAGGATGGATCAGTGATATGCTCTGTCCCCCACAGGTTCATTCACAGGCTGGGAAGTTGGCTCTTAATGGTAGTATTGAGAGTGTTGAGGTGGGACTGTCTTAGTTTGTGTTCTGTTGCTGCAAAGAGACCACCGTGACCATAGCAACTCTTCTAGAGAAAGCATTTAATTGGTGCTGGCTTACAGGTTCAGAGATTTAGTCCATTGTCATCGAGGCAGGAGTGTGCAGCCCTCAGACAGGCATGGTGCTAGAGAATGTAATTGAAAGTTCTGTCTCTGGATCCACAGGCAGCAGGGAAAGAGCCCTTAGACCTGGCTTGGGCTTTCGAAACCTCAAAGTTCACCCACAATGGCACACTTCCTCCAACAGGGGACACTTCTTAATCCCTTCCAAGTAGTGCTACTCCCTGATAACTAAGCATTCAGACATATGCGCCTATGGGGACTGGTCTTATCCAAACCACCACAGACCTAGTAATTATGTCAGGTGGCCCCATCCTCAGGAATGGATTATTGCTATTGCACAGGAGTGGGTCAGGCAGGACATTAGGGGCTAATTTTCTTGAAAATATATTGTAAGTGGACCCTATAACTCCTCTGAATCTCTCAGCTGCACGTACTCCCTCTGTAGAGATGCCAGCCACCCTGACATCCTCACCCAAACTAAACAAGTGCAGGCATCATACTCTTAAATCTCCAGACCCATGAGCTGAATGGTTTATAAGGTAGCAGTCTCTGGTATTTTGCACAGTAGTGCAAGACAGACTAAGACAATCACCCACCCACAGAACCTTGACACTGTAGGATGTTTCATGAACAGTATAAAACCACACTCAACTCCTCACTGTCTTCAGCTGAGACTGAGTGGACAGTTAGGAGCTGGAGGGATGACCCAGCTGTTAAGAGCACTTGCTGTTGCGGGGGATCCAGGTTTGGTTACCAGCAGCCCCATAGAGGTTCAGATCCTGATATAACTACATGTCCTGATTGTTTGAGTTTGTTGGTTTGTTTTGTCACCTTGACATAAGCCAGAATTATCTAAGCTAGGGAACACAACTAAGAAAAGGCCTCCATAAGATTGGCCTGTAAGCAAACATGTGCAACATTTTCCTGATTGACGACTGGTATGGGAGGGACCAGCCCATTATGGGTAGTGCCCACCTGGGTAGGTTGTCTTGTATGAGAAAACAGAATGATTGAGCCAGTAAGTAGAACTCCTGCATGGCTTATGCCTCAGTTCCTGCCTCCAAGTTCCTACCTGAGTTTCTGCCTTGACCTCTCTCAGGGATGGACTGTTACCTGGAAGTGCAAGATAAAATAAACCCTTTGCTCCCCATATTACTCTTTGATTTTTATCACTACAATAGAAATGTAACAAATATATTCCAGTTCTAGGGAATCCAACACATGCTTCTGGTTTTCATGAGCACTGTATACACACGGGGCACATGTATAGAATCAGGCAAAATACTCATGCACAGTAAAAGTCTTTTTTAAGTTAATTAATTTTATGTTACACTGTTGCTGTCTTTAGACACACCAGAAGAGGGTTTCTGATCACATTACAGTTAGTTGTGAGCCATCAAGTGGTTGCTGGGAAATGAACTCAGATCCTCTGGAAGAGCAGACCTTAACCTCTGAGTCATCTCTTCAGCCTCATTAAGATTTATATTTTTGTATATGAATGCTTTATCTGCATGTACACCTGAGTTCGAGAAGAGAGTATCAGACCACATTATAGATTGTTTTGAGCCACCATGTGGTTGCTGGGAATTGAACTCAGGACGTCTGGAAGAGCACACAGTGCTCTTAACCACTGCAATGCTCACATGTGCGTGTGAGGAATCTTGCCCGATGAGTGAATACATACTATAGGCAAGATGACAAGGAGTATAATAATGTGAACATATATGTATGTGTGTATATAGTGTGGAAAATACAGATTGAACAAAAATAACTCTAGCTGATGTCAAGTTGACATGAAACTAGCCAGCTCAGCCTGTAGTCAAGATCCCCCTGGTAAAGGACCAACAGGGGGAGTTGGTACTTCTTATTGGCTCTTCTAACAGTACCACTTCCTATAGGCCGAGAATATTCAAACCACCACACAGTATAACCTTCTAAAATTGCCTTCTTGTACTTGAGTTGCTACATTATACCAATTTCATTATCTTAAAAACCACACATACATGTGTCTGTGTGAAGATTTGAGCACAATGAGGGGTGCCTGTAGAGGCCAGAAAAGGGTTTCAGATGTCCTAGAGCTGTGGTTATGTTGTGTTCTGCTGGCCAGGTGTGGAGAACCCAGGTCCAAGTGGTTCATGTTAACCAGTTTCTCCAGTCCCAATAATTTTATGGTTAAATAGTACCACCATTTTTTAATATTCCACAAGCTAGCAGCCTCTCCTGTAGATTTATTTCTAGTTCTTGGCTGTCACAAAGTTGCCATAAATATTTGTGCACAGGATTATGGGCATATATTTTAACCACCTAGGAATTTAATGGCTTTAGGTCTATTTGTACTGTATAACTTCATACAAAATTGCCAATCTCTCCCACCCAACAGCAGATGGAAAATCCAGTTTTCTCACATTTGAGAGTGCCCTGTGTAGATTATAATCTGCTTAATTTTAATAGGACTGTCTTACTTCTGAATTTAGGAAGTAGATACAAATCTTTTGAGTATGTGACTTGAAAATATTTGTTGCCTTTTAGTTTTAGTAAGATCTTGAAAAAACTAGTTTAAAAACTTGACAAAAAAAACCCAAAAGCTTGATGCCCCATAAGCATTTTTATCAAACATGCTCTTGGAGGAACAGCTAAGAACCTCACCTTAACACAGGTTAAAGATGCTGTGGTTTCTTGACTCATCTTGTGCCCATTTAGAAACTAGTTTTGTCACTCATTTGTCTTCAGTCTTGACACAGCAGCTATAAATTGTCTTAAAATCAAGTTACCCTTAATACTTTTAAACTGTCCTAGTTTTTCCATGTATTTTACAATATTTTCCTTCATTCTGAAAGAGAGCAGTAGAAACTGTCCAAGTTGCTCATTTCTTTCTCAGACCATTTTTTAAGGCCTTACTGTGATCCTTGGCAGCCTTGAAGTCCTGCCTGACAGGATTAAAGGCATCTGTGCCACACTTTCTCCGAGAAAAAGCATGGAACTTAAGCTTCATATTGGGTGTGAAGGATAGTGCTTTGGTCACCAACACAGATGAGCACAGAGGAACTAAAATCAGTTCCATAGAATGGATTTAAGGTACTCTTATGAATTTGGTAGTCACTGTACGGAGGAGCTATGTAGCTGGTTTAAAGAGGTCGGGGGAGGATCCTGGAAACATTAAGTATGCAAGATGCTGTTCTGGGTGTCTTAAGTATTACAGGTTCAGCTGTACCTGGGAGAACAAGGTCTCCCTGGCTCTAGGAGTCTGTTCTGCGGGTCATAACTCGCCTCCCATTGCCAATACTAGCAGCTACACATCCATGACAGATGCCACATACAGCCTCTGATCACCCCTGGTCAGGAGACCCTAAACACACTCCCTGGTAGGTTTAATCAGGGCTGAAAACCTGTGGATACCTCAGCTGCTAAAGGGCCCACCTTCTAGGATGAATTGTATGAAACCTGAAGGCAGACCTGGTATACTCTAGTGCAGATACAATAATCTGTCATTTATATTCTTCCCTTGAGACATTGAACAGCTTGTGACCAACAAGGTTTAAAAATGTGAGGCACTCAAAGGTGAGCTTTGCAGAGACTACAGAATGGTTTATACAGCTAAGTAGCAGCAGCAAGGCTGACATGGGGTTTCCTTCACCTCATTTACTGAGGAAGGTCACCTGAGGCATTCAGCCTCCAAGTGCCTCACTGCTGAGCTCTCAGCAGACACTTTCACCGCACACCTGAGGAACAAGTGACCAGTTATAAGGTATGGACTCTCTCTTGCTCAAACCTTTCCCTGTGCCCACCCAGTTTACCTTGGCCCAAGCACTCTACCACCATCATAGAATGCACAAATTGTGTGGGCTGCACCCCTCACCACACACCCAAAGCATTCTTCTTGTCTCATGTTCCCAAGTGCAGGGATTATAGTCTCAAAAACAAGCAACATGACCCTCTGGAACTCTGGGCATGCTAAGAGTTCTCCACAATCGCAAACACTGAAGATTATAGTATAGACCAAGAACTTCCTAAGCATCAATTAAAGCCCTCTATGATACTTTTGACAACTGCCAAGGAATAGAGATTCAAGGCACGTTTAGAATATGTTGTGCATAACATTGTTCACTTATTGCAGTGTTATCTTTGTGCCGTAGCTGTGTAACAAGCCCCACTTACATTACAAAATATTTTAGCAATTATCTCCAAAAACTGGTAAAAGCCGGGCGGGAAAGTTAAGACACAAAGTAATTTTTTTTCGGAATATGAAAATTTATTACTGTGTTTCCATTGTCAAATTTTATGATCTTGGTCTTTCCTTCTTGCCTTTGTATAGAGCCAAGAGAGACACATTGGCTACTTTAACCACCTTAAAGCGGACTCCAGGAATATCACCCACAGCATGACCTTTGCGACCAAATCCAGCAACCAGAACTTCATCATTTTCCTGAAATAAAATAAAATCCATCTTAGGTATCAGTGACAAAAGAAATACCCACTTGCCAGATCAAATAATGTAAAAGCCCACACAGAAAAAGCTACCCCCCCCAAGCAGGAAGTACAACTTTAAGACAAGTCACCTCAATGAAGTTCAAGCAGCCATCATTGGGCACGAATGCCGTGATCTTCTTGCCGTTCTTAATGAGCTGCACCCTGACGCACTTCCTGATGGCAGAATTTGGCTGTTTGGCTTCAACCCCTCTGCAACATCAATGGCACATATGAGTTAACAATGTTTTTTTAAAAAACCGGTTACTAGTAAAGCAGTTCCTACTCAAGACAGTCTCAAATCCCGCAGAAACCACCATTTCCATCAAGTTTTTCCAGGCAAAACAGAACTTCTAGTTGAACTAGAGTAGAACTCCAATTCAAGAACTCCAGTTGTTCAGTAGAACTCCAAGTTGTAGAACTTAAGAGTTGTAGAAACAAGAATTAAACTCTCATTGCTAAATGTGTGAACGCTACACAAAAATTATCAATACATCAGAAACGTCAGAAAATAAATTTTCTCAACGAGCCTAAGAAATGTCCCAGCTGGTTAAGGTACAGTTCCCACAACATATGCTTTACTATGTATTAGTATTACTTTATTATCTTCCATTCCTTCCAGACTACAGCTGAAACTAAAAATTAGCCAGCTAACCCCCAGCCCTAGCATAGACAAGGCTACTTCCCATCCCTTCTCCCTGTACAACCCCAAACGCATATTCACAATCTTTTGCATCTTTTTAAGAATTAGTTTGTTCTCAATTATGGTAAACTAACGCTTTGAGGGAGCAGCCTTCCACTTACACTTTTTCTAGCACAATTCCCTTTGCATGAGAAGCACCCCCAAATGGATTGGCCTTGAGGGCTGTGCCCAAGTGGGCTTTCTTGTACTGTTTATCATGCCACTTCTGGTCCCGTCGGTGACTGCGGAGCTTCCGGGCAGTACGGAGACCACGACACTTGCCTGAAAAAGAAACATCACCGAATCCTCCGTAAACCCTCCGAACCCGCGCTTCCACACACGAGCTTCAGCAGGAGGGACTTTCACGACAGAGTCCTGTGGCTTCTCTTAGCCCGTGGGCCAATTACCCACAAGATCCCCTAATTCGGTGGTGCACAGAAACCTAGGCTGGGGCCTTTCGGCTTATTTCAGTTTCCAGTGCAATGGGTCTGGAGCAGGCGCCCAGCAAGACGGCCCAGTAGGCCGCAGGAACGCTTCCGCACGGCCACGTGCCCGCGGAACGGCGTCCCTTCACCTGGTCCCCGCCCGGCTACAGGCCTGATCCCCGCTGTATCGCCCCACGAGAGGCCGTATCCCGAGCTCTAGGTCCCTCCAGCGGCCCCTCAGCCCAGCCCCGCACAACTCACCCATCTTGCCGGCGCCACGGGCCCGAGAGAAAGAGAGAGGCGGTGCAGGAAGAACCCACAAGCCATTGCGGGAAGCTCCGCCCAGCCTAGGACCCCGAGCGGCCGTCCGAGCAGCGCCTGTACCGGTGAGTGTAGGAGAGTGGCGTTGAAGGGGTAGTTTTTGGAAACGACTCAGTGCCTCCACTTTTCTGAGACACTGTCTAAGTTTTATTTAATATGTATCAAATTCAAAACGATCTCCTTTATCTTCTTTTCAGGCAAATGACAAGGCTACAGGAATACGGACTACCAATCCCAGAAATCTTTGCGCTAAATATTCATTGCGCAGGCGTTCCCTGCAGCCTCGGTCACAGGATTGGGCGGTGCTAATTCGGAGAGGGCGGAGCAAGGGTGGGGCTGGACGGAGCTGCAGGTTCCCCGCTTCACTAAGAGGTGGAGTCTTGAAGTGTTTTTAGGAAACCTCCCCCTTGATTTTTGAGTTGAGCAATTGTGTTAAATGGAAAGTGCTACAAAGTGTTTTGTTGCTGTTTTGTTTTTGTTTTTGTTTTTTGAGACATGGCTGTACAGGCTGGCCTTGAACTGATCTTCCTGCTTTAGTTTCCTGAGTGCTGTGATTTGAACCACCACACCCAGTTTGAAAGAGCATATTTTTTTTACCATTTCCTTTAATCTGCTTTAATTAATCTCTATCTATATTAATTATTTTTCTTTTTAAAAAGTGGATATTTTTTATTTACATTTCAATGGTTTTCCCCTTTCCAGGTCTCCCCTTCGGAAACGCCCTATCCCATCCTCCTCCCTCTGCCTTTATGAGGGTGCTCCCCCACCCACCCACCCACTCACCCACTCCTGTCTTTCCGAAAGAGCACACCCAGGGATATGAAGTGGATAAGTAGACCCAAGTTCCACAAAGATATTGAACAGATATTGAAAACTATGGCTCTGTGTAAAACCATAGAAAGTGAAAACAGCCACGTGCCCATAAGGAGTGCTTGGCATCAGGGGAAGAAACTGAAAAGAGCTTTTGGCTACCTTCTTCCTCAGCACCACTGTGGACATATTGGTACCTACTTCAGCTTCCTCTGGACGAATGACAGGATGATGTCTTTCACAGACATATTCTTTCAGACAGATACATGGTTAGAGATCAGTAACCCGATTTGCAAATGTCCTGGTCAGTGGTGGTTTTGGTTTTTGTTGTTGTTGTTGTTTTGTTTGTTTGTTTTTGTTTTTAGAGACAGGGTTTCTCTGTGTAGTCCTGGCTGTCCTGGAACTCACTCTGCAGCAGACCAGGCTGGCCTCGAACTCAGAAATCCGCCTGCCTCTGCCTGCCAGGTGCTGGGATTAAAGGCGTGCGCCACCACTGCCCCGCCAGTGGTTGTTTGATAGCATCTTTTTTACTTGAAAAACAAACATGCCCTTTGACTAGACAAGGCCAGAAGCCTCCTGTCCTAAGAAAATCCCGTTTTACGACTTAAAGAAGCCAGCCAGAGCTACACAGAAGAAAACAACTGTTTAAAAAGAGGTACCTGGGAGGCAGAGGCAGGCGGATTTCTGAGTTCGAGGCCAGCCTGGTCTACCGAGTGAGTTCCAGGACAGCCAGGGCTACACAGAGAAACCCTGTCTCGAAAAACCAAAAAAAAAAAAAAAAAAAAAAAAGAGGTGTTCTGAAATAAACCGAGTCCCTTAGTCCACACAGTTTACCACAGACCCTCAAGTAAACCTATCTACTTTCTGAGTTCTAACTCAACAACATAATTTATTTTCTTTCCTCTTCTCCATCTCTCTCTTTTAGACCCAGGCCAAATCCTAATTTTGACTATCATGACAGTCTAAGCATCTGCCTCAATTCATCGGCTCACAGAATTCCACTACTGAACTTTCCCTCCCCCACCTCTGGATAACTGCCAAGATCCTGAGCCCACCTAACCTGATATATATATTTTTTTCTCTCTCTCCCAAAGTCCAATAAAATTGTCCTGGAACTTCCTTCTGAGACTGCCTGTAAATTGTTTTTATCAGTAAGACAATCTGCAAAAGGAGATTTTATATCTCCCAATGACAACTTTATTACTATTTGAAAGCATTAATACAGGCCAAGAACAGAATGGTAATTTCCTGGTGCTAGGTACTGTAAGAGATCCAAGAGATGTTTGTCAAAGGATTAAAAAACAAAACACAATGGTATTCATGAAATCAAAAAAGAAATTCAGGGACTGTATAACATAGAGAGTGCACTTACTAATGCACTTACTAATATTTGAAAGTTGCATTACAGGAGTGGTGCCCACTTTCAATCCTAGCACGTGGGAGGCAGAGGCAGGAAATCTCTGAGTTCGAGGCCAGCCTGCTCTATAGAGAAAGTTCTAGGATAGCCAGGGCTACATAGAGAAACCCCGGCTCCTTGGAGGTGGAGGGGGAAAAGGGGGTGAGGAAAAAAAAGAAAAAAGTTACTAAGAGTAGACTTTAAGGTACTTAGCACACACAGTAGGCATAATAGGTGATGCATATATTAAATAGCTTACTTTAACCACTAACATATGCATATCTATCTCAGCCTTCTCTGGTGAAATGCACATGATAACATAGACACCCCGTGTGGGTAACTTCTCTGAGACATATGAAAAGCAACATAAGGTTATCCTCCTGCACAAAGAATGGTTGATTATATTTATATACTCCAAGTGTGTTGTATAACATACATATATATTTATTTATTTATTTAATTTAAGATCATATATAATTTATAATTATATAATATAAATAATATATAAATATGTCATGTATTCTATGTCCTATATATAAGTCTATATGAAAATATACAATTTATATTATTATATATATTTTATATTAATACATATTTGAGTATATATTATATATTGTATATGTAAATTATAATATATTTGAGTGTATATTATAATATAATCATATATAATATATATAATTTCATAATATGTAATATATATTTAATTGATCAAGTACTTTAAAAATAATTTTAAAAATGATTTCTCTGATTAAAATGCATCACCATCTTACATTAAAATTAAACCCTAGCTATCTTTTTTTTTAAATTAATCATTTTATTCATTTACATTTCAAATGATATCCCCCTTCCTGGCTACCCCTACACAAATCTCCTATCCCATCGTCCCTCCCCGCCTCCCCTTTGCCTCTACGAGTGTGCTCCTCCACCCACTCACCCACTCCTGCCTCACCACTCTAACATCCCCCTACATTGGCATCAAGCCCCCACAGGACCAAGGGCCTCCCCTCCCATTGATGTCAGATGAGGCCATCCTCTGCTACATATGTATCTGCAGCCATGGATGCCTCCATGTATACTCTTTGGTTGCTGGTTTAGTCTCTGGGTGGTCCAGTTAGTTGATACTATTCTTCCTATGGGGTTGCAATCCCCTCCAGCTCCTTCAGTCCTAACTCCTAGCTCTTCCATTGGGGTCCCCGGGCAAGAATCTGCATCTGTATTGGTCAGGTGATGGTAGAACCTCTCAGGGAACAGCCATACCAGGCTCCTGTGAGCAAGCGCTTCTTGGCATAAGCAATAGTGTTGAAAACCCCAAATATCTTAAGGGTTTAAACATCTACAACAAAATTCATAAGAAAACAGAAATTGATATTTATTTGAACGTGGAGAAGAAAAGTATTTTTTTTTTTAAAGAAAAAGAATTTGATCACTTAATATTAAGAACCTCTACCAGAAACATCTGAAAGAGCTGGGATGTAGTTCTGTGGTACAGCATGTCCCTTGAATGCACAGGGTTCAATCCCCAGCACTGAAACCTAAATCTCAAAGTAAAAGACTACCCTGAACTGAGGTTTAGTGTTCAGTTGCACAACTGATGGCAGGTTGATACTTTAAAAAAAAATTATGCATACATAATGAGACAATAAACCAGCAAGAGAAATAAATAGTGTATCCCAGAAACAGAGTGGTATATTCTGCAGCTTCTTGAAGAGCCATGCGTCCTTTCTGACTGTGGCTGTAAGTACCATGCTGGCCTCAAGCTTCATTGGGAAAGCATTCCCTATTCCATCTGTAAGGGTCCAGGTAAAACTTGGAGGGCTGGTTAATATATTAAGATCTATTTCATTTGTACTTAGGTAAATGTATGTTTCTAGGTGTATGTATACATGAGTGCGGGTACCCATAGAGGCCAGGCAAGGGTGCCAGCGTCCCTGGAGCTGAAGTTACAGGTGGGTGGATACTGAGTACTTCTACGACTTCGTGATCACTGGGAACCGAACTCCAGACTTCCGAAAAAGCAGCAAGTGCTTTTAACCACGGAGCCATCTCTATAGCCCTGATTTATTTCTTAAAAGTTTAGGAAATCATCCTGTAAAGTCAGCTGGGCTGGCATTTTCCCTGTGTTAAGTACAATGTTAAGATTAAGTACAATGGCAATCTCTCTGTTGCTATAAAACTACTTGCAGAGATGACTTGAATTTTTTTCGTGAGTCATTTTTCTAGGAATTTAGCCCTACCCTCAATTTATCTGAGTCCTCAAAGTTATTTTTTTAGGGCTATAGGTTTAGATGGGACAAATCTGTCCATTGTTACATTTAGCATACATATATGTGTTTATATGTGTCTGTGTAAGTGTACATATATATTGTAAGACATTTAATTATACATTACATTTCCTTAGTAAATATAATATTAGCAGTTTGGTTGTTTAATTATGCTTTGCTTTTAGTAGTGGGCTTAATTACTGCATTATTCTTTTGCTTTTTGTTTTGTTTGCTTTTTAACAAAATTTTTCTTTAGACCACAAATAAAGCATGATTTGATGTTCAGTGTGAATTCTGAGGCAAAGATTGCCATGACTGTATCAGAGCAAGGCAATAATGAATTGAAGTAACCTGTGCTCATGCCTAGCTCATGCCAAAACCTCAGCAGGATAGCAAGTTAAAGGCTAGCCTGGGCTTCAAGACCTTACCTATTTCAAAAGCAAAGGTGGGGGTCAGACTGAAGTGTGAATCCTTCCAAGAGAGGTCTCCGCCACTTATGGATAGTGAGCTACCAGGAGTGGAGGAAGGAGGGACTGAATCAGTCTCAGCCCTGTCTGATCTGGCTGAAAGGCCTTGGAAAGGTTCCAGGTAAGAGTGTGGCAAGATCTGACTCCGTTTATGAAGGATCTCTGTGCCTGCTCTGAAAGCAAGCTTGTGGGAACCGGGGGAGACTTGGGTGAAAGAGAAAAGCCGTTGCAATGACCACTGAGAACTGTAGAAAGTCACCTTGAAAAGGAAGTAAGGTCTTGAGATTATGTCTCTATGGTGAAGGAAAGAGGGAACTCCCCTGCACTGGCGCTATTCTCTCCCCCAGCCTCTGAGGGCTCTTTGGTGTTTTTTACCCACCAGAATTATACCTGTGTGTTAGGTGCTATTATTAATTCTGTTTTACAAAGATGGTACTGAGCTTAAAAAAGCAACTTGCTTAAGCAAAATTTGCTTGTTTTCACATTAGTTATAATGCAGATTTTTTTGTTTCAAGTTTAGAAAAATAATCTACTGAACGTTAGCTAGGCATAATTTAAATCGAGATGGAAAATAGGTTGCTAGGCTGTAAATACCTAGGGCAGCTGCAACTAAGTGAGTGTGGTTGTTATAAGTGTTTTCATTGGGGTGGCTGCCCAACATCTCTGGGTTATTAGAGATAAAACAAACAAAAAAGCAACAAGAGACACCTGATAACAGAGGAGTTGATTTGGTGGCTCCTGCGATGCGTGCAAGTGACAGAAAGGGAGTGAACAGTCTTCTTGTTCCCCGGTATTTTCCAGCCAGGAGGAGATCAGTTATCGACACTTGGTGTTTCTCCATTTCTACATGCAGCTTAGCAGGACTGACACCGGGGTAAATTTAAGAAGAATATTTTGGACATAATTGGCTTTTCCTTTTCGGGGCCGAACATTTCCTCAATTTTTTCCCAGCAGGCCTCTCTTCCTGCTGAGAGCCGGGTGTTGGCATCACAGGCTACCATGTCTGGGTCTTACACTCTGCTTCCACACTGAGCTTTTCTGGGCCCTTTTAGTGATGGGGGAGGGAGGGAGGGTCTCAGCCTCTGCAGCTCCTCTCTTTGTCCTCTTCCTCAGCTGCTTTAGCACACAGGGGTGTGTCAGTTCTCTGAGATATTTGTCTCCCCAACAAAGAAGAAAGATTTGGTTTTCAGAAAATAGATCAGGTGGTAAGATTTAGCTCAAGGGTGATGCCAACCACACCAGGGAGAAGGTGTAGCTGTGGGGAAAAGAGCCAAAGGTTTTAACAGTGCTGACAATTAATATTGAAGCATTTAATGCAGTTAGAAATGACGCCGAGTGCTTTAACTATAAAAAGCGATGTAGCAGTTGCTATGGAAATGCGACAAGTTAAAATAACAGCTTTAAGTGAGAGCACAGAAGCAGCAAGGGAGGCCTCCTGATTACATGCTCCGAGTTGAGGCTGATGAATGCCAAGTGCTTCATTTTACTTGATTAAATTATTAAACATAATTTTTTCTCTTTATACAAAATGAATAGAATTTCTTTTCCTTTCACTTGAGCTGCCATTCGGTGCAGCGATTATTCTCATAACTATTCCAAGGAGAAGCTAAAGAAATAAGTCTGCATTGCCATGTAATCTAACTAATATTCAGGCCCAATCTGTAAAAATCCTGTTATAATTAAACCTCTATAGGACCCGCGGGAACTTGGCAATGCTGTTCTTTGATACCCTTTGTCAGATTCCCAAAAGGGAGCTCTCTTTTTAATATGCACATTAAAACTTACCCCCAGGTGTTCTCTAGCTTGGCCAAGAACCAAACAAAGGAAAATAGACTTCAATTTCAGCAGGGGCTTTTATAGGAAAGGTAATTTCCCTCCCTGCTATGGAATATTAAGTTTTTGAATGTCCTTCCCTGGAGATGTTCGACCCGGAATAGAAGAACCAGATCTGCACTGTCTGTGAATTCGGTCAAGAACCACCTGATCCACGGGTGGAGGAGGGGTCGTAAGAGATTCTTTCGGCCCTTACATTTCATGGTGAAATGAAGACTCACCGGAATATTTGAGAATTATGTACAAAGAGCATGTGGACACAACATAGAAATATAAAACTATTAAAATAATTATATGAAAAAATATGGTCGTCTGAGATTATGGAGAGGTCATTAGTTAAAAGATTTTATGAGAAACAAGTGTCTTTAAAGAAAAAAAGAATCTGAGGGAAAAGGAAAGACAGGGAGAAACACTACAAATGAGTGTGTCTGACCAATAAAATGGACGGACTAACAACAGTTCACCTACTATAGAATAAAGTACACTATGCATATTTACCATTTACTCGCTGGCTTTATCCTAAAATCTCCAAATTTATGTTCATTATTCAGAACATAATATCTCGGACACATACTTACAATCCAGTCTTAGAGAAGTGGAGGTTTGAGGAGTTCAGGGCCAGCCTCAGCTATACGGTAAGTTCCTGGGCAGCCTATGCTATATGAGACACTATCTCAACTCCTGACTCCACTTTACACATAGGTAAAATAATATCTTGTGTTAGCAAACAGCACATACAATGTTCTCTTTGAAATGAAAAGGCTGGTTGACGTCTGTCACAGAGACCAGTACACTCTTGTCACAGATACGTGACCTGGCAGCATCACAGGGTGTGTTCCTCCAAGGGACTTTTGGTTTCTGTCTGTGGATCTGGGGCCCCTGTAATCATCTCATAAAAGCTGTTCTTTAACGCTGTTACAGGCTGTTTCCTCTCTAGGACCCTAGTCAGACTCTACTCCCCAACTCAAGCTCCCCCTTCTGCCTCATGTCTCTGTCATCTCAACAAACGTCATCTTAGTAAACCTTTTCCATAAAGCTCTTTCCATGCTGCACACAGCAGACACCCATGTCACACTCTCGTCTCTATAACTGCCACTGACTGTCCTTCTTTCTTTTGTCAACCTGAGCAGAAGTAGACCTCGAGAAGATTACAGGTTTGCTGTGCACACCTTTTAAGGGTATTTGCTTTAGCCATCACATGTTTACATTTTTGTATATTTATTACCAAGTTTGGTTTGGTTATTTTTTCTCTTATGTTCCTGGTAAAAGAATCTGGCACAGTACCAATCAGTGTTTTCTGGGTGGACAATTGTATGTAAGAGCAGGCCTCCTGTCTCAGTTTAACTTGAGCAATGATGCATGCCACTAATCTTAGACATGATACATGTTTCATGAAGTGAGAGGGGAACCTAAAGCAAGAAGCATTAACATTTAAATTAGACGCACGTGCCGCTGTTTGATTTACTCTTTGGATTCCAATCAAATCAGAGGTTGATTTGATGGAAGTTGATAGGAACCTTAGCGGCAGTTAGACTCTGAGCTTGGTGTAGAGTAACACACTCAGCACACTCTCTCTGCATGCAAGGAACAGGAAGTGCATACTATGTAAAGGTCTGCTGGGCAACAAATATAACCTGTGTGCCTTTATTTCTTTTTAATTTTTTTTTAGCATATAAAGGAAAGGATTTCATAATGGCATTTTCATAGGTATGTGTAGTTTTACTTCGTCAATTCTGTTTTTAGTCAACTACATTCTATAGATTATTTGAGGTAATTGATTTTCTACTTAGAGTGATTTAAGATCACTAGAAGTCATGACCACGTGGCAGGAAGTGGGGATTCCTCCTGTGGGATTGTTGATAGGTTCATGCATCCTGCCACTCACTCAGCACAGTTCAGGACACACATTGGATGTTCACTAGAACTCGAAGTACATATTAGTTCATTAGTCAGAGTCTCTGCTTTCACCGGGCAAGCTCTCTGATGAGGAAGCAACATGAACAAATAAATAAACACTGAAGTGTGCACTGTGATGTCTGGCTACAAAGAAGGCTGAGATGACCCCACAGAGGAGGCACACGTGACCTGCTTGGACAGAAGATCATGAGTACAAGCCTGTGTGCCACAGGACAGTCAGGTGAAGTAGCTGACATGGTGGAGAAGCAGGGCAGCAGGGACTGGCATTCTGGGCTTTGTAGGAAGTAGGTTTGGATTTTCAGTCTCTATGCAAAGACCATTACCATTAATAACTATTAATTTACTGTTTGACTGATGGGTCTCCCCTCCCCTGAAAGCACTGGATAAATACAGACTTCTATTTGTATATGTTTCCTATGTTTTGGTCGTGTGTTGGGAATTGAACTCTGACCTTTGGAGGATCAGGTGGTGCTCTTAACAACTAAGCCATCTCTCCAGCCCTATATGCTTCCTAAGTTAAGTTAGATGTATTTTTTCCTTTTGTGAACTATATGGTCATATATGAGTATGAGAAATGAATTTTTGATACTGAAAATTCCAGTTAACATTAGCTTAGTAATATGTAACAAATCAGAAAATTAAGTACAGATATACAACTTCCTATTCCTCCTGGAGGCTGTTGAGGGAAAGTTTCTACGTATATCTACATTTTCTGCATGTGTTGTGAGACACTTGCTTTTTCTCTGTTCTGGAATTTTCTCTTTTCACGGTGAATAGCTTTGAAACATGAAAATATATCTCCTTTTGAAGCCAATGGCAGGTTTGTTCAGAATGTTAGAAACAGAGATGCTTTTCTTCCAGAAGTAAGAGCAGGTAAGTTTCCTAAACACGATGCATGATGGGGGTTCCTGGAGTTAGTAAGGCTCTCATCATGTGATTACACCCAAGCACAAGAGGCAGGGAAGCTTTCTTTTTGGCTCATGGTCTCCAAAGTTCCAGGCATGGATGACTCTCTCTGTTGTCATATGCCTCTGGTGAGGCAGAGGACCATAGATAGCTATGGAATGAAGGACAGCAGAGACTGCTGGTCTCACAGCATTCAGCAAGAGGGAGAGGGAGAGAGCAATACTGTGAGAGACTGAGGGAAAGTCTTGGCTGGAATATCTCCTTTGGTGATCCCTCTCCTGTGACCCCTCTTCTCCAGCTAAATCCTAGCTCCCAAGTCTATTCTGCTAGGACACTGACCCAGGTTTATAGAGTTGTTGGGTGATGAGTCATAAGGTCTTTGTCTTTCACCCAAGGGGTCTTGTGTTGTCTGCCACTGTCTGTGAAACAGGAAGACTAATTTGTCAGCTGCAAGTGGGTAAAATCTCAACTTTACATGTTCTTGACAAAGACTCCCAAGAAATCTGAGAGGCAGGAATAACACCAGGCAAGGCCATTCCCGAGGGAGTTCAGCCTGTATGATAGCCAATTAACATTTTTCTACTGTCTTTCTCTGGCAAAGTCACAAGATGAGCTATTCTCAGACAATTACACCAGAAGTGAGACTTCTATTCTAAAGTTTGTGAAAGCTACTAGGTATTAATTATTCTGCTTTTAATATTCTTAACCAAGCAGGAGGATATTCCCTCAATGAAAAAAAGTGATATGGTAAGATATTAGGCTCATCAAGACTTAAAATCCTTGGACCACCAACCAGTCAGTATACATGAGCTAATATGAGGCCCCTAACACATATACAACAGAGGACTTCTGGGTCTGCGTTTAGTCAGAGAAGATGCATATAACCCTCAAGAGACTGGAGATCCCAGGGAGTTTAGAGGTCTGGTAGGGTGGGAGCTGGGGGGTGGGAACATCCTCGTGGAGACAGGGGCTAGGGAGGAGGTATTGTATGTGGAACAGTCAGAGAGTGACTGGGGGGGAAATAAAATCTGGAGTTTAAAATAAATAAATAAATAAATAAATAAACAAACAAACAAATATTTAAGAAAAGAAAAAAGAAAAAAAAAGAAATGGTAGTATTTTAGATACTTTAAGTTAATTATCATTAAAATAAATTTTCCATTCATTTTTACTTTTTTAATGTGACTACTAGAAAATTTAAGCTGCATATGTTGCTCTCACAAAGCAATGCCTGTTTTGGAGTCTTGCTACCTGAAGGGCAGTCCTCAAGCCTGCAGCATCTGGGCCATAAATATGAACTCCTCACCCCATCCAGACCTACAGACTCAGAACCACCAAAATCCTTGTGACCTGAACAGACACAAAAGATTAAGGAGCAGAGTACTCCCTAGGGTCAGGGTTGCCAAATTTAACTATTAAAATGTAGTGTAATGGCTATTCCTGGTGATCCAGATATTGAAGTATAGTGGCATAGAAACACAAGTTTCTGACCTGGATCTTGGCATGGAGATCTTGAGGCATATAGCTGTGAAAAATATTAGGCCCAGGCAAGGAGATCTCTGAGTTCAAGGTCAGCCTGGGACAAAACAAGTCCCAGATCCGGCCATGATGCTACATACTTTTAATCTGGGCCACAACTTCTGCTGGAGACCTACATTAAGACATTGGAAGAAGGAAGATTCTGTCCAGCACTGAGATGACAGGAGTCGGTCTCTGTGCCCAGCTTTTATATACAGGTTCTCAAAGTCTAACTGGATCTTCATGCCTATGTAGCAAGCACCTTGCCAATTGGTTCTTCTCTCCGGTCCAATATACTATGTCTTAAATATTGCACGGGACACATATATTAAATTGACTTCTTTTTCTTGGATTCTAATTTAACTGGATATTGTGTAGTGTGGTGGTTTGAATAGGTACGGTCCCCATAGACTCATGTGTGTGAATGCTTGGCCCAAAGGAAGTGGCACTAATAGGAGGTGTGGCCTTATTGGAGTAGGTGTAGCCTTGTTGGAGGAAGTGTATCACCGTGGGGGGTGGGCTTTGAGATCTTCCATGCTTAAGCCACACCGAATGTGACACACAGTCTTCTGCTGCTACCTGCGGATCAAGGTGTAGAACCCAGCTCCTTTTCCAGCATCATGTCTGCTTAGACTCTGCCATGCTTCCCACCATGATGATAATGGGCTGAATCTCTGAAATTGTAAGTCAGCTCCGAGCAAATTTATTTATTAGAGTTGCCTTGGTCATGGTGTCTCTTCACAGCAATAGAACCCAAACTAAGACATATAACTTATCTGTCAAAATTAAATTCCTGCTCTCCAAACCTGCTTTACTATTTGCAATTCTGTAGAAAAGATCAAGCTGATAAAAGCAGAGATGGTGAGTGGGAGAGGAAATGTAGAAGAAGGTAGAAAAGTGTATGTGAGAGGAAGTAGGAATGAGTCAAGGCACAAAAGATGCGTTAAACTATTATCATGATGATGATGGTGATGGTGATGGTGATGGTGATGGTGATGGTGATGTGATGGTGGTGATGGTGATGGTGATGGTGATGGTGATGGTGATGGTGATGATGATGATGATGGTGATGTGATGGTGATGATGGTGATGGTGATGGTGATGGTGATGGTGATGATGATGATGATGACGACAGCAAGTGGCCCAGGTTCACCTTGAGCTGACTGTGTGGCCAAGGATGAAGTTGAGCTTGTGGTCTTTGTGCTTCCAGCTCTCAAGTGCTGGAAAACCGGTGTGTGCCAGCTCACCCAGCAGATTATTAAGTTATTATCACAACTCTTAATCTTTATTTCTGTATGTTTCCATCTTCTCCATTTATTATGCTTCATTTTCCTTTTCTTGTTTTCTGAAGGGTGCCTGGTGCCATTCGAGGAAGAGACAGCACACAAAGAAGAGAAGAATGTTACCAACAAGTCCCCAGCTCCCCTAAAATCTGTTACCTCCCCACCAATTCACTTAAAAACAGTCCTTCTCAGGATGGAAAGATGGCTCAGTGGTTAACAGCTCTGCATGCTTTTCCAGAGGACCCAGGTTAGATTCCCAGCACCCACATGGTAGCTAAGAACCATCTGTAAGTCCTGTTTTAGAGGATCCAAGGCCCTCTTCTGCCCTCTGAAGGCACTGTACTGTGGGGCAGTGGGCTGTGAGAAGCAGCTGGGTGCTTGGTCGAGCATAAGCCTGGAACTCCGGATTCTTATTAGACGGACCGTTATTAGATGGCTCTGCTCCCAGGCCCTGGTTCTTTTCATTTAGCTTCAGCCCTCCACAGTCCCTCCCATAGAGAGGTCTATGGCCATCAGTCATGAGGAACAGGCCTCAGGCCCTAGAGAGATTTACATACTAATGAGATGCCTGAAGGCCAGGGGGTGGAGCCAATTAAGCATTCTTCCCCAGCCCCTCCCCCCCTCTCCCTCCCTATTTAACTCAGGTTTGCCCTGAGTTTCACTGGGGGTACACATCCAGATCTAACCACCATCCACCATGACATTAAAGCCTGTGAAAACCTGTCGACTTTCTTGTGTCATTGGACAAGAAGCCGTGAGGAACCGTGGAGAAGGCCTTTAATGAGCCGCTTTAGCCATAGCCGTGTACCTAACTTCCCACCTGGAGGAACCCCCTGCGTTCCCAGCCACCCTACCACCACTGTATACATGAACTGCAGAGTCATATATGCGGGTAAAACACTCATGCCCGTAACATAATTAAAAAAAATTAAAGATAGTCCCTGTCCACTACCAGTACTTTCCCATCAGAAGTATCAAAGTCCTGAAGTAACAAAAATGTGTTTTGTTTTGAAAGACTTTCAGTGTTATGACATTTTATTATGTGTGTTTTAAATATAAACCCTTTCTGGATTTTGTTTCATAGCTTTTTCGGGGAGTAATAACAGTCACTGTTTATTTACCAGAGGCAAGAGGCCTTTGTCCATTTTGCCATTTCTTCTTCACCAGAATCCTTTTTACCCAGCATATAACAGCACAGAAAATACTGGACTTTTTCTGGCATCTTCCAGCACTTGCGTCACTATCCTATGCTCGTACCCCTTCTCTTCCCCTCTGAGGCAATTCTTTAAAGCGCTCCTGCAGGGGTTGGTGGGGGGTGTTCTGCTGAAAACCTTCACAGAAGGAAGAACTTCCCTGGCTGTTACAATAGAAGCCCTCAAAGCCATCCCACGGGGCATGGCTTTAGCAGCTCCAGACTCCACAGGTCCTCAAGATCCCTCTCAAGCCCTCTGGGTAGATGGAAAGTTCACATTCAATAAAGAACTGTGACCTAGGACAGGTGTGGAAATATAGGTAAGTTCTAGAGAATGTTTTACCAACTGGTTCACCTTAAAAATGTCTGGAAAAATAAATACTTTGTAGATTTGAGAGAGAAGGTAATCATTATTTTTGGAAAAGCAGCATGAGAACCTTAGTAAAGTGTGTGCAGCAGTCACACAATAGGGCGACTTCCCATAAAGGGCTCACTAGCTAGCGATGTATTTTCTCTAAAACCTGCTTCCTAATGATATTTTAATGCAATGAATAATTGAAAAGCTAAATGCTGGGTTAACTCTGTGTTCCAGATTGAGCACTGTCAGGTCTCGCCCTCCTTCTTCCCTCCGCGCCCCCCCCCCCCCCCCGCCCCCATAGTGCATCCTGGAAAAGCTATCTTTTTATTGGCTGAAGGTGCTGTCAGTCACTTGGCAAGAACAGTCCAGCCTCTGCTCTGCTTGCTCTACGAATTGACAGATGTGCTTGGCTTGAAGAAGCATACATTTCTTGATGGGAAGAAAACTCTTGTTTAGTTTCTCACTTCTGTTCTTATGTATGGTGTTTTCAGTCAGTTTGGATCAGATACTTGCCAGGAAGAATGTAGGGTAAGTAATGGCCCATCCTTTAATGTGATGTGTTTGTGAATCTCGGTGCAAGTGTGACATTAGATGTTCTGTCCTTTCTTTATAGAGTTACATATCTGCATTTGTTTATGGTTCAAAAACACATAAGCTAGGTTATACCATACAGCTAATGACAATATTTATTATACTATACTTTTATTGTAATAGTCCAGGGCTATTGTTCAAAACACTAGGAAACACTGCATTTGTATTAAATATACCACTGCTTAACCGACTCTCAGATTAGACCTGGTTCTGGTTTCTTTTGTGTTTATAAATAGGGGCTAAGTTCACAGTTTCTCCTGTCATAGTTATGAGTGGGGACCTTAGGGATGTGTAACCTGTGAGCCCAAGGAAATGATGTTGGATCACACTGATTAATAGAAGGCGCCGATGGTTTAAGATCCTTATTAACAAGCACCGTTTTTGTTTTCGCGTCTGTTTTCTTTCTATATCTTACAAAGAAAGGAGTACATACTTATCTCTAAAATATTATATTTAGAATCTCAACTGAAGCTACTGTATGTCTCGTTCCCCAATTATTTATGATGTGCCATCTCACCGAATGCACTGGGGACATTCGTGCGAACTCGGAGCCCAGCAGCAAGCAGGGTGAGCTGGCAAAGAACTCCTAAGTCAGCAGCTGATAACAGCTTTAAGAATAGACACCAAATGTTCTGTTCTTTTCTCCCCCTACATCAATTGGTGCTTTTGTTGAAGCTTACTTTTAGATAGGACATGGCTTAAATGTCTTAGGTGGTTAAATGTTACCTGGTTTTGTTTGGGACAGGTCTCCTATAGCCAATGGTGGCCTTGAACTTCTGACCTCCTGTCTCACTTCCAAGGCCTAGGATTACAAGCATGCATCGTCACACCTGGCTTTACAATATTATGGAATTCTGTGCTTTTGTGCTTCTCTGCAATTAAATTTAGGGCTTCATGAATGCTAAGAAAGTGCTCTATCACTGAGTTATATCCCAGTCTATAAAACATACTCTACCAAGTTTATATAGAAATGAGTGGCTTTTGTATTATATTGGCAAAAAAATGTCAAAATTAAAAAAAATCAAATTCTGCATATATATATATATATTATTTTATTTTCAGGAGCATGATAGATCTTAGAAATTATACAAACAGCTGTATTCTTCAAGATAGCTGCAAAAACCTAGATGTTACTAACTAGTACTTATGGAAAATGAGGTATATATACACAATGAAATTTTACTTAGTCCTAAAGAAAAAAATTATGGCATTTGCAAGAAAATGGGTGTCACTGAACTATCAGGTAGCATCTCTGACTTAGAAACAGAAATACAGCATGTTCTCTCTTAGGCAGATCCTAGATTTTAATAGAAGTGTGGGGGGACCAGTGTAGGTCATGAAACTAGAAAAGAAACCATGAGAGAAAAAAGGGAGATCTTAAGGGAGGGCTGAGGAGGAGCACACAGATGAGGTGATGAATACATGTGTCCTAGAGAGGAAGGAGCTTCAGGGAAGGAAGAGGAGACTGAGTGGGGGGATGGGAGTGAGGGGGGGAGCCCAGAGGGGGATGAGAGGGAGGGGTACAGAGAGGGGAGGACGATCAGTGAAAGCAAATTATGAATGACAGTTCAAGAATGAAACCCATTGTTCTGTGTGATAATTTAAACATTAACAAAACATAAGTTAAGTCATGTAAATGACCATCCTAATCTAGTAATGCGTGCTAACTCACTGTGAAAGAAGCAGTAATTCCGATTTTGTAAATGTTCTTTCAAATCGTGGATCTGAAGTGAAGAGTATATTTAAACTTCGTAGGGCTATCCCTAGGAGAGATGACAGCAGGCTAACACGATACATGTTTCCTAAGCTGAAGAGAGGTGTGGGGAAGGCTGAGGCATGAGATAGCTCTGTGGGTAAGAGCATTCTTGCAGCGTAAGAGTGAAGTCCGTTCAAACTGTGTTTGAGACAGAGTCTCTTCATTGGCCTGGAACTTGTTAATTCAGCTGAGCTGGCTAGCCACTGAGTCCCAGGTGTCCTCTTGTTTCTGCCTCCCAAGTGCTAAGTTACAGATATATGATTCCATGTCCAGCTTTTTAACATGGGTTCTGGGAACTGAGCTCAGGTCCACATGCTTACCGGATGAGTTATCTCCCCAGGCCCATAGCCACTTAAAATATTTTTGTTAGGTTATATTAATTATACATACAGGGGTTTATTATGATGTCTAGGCATTTAGAACTATATTTTATGAAAGGGTCTCACTAAGTTGCCCAAGCTGGTTTTGAATACCCTGTGTGTAGACTCAGAAGATCATGAGCTTTTGATTCTCCTGCTTTAGGTTCTTGAATAGCTGGCATGGCAGGCCTGGGTTAATAGGCCAAGCTAGGTTTAGTTATTCACATCAGTGTTTCTCAACCTATTCACATAGACAGTTGTGAACAGCTGTTAGTTTTTCATGTCATTCGGATACTACTTAGGATGCATATTTTGTTTTGGTTGAGATTAAATTTCTAACAAAATCTCACTTGTTCAAGTTTAGGGTTCTGTGTAAAGTCTGTCTGCATTGATGTATATTGATCAAGAATGACATTGTTGAGGCTGGAGAGATGGCACAGAGGTTAAGAGTGCTGACTGTTAGTTCTTCTAAAGATCCTGAGTTCAATTGTTCAATTCCCAGCAACTACATGGTGACTCACAACCATCTATAGTGAGATCTGGTGCCCTCTTCTGGCCTGCAGGCATATATACAGGAAGAATACTGTATACATAATAAATAAATAAATAAATAAATAATCCTGTGAAAACATAGCATTATTGTGTGATTTGACCAGAGATGCATTAAAATGGCAGTGAAATTTCTGTTTATTAATTAATTAATGAACACATTAAAACAAGAAACACACCAAAGCCCTTCATTAATGAACACATGGAAAGTTTTGAGTAATAGACCAAAGCCTCAAATTGATGAAACAGTTTAATGGTATTATGGCTTGTTCATTCATTCATTAAAAGACTTATATTCAACAAATATTCAGTAAGTTCTTCTATAAGCCAGAAGTTTCCGATTGACTCTGTACATTATTTTTCCTAGGGAAAATCTACTTCATCAGCTCTATGGTTTTGTTACCGAAGACACTTAAAAATTGAATATATAAGTTGGTATTATGATATATAGCTTGTGAATAACATGTAAACTGAAGAAAAATTAGGATTTTTTTTTTGTGTATGGGAAGGCTTTGGCTCTCCAGAAAGTGTTTTCTGCTTGTTAGCACTTCTTTCATATCGTCAGCAATGTTTCGACTCACATGGGAGGATGTGGAAGTTGGTTAGGTAGAGATGTTTTGCATAAGATACACGTTGCTCAGGAAATTAAAGTCCTTAGTGCTCCCAAGTTCACCAAGATAAGATTGGCCTCAGAGGACTGACTCATGCCAACTTCATTCACGAGGGACTTAGTGTAAACAGACATGTCTCCTAGGCTGTGTGTGGCTAAGTGGCAGACCACATGCCTGGCATGAGGCCCTAGGTTCATTCCTTAGCACTGAAAAAATAACAAATAAAATATATTCTACACGAATTGGTACATGTGAAAGCTCTTAAATATTTGCTTGTAAAGTCCCAAGCTACAAACACCACATATGCCTGTAAATGTCAAAGTGTGTACAGACAGATAAAATGTATTGTGTGTGTATATATATATATATATATATATATGTATATATATATATGTATGTATGTGTATGTATGTGTGTGTCGTATGTATATACATATACATATATATATGTATATATATGTATGTATACAAATACAACATATAAACATACACACACATATATACATATATATGTATATGTATATACATACAACACACACATACATACACACAAACACACATATATATACATTTATATATACATATGTATGCAGCGAGGAATTTCCTAGCAATTGATTAGAATAAAACTCTGATGGATGGAACAGTGTTCATGAATTCCAAGGTTAAGATTAAGAGAAACCAAATACTAAGGGATAAATGTTGTGTGACTATTAATTTACAATTCTGTAAAATGAAAACTCATATAAAATGAAAGGCAGTCTATGTGCTTGGGAGGAAAGTTGGAGGGTGATGGTCACAGTGTAGCAGTGCTTGGAAAACCTCTGTCCGTGGCATTAATATTCTTCAACTCTGTCCTAGCTATATGGTCATGGTTGTGCTCCTGCACCAAATCACGTGGTGTTGACCACGTTACATGGACACAGTTCACTGTACAAAATGACACTTGAAAGTTGTCCATAACAATGAGCAAACTGTTGTATACATGTGTGTGGAGCAACTACTAGACACTTTCTCAACGTTGTCACCTGTAGACATTTTCACTAGATAATTTAGAATACTGTATCTAATTTGTAGCCAGTTCTAGTTAATTATGTATGAAGTAAGATTGGCCGTGACATTAAGGCTGAATGGGGGGTTGGGGTATGTGGGGAAGATTTTGTGTTTTGGCTTGCATTTTAAAAACGATTCATTTTTATTTTAAATCATTGGTATATGGGTGTGCATGCATGCCACCTATGCATGGGTCTGCGAGGAGGCCAGAGGCATCAGATGTCTTTGGAGCTCGGGTTCCAGGAAGTTGTGAGCCTCCTGATGTGGGTTTTAGGACTAGAACCTGGGTCTTCTGGAAGTGAAATCCATGTTCACTGAGCCACTCTCCGATCGCCTGCATTGCATGTTTTTTTTTTTTTTTTTTTTTTTTTAGTGTTTGGAACATATGACAAAACATTTATCTATCTCCTATCCCAATATTCCTAATTTTACTTTAGGAATTCATGTTAAAGAGCTTCACAATAAAACGCCGTCCACGGTAATTTCCTGGAGCAGTGGCTCTCAACCCCTATGGCTGAGACCCTTTACTACAGTTCCTCATGTCGTGGTGACCCCCCCAACCGTAAAATTATTTTGTTGCTGCTTCATAACCATAATTTTGCTACTGTTATGAATTGTAATGTAAATATCTGATATGTAGAGTATCGGTCATGTGACCCCCAAAGGGGTCTCGCTCTGCATGTTGAGAACCACTGTCCTGGAATGTCAGGACACTGGAAACAACTTGTGTTAGTGAGCTGTTCAATACTGTAAGGAGCCACTCCACCCATGCTATCTTGAAAACAGAAGAGGCTTCTTTATCTTATAGGAAAGGGGCTTATTCCTCCTATGGATTTGGAAGTTCAAGGGCAAGAATCCTGAGTTGGCACAGATCTGGTGAGGGTCCATGGCTGATGGCAGGTGGTGAGATGACGTGTATCTTGGGAACAAGGAGGCGCATCTTCAGCAAGGAAATGGAGAACAGGAGGGCAACTGTTGCTCTTTATTTTATTTTATTTTATTTTATTATTTTTGGTTTTTCAAGACAGGGTTTCTCTGTAGTCCTGGCTGTCCTGGAACTCACTCTGTAGACCAGGCTGGCCTGAAACTCGGAAATCCGCCTGCCTCTGCCTCCCAAGTGCTGGGATCAAAGGCGTGCGCCAGCACCGCCCGGCTGTTGCTCTTTATATAATAGTGTTCTCAAAAGAATTACTGAGGGTTGTAGGAGAGCCACCACTAGGCTGTGTAAGGACCACCACACACTAAGGACATCTGCTTCACCAACCTGCCACCACCTGTCTGCCCAACCTATGGTCATCATGAACCTTTGGAGGACATTTAAACCACACCATAAATATGTGAGACTAGGAACATGGCTGAAGACATCATGATACATTTTTATGATGTAATACTGCATGAAACTCATTGTCTCAAAACATATCTGACAGCATAGGTAAATATTTGTGATATATGCTGAAGTCCAAAAATTGCACACCGAAAAAGAAGATGTTCTCAACATATTTTTAAGTTTTTTAAATTTCCATTTTATAGACAGTGTCTAATACAGGGTGTGTTGAGACGCCTAAGGGAGTGCAGGTAGAGAAGAGGTCTGAGGAGAATTCCCTGGGGCATTCTATAAAAAGTAAATTCTGTGGTATGATATGTTATTATGAGTACAGATGAAGAGTAAAAGGCTGTCAATCATAATTTCTATTTTCATACTTTTCAGAAATATCTTTTTGGCAATTAAATTTGTCTTTTTATTTTTCTAAGACAGGGTTTCACTGTGTAGTCCTGGCTGCCCTGGAACTCACTCTGTTGACCAGGCTAACCTCCAGCTTACAGAGATATGTCTGCCCCTGCTTCCCTACTGCTGGGATGAAAGGCGTGTGCCACCACTGGTGACTAAATTTGCCTTTTAAAAATAAACTTGAACATTGAATATTTTGGCTATTATATAGTAACCGCACAGTGTGAGATAAAATTTCATTGAAAAATAATTTATTGCATATTATCATGTTTTCAGTATTGGTTAAAGCTTGGTAGATAGCTCACTGCTTGGTATGCACGTTGGGTGTCTGTAATCTCCAGTGAGTAAGGACTACAGTTGATCCATAAAAGCAGAAAACTTTCAGAAATTTCTGTATTTTCTATATTTTGTTTGGAGAGGATGTGACATAATTAAATTAGAAATCCATGGCTAAACATATTACACTCTGAGCAGCCACAGTGCGCCTCCTGGCCAGATGGACACAGCTGAGACATCTCCTCAGAACTTCCTGTGTAGCCTCAACTACAGATGTTTGCTTTGTGTTTAAAACTCTATTTCTAATTTCAGTTCTCAAGCGTCTTCCAGTAAAGGAGTGATTGTACGGAATGGTAAGACTTGGGATTGCCCTTTTGGTTTCCTAGGGGCAGGGATAAAGAAAGGTTTTTTGGGGGTACATTTCCCTTACTTGTGTTGTTTGTACCTAGAAACCCTCCTGGGGAAAAAAAAACCTTTTAAACTAGGGCATCTTTAATGATAAGTCAAAACAGGCACAAACAGGATATAGTCCAATGGTTGGTTTATCAGCATCATTCAATCATGTTAACAAACTGGTAGCATCCAGCCTTGGTCCTTTCATCATTATTTATTTGACAGGTAAAAGGAATAGTGGAGAGGTGAAACCAGTCCAGAATTTCACAACGATACCCATCTCACAGGTATGGCTGTTATCACATTAAACTTTAACCTAAGTAACATACAGGCCTTTCAATGCTCTCAGAGACACTCTGGATATATACACAATAGTTGTGTTAATTATTAACACAATCTTACTTGAACTCTGGGTAGCTGAGAAAACCATACAGTCTCTTTTTTAGATACATATTTTTTTATTGTGTCATTTCCTTTTGATTTATTTTCATTATTTTTTATTTTTTATTGGATATTTTATTTATTTACAATACAGATGTCATACCCTTTCCCCATTTCCCCTCCCTATCCTACACATCCTCTTCCTTTATGCTTTTATACCATTTCGGTTACATGCCTGTATTAAGGTCAGTTCTAGGTTGAGGGTCTAGCAATACAATAGATGCAAATAGCCAAGGAACAAGCAATACAATAAACTCAAATAGTCAAAGAAAAAGCAAGGCATTAAACCCAATTATGTGAATACTCCTGTGGTCACTGTTTCTAAAGGCTTATCAGGACGATCAAAGTATCTGAGCCTACTTTTCTGTCCTAGCCCAAGGTCATTTTCATGTCTGAAACCTACTTCCTTGTTCTAGCCTAAAATTTAGATTCCTATGTGAAATTCTTTGTTCTAGTCTAACATTTAGATTCCTGCCTGGGATTACTGAGAAAACCATACTGTATTAATTGTACTTACCCTCTCGTGTTTCCCCCCACATGTTCAGTTTTCTGGTTTTCCCACAGGGACTACAGCAAGTGCTTCTTTTATTACTGGGGAACTTACTGCTCTCTCCTGTTTCTCTTTCATTTGCATTTACCCTGGAATAACTGCTCCAGTCTTTGTGTTGTATTTTAAGTAAATATATAACAACATGTACTCATTATTACAAGATACGAATTAACCTTCGTATCTGTTGGAAGACTTTGATCCCAAGGACACACATATTTCTCTTAAATTTCTTTTATTTGGTTAATCAGACTTTCGACTACAATCTGAGCAAAAACCACTGGAGTACATTCAGCCAACACAACCCTGTTACATTCTCCAGGGATGGGATTCCCTGCATCCTCTTCTGGACTAAAAGAATCACAGTTAAATTTAAGAATCAGACGTGGCTGGACCTCATGGATGAAGCACTTGGTCAAAATACCACCGTGGACACTGGCAACTCTAACTGCAGCGAGGAAAGTGCCACGTAAGTTAGTCTTCTAGGTTGAGAAAGACTTAGAGGTTCTGCATAATCCAGCGTGACAAACCAGTTCGTTTTCTCTTGTTATCTAAGCTAAAAAACAAGTCACAAATTAACTGAACAATATTTCATTAGTTTTACAAGAATTTCGTACAACTTGCTTTGATCATATTCACCCTCAACTCTTCCCAGACCTCCCCTCTACCCACGCACCTACCCAACCAACCACTGAATTTTGTGCCATTTTCTTTTTTTACCCAAAAGCAAATTTTGTCTGTCCAAATATTTCTGCATGTGAATTCTGCTGGAGAGTGTTTGATTAGTTTTGTTTCTGTAGGTTTAAAAAGTAAAAGTCTCTAACTCATACTAAAAAGGAAGAAAAAAGGAAGGAAGGAAGGAAGGAAAGAAGGAAGGGTCTTAGAGTTTTTGTTGCTGTGAAGAGACACTATGACCAAGACAAATCTAATAAAGGAAAACATTTAATTGGAGCTGGCTTACAGTTTCAGAGGTTCAGTCCATTATCATCATGGCAGGAAGCATGGCAGTATGCAGGCAGACATGGTGCTGGAGGAGCTGAAGGAGCCAATAGTTCTATATTTTGATCCAACGGTAGCCAGAAGGAGAGTCTCTTCCCCGGGCACCCAGAAGGAGGGTCTCTTCTTCCCCACGGGGCAGAGCTTGAGCACTAGCAGACTGCTAAGCCCACCCCCACAGTAGCACACTTCCTCTAACAAGGCCACACCTTCTAATAGAGCCACTTTTCATGGGCCAAACACATTCAAACCACCACAGAAAGGAAAGAGAGAAAAGTTTGTTTATGAGCATGTCCATATTTAGAAGGAAGTTTGATAATATATCAATTTGATTAAACAATAATACTGAATTATCCAGTAGGCCTATAATATCCCAGTCCTGGATTGTTGGCTGGCTTTACTGTGCCCTCCTCCCAGGCTCTTACTCCAAATCAAAGGGTAGTTAGTTTACCTTCGCAGTACATTATTGAACAGGTAGGCACATCTTGCCCATCAGGTTGGTGTTTGGGTTGCAGGGTTCACAACTGGGGTAGACCAAGGAAACTTTTACGTCCTGAGAAGCCAGAGGATGCCCTTCTGTCCTTTTGAAAGCCGGCCAGCAGGGAGGTTTCCAGCTAGGTTCTAGTTTGCTCTCTTTGTTCGTACAGTGGGGGTGTGTGACATCTTCTGCAACGTACTCTTGTTCTCTAGTTCTGATAGACAACCAAGAACGCTGACAATAGCCTGTGTTGTTTGGAGGAAGAAGAAAGGGAGGAAGGAAGGATGAAAAAAGGAAAAAAGTTTATTTTCAGGCTTGGTCTCAACTCCAAATGTTAAGTACCCTGCTCTTACCAAGAAATGAACTTAGCATAGCAAGGTGCACATGTTTTAGTGGGTGACTCAGAAAAGCTTATTTACTCAGGACTAGGTGTTGTTGTGTTTGGTCATAGGGAGAGATTCTCAAATTATCCAACATGGTCAATTCCACAGTTTGTTGCAGAAGAGGACAATGGATCAAATTTCAGAGACTCATTCTTTGAGCATTTGAGGGTGAACAGATGGATTAGCTTTGGTTTGAGATAAGCAGGCTAAATAAATGTCCCCCTCAAGAGCAGATCACCCCAGAAATCTTTCTCTGCTTTTCAGGCATCCAAATATTCTGATTGTTTGATTTTTTTGTTTTGTTTTTTCTTTTCTGCTACTTGTTTTGGTCCAGGAAGAGGAAACCTGAGCTGTTCCATCTGTGTTCTACAAACCCCGTTTAATATTTGTTAGTACAGCGGGTGCCTTTGGAAGATTCTTTGCTCTTGTTCTGGCCTGTGATGGCTAGGATACTTTGCATAAACTGTAACATATTATGTATGTTCTCTCGTGTGCTTTCGTTTTACACTTTCTTTTTACACGAAATTGCCGGCTTATTCTTGACATTTGTTTCTTGTTTTAAAGTTCTTGACGATGGGTGGAAATAGATTATTTTTATATTTGTATAAAGGATATTAAGAATCTCCATGTCTTATCCTTCAGAATGGCTTATCTCCTAATAAGGACTTAGGGAGTTATAATAACTACAAGATTTAGGGAACTGTTAAGAATTCATCTACGTTTATTTCATTTGTTACAACACAAGCCTCAGGGACCACAGAAGAGAATCCCACACTGTCCAGGTCTCAGAACGTTTCCCCCAGGCTCTAATTAATTCCCTGTAGGGCTCTTTATTTGTGGTCAGTTGTGTGGAGAGAGGCTGATGGCTTGGGGATAAGAATGCTTGCCCAGAGCTGGCTGGCGTGCCTCCATCCCATTTATCCCAGCAGTAGGGGGTTATGGGAAGAATCAGGCAGCACAGCTCTTGACTGGGTTATGGAGACTTTAGTCACCAGTGGAAACTAGGCTTGGTAAGAAAACCAAGACGTGTCTTGCAGGTCCAGTTCTGCCAGAGAGATGTGTCCCATTAGGTCCCGTGGGCTTGTCACACATCAGATGGAGATGGTGGTAACTTTTCACTGTAGCTCACAGCCTTTGTGCACTTACCACAGGCCAGGGATGATGAGGTTTCCATGTCTGGTGGTCATCACAGTGGCTCTCCAGTAGGTCATAAGTAGTCAAGCTGAACAAGGCTAGGAAACTTACTGGAGTTCCCCTGGGTTCTAAAGTGTCTTTAAAAAGTGATTTGTTCCCAACTTCCTCTTGGTCTTACCTCATACATAGGATTAAACAGATGAGGGAATCCCAAGCATAGGGTCCAGAGAACTTGTCAGGTGCTGTTCAAAGCAGTGGTCCTTTCTCCTTAATACTAACAAGTCTAGTGGAGTATTGCCTAATCATCCACTGGAGAGACTACGGGGATTTCTGCTTGATTTAAAGTAAAATTTAAGATTACTTTACTTTTTTATTTATGTGACAGTATCTCTCTGTGTGCAGATGTATGTTCAGGTGCCTGCAGAGGTGACAAGAGCATGCTGGATCCCCTGAGGGCTGGAGTTATAACCTGCTGTTAGCCGTGTGACCTGGGTGCTGGGAACTGAACTCGAGTCCTTTGGAAGAGCACCAAGTACTCTCTCTGAACCTAGGAGTGCTTTCTCCAGCCATGTGTCTTGGTTTTTGCAGTGCATAAGTCAGATATTGGGTAGGCACTGATATTTTATCTTCTTAGTCACCACCCTAGAAATACACTCAGGTACAAGTCTAGGGTGGGCAGCCCCCATCTCCTGTAGTCTAGATCATGTGAGTATACAGGCAGCTGGGGTGTACCCACATCCAGAGAGTAGGCCAGGGTCTTCTTCCCAGGAAGTGAGGGGTTTTAGTTCCAGCAGGTAAGACCTCTGGATGCTGACTCCCGTGAGTTCTGTAAAATAGTGAGCTGCCTTTGCCATGCCAGTGAGGGAACCCTTGTGTTTGACAGAACCAGAGTAGGAGTTGCCTAAAGAACAAACAAACTCAAGTGAAGACATAACCATGTAAGGTCAAAAGCCCAGATTGAAAACAGATGACCATGTTTTAGCTCTTGGAAACAGAATGCTCAGGGAGAGGCAGGTTTGCCGTGGAAGTCTTTCTAAATAGTGAGAACCCTGCAGATAGAATACAACCCCAGCATCTGTGCGCAGTTTGAGGTTGGACATTTATAGTGCAAAGAATTCAGAATCTGTTTTAAATGTGTAAGAACTGGGCACTGAGTGAGATCGTTTTTCCTATTCTTGCTCTGGGTTGTATCCATTTTTTTTGTGTGTGTGTGCACGTGTTCCTGTTAGCTGTAAGGCATCCGACACCTACAACATCCTCACTGACCAAATGGTGAATTAGCTATGTGGAGATCAGGCCTTAGGCTCTTTGCTCCAAAGCATGGTGTGCCTTCGAGCTTCGATGAGAACCAAGTCCACTGGGCAGAAACCCCTGGTGGGTTGTTTCTGGGAGCTTGCCTCTCCAGTGTTGCAACCGGCTCTGCTCTACCTGGCTTGAGACAAAAGACTTAACAATGCCTGAATAGTTACTATAACAAAAAATATTGAGGCTTGCTCCACTCCTCCTGGCTTGGTCTCTCAAGGGCTGGGATTAAAGGCATACGCCTCCACTTCCTGGCCCAAACTGCCGCTCTGGTCTTCCAGTCAGGGTCTAGAGAGAGATAGTGGGGATAAGGGGAAGAGACGCTAGGAATGGAGACAAGACAGAGGTTCTGATCCAGCCTCTTTTTTTGAAGGGAAATCTGGGGTATTTATACATTTTTGCCACGCCCCTTGTAGGGGTGTGAATATGACATAAGCCTTGCAGGCGTGGCTAGCACGGCACACCTTACAGGCATGGATAGCTGCTTTCTAGCCGCTTTCTGTTAAAAGTCGGCTCCCAACACTCCAGTAGATGGATGACTTGGAATGGCTTTGCACAGAGGTTTAGTTCGTTGGTATAGAACCAGCCTGGGAGTGACCAGGCCAGTGTGGTCCAGTGAAAGAGCTACAGAGGTTTTTGTCCACACCTGATATACTTTGTTACTTGAAAGGGTTTTCTTTAGCACTTTGACAGACAGTCAAAACACCACCAGGGAAGGAATCTCTTGGAGCTCTCCTTAGTGAAGAAACTTCGAAAGTGTTTGCAAACAGACACACCAAAGGGATGCAAGTTTATCCTGTTAGGAGAAACCACATTCCCGTTATCAATCTTAGTTGTATGAATTGCTTTGTGGTCATCACACACCTTCCCCATAAGCAGTATTATGATAGGGTTTAGTGCGGCCACTGCTGTTTCTGTTCCTCGGAAGTTCCTGGTGATGTCATAGTCTGCTGACTTCCACTCCCCATGCTATTTGATTTTGCTTTCTTTTATTTCTGAAGGCACACTAAGGTGTTCTGGTTTTTATTTTACTTCTTATTTTATTGATATAGCAGTAGCCTTCCTTGTATATGTAATTTTTTTGTATTTTCCCATTATAACCACTTGCTCATCCTTATATTTCTAACCTTATGGAAATATAGTGAAGAATAATAACCTGCACATATTCAAGCGTATCATGCAATCACTTGACATATATAGGTGTACACATGCAATACCATCGCCACAAACAAGACCACAAGCACTTTCATCTAAACACATCCATGTCTAAAATATGCTTGTTACCCATTGTAATCCATCATCTGGGCCACTCCCACCTCTCGATGGAAGCATTATTTCAATAGAGTCATGTAGTACATTCTCTTTTTTGGTGTGGCTTCTTTCACTTAACATAATGTTAGGGAATCTCTTCTGTTATCAGTGCAAAACTCTTTTTCATTGCTAAGTAATACTCCAATGCATAGCTATATGACAACTTAATTATCTGTTGATCTATTGATGATAGAACTTTGCTACTCTCATTTAGGTAACTTTTTAGATAGTTATGAACATTCTTGTACAAGTCGTTGTGGCAGAATGTGTTTGTTTGGTATTTATTTATTTATTTATTTATTTATTTATTTATTTTTGAGACAAGGTTTCTCTGTATAGCCCTGGCTGTCCTGGAACTCACTCTATAGACCAGGCCAGCCTCAAAGTCAGAAATTCACCTGCCTCTGACTCCCAAGTGCCGGGATTAAAGGAGTGCACCACCACTGCCCAGCCCAGAATGTGTTTTTGTAATTATTTTTCATGAAGGGGTAGAAAGGTCAAATTGTATCATATAGGCATAATTATAGTCTATGAAACTGCTAAATTTTAATTTTAAAAACTTTTAAGTCCTTTTGGGTCATACACCGCAGTCAGGCTAGTTTAAATGTACTTCATAGTGTAGTGTGGCCTTAAGCTCATGACAATACTGCTGCCTCAGTTTCCCCAGTGATGGTATTACAGGAGTGCAAACATCCTGTCTGGCTCCAAACTTTAAAAAAGTGAGCCCCTGATTTTGAGACAGGGTCTCTTGTATTCAAAATTGATGTTAGATTTGCTGTGTAGTTGAGGCTGGCCTTGAACACCTGTCCCTTTTGCCTCTACTTTCTGAGTGACTGAACACCACTAGCCCATTCTGCTTTTCCCAGGATTACCCACTTGCTTCATGTCCTCATCAGTCTGAAACCGAGAAGAAATTTTTTTTTCTAAAAGTTTCTGTGTGGTTAATATTTTTTGAAAAAAATTGAGCTAAATCTGGGGCCAAAGGATAAGCTCTGGAGTTAGTAACACCGTTATATCCTTAAGGCAATGTGTCTGCACCACAAAGGGCCTGAGAGCCAAAGGGACACATCTTCCTGCTGGAGACATAATCTAGATGCCAGCCATTCATGTCCTTCACGGTAAGCCAGCTGCTTCTCTCTAGAGGCTGATTAACATTCTTCCAGGGGCTCCTCTCTCTCTTCCCAAGGAGAGTCTGTCAACACTAAGCTACCAGATGCTTTCCTGTCATATGGACTCTGGACTCCTGACTTCCAGTACAAACCCCAGACCCCAGTAAGGGTGGAAAGAGGCCTGGCTCCCATCAAGCTACCCAGGGGGTGGACTGTGCCAAGAGACCTGATAGTGTTACATCCATGTGAATGGTTAATCTGACTCAGGAAAGCTAGTATTTACCTTCAGAAAAGGGTACACAAATACAGGCTCTCAAAGCTGTGAGCTCCCCTTGTAAGATGTTTTAATCATTGTTTGTTGTTCTAGGTGTGTAAATTTGTTTTTATTTTATGATTAACTAATGCCCAATGATGCTGAGTATATTTTAAATTTTATTATTTCTCTCTCTCTCTCTCTCTCTCTCTCTCTGTGTGTGTGTGTGTGTGTGTGTGTGTGTACGCGCATGTGTGCTCATGACATAGTGCCTGTGTGGAGGTAAGAGGAGAACTTCTAGGAGTCGATTCTCTCCTTTCACCAGATCTCAGGTCGTTGGGCTTGGAGGCAGTTGATCCCACAGCTGAGCCATTCCAGTTTTGATGAACGATACTGTTTCCGTTTTCTTAGGTTGTCTTTAAAGTTTGATGATGCTGGAGATCCCAAGGATATTGACATAAGGTAGGTAGCATTATAGTTTCAGCAGGTCAGATACACTATGCTGTACTTAGTTTACTCACTCCCCTGTGAGCGTCTGGGGCCAGGCATATGCCCATCCTGTGACACTTCAGATTCCATATCTAAGTACACTGAGAGGTCAGTGGCCATGTCCGATGGGATGGGATCCAGTATAAATGCTTTCTACACAACAAAGTCCAAACATATCTCAGTATTCTGAGAAATCAGCAGGTAGGGGAATCTTGTAGGAATGTTTCATCACCACCATCACCACAATCACCACCACCACCACGACCACCACCACCACCACTATCAACATAATCATTGAATTCTTTTTTGTTTTTTTTTTTAACCACGACCCAAACACTTATACTCCTTACTCTCTGCAGTGAGGGGTTTAAGAGCACATGAATCTGGGAATGTGGTCCTTTGCCCAGAACAAAGAATAGTGGGGAAGACAGCCCAGTAGGCTTCAGGCTCTGTTTTAAGGTGATTCATTGTAGCTTCTTATGAGAATTGCACTATTAGACTACCGTGCAGAGATCTTTGCTCTCCTAATTCCCCAGTAGACAGTCAGAAAAGGCCTCTGTTTCTCTGCTTATGATAAAAAGCTGCATCTATAGATGTTCATCTTGTGTTGGGCAGCACGGCCTTTAATCCCAGCATGCTGGAGGCAGAGGCAGGCAGCTCTGTTAGCTTGAAGCTAGCCTGGTAAACAACAACCTCCAGACAAACTGACGCTACATAGTAGACTCTGTTTCAATTTTTTCTTCTCGTAAAAAAATTATAGAATTTTCTCAGCAGTTGGTGACCAAGACATTTGAAGGCATAATTTTTTCCACTCACAGTGCACTCGATGTAGGCAGAGAAAAACCTGAGTATGTTCTCATGTTAAAACCTATGTTTAAAAAAGCTGGGTATGGAGGTGCAGCTTACAACCCCAGTAGTGGGAAGGTGGGGACAGGTAGACCTGTGGGTCTCACTGGCCATAGAGCACAGTGAGAGCTCTGTCTTAAAAAAAGAAAAGAAAAGGAAAAGGAAAATTAAAAGAGGTGTGTAGTTCCTGACAAACACCTGAGGTTGTTCTCAGGCCTCACGTGAATGCACGCGAGCGCATGCACACAGAGAACAGGGCTTCCCTTCCTATCGGATAAAAATTTTATTGAGATGAGCGTGTGTGTCTTCAGCTTTATGTGGAGAACCAGCAGGGGGCGCTAAGGCAGCGCTCTCTCTTCTCCTTTGGCCATGTAGAAATATTTATGAGGCTTCAATAAAAGTTTCTGTATTCAGGCTTGTTTGGGAGTGACTATATGCTTTCCTTTCTCTCAGAAACTCACGTCATAACTTTATTTATTCAAACACCCAAATAGATAAGTTTTTAAGGAAAACTGGCCTCTTACCACTGAGTAATCCAGTGTCTCCTAGGTCTGACTATGAACGGCTTTCTCCCTTAGGACAGCTGCCCCCATACCATAGGGTGCGATTGTTTCACAGAGCATAGACTAGAATACACATCCTTCAGAGAAACACTTCCTGGTTGTTAGTGATCAACTGAGGCTTTGTGCTTGCTAGATAAGCACTCTACCACTAAGCTACATGCCCAGCCCTTCAAAGAATCTTCATGAGGAAACAGAATCCACTAGGTAACCGAACAAATGTGCACATCTGATGTAGAAACAGGAAGCACTTTTAATTTGTAATAGCTCTGTTCCCCAACTAGAAAATACCCCTGTAAACCCTCCTCCCCTCTTCTTTTCTCCTCCTTCCTCCTCCCTTCCTCCTCTTCCTTCCCCTCCTCTTCCTTTCCCTCCCCTCCCCCTCCTCAGGTAGGATAAAGATGCGTGACATTTGTCTCCATATATCGCTGTGTCTTACCACTTGAGAGAGTAGAACTCACTTGCCCAAGTTTCACCTGTCCATCTTCTCTCTAAATGCCTTTCTGATCAATGAGGGCTGTACTATGGTTGGATTTTCATTAACATGACACAAACCTGGACATAATTGTGTAGAGGGAACCACAACTGAGAAAAGGTACCCTCCTTAAGGGTGGCCTGTGAGCAAGGCTGACTATTTTCTTACTTAGTGGTTGATGTGGGAGGGTTCAGCCATTGTAGGTGATTTGACCCCTGGGCTGGTGGTCCTGAGTTCTATAAGAAAGCAGGCTGAGCAAGCCAGTAAACAGCACCCTTCCATGGCCTCTGCATCAGCTCCAGTTACCAGGTTTCCAACTTGTTAGAGTTCTGCCTTGATTTACCTCAGCGCTGTGTGGTTATCTGGGAGTTACCTCCCCAAGCTGATTTAGATCACAGTGTTCCTTATCACAGCATTAGAAACCCCAACTGTAAAGCTCATACTTACTATGCTTAGAAGACCAAAATGCAAAAAAATGCTTCTAACATGTAACAGAGGTACCCTAGAAAAGGTACCCCAGCAGTCCATTTCCCCTTTCCCCAGATATTGAAGACTATTCTCAAATTGACTGAGCTTGTAAAATTTGCTGTTCATAAAACTAACTTCTCTTCCTGCTTTCATAATCAAACTTGCTTACTTTGCTCAAAAAGATGACCAGGGCAACTGTAAGGCATGGATATTAAAGTTAGAGCCTGCCCACACAGGCAAACGCATGTTATCTGGCAGGTTTTGCCTTTATAGGCCTTGGCCTGACATGAGTATTGGCTGCATCTTAGGATTGCTCTCAGGCGCAGTCCTGGCTCCACCCTGGGTGTCAGTACTTAAATGAAAAGGCTCTTGTTATTCGAATGTATTTATGCTCATGGTGAATCCAGACCCATCACATGGACAGGGCTGACTGCATCCCATCCTTGTCATGGAAAGTGTCAGAATCCCAACCTTCTCTACCTCTAATGAGATTGTTCAGAAATGTTCTTTTTACTTCAACTCCCAGGATTCTCCTTGAGAACAAAATAAAGTAAAAAGAACCCACAAAAACAGAAAGTTCCCAAATATTAAGCTGTAAGAACAAAAAGATAATTGACAACCCAACGGATTGTCAATTGGAAAATAATTTCCAATTACTACTGATGTTCTAATCCTACCAGTCTTGAATTTTGTTCTATGTAATGCCTTGTCTTTTAAAATAAAATTATCATGAGTTATATATGTGATACTTTTCATGCGTAGAGAATGTTCCACTTTAAAGCCATTAGTGGTGAGGGTGATGGTCTCAGGTTGAATCTGACTGGCAGCTCAAACACAACATCTGAGAGAAACTGGACAAGTGGTTTTGTCCCCCCGGGCTCAATTTCTCACATATGACACTAGGATAGTGTAAGAAAACTATTGCTTATTATTGTATCACAATTTAATTCTGTGTAAATATACACCTAAGTTTTTTTTTATTAAATTTGTTGCAATAATAAACATACAATTTTATTCTTAGAAAAGAAAAAAAAGGGGGGCCACTCCCCCCCCCCCCGTAAGATTTTTGTATTGCCCCTTTTCCTGTTGGGAATCACTTGCCTTCTTACCGACCTGGTTCTTGTTTGACTCCAAAGCGAAGCTTCTGCCCAATTCCACAGCCTGACAACAGAGGGCGCCATTGTACTGTTCACAGATGATGCCGGGCCTGAGACAGTAAAAGTAAAAAAGCGCCAGCTAACACTAATGTGCAAATCTTTTTCAGGTTCACCCTAACCAATTACAACAAGCTGTCCAGCCAGAGTTGGTTTAGTTTACACCGCGTCGAGATAATCTTCAACAATTCGGTGCAAGCAACTTTTAATGCAACCGGTATATATGCTCTGTCAGCTTACTCATACCGCTGCCAACGTGTCAGCAGCCTGCGGCGGAATGATGCCCTACTGTTGCTCAGTAGCTCAGATGATGTGACAAGCCTATGGGAGGTCACGTTTATTGATTTCCAGGTAATAAACTAAAACTTATGCTTTACACGCCTGCAAACTTGGTGCCGAAGAAACTCAGTGTTAGTTTAAGTCACCCAAAACAAGACGTTTAAGGAAGAGTGTCCGTGCAGTACTTTTAAGACAGCATTGGTTTATTCTGGATCTTCTCATGTATGAGATGGAGCAGGATAGAGAATTTCTTCTGCCTGAGCCCTCTAGGGATCTCTTTTACTTTCCTGTTTACCCACTAGCCAGGTACTTATCTAAACTCTAGTGCAGCTGTGGCTGAAGTCTGGTGACTGACATTTCCTGGGCCCAGAGCTCTGTGAGGAGAGCCCTTCTGGGAAGGAAGCAGCGATCCTATCAGAGCAGATAAGAAGTACATCTGCAGTGTGAAAGGCAGTGTTGACAGTTAGCCTGGGAATGCACTCACCAACCATCAAAAATAGCCCAGAGAACTTGAAAACCTTGGGAGGAATGCATGCGAGCATGACAGGGCCTTTGCACCCAGCATCCCAGCTGAGAGACTCAAGTCCCTCTGTCTTGCTTACCCGTGGCCAGTCTTACTCACTGAAGCAGCATTCATGGCGTGGCACATCCCTTATAAGGGCATGTTCCTGCTTTCTCTGTATTTACATGGGTATGCAGATTCATGTATGTTTCTCCCAGCCTGGAGGAGGCATAGTGTTGATGAAAGGCCAAGGGGAAGAAGGGCAGAACACACATATTTTGCAGTCAGGCAGATCTGATTTTAAAATCACACCTCTGCCACATGGCTAGGGTACTTACCTGTGTCCATATACAGCCTGTCTTCATCCATGTGGAAAGTACACGGCCTCATATGTGTGAAACACTCAGGACCATTCCAGGCATGGAGTAACAATAGCATTTATACCAGCATATGCTAATGGTTAAGACAACTTATTTTATATCATGTACATTCTGTGACTGAAATAACAAAACACTTGGGTAAAACCCAGGGATGGGGATTTCGAATGAAGGAAAGGGAGAGAGGACCAGAAGATGACTTTGCAGCCACCGGGGATGACTGGTTCACAAACTACCAGGATTAACCTCTGTGCTGGCTGAGTGAGGCACAGTGATTTTCCTTTGAAGCTTTGGAGCAACAGCACGAGGGAGAAGCACCCCAGTATACACTCACAGGGCCCTCAAAACTCCAGAGAATTTGCTGTGAGGAGCACATTTCTCTGCAGGATTGTGTAACACGTATGCATGGGATTGACTTCCTCACAGTAAACATGTATCCTAGCTTTGTGGAAACACCAAGAATGTAAACAGAGGCAAGAATGCAAGCTCAGGCCAGGGGAGAGGAATGTTTACAGGAGAATGCTGTCCACTCTGCAGGTTTACTGGCCTTTCCTGTAGAATAAACATTTGTCCCTTCGTAGGCACAAGAGATTGGTTGTAGACCTTAACTCCTTCCATGGGTACCAAATCCATGAATTCTCAAGCCCCTTATATATATATGAAATGGCATGGCATTTGCATATGATTCACACACAGCCTTCTATGGTAGTGGCAAGAGACAATACCAGAAGATATGGAGTCATATGAAGCCATACAAGAATGAAGCCAGGTTTCCCATGTGTAAATTTTATCATCATACACTTTCTGCTGTGTGACTCCAGGTGAATTACAGAACTTTTCTGAGCCCCAGGCTCTTTATTTGTTTGTTTGTTTTGTTTTGTTTTTTTTTCCGAGACAGGGTTTCTCTGTGTAGTCCTGGCTGTCCTGGAACTCACTCTGTAGACCAGGCTGGCCTCAAACTCAGAAATCCACCTGCCTCTGCCTCCCAAGTTCTGGGATTGAAGGTGTGCACCACCACCGCCCAGCCTGGCTCTTCTTTAAACTACAGTAAACTAGTCACTTGCACATGGGCTGCCTTGAAGACTAAGTCGGGTAAGTAGTATCTGGTACATACCAAAGCCTTCAGTGTGTGCCTCGGTTTGGGTTTTTACCACACCAGGACTCATGTGGCATCAAACACCGTACTTACCAAACCCAGAGCATCCTTTGAGTTAGAGACATAAAAGATGTGCCATTTTATATGAACTCAAATAGTCCTAAAAAGTAGATTAAAAGAAGTTTTGTTTTAGTCTTTAACTGCACACTTTTAGTTGCCATAGCTTATCCATCCCAGAATGGTTGGTCAGTTTTCTTTGAAAATCAAGTTTCCAGTCAGGGATGGTGGCTCCTGTCTGTGATTCTAGCACACATAAAGCTGAAGAAGGAGGAAGACAGTGAGTTTGGGGCCATACTGTGATCTCTCAAAACAAACAAAATTTCATTGTCCGAGTGATATGCAGAGTCATATGTATTAGATCACATACTTAAATTATTCTACTATACAGTGGTGATATGTGCCCTAGCTCCTTTTCTCATTTTCTTGCTAAAGTACCCTGATGAAAGCTGATTTAAGAGAGAAACATTTTATTTGGCTCACAATTTCAGGGTCCAGCCTATTATTGCAGGAAGTAAAGGCAGCACAAACTTGAAGCCTCTGACACCTACTTCCACAGTCAAGAGCATAGCTGCATTCATGTCTAGTCCTCAGCTCACTTACTTGGTGTTTATACAGTCTGAGACGTAAGCATAGGGAATGGTGCCACCTGCAGTGGGCTGGATCGTCACACATTATATTTGCATAATCAAGATGATCTCCTACCCCTAGACATGCCTACAGAGAATCTAATATAGACATTCCCCCTGACATTCTCTTCTTAGGTGGTTCCAGTTATGGAAAGTTGGCAATTAAAACTAACCACAGTATGTAAAATTTGGTTAATTGGGGCCCCAAACCACTAGCAGTGTGAATTAACACTTAGAGGGAAGACATGGGTTACTCCTGTTCTTCTTGTACAGATCCAAGGCTTCACCATCAAGGGGGCACAGTTTGCTCAGGCCCAAGACTGCAGCTCTTCCTTCTCACCTGCTGTTCTGATTGGCCTGGCCATGTCTCTGATTCTGTTGCTGGTGCTGGCCTATGCTCTGCACATGCTCATCTACCTGCGCTATCTGGACCGTCACTACGAGTTCATTACCTCTCCTGCCCACTTCCCATCTCTGAGAACGCTAGATACAGGGGAGGAGAAGGAGCTTCTGGGGAACCAGGGAGCTGAATGCTATGAGCTAAGAAACCAACAGATCTGCAAAATCTATATTTAACAGCACTAGTCTCTGTCTCCTCACCAAGGCCAAACCCTCTCTGAAAGACATTGTTCTCTTTTGTGATGTCTGACTTGTGAATTGTTTGATTAAAAAAGAGAAAAGGAAAAACCTTGTCAATGAGTTGGTTTTTAGCATGAATTGGCTTTACTAGGTAGGTCTGGGGCAGCGAGAAGTATCTCAAGGGATCCTACAGAGGTAAGCATCACTGTTCCTCAAAAGATGCCTTGGACATAGTGAAGAAAAAGAGGAGGAAAGGGAGGGTCCTGGCTAGTTTTATATCAGCTTGGCCCAAGCTATCGCTATTGAGAGGAGGGAACCCCAACTGAGAAAATGCCTCCATAAGACTGAGCTGTAGGCATGAGTGTAAAACATTTTATAATTAGTGATTGATAGGGAGGGCCCAACCCATTGTGGATGGTGCTATCCTGGGCTGGTTGGTCCTGGGTTCTATTAGAACTATTAGACTTTGGCTCTGTCTGAGTTGCTGTCCTGACTTCAGTGATGAACAGTGATGTTGATTTCGAGTCATAAGGCAAATAAACCCTTTCCTTCCCATATTATAGAAACTTTGACTAAAGAACTAGAGAAGGGGAGAAAAAATTGACAGGAAAAGTTCAGATCTTTAGGTTTTTGGAGTACAATTTACTCTTTTCCCCCAGAAATTATATTGCAGCATCATTTTAAAAAGTAGTTTTCTTTATATCTCTATCTTGGAGCTCTCTCTGGAATGCTGTCTGTCTGTGGCAGAGCACTGTATTCCGAGCTTTCATGTCAAGGCCTTTGGCATTCAGAAGCAGCACAGCCCATGCTGTATGGTAGGAGTGATAGTCATGTTTGTTCCACCTGGCTGTGGGCCCAGGTTGGCCTCACTCATGTGCGACAGACTTCTGTAGACTATCATGTGCATCACTGATGAAGACGGCATGCCATACAAACCCCACTGCAGGGCAAGCCCTCTAATCCCCATCCACTGAGAGTGAGTCCTAACCCCTTCCTTAGTAGAAATTCTGGAGCCACCACACGAGTTCTTACTACCACGTTCTTCCTCATGGATCCCCCTTTGCTGGTCTTAAAAGATCTGAAGATTGGCTCATTCTCTATCTCTCCAAAGCTGGAGTGTACTTTCCCTGTGACAGAGCTGGCAAGCCTAAGAAGGGCATTGTAATTCCCTCTCCTGAGTCTGTGCATGACCGAGGTTTACTAAGAACACTCCTCCACCAAACTCAGAGTGTACCCAAAGGAAGGGTCTCTGGGAGGCTCTGGTGACAGGACTATTGTTCACCTTAGATAATGAGTGGTGAGCCCTGATATTTCTGATACAACAGTCGGCTGAGCATTCCTTTTGGCTGCGTCATTACTAGCTGAATGAAGGTTGGGGTCTTAACCCTGTCAAAGTCTGAAACATGAAAATACTTTATATAAAGTTCCTTTTGTTTGGATATTTGGAGAAGACTTGGTAGTCTGGAGCTAAGACTCCTTGTTCATGTAACTCCCCATTCACAGAGAGGACTGCAGAAAAGAGATGTGTAGAAAAAAATGGAAACCTAAGACGACCTATCTGTTCTAGTTTGCTTGAAACCAACAGAATTTCTGTTAACAGTAAAAATGTTGAACTTCAGCAATGTCAGCTGGATTTTCATGGTTGTTGTTGCCTTGATTATTCAATGGGAATACGAAAGCTTCTTAATAGGTTATAAGTACATGAAAACAAGATAGTTTATTGCTCAAATTAGGATGCTTTTGAGATTGAAAAGAAATGTCATTAAAATTCCATGATAGAAGACATGAACAGTACCAGGAAAACTGGGCTGTTAACATCACCTTAGGTATTGGTAAACTTACTCTAAATGCTGGAAAGTCTGAGCTAGAGATTTTAAATTAAGAGAGAGGCAAGTAGGCTACCTGCAGATAGATCTTCACCTTCCCTTCTCCCTCCAAGTCCAATGCCCTAGTCTCACCCCCAGCTCTATAGCAGACCACCTGGTAAGCCTCCCCTCCCTTTAGGTCACCATCTTCTGCAGGTCACATAGCTGTTGTCCATTTTTTTTTCCCACGACTCATCCTATCACCCTGGCCCCAAACTCTAGCAGTTATTCTCTGAGAACTCCACAGCCAAACTTTTGGAGAATCAGATTGGTGAGCTTGACATCTTTGTTCTCCCTTCTCTCCTCCAAATACAATTCCCTAGTCTCATTCCCAGCTCTGTAGCAGACTAGCTATTGTGATCTCTCCTTATTCACTCTCTGTCCCACTTCCCAAGCAGATCCTTGTAGAACAATCTGCTTCCCTCTCTCCTGTGGACTTTCTCAGAACCTTGCTTCTGACTCTAGCCCATTCTCCCTTTTAAGTGTGAGCTTTCAATAACATGAAACACATTTTAATTGGAACCCCATTATTCCAGTGACCACACCTATCAGGGTCCCAAAAGAATTATGTACCAGACAACACACAGCTACCATACCCTCCTAAATATCAGAAAGAGCAACAAATATAAAAGAAAACAAACAAATCCCACCCACTCACAAAAGATATGACCAGATATCAGAACCTAGAATTACATTCATTCCAAATCCAGATGTGTAGATACTAGTGTAAAAACACAATCAATAACAGGTAGGATAACGTCATCACTAGAGTCCAGCAATTCTACTACAGAAGGCCCTGAGAAGTGCAATATAAATGTAGCATGAGCAAGGACCTTAAAATAGTTACATAAATATGATAGAGGTCCTTAAAGAGAGAATGAATAAATCCTTTAAAGAAATCTATGAAAACACAAATAGTGGAAGGAAATAAACAAAACAGTTCAAGATTTGAAAGCAGAAATAGAATCAATAAAGAAAACACAAACTGAGGGAAATCTGAAAATGAAAATTTAGTAACTAAAATAGGGACCTTAGAGCAAGCCTCACTAATAGAATACAAGAAATTAAGAGAGAAATCTCAGGCATTGAAAAAAGGATAGAAGAAATGGGTACTTCAGTCAAAGACAATTTTAAATATAAAACAAAACAAAACAAAAAAACAAATACAACCCAACAAAACAAAAGACAAAAATAAACAAACAAACAAAAAAACCCCCAAAACAACAATAACAAGCCCCCCAAAAACTCTGGATAAAAAATATTTAGGAAATCTGGGACACTATGAAAAGATAAAATCTAAGAATAATAAGAATGGAAGGAGAAGAAACAAAAATCAAAAGGGCATAGAAAATATAGTCAACAAAATCATGGAAGAAAATTTTCCTATGGAAATTATCCCTGTGTCCTAAAGGGTATGACTCTCAAGGTACAAGAAACATTGTAGACTATCTGGTGGAGAACCCCAAATAGATTAGACCAGAAGAGAAATTCTCCTTAGCACATAATAATCAAAACACTAAACATAGAGAATAAAGACTGTTAAAAACTACAAGAGAAATAGGGCAAGTAACTATATAAAGGCAGAACCATTAAAATAACACCCAGTTTCTCAATGGAGACTCTAAAAACAGAAGAGTCTGGGTAGATGTGTTGCAGAAACCACAGGTACCAGCCTAGACTACTATGCCCAGCAAAACTTTCAATCGTAATAAATGAAGAAAAAAAGACATTCCATGATAAAACTAAATTTAAACAATATCTATCTACAAATCTACAGAAGGCTCTAAAAGAAAAATTTCAACCTGAACAGGTTAACCATACCCAAGAAAGCATAAGAAATAAATAATCCCAAACCAGAAAATCAGAAGAAAGGAGAATGCCACCTCCCCCAGCACAGCAACAAAATGGCAGGAATCAACAAACACTACTCATTGATAATTGTTAGCATCAGTGTTCTCAATTCCCCAGTGAAATAACAAAGACTAACAAAACGTTTGGGGAAACAGAATCAATCCTTTTGCTGCATCTAAGAAAATCACTTTAATACCAAAGAATAGACATTACCTCAAGGTAAAAGGCAGGGAAGAAGTATTCCAAGCGAATAGATACAAGAAGCAAGCTAGTCAATCCATTTAAAATACCCAACAAAACAGACTTTAAAGAAAAACTTATCAGAAGCAATAGGAAAGGATACTACATATTGATCAAAGAAAAAAAAATCCACTAAGAGAACATTGTAATTCTTAACATTCTCTAACTCAAAAGCACCCAAGTGTCGGACCTGACATAAGGTCTAATCTCGATTCCACCTTCACCCTTCAGTCATGTACACAGGTGGGCGTGATAAACAGGCCCCAGGCCCTAGAGAGATTTACATACTAAGGTACCTGAAGGCCAGAGGGTGGAGCCAATTAAGCATTCCTCCACAGCCCCTCCCCCTTCCCCTCCCTATTTAACTCAGGTCCGCCCTGGGTTTTGGGGGACGCACATCTAGATCCACCCACCATCTGCTATGCCAATAAACCGGTTTTGGAAACCCAAAGACTTCCTCATGTGTTGGGGTCGAGCCATGAGGAACTGTGGAGAGGCCTTTAGTGAACAGCCGGGCCTAACTTCCAGCTGGAGGAACCCAGGGCATTCTCAGTCAACTACACACAGCATGGCGTGGTTCCCCAGCATTTATTACCTACACCCAAGTTTGTAAAAGAAACATTGCTACAGCTTAACTCACATATTGACTCTCATACACTGACTGAGGGAGACTTCAGCATCCCACTTTTGCCACTAGACAGCTCATGCAGACAAAAACTAAACAGAAAAATGCTGGAGCTAAATGACACTGTAAAACAAACGTACCTAACAGATATGTACTGAACTATTTACCCAAACATGAAGGAATATGCCTTCTTTTCAGCACTGCATGGAATTTTCTCTGGCCAGATACTTGGACATGAAGCAAGTCTCAGTAGATATAAAAAAATTGCAATAGCAGTGTATCCTATTTGACCATCATGGATATCAACATCAAAAGAAATCTTAGAGACTCATGAAAACTGAACAGCTCACTACTAAATGAAAGAACGAACCAAGACTGAAGTAAAGAAAGAAATCAGACTTTCTAGAATTGAATGAAAATGAATATACAACATACCCAGACTTATGAGATAGAATGAAGACAGTTCTAAGAGGAAATTTCATACCACTAAGAGCCTACATAAAGAAAACAAATTGGAAAGATCTTATAATGCAGAACTATCTTGGACTTGCCAGAGATATAAATAATGACACAGACTTTTTAAAACATGGGCCTTTCAGCAAGGACAGTCTCCCAGCTTCTCTAACCTGACTAATCCTGACACTACATCCCACCATATGGCCAGCTCTACCTCTCTGCTCCTTTCTGGTTCATCAACTCACTTCTGTGTCTGCTTGCTGAATCTCTAGTCTCTAATTTTTTTCCCCAGCATCCTTCTTTCTGCCTGGAAAATCCACCTTCTAATGCCTGTACCTATTGATTGTCAGATCTTTATTACAGCTAATCCGATGCCATTCTATATTGCCTTATACAGGTGAGAAAAAACAAATAGTTACAAAATATGAGATCAGAGATGGTCCATAGACAACAATAACACCAGGATCCTGGCAATATTTATCTCTCTGCCAATACAGAATCAACAATTGAATATACAGAGACCCACCTTCACACAATGTTTCCCAACAATCTCATACTAGTAACTTAACAGCACACCTGAAAGTTCTAGAACAAAAAGAAGAAATCACAACCAAAAGGAGTAGATGGCAAGAAATAATCAAACTAAGGGATGAAATGAAAATATGAGAAACAAGCAAAAATACAAAGGATCAATAAAACAAAAAGTGGTTCTTTGAGAAAAATCAATAAGACTGACAAACTCTTATCCAATTTATCTAAAGGCAGAGAGAATATTCAAATTAACAAAAATAGAGATGAAAATGGGACTATAACAACAGACATTGAGGGAATCTAGAGAATCGTAAGGTGTGGAGAACTTTTGGTGCCACTTCGCAAGAATCTGACATTGGTCAAGGACAAAAAAATGGGCTTTAGGCAGGAATCTGACATTGGGCCATGACAGGGAAGTAGGTTCAGGCAGGAATCTAATTTTAGGTTAAAACAGAGAAGTAATTTTAGTCAGGAATCTAAGTCTTAGGCTAGAACAAAGAAGTAGGCTTTAGGCATGAATATGATTTTGGGCTAGGACAGGGACGTAGGCTCAGATATTTTTGTCATCCTGATGAGCCCTTAGAAACTGATCATGAGAGTGATCACAGAATTTTGTTTATTGCCTTCTTTATTCTTGACTATTTGCATTTATTGTATTGCTAGTTCCTCAACCTAGAACTGACCTAAATACTTGCATGTAATTAAAATGGTTTAAAAGCAAATTGGGAAAAAATAAACCCGCCTCAGAACTGACTGGGGTCATGCTGCAATATTGTCTAATTGTCTTCTTCTTTTAATCCTCACTTCTGCACTGGAGAACCTGTTGACTGACTGACTGGCTTGGTCAGTAAGGACATATTTTAAATACCTGTACTCTACCAAATTGAACATCTAAAAAAAATGAGTAATTTTCTTGAAACATACCACTTACCAAAATTAAATCAATATCAGGTAACCAATTTAAATAGACCTATAGCTCCTAGTGAAATAGAAGACTTTAATTAAAAGTTCCCTCACAAAAAGCTAAGTGCCAGATGGTTTTACTGAATACTCCTTAAATTATTCTACCTCATAGAATGAGAAGGAACATTGCCTGATTCATTTTATGAAGCCACAATTACCCTAATACTTAAGCTACATAAAGACCTCCCAAAAGAAAGAATTACACATCAATATTTGTTATGAACATAGATGCAAACATTTTCAATAAAATACTTGCAAACTGAATCCAAGAACACATCAAAAAGATCATTCACAACAGTTAAGTAAGCTTCATCTGAGAAATGCAGAGATGGTTGAACATACATAAGTTGGCAAATGTAATCCTGAAGAGATTAGGGCTATAAGGGCCATATGTCACCATAACAAAGACAATTTATAGCAAACCCATAGCCAACAGCAACTTAAATGGAAATTTTTCTACAATCAGGAATAAGACAAGGTTGCCACTGTATTCCTACTGTTGTTCCAGCAGAGAAGCCCCCTGAATTCTGTTTCTTCTTCCTCTTCCTCCTCCTCCTCTCCCTCCTCCTCTATTTAATGTAGAGAAGGAGAGGAAAGCCCAACTTTGAAGAAAAGTTTAGAGGAAGAAACATAGAGGCTTGACAGGAAAGACAGAGTCAGAAGGAGTGAGATTTTGAGTGGGAGATTTTGATGGGAGAGAGACACATGGAGGCTGGCTTGCAGCCGGCAGCTCTTGGGAGCAGTTTCTCCAGGCCTAGCTTGGAGTTCTCAGCCTTGTGAAAAAAATACTGTCACAAAACAAAAAGGAAAATTTTCAACCAAAGGGAGATGTCCTAGAGTGAGAATCTAAGGAACACAGGGGCGATGGTAGCAAGGAGGATCCTAGACCCACTGATTCAGGCAAGTAGGCTGGGCTGTAGCCAGCCGCAAATGACCAAGGAGGAGGGAAAGAAGCCCATGCTAGAAGGCAACACGTGAAAGACTGACCCCTGGGGGAGATAGGCTAGAAAGAGAGAAAGACTGAAGTTGGCAATCCTGAGAGCTCAAACTGAAAGGGGAATCTCTCACCCAAGGGAAAGAGTCTTAGAACAAGTGTCACGACAGGTGCTGTGGCCTGAAAGACAGCTGTTAGCTGTGAAGGAGCTCTCTCTGTGGAGCTGGGGGATGAGCAAAGTGGAGGCTAGGGAGTCACCACCATCTTGTCCTTGCTAGTAGTCAAGAGTCAGAGAGAGAGGGGGGTAGAGAGTGTCTGTCTCATGATAAGTAACACAGTAGATTCAGTCCAAAATATTGTGAGTCAAAGTCCAAGAACACAAAGAACGACTACCAACACATAGGCAGTTCACCAAGAAAGCAGAGATAAACAACACAGACAGCTCACCCCATCATGGGCGGCACATATACCAGGTGATACAGATGGTTGTTGCTCCTGTCACAGGTGCAAAGACCAGGTTACACAATCAAGACATAGAAAGACTGCTGGTGGAAGGCTCCAATAACCTGTGGCCAGTCTACACTAGACCTAATTTAACACATTCAGACAGCTTGGCCAACCCACGCTGGACCAAATTTAACAGATTTCTAACACCACAAGCAATGAACAACACAAACAGAATTAGACATGGACACACTGCCATGAGAGTGCAACAAACACGGCCCCAGGCAGTGGTGGCCAAAGACCACCTTCAAACGGAGAAGGGTCGTTCCTGACCCTATCTCCCATATGAATGAACCCCGGGGCATCCCCCAGAGAACTGTGGCCTGCAGTGTGCTGACATGTCTGTCCCACTGCTTCCACTACCCATGAATTCTCTCTCGGAACTCGTAACCTGACCCTTATCCCAGGGTCCTGACCCTATCCCAGGGTCCTGCTCTCTGTGGCTTGCCCAGTTCTTGCCCCTGCCATGAACACAGAAACCAGGCTACACAGATGGTTGCCCCTGCCACGGGTGCACGGACACTTCACAGACACAAAAACCCAGACAGACAGTACACAAACCTTCTCGAACAAGAAGACCTCCGATCCCTGGAGCCGTGGGGTCTGAGAGAGCGAATCTTAGTGGGACCTCCAAAATGTTGGACTTTAAGATCCAAAACCAGGGGACTCGATCCCCCAGAGACACTCACGGTCGGGATTCACTGCAATAACATGAAGTTTAATAATAATAATAATAATAATGATAATTAATAATATTAATAATAATAATAATAATAATAATAATAATAATACATCATCCAGTGCACTGGGGTTCTCTTGCATGCAGGCAAAAGAATCCTGAGCTGAGGTTAAGAGCAGTTTTTACACAGTTTAAGGGGTGGACTAGAGAAACAGTCACTAGGCACAATATGATTGGTGGAACGGAGTGATTTTTAAACAGATTGGTCTCTGGGGAATGAGGTGGCAAGGACCTCCCTTGTCTGTAAGTGGCAAGGATTGGTCTGTCCTGCAGAATGTGTCTATGTGCTCTGGGACTTTCTTGCCTGCAGGTAGGTTCCCTCACCTGTGGTCTGAGGAATGTTAATCCACATTTTTCTGAATGTTAATCCAGCAGGTGTCCTTGGACTAAGGAATGTGCTCCTCCCAGGATGTGTCTTGGGGCAGTTAAAAATTAACTTTAACTAAAAATTAAGTTTAACCAAATTCCTACACTACCTAGTACTTGAAGTCCTGGTTAGAGCAATAAGACAACTGAAGGAGATCAAGGAGAAGGGAAGAAGCCAAATTATCTTTATTTGCAGATGATACGATAGTATGCACAAGTGACTCTAAAAATTCCAGTGTGAAATTCCTACAGCTGGTAAACACTTTTAGCAAAGCAGCTGGATACAAAATGAACATACGAAGTCAGTAGTATTCCTCTATACAAGTGATAAATGGATTGAAAAAAAGTAAGGAACAACACTTTTCACAATAACCTCAAGTAATATAAAATATGTTGAGGTAATGCTCACCAAAATAGTGAAAGACTTGTATAACTGGAACTTTGAGACGTTGAAGAAAGAAATTAAAGAAGATATCAGAGGATGGAATGATCTCCCATGCTCATGGTTTAGTAGGATTAATATAGTGAAAATGGCCATGTAATATAATATATAAATTCAATACAATCCCCATCAAAATCCCAACAGAATTCTTCATATGTTTGAAAGGACAGTTTTCAACTTCATAGGGAAACAACAGCAAGAACAACAAATCAGGACAGCTAAGACAGTTCTTACCACTACCTCTACTACTACTACTACCAATGATAATAATAATCTGCTGTAGGTATCACCATTCCTGATTTCTAACTGTCCTCCAGTGCAATCATAGCAAAAACAGCATGATATTCACACAAAAACAGACTTGTTGATCAATGGAGTCTAACTGAAGATCCAGTCATAAATCCACACTTATGGATATCTAATATTGGTAAAGAAACCAGAAATACATATTAAAATTAAAAAAAAAAAAAGAGAGTGAGACAGCTTCTTCAATAAATGGTGCTGGTTAAACTGATGGCTGCATGTACAAGAATACAAATAGATTCATGCTAATCATTCTACACAAATCTTAACTCCAACTCTATCAAAGATCTCAACATAATCCCAGATACACTGAACCTGACAGAAGAGGGAGTGGAGAGTAAACTTGAACACACTGGCAAAAGAGACAATGAACAGAACACCCTTGTAGCCCAGTCTCTAAGATCAATTAACAAATGGAACCTCGTGGAACTGAAAAGCTTTTGTATGGCAAAGGACACTATCGTTTGGACATAGCAGCATCTATGGAATGGGAAAAGATTTTTATCAGTAACACATCTGATGAGGGGTAATATCCAAAATGTATCAAGAATTCTAAAAACAGTATATCAAGAAAACAAATAAGCCATTTAAAAATGAGGTACATATCTAAGTGGAGAATTTTCCAAAGAGGAAACTCAAATGGCCAAGAAACAGTTAAAGAAATGCTCAACATCCTTAATCAGCAGGGGAACGCAAATCATAACTACTTTAAGATTTCATCTTATACTTGTCAGAACGGACAACTCATGCTGGCATGGATGTGGAGGAAGGAGAACAGTTGTCTGTTGCTGCTGGAACTTGTACAGCCACTAAGGGAATCAGAATGGTTGTTCTCAGGAAAACAGGGAGAGATCTACCTCAAAATCTAGCTACACCACTCTTAAGGCATATATCCAAAAGACACTTAATTGTACCAGAGAGACATTTGCTCAAGCGTTCATTGCTGCTCTATTCATAATAGCCAGACATTGGAAACAGCCTAGAAGACATCCATCAACAGATGACTGTCTAAAGAAAATGCGGTACATTTACACAATGGAATATTATTTAGCCATTTAAAAATGAAATAATGAAATTTGTGGGCAAGTGGATGAAATTAGGAAAATCATCCTAAGTGAAGTAACCTAGACACAGAAAACCAAATAGGGTACACATTTTCTTATATGTGGATATCAGCTGTTAAGTCAGTGAGAAGTAAGATACAATCCATAGAACCATAGAGGTTAGGTAACTTACCTTTTTCCCTTCTGTTGGGAGGCTGGACAAGGACTTGGTTTTGACTATCTTTATGTTGCTTTAGAGCTCAGAAACTCAGGAAGTCCATCTTCTCTTTTGCTAGCATGTTCCCAGTATCCAGAGCATTTTACTACCAACAGGGTTAGAAGGCAGATTGTTAAGAAGCTTTCTAATGGCGGATACTCAGAGCTAACCATTGAACTGATCAAGAGGTTCCCAGTGGAGGAGTTAGAGAGAAGGAGCTGAAAGAGCTGAAAAGGTTTGTGGCTCCATGAGAGCAACAATACCAACCAACCAGAGCTCCCCGGGGTCTAAACCTCCAGCCTGGGAGCACATAGGGAGGGACTCATGGCTCCAGCTGTATATGTAGGGGAGGATGGCCTTGTTGGGCATAGGTAGGAGAGAAAGTCCTTGGTCCAGTGAAAGCTGGATGCCCCAGTGTGGGGGATTTCAAGGGTGGGGAGGTGGGAGTGGTTTGGTGGGTAGGGGGCACATCCTCATAGAAGCAGGAGGAGAGGGGATGGGATAAGGTGTTCCTGGGTGTGTGTGGGGGGATGGGGAAAGGGGATAACATCTGAAATGTAAATATCCAATAAAAAAAGAGACTCTCTAGCAGTAATCTCTAGTTTTGTCTATTTTTCTGGGTTTTTGTGAACTAAAAATTTAATTGCTGTTCTATAAAAAAAGTTATTTTGCCATATAAGGAGATTAGAAAACAAAAACAATACAAAACAACAACAACAACAACAACGAAACTATCATATCTAAAAATCCTCACTTAAAGTTAAGTTGAACCCTAGGAAATTGCTAGTTTTGTTGTTGTTGTTGTTGTTGTTGTTTTTTCTCCCAACAAGTAACCCAGGTAAGCCTTGAACTTTAAATGTAACTGAGGTTAGACTCTCTGAATTTTCCTGCCTCTACCTCCCAAATGCTGGAATTATAGGTCTATACCATCACATCTGGGTGGAAATTGCTATTTTTGTTGGTCAAAAAATAGTTGAGAATTGGAAATTTCACATGGTTCAACTGAATATGCTAAAGAATTTTTCAATTTGAGAACTTGGAAGAATGTAATTTTATAGTAAAGGACTGGCTTTCTGTACGTGCTTAACTTCATGAAAAATACACTAAATTCTTTAATTTTCTTGTTTCATTGTGGATGATGAATGGGCCCACCCTCTCTCCCTCCCTGCCTCCCTCTCTCCCTCCCTCCCTCCCTCCCTCCCTCCCTCCCTCCCTCCCTCCCTCCCTCC
>JANHMN010000014.1:13857773-13959148 GCA_030674055.1 Rhabdomys pumilio | reverse complement strand
TCCCTCCCTCCCTCCCTCCCTCCCTCCCTCCCTCCCTCCCTCCCTCCTTCCCTCCTTCCTTCCCTCCCTCTCTCTTTTCACCTTCCTTCCTTCCTTCCTTCCTTCCTTCCTTCCTTCCTTCCTTCCTTCCTTCCTTTGTTTCCTTCTTCCTCTTTCTTTTAACTTGGAGATAAGATTTTGTTAAATCAGTTCAAAGCCTTGAACTTGTGAATCCTGTCTTGGGCTCCTGAGTAGCTGGGGTTATAGGCTTTCAACAGCAAGCTTGGTTTGGTATCTCATTAACCACACACATCTCACCCCAGAAACAAAGCAAACTAAAAACTAAACAAACAAACAAAAACCCAACAAACCAACAAATCAAATCAAACCAAACCAAAAACACCACTCTAATAAACACGTGTGAATGATCCTTTCAGAGCAAGCCTCATTACTTAGACATCTCCACCGTGTATTCTGAGAACTGTAAGCTGTTGATGGGTAGATTTCTCACTTGTACCCTACTTAGGACCAGGAGACAAGTTTTTACCATTGAATGCATTTCTGTAGCCCACCTCCCCACCCTCCAAAAAGCCAGGTCACCTTTACAAGAGGATCCCAGTGACTGGTGACACTCAGTGGCTGAGTCTTATCAACCACAAATCAAAGGTGTTAGAAACATTTGGCATCGTTTTTGACCAGTCTTTGAATTTTGTGTATAGTTTTTTCTGTCATCTCCATTACCTTCTATTTCCTAAGCAAGGAATCGTCATCTTTTTTACAGGCTGGATCCAGATAGACTGTAAACCAATTTTGGTTATTGAAAACATCTTTTTAGCTCTTGGCACTACAAGCAAAACCACTCCTGGAAAAAAAAAAAGTCTGCCCCATATGGCTTTAGGGAGAAGCACTTTTTTTTTTTTTTTAAATTTACTGTACATGTGAAAACAATAAACAATTTGCATTTCTTTCTTTTCTAGTAATCCAAACTCTATCCTAAGGGTTTTTATAGAATCTGTTTAGTAGTTTCTACATTGTACCACTTTCTGAGATATTACTGATTCTTAGTGAAGTAACTAAAACTTAACTAACTCTCTCTCCATTCCTCTCTCCCCATCTCTCTGTCTCTCTCCCTGTCCCTCTCTTCACTCTCTCTCTCTCTCCGTCTCTCTCTCCACTCTCTCTCTCTCCCTGTCCCTCTCTCCACTCTCTCTCCCCTGTCCCTCTCTCCACTCTCTCTCTCCATGTCCCTCTCTCCACTCTCTCTCTCCCTGTCCCTCTCTCCACTCTCTCTTCCTCCCTCTCTTTCCCCTTTCTCTCCATCCCTGCTTCCCTCTCTCCCTCCCCCTCTCTCTTATAAATGCATCAGGACAATGTTTACTTAAACGTTAAATGCACACATGACGGCACTGAAGACGTGGCTCTGCCTTTATGGGGAATCAAGAAGAAACAGCTAACTCCTGTATCTGTGGTCGTGAAAAACAGACTGAGTTTATACTGTTAGTTTTTAAGTTTTTTCACTTTAGAAATAAGTTGAACTGTGTCTTCCACTAAACCTTCTGCCACCAAGCAGCTAAATTTTTTCTCCCCTTGTTGGTCCCAGCCAGATTTTGGAATATGGAAGTGGCCAGCAGGAAAGAAGAGAACCAAAAGACCCAGAACCTCATGTTCCTTAGGGTTTTCTCTATGTGTTGACAACATCCATTCGTGAGCAGAGGAAAGCACTCTGTGCTCAAAGGGACACAAGTCTTACACATATATTTTTAAGTATGGCATTTGTTTTTCTTTACTATTTAAGTGGCAGCATCATCCTCCTGCTTCTCATCAGCCCCTTTCCCTGCCCAGTTGCTAGTTATGGACTGGCAAATTGGTAGCAAGGTCTTCAGGAATCTGTGGCCTCCTTCAATCTATTCTTTCAAGAGGGGATGATTTGAGGTACAGCTGAAGGCAAATATGCAACCATTGATCAATCATTGATCCATCTACCTCTAGCTAGGAGCCTGCAAGAGCAAGGACACACACACACACAGACACACACACAGACACACACACAGACACACACACAGACACACACACAGACACACACACAGACACACACAGACACACACAGACACACACACACACACACACACACACACACACACACACACACACCATAATCCATATGGAGGATTATGGTAGAGTTGGGGGAGTCATAATTAACATAAATTAGAGAAACTGAAAACACCAAATAAAGTGATGGTTTTTAAATGAGGCTGGATATTGTAATTAGACCCAGATGGCTCCTTTTGTACTAGTATGGTTAGCCCAAACAGCTTCATTTCTTTGTTTGAATGTCAAAAAAGAAAACAAATTAAGCCCCTGTTCTATTTCCTTATCCTCAGAACTTCTGTGGAGACTGGTAGTGTAGGCTTTGTGAGATGTCCACTGAAGCAAAAAAAAAATGCTATGTTCTCCATACCAGAGGCCCTGAGACGCAGCATCTACCACCCTATAACTGAGGGCTTCGAGAACTTGCAGAACCAGCTCCATCCCATCTGTTCAGAGTGCTCACTGCCCTGGAGGAACTGTCTCAGGGATCTCAGGGTGTCATCCAGGCCATTCCGATTGTCACAGGAAAGCAAGGAAAATCAACCTGAAAAGAGCAAGCAGCTGATCAACAGCAAGGCTGCTGTCCTTCTTTAGGTTTCCAGAAGACAGCACTGGCTCTTTGGTATTGCTCAGAAAACTTGTCATCAGAAATGCTTTTCCTTCCCACTTTATCCATCAGCTGCTGCCCCTCACATCCTCCCAGCTACTTAATTGGTTACAGTCATCAGGCAGGAGAATGCAGACACACCCAGTCTTTTCTCATAAATGATTTCCCCTAAATCTGTAAATCTGTATTTATTTGTTTTGGAGATCCAAAAGTCTTTTAAAAAAATATTCAAAATGTTTCCATTTTTAAAAAGATAGATTAGCAAAATCTGTTTCTCTTTTTACAAAAAAAAAAAAAAAACCCCTGAAAAGCCAAAAAAAAAAAAAAAACACAACAACAACCAAAAATTGAAAACAAACAAAAGCCCCCCAAGAAATTAAAAAAAAAAATCCCATCTAAATTGAGGACTTTCTGACAATTGGCACTTAGTTCAAAATAGACTGAGGTAGGCCTTACCTCTGGTGAAGCAGAGATATCTTGTCAGGTGCATTTATTATTAGGATTAAAGATGTAGATTTATAGTTTAATATTTACATGAGTAAGTGACATAATCTCCTCCCTCTTTCTAGATCAACATTGTCATCTTATTTTCTCTTTTGCTTTGAATTAGTAACTGTCTTAGGTTGATTTTATGGCTGAGAACAGACACCATAATCAAGACAACTCTTATAAAGGAAAACATTTAATTGGGGCTGGCTCACAGCTTCAGAGGTGAGAAGCATGGCAGCGTGCAGGCAGAGTGCTGGAGGAGCCAAAAGCTTTTTATTTTGATCTGAGGGCAGCCAGGAGGAAACTGGAGGTGTTTTGACACTGGGCATAGCTTGAGAACTTAAGATCTCAAAATCCACCTCCACAGTGACACACTTCCTCTAACAAGGCCACACCTCCTCCAATTAGACCACACCTCCTAATAGAGTCATTCCCTATGGCTAAGGATTCAAACACATGAATCTATGGGACCAGACCTACTCAAACCAGCACAGCAACATACTAAAATCAACCCATTTTATAATAAATGTAATGTATGGTTGACTAGTAAGTCACACTAAAACTAGTTTTTCTCTTGGAATAGAGATTAATGGTTAGACGTAAAAAATCAGATTTTTAGTAGAAAAGTGTCTATATTTAGATCATATAAAATTAATTTTCAGCCTTCCCCATCTCTTTCTTTATTTCTCTTTGACACAGGATTTTCTATGTAGTCTGTGCTTACCAGGAATTGAGTATGTAGACTGGGCTAGACTCATGGTAATTCTTCTGCCTCTCTCTTCCTACTGCTGGGACAGTAGGCGTGCAGCAGCAGGCCTGGCTTGAATTCTTACTTTTGCATGAAATATCTAGGGTAATAAGCAAAGTATCTTCCCCTCTTTTGAAATACCCAAAATGACTGCAGAGGTTTGCTACTCTTTCCTTTATTATTAACAAAAATCAAATGTACCTTTGAAAGAGAAATACATATCTCACTAGTGTATGTATAGAAAATGATCTTAGTTCCTTTGTCATAATTTACATTTTTCCCAAAGGATCACTTGCTGTTATAGCTAACTTTAATGAATCTCCAGTGTGTGAACATTGACCAAGCACCATATTGTCATAAGCTTGGCATTTTCATATTAACTTCAAGTTAATATTGATTGACTAGTCAAGGATTGTCAAATGCCTGAGTATCACAATACCTCTCAAGTTATAACACAGATATTACATGAAACTACAGAATTGTATTAATATTCATACATTTTATTAATGTTCATATTTACTCTTTTTTTTTTTTGGTTTTTCAGAGACAAGGTTTCTCTGTGTAGCCCTGGCTGTCCTGGAACTCACTCTGTAGACCAGGCTGGCCTCAAACTCAGAAATCCGCCTACCTCTGCCTCTCAAGTGCTGGAATTACATACTTACTCTTGATACCAGGCTTTGTGTCTCTATGTTTATCTAGATTCCTATGGCCTTATGATTTTTGTTCTAATTAATAACTTCCTGGTAGAGTTGATTCAACCTCAGCATGCTTTGGAGCATGTGAGCACTAATATGTCGCCATTAGGACTGTGAGTAGCAGAGAAGGGCATCACAGTTTTATTTACATGTGGAATTGAAAAGTTATCTCCACAGAATCAGAAACTAGAATTGGCATTGCTAGAGTCTGTGTGGAAGAAAGGGGATGGAGAAGGGATAATGGGGGGTGGTGAAGAGGAGACAGAGAGGGGTGGTTAATGGGTACATGAGTGTATCTGAGAATGACTTCTGTTGTTCTAGCTCAATAGAAAAGCTGTTGTCAGTGACCGTATATTTATTTTTTCTCTCCATTAATTATTAATTAATTAATTAATTAATTAATTCACTTTATGTCCCTATCACAGCCTCCCTTCTGCTCCCGACCCCCCTCACATGGCCCCTTCTCCAAAACCTCCCTCCCCTTCACCGCTGAGAAGGGAGGGGTCCTTCCAGGGGGATCAACCCATCCTAGCATCTCAAGTCTCCCACTGAGGCCAGACAAGACAGCCCAGATAGGGGAGCAGGATTTACTTGCAGGCAACAGAGTCAGGGTTGACCCCTGCTCCAGTTGTTAGCATCTGCTACATATGTGCATGGGACCTGGATCCAGTCCTTGTATGCTTTTTGGTTGGTGGTTCAGTCTTGGGGAGCCCCCAAGAGTCCAGGTTAATTGACTCTACTCTGTTGCTCTTCTTGTGGAGTCCCTATCCCCTCTGGGTTCCTCAATACTTCCTCCAACTCTTCCATAAGACTAATGTTTAGCTATGTGTCTGCATCTGTTTCTGTCAGCTGAAGGGTAGAGCCTCTCAGGACAGTTATGATAGGCTCTTGTATGAATTCAGGCTGATAGATACAAACACAGCCCGAGGCTGTAAGGCAGTTGAAGGATGAAAGCAGGCCAGCAGTGTGTCAGTATTGATCTTCTGAGGACAGCTGGCCACATCCTCCCAACCTCCCAGCTTGGCAGGGATTGCTACTGCATTCATTTATGTCCATCTCATACAGGGTACCTGTGTGTCCAGGCCAGCAGTAGCAAACATAGCTGTCTACAGTGTTTTCACATGTAACATGTGAAGCCTTATCATTATGACAAGACTTTGACCAACAAAGAGGCATCAAGGTCTCACAGTATGTCTCTGTGAATCTACTAATGGTGCAGACACAGTGGCAGTTGTTTCTTCCATTCACACATAGACTTCCATGGAAACATGGCTGACTGGCACATTCATCAAAGTTGAGTTCACAGTGGTCTCCAAGGAATCCAAGTGCACAGTTGGAGAAGTAAAGCCCAAGAGAATCCCGACGCCTGGCACCACATAGACATGGCAGGGATCCACATTCATCAATTTCCAACTCAGAGTTCACACACAGTTCACTCTTGAGGACAGACACACATGTATCTTCCTATCTCATTGAAACATACAGTCTCATTCATGCAGGAGTCAGAAACATATTCTTCCACTTACAAGTCACAAGGCCTCCCTGCCTTGGTGTCCAGGCACACAGAAGCAGGAGTAGCCATTTTATCCTAGCACAGAGCCCCACTGTGGTAAGAGCTGAAAGCACACTCATTGTGATCTGTCTCACAGAGCCTTCTAGCACATCCAGCAGGGTGCTCAGGGACTTTATGGCAGGAGCCTCCATATCGGCAGGTGTTCCCTCTAATGAAATTAGTGACACTTTCACAGGTCAGCCTGGTGTACCCAGGAAGACACTGCCACAGGAAGCCCCTTTATCCTGTGGCATTCACACAAGTCACAATTCCTTGGCAGGGCTTGGAGAAGCAAGTATCCTTTAGATCTTCAGTTTTTGTCCAAATTATTGAGTATGTCTAAGAAACAATTGTTGTCTTGTGGAAAACCCTCACGAGTGACTGTATATTTAAACATAGATAATAGAGAAGACTTTGACTATTCCCCAAAGAAATGATAAGTGTTTAATGTGATGGACATTCCGGTTACTATTTTAAAAATATTATATACTGTATCGTACATTAAGGTGTCTCATTACATCCCATTAGCATCTCAGATTGTTAATGAAAATGTTAAAAATACATTCTGTATTGCTTACTACAGAAAGATGAAAACAGTTACAAAATGTCAATTGTTGCCACTGTTAGCACTTGACATTCTTAAAATTCAACATTTGGAATATGAATTATCTAAATAATTCACAAGATTTTCTTCTTTTCTTTTTTCTTTCTTTTTTTTTTTTTTTACTCTTTATTTGTTTGCTTTGCAGCAGTGTGATAGGGAGCATATACATGTTCCGGTTGCTCTGGCAGATGCCAAGACACTTCAGTAAGAACTTCAGGCCTTGCTCAGATCATGTAGGAATTCCTCCAGTCAGCCTTGGAATTCTGGCATTTACAGGTCTAGGAACCATTCAGTTATGTTGGAGAGTCTAGGTTCCTGGTGGAGGCTCAGGTAATGACAGCTACTATGACTTCCTGTTTCTTCTTTACACTCTGGATCCTGGAGAGCCGAGAGTAGGGTGGGGCCATGTAGGGCTCTTCCGGAAAGAGGAAAGAGGACGCAGTGTCCTGGGAAAAAGAGGCCTATCTCTGCTGCAGGAGGAACTATGTGGGAGCATCTTGTTGAAATGATTGTTGTGTTGAAGGAAAATCAAAGTCTGCATTGCCTTGGCTTTCAATTATTGGTGGAAATAAGCCTGGGAAAAGAAACAAGACACACTTCAGCAAAGTATCTGTGAGTTTTGTTTCTTGATCATTCTATTTTTTTTTTCTGTTATTTTTTTTTAAACGTGTCTGCTCTGCCCAGAATGAGGAAATGAACCCCTGCCTTCAGGCCAACAGGTAAAGTCTTTACTGAGCGACTTCACAAGTTTAGAACTTCTTGGTCACGGCCTCACGACTTCAGGTGAACGGATGAAAAGCATGACCATGGGTGTCTTTAGATATGAGGATGTTCAGCGGGTTTGTTAGGGAGCTAAAAGATGTTCCCATAGACTGTCTGAGTGGATTTCAGGGCAACATTCTTCTCACAGTTGAAATGTGACACAAACCGCTAATTAAAGACGTACTTACTGGGCTATACGGATTTCTTCACCCATAGGTGGAAACCAGCTGCTAGAATCAAGGACTCTGCACACCATGAAGAGATGCCCAGCTAGCTTTGGTTTACGTACTGTAGAGGCATGCCTCAGGCACTGAATGCATGCATTCATATGTGTGTGTGTTATGTTGTGCTTGTACATTATGGTTTAAGGTAAGAATGCTTCCAAGAAGAAAGAACTGAGGTTCAAGATGCAGATGAAATGTCCTTAAAGAAGTGGATTGTTTTAGACCATATCATCATTTAGGCAACACTCCCAGGGTTCATTTAATCTGGCATGTGGCCCTGAGGACAGAGCCTTCGCTGTGCTTAGGATCACTGGTCCTCTGACTATCTTCGGCAGGAGTAGGTACAGAACATTGTGTTCTAACACACCAACCTGTAAGGTCTGACGTATGAGACCTTAGACACATCAGGGCCGCCTTTCCACTTTGGTTGGCATGCACTGTAAAAGTCTGGGCTGTTCTCTTTAACACTGAACCTTTCCAGGTGACGTGAAGGGTGCATAACGAGCAGGCATGTCTCTCCATTGCTTATATACATTACAGTGTATAAATTGAACAGTGAAATTTGAAAGCATTAAATTTGTTTAAGTAATTCTACAGTTATTTAATAAAACAAGTAACTTCTTTTTTTTGTTTTTGTTTTTCAAGACAGGGTTTCTCTGTGTAGTCCTGGCTGTCCTGGAACTCACTCTGTAGACCAGGCTGGCCTCGAACTCAGAAATCGGCCTGCTTCTGCCTCCCAAGTGCTGGGATTAAAGGCGTGCGCCACCACCGCCCGGCAACAGGTAACTTCTAAAGTAGTGTTTAGTTACACAATTACTATATTGCTTTTCTCATCAAAGCAACAAGATATCATATGAGAGGCATTTAAAGAAGAAAAGGTCTGTTTTGGCTCACAGGTTGAAGACGCAGTCCCTCACGGCTCTGAAGGCATGGTTTCCGGGGCACGAGGCTGCTGGGCATACGCGTCAGCAGTCCGGGAGCAGAATGTAGCACATTCTCCCCTTTTATTCAGTATAGGACTCTGGCCCATGGTGTGGTGCTACCCATATTGAGGGTGGATCTTCCCATTTCAATTAACTTAATTTAGAAACTCACTCACAAGCGTGTCCAGAGGTTTGTCTTCATAGTACTCTAAATTTCATCAGGTTGCCAATCAAGATAAACCACCACAATTTCTACTTTCTCAGAACTCTGATAGCGTTAGAGGGAATTCTAATGCTCTACAGAATGTATAATTATGTCAACTTATTTTAAAATGTGATACGGTGAAGTCTGGAAAAATGATTCAGTGGTAGAGTGTACACTGCTTTGCCAGAGGAAGACCCGTGTTGAGTTCCCTCCATCTTGTCAGTTGCCTCACAACCATTGGTCCTGCCAGTTTCAAGGTATCCAACAGCCTCTCCTGAACACTGTGGGCATTCACAGCTATGTCATATGTGTGCCCCCAAAAATGTTTAAAGTTTGATAAACGAAATTCTTAGGTTTTGTACTTAACAATTACACAGAGATTACTATATAGCAGAGAGTTTTCTAAGCATTTAGTAGATTCAACCTGTACATTCATCTAAGTCAAATAACTCAGTGACAGGAAATTCATGTATAGAGGGGTTTTCTAGAAAGCAGAGGCGATATAAGAGACTGGACATGGTCTGGGAAGACAATGAAAGTATAGCTGGGCTGTGATTATTGCTTTTCACGCCTAGAGTGTGCCCCATGTAACTTGTCAACTGAGCAGGTGGCCTGCATACCATCCTGCCTTCAGATGCCAGTGGACATTTTCCTTCTTACTTTTTAAAGTTTCTTTCTCCAACTTTCTGATTGGTTTTATTTACATGAACTTTCCATGCTGCTAGAGCAGGGCATGCACTGGCACCTGTATTGTGTGCCAAGAATAATGTGGGCTGGTGTGGAGGATTTGGAGGAGCTTCGGGGAGATGTCCAGTGGCATTTCTTGAACCTAAGGTTTTGTCTTTCATCAGTTGTATTCAGCCAAGCAACACGATTGTAGAACTCATGATAACTAAATGCATTCCTCATTTTTTACTAGTTATCATGGGCCAGGGGTGAATTACAGTAAGGAGTAGGCTTGCAAGGACTTTGACTTATCCACAAGGTAGTTTAAAACATTTGCACTGAGGCTATAGCAGAGATATATAGTTTACATGGCTCCCTTCTTTACCAGAGCTGACATTTGTGATGGATGCACCAATCTTTCTCACAGTGGTGTCATTCCTGGAGGCAGCCATGGCTAAGTCTTCTACAAATAAACCCTGCTAAGAATAGTGTCTTATTTCTAGAGCCTCCACAGAAGAAACTCAACACCCAGTTGGAGTCAGATAAGAAGTGGTTTGGAGAGCTCTGTCCAAGTGAGAGACTGCAGAGAATGGAACTTCAGAAAGATCCAGATTGAGTGAGTCTAAGTTCAGTCAGCTTTGCCCGATGCTGGATCAGACTGGAGAGTGTCTTTGATATGTTGCTGAAGGACTGTCAGTCCAGGTGGAGCGGAGTAGAGAGGGATGCTAAATCCTGACAAACACTGTCCTCAGCAAACAAATGAAAAATTCCCACTAATGCCTGTGCTTGTTAGATGCCAATTAGTAGACTCTGATTTCTCTGTCACTTGTTCCACTAAAATATTTTGGAAATTTAAAGTTCAGTCTTTCTTCTTTAGTCAGAAAGATATGCATTCTTTACTTATAATTAAATTTTATTTTCTTTTAAAATTATTTTTAATTAATAAATAAGGATAAAATTGGCATTTTTTGAACAAAGTATGCTTTACTGCTTTCCTTCCCTTCGTCCCACTCAGCCACTCCACCTTTGTCCCTTTTGTTCCACTCACGGATGCTCCCCTCAACTTGCCCTCACCTACGCTTTCTTAATAGGCCCAATTTATAAAAATTGTCCCGAAACTTGCTATACTTTTGCTATTGGTACCATGTTGATTTCTCCACCTAAAGACCTTCAGTGGGCAAGAATCATTGTTTCATTTTCATTGAGAAACAGAGGCACAGATGAGTGTGTGCTTAAGTTTAGGTTTGGTAAATGACAGCTCTGGATCTAGCTAGCATGCATTTGCTCTGTTTCCATTGCTTCATAGCACCTTTGTGCACATGACTAAACTTCCAAGCCTCAATCCCCTCAGCAGCTCTTCCTCATGGATTTGCTTTAAGTTAGCAAAGAAAAAAAATTGAGGCTATACAAGGGTGTCCATTTGAGGCAAACATCCTAAATTTCCTCAGATCGTAGAAGGGTCATTTCAGTAATAGTTCTTACATGACTGTCCACAGACACAAAAATATGATATTTGTTCTTCTGAGGCAGTACCCCTATCGTTCCGCCATGGCTGCGTTTACTTAACAGACATGGTTTGCATATAGACTGCCTGGTGCTGTCTGCTATGGCCTAAATTATCCTTTCCAAGTTAGAATATTTTCCTTCTTTGGCATCCATTAAAAATCAACGGCAACATGGCCACCCTCCAGAAACAAGTCTGTAATGCTAACCACAGGACTTGGTGTCTAAAAATAAGAATCGAAAAAGAGGTTTAAGTTAATGCCCAGAAAGAAATCTTTCCATGTGTCTTTACTACAATTTAGTAAGCCCTGTTGTAGAGAAAAGTGTGAAACACCACGGAGCTGTGGGTGCTGTTCCTGTCTGTGAGGCTGCTTAGTGGTACCCATCCCCCTTCACCCAGCTTCCATCTTAGCCACGGTTCACTGTCCCTGAAGGTCACGTCAGTTCACGCAGGCTTCCTTTCCCTCCAGTGCTTGCAGTGTGCTGTAAGCAGGCTCCTCACTAATGGCTCCCAAGTTTTTGAAGTTCATGTGATCTGCGGGCCATAATTTGCTGCTTTCTTTATGGAACTGATTAAACTCACCAAATGATGCAACAGGAACTCAAATAGTTTGGGAATGGTGTGGGCAGTTTAAATTTTGTTTGAAATTTAGTATGGAAACTGTAAGATAAATAAATTCAAAATTAATTATTTGGGATAGTCATACCCATTCTTCCACCACAGAGTCTTCCAGCTCATTCCGTAAGAATATTTTCTGAAATAAATCATTCTTATTTGCAGTTTTAAAATCTGTACTCAGCGTTTCCATCTATTTTGTGTTTTCCGAATTTCAAGGCCACAGTATCCTTGTGAAGCTCTCTATCCAGTCCAGTCTTAGAATTTCTCAAATGCCCCAGACCTAGTATGTTACTAATTGTTTTCCCCATTCTTCCTCCTGCCCCTCCTCCATCCAACCTCTTCTTTCTTCCTCTGCTGTCTTCTTTTGAACACACAAACTGTGACAGAAGTTCTTAGGGCAGGCTGTTGGTGTTAGTGGTCAGTATAGTAACATTTTCTGGGATATGGAAAAATAAAAATCAAGCTTCAATGACAAGACATTAGGATGGTTAATATGTGATGATTCCTGCTTCTCCCCCTTTTTAGCCATTATACTTTCAAAGCTTTACATGTAATTAGAGAAATATCACAGGTCTTCAATCTAAAGAGTATCTGTCATGACAGTTCCGTATGTGTTCTCATTCCTCAACAGTCTGTAAATAGCATTTCCCATCCTTGACCACATTTAGGTGAGGTCAGTGGGTTTAGTCACACACCCAGGTTCGCAATGTGTCTTCCTGATTGCTATTTTCCTAAAAGAAATTTTAGTTTCTTATTTTCTCTGTCTCGTCTACTGAAGATTACTGTAGACTCACACAGACAGATAATGTAATTATTCTTTTGTCAGAATGATTTTGCTTGATGTCTCCAGGTATTTCTCGGAGGCCCTTCTTCGTACTCACAGTTCATGGTATCCAAAGCTGTAGATTTTACTGTGGTGCTGGGGGCAGAAGTGAGGTCCCTGCACATGAAACACACATGGTCTGTACACTGAACTACATGTCTAACTCACTGTTATGAGTTTTAAATTTATGCAAAAGCGGTTAAGGTATATTAGTGTATCAATAATATGGTCTTAGATTTGTCCCAGTGTGACCCTTATGAGTTTTCAAAATGGTGGCTTTTCTTTCATCAATTGGACCCTGTTAGGACCCAGTGAATCCAAAAGCAGGATTCATAGGTCTTGTGAATCAAAGTCCAATACGTTTACCTTTTTTCCCTTATTAGTCTCTTACTGTTTGATTTTTTCAAATACATAATACTCATGCAATCTTGCCAATCTTATAAAAACAATTATCTTTAAAACTCTCATAGATTCTGCACATTTGCTTGATTCTTGTTAATTCTTCCTATTCTTATACATGCCAGGGTGAAGGTGGCACAGAGATTTAAAAGAAATTCCATGAAAATATGGGTGTGCTTGTCATATGGCTTCTGCTGAGTCCAGATACCTGCATTGACACCCTCCATTGGCCAGCTTGGTTGTGTGCCTCAAATGACTTTGTGGAGAAAGCTTCCCATGTTGTTATCTTCTGTGCTCTCCCCAGAGCTGGGAGGAGCTATGAAGTTCTCAGAAACAATTCCAAGTTAGTACATTATGCTGCCAACCCTCTCCTTTCACATGTGAGTGGTGTCCTGTAGACTTCCAAGGTGTTGTGACTGGAATTTTCTTGAGCAGAAATGTTAGGACTTCCAGCTGTGGTGGAGACAAGAATGCCTGTGCTTTCAGTGAAGTGTATCCAGTTTCTTCTGGCATGAGGGACTGTCTTGTATCACCACTGCCTCATGTATGCTCCAGGGAGTATGGTATTTGTGTCCATCATGACAAGCTGCGTCTGACATGAAGGAAACATGACAGCCAGCGTCGACTACTTCCTGTCTTCACTAATCATTTACACCTTTAGAAAAGCATAAACATAGAAAAGTGTAACACCTGTCAGGTGTTTATAATTTATAAAGCCTTAAAGATGATTTGATATGTTATTATGTTTGAGTCATTTTTCAACCTCAGATTTGAGCCACGTTGAGTTAGTTCTCTGTATAAGCGATGCATTTGGGCAAAGTCTGTTGTCAGAGACCCCCAGTTTCAAGTACTGGAAGACAATGAAGACAAAGAGGGCACAGACTAGGCCTCCCTGCCATCAATGCTTCTGTGTCTATTTTGCCCCGAGGTTTTTTACTGGCAGAGAATGGTGAACTTGAGAAGCGCATGCCCACTGGGATGGCTCATAATTGGACCTCACGGGTGATCTATCACACAGTCTCTAGTCATTTGGTGAACTGAGCATGGTGACTTGTCAGAAATGTTTTTCTTCAGTGTTTTAGTGTGTGCCCTGTAAGGGAAATTTAATCCATATGTGTCAAAGATTCATTTACACTTAAATCACTAAAGCATTGTTCTGAGCTTTTGATGTCTGACGAGTCTTTTGACTTTTTCCAAGCAGTTCCCAGATCCTTGCCAAGGGCAGTCCTAATCCTCAACAATAGAAAATGCAGATTTTCTCCTTGACTCTAAACCTTTTTGCTTCCTTCTCTGAGAAAAGTTCTTTAGCAAATTCACATTTACCTGCCTCCTTTTCAAAATTACCTCTGGGCAGTAGAGCTTTGGAAGGGTACATTGTGATACAGTGTTATTTCCACATCTGGCCTTGCTCTGGGCCTTGGGGGCCTGTTTTCCAACTTGGCAAGGGGGACAGAATGTAGTTTTCTTTCATCTACCTGTATTCACTGAAAGCACTGTGTGGCGCAAACACCGAAATATTCTCTATTCATCTGGCCTATGGTCACAGAAAGAACCTGGTCTCATGGAAAGGCACTTGGGTAAACACATTAAGGGACATTTAAGAGAGAGAGAGAGAGAGAGAGAGAGAGAGAGAGAGAGAGAGAGAGAAAGATCCACTGGGTTCTTCCCAGACTGGGAGTGCTGGGAGTTACAATCTGCAAGAGTCCAGTAGTCTGTTCGTAAAGGAGACTGCACAGCTGCTTGGTGTACCAGTGCTCTGTCTCTGAACCAGTAGTCCCTGGCCCCCATTTCAATAAACGACTTCAGTTACCTGGATTGGGGTTGGGTCTGGTCCTAGGATACTGTGGCTGTGTAGTGAAGGTTGTTTCCTACAGGAATGCTGTTCAATGCTTTGCTTAGGTGTTTTCTTGTGCCAGTTCCCACGGTCACTTTCCCTTTCTCTTTTCTGCCCACAAAGCATCCTGGATCTTCCTGTCATTGAGGAAACAGGAAGTTAATTTAGTCTTACAGCGTTTGGACTGAGCACAGGCTGCTTCTCAAGCACTGTTGGAAGCTAGAGGTAGAATATGTCTCTTACATTTCTTTGCACGTCCCTAGTGCCTACAACAATGCCTGGCATATTACTGTTGCTCAAGTATTATAACATTTACTGAATAAATATAGTGTCTATGTTTATGAAAGAGTTGAGCTAGTTGTAAAAGGTTGAAACTCGATCATGAAATGTCAGTTGTAGATTGAGTCTCAATAAACACCCATGGCTTTTATTTAATATTTCTTTTAGTTGTTTTACCTTCTAAACCCTGACTCCACCCTAGAATGTACATTAACTAATGACACCCCATGTGGCTAACACTTTTAAGAAGTCTTTATGCTGCCCTCTAGTAACGCCACGGATATCACAGCTGGTCATTTACTGAAGATAGAATGAGACTGACCTTTATCTGCAGATGGGTAAATTTGCATGGAGGTGGTGTATGGGGCTATAATCCACTTCCTGTGATAGTCTGTTTTTTTTTTTTTTTTTTTTTTTTTTTTTTTTTTTTTTTTATGGAGTAATATTTCCTCTTTGTAATGTGAGGCTAAGAGTATGCTGTAGGTTATGTATGACATGTCCTCCTCAAGCTCATCAGTTTGAACCCTTTCACTACAGCTCATGGCACTTCACTGGGAGGTGACACTTCACTGGGAGGTGAGATTTCACTGGAAGAAATGTGTCACTGGGGACAGATCATGAGGTTTATAGTTTAGTCACTCTGTCCAGTCTCTATTTCCTTTTCTACATGTATGTGTGTTATGTGTATGTGTGTGTGTGTGTGTGTGTGTGTGTGTGTGTGTGTGTGTGGTGGGGTGGTGGGGGAGGTGAGGAGTCCCAGCTGCATGCACTGACCATGGCAGAACTACCTGTCACCATGATTTCTCTGCCATGATGGACTGAATCCTCTCAAATCATAAACCAAACTCAGTCTTTCCTGCTGGGAACTGCTTTTATGACTGTTCTGTCACTGAGGCAAGGAAAGCAATGGAGCTTTTCTGGTGAGATGGTTCAGCAGTTAAGAGCACTGACCGCTCTTTCAGTGGTCCGGAGTTAAATTCCCAGCAACCACATGGTGGCTCACAACCATCTGTAATGAGATCTGATGCCCTCTTATGGGTGTCTGAAGACAGCTACAGTGTACTTACATATAATAAGTAAAAAACCAAAACCAAAACCAAAAAAACCCTTTAGGCTGGAGAGAGAGGGAGAAGGGAAACTGAGGGATGGGGGAAGAAAAGCAATAAATACAGACCAGTTCAGATGTTCTTTTATACTGTCTTTTATACTGTCTAAGACTATTAAGTTTTTTGAGAGGATCAGGATTTCAGCAAACCAACACAATCATGTTTGTTTGATAACTATTGGTAGCATCTATTGGTTAGAATTAAACAGGAATACCACTTAGTCACTAAGTGTGTGGTGCCCATGGAAGCGAGTGCCAGGCAGAAGTCTACTGTACAGCCTCTATTTACCAGGAAGCATGCTCCTAGGATATCTGGATATTTGCTGAACTCTGCTTTCTTAGGGATTTGGACAAATGCTCCACAGTGTGGATTAGTTGTGTTTTCTTGAGGCTGTGACCAAACATCAGACAGAACAAGAGGATAAAGGTTTATTTTAGCTCATGGTGTGAAGGGTGAGGTAAAGGAATGGTAGAGCTCATGGCTGGGACTCCACGAGGCTGCAGTTCTGCTCCTCTTGGCAGATCTTAAAGCAGTTTGTGGAACCAGAGGGCCTACTTCTCAGTGAGCCACTTCCTGCAGCCAAGCCTCTTGTTCATAAAGTTCTACAACTTCCCAAAATAATCACCAGTTGGGGACCAAGTGTTACAACACATGAATGTGCAGGAGACATGTCATGCTAAACTATAATATCGCACCTCTATGCTTTATAGCCTCATGGTCATCTCAGAATGCCAAGAGTATCCAATCCAACTTCCAAAGCTCCCTTAATGGTCTCAATAGTCCTACTGCTATTAAAAAATTTGAAGTCAAATATTTCTTCTGAGCCATGATCTCCTGTATAACTGAAAAAAAAAATGAGTAAAATAAGTAACAACCAAAATCTCAAAATAGTTAAGTATATACTTCCAGTATAAAATGCCACAGAGTGAACATTCTAATTCCAAAAAGGGAAAAATGAGAACAAAGTAAAGAAATACTCTCCAAAAAGAAATCTAAAACCTGGTAGAACAAACATTTGAAGTCTCTTGTCTGGAGCCTGAAGTTCTCGGTGTTACCATCTAGTCTCCAGAGGACCCCTGGTGCCCTGCCTGCCTGGGGTTGCTACCTGTAGTACATGTGACTGCGGCTCACTGCCTTTGGTATCTGTAATTTTCCTTCACAGGTGTTCCATGTTCTTCATGTCTCCAATGCCCTGGGGTTTCCATGGCAAGTCAGACTTCATCTCCATAGCTTCACGGACAACCTTATCAATAATTCCACATAGGATAATAACCCTACTACCCATTGCCCGGCTTCAGACTTTCTCCCAGAACCTTGGTGTAATCTTTGATGGCTTTGCGACTCTTACATTTGACACACTTGTGAAAACAGCATTACTCAGGTGATATGGGATCCTGCTGCTAGCCTGGGAGCAGCCTGGCCTCCTTGGACCATGGCTGCAGTGGCTCCAAGGGCCTGCACTTGGGAAAGCATTTCCTTAACAGGTTTGTTTGAACACGGCACTGAATTTTCAAATGAAAATCACTTAAATAGGTTTGTGTTTTCATTCTCTGTGACCTTTGATAAGGAGGTTCTGGTCCCCAAGGCACCTTCTGTATTCTCCAAGTGCAAAGTCCACAGTTTATGGTTTCTCTTTAATGGAATTAATCTGAATACATAGGCCCTATTTTATTAATAAAATTTACCTGAAATTCTTTATGCTAATTACATCTTAGGCAGAGAGTTTGAAAGGAATATAACAGTTCTTCCTTTGAGTCATATATTCCAGGAATCCCAGTGGATGCTGATCTTACAGATTATATATATATATAATCTGTACAGATTATATATATATATATATATGTGTGTGTGTGTGTGTGTGTGTGTGTGTGTGTGTGTGTGTGTTTTGAGACAGGACAGGGTTTCTCTGTATAGCCCTGGCTGTCCTGGAACTTGCTCTGTAGACTAGGCTGGCCCTTGAACTCAGAAATCCACCTGCCTCCACGTTCCAAGTGCTAGGATTAAAGGCGTGCACTATTACTGCCTGGCTCAAACTTATATTAAATCTGTTCCTAAGGTTAAGTTAGGAATAGTATGAGGTTAACAATGATAACTAATAATAAAAGAGAATAATTATAGCCATGTGCTATAATTAAAGATATATGAATATCCTCTCCCTATACTTTCTCCAAAAATCTTTTTGTGTTGAAGCACAACATCTAAGGTGGATGCCAAGTGACTGATGAACAGGGAGCCTCTACAGAATGGAGGGACTGGACAAAGGAATGATTTATGTCAGTGTAGGACACCCTACTACAGATTTTGTGCAATTTGATTTTCTGTTTAATTGCTGGGAGACAAGACCTTGTATGTCCTCCTGCCTGTGAGAAAATATTAACTAGATAAGTAGCTTGAGCTGAGGAGTGTTTGCTGACCATCAGATAAACTTCCCACTTGCTTGCCTTTATAACGGTTGCCTGAACAATAAAGCTCAAGAGCTTGATCAGACTCTTAGATTTGCACTTCTTCTTTGTGTCTCTTGTCCTTTCATTCTTCTGCTCCCTCCCTAGGTCCTCATTGAATTCCCCATGGGTCGGGGCATTTAATGTTTTTAGATGGAGGTTGACTGTGGCTGAGACCTCAGAAAATGAAGCTATTGATAAAGGCCCTATTGGCTTTAAGGCCACGTACAGTAGGCTTCTCAATTTTTTTTTTCTTTCAGGTATTTTAGTCACAGCAACAATGAAGTGATGTGGTGTTACAAGGTTACTGATTAGGTTTGCTTAACCGTTAGCCAGCCACCCACTGGAAGGTCAGGTTAAGAGTAAGACAAACGTATTGCTCTGTTTATACAGAAACATTCCTGATTATGTTAAAGACATTGCAACACAGCTTTGGAAACATGTACTTTTTATCTTTATCAACACAAATATGATGATGGGACAAAAGTCGGCTCATCATGTAAAGATGGTTATTTTCAAGTCAATGGTGTGAGTTCCTTCCTTAGGACTCAGTAGGAGGAAGCAGAGAAAGACTCTTGAAAGCTGACCTCTGAATGTACACCTCGTCACAGGCACGTGCATCTACACAAATACTCACAATATGATAATAATGATAAATATGACCAGGCTCTTTCTATTACACCCCAAGAAGACTACAATATCAAACTAAAACCAAAGCAGTTTTGAACATAGGCTAGAAAGTTTGACATCACTCTTTTAACTTGATATTAAGAAATATACAAAAGATCATGTATCTTCTCTTAGAATGTGCTCATTTTAAATAAAACAATGAAAGTGTTGCTTTTAGAAGTGAGGCAATTTATTGACATAATTAGCATGTTATTCACTACCTAGTGAACATTGGCATTTAAAAATTATTAAAATGAGATCTACTTGAATAAGTCATTTCGATAGTGCTAAAATGATATAATGTGAGACCTTTGGAAATTTATATGTTTATGAGAGGAAATTCACTCAGTCCCAGCAGGGGCTTGCTCACCTCCTTCACTTAGCATGGCACTCACATTTATTAGCAACGCAGTAATTGCGCTCCCATAGTAGAAGGTCATTTTATTCTGTCAGCATATATTGCAGTTTTAGGCACAGAACTAATTCTGTGATATATTGCCAAAAACATTGGCCCCCCCTTTCCAAAGAATTCAAATTATTTATTCATGACTTCAGCAGGTTTTGTACGATTGAAAGTCTATCTTTTATCAGGAACACATAATCCCAATTCTGATCTCAAAGTGCACAGATGTTCTGGATGTGGTAGTCACATATAGACAACTGCTTCCTTTTTTTCCTCCAAGGACCTCAGAGTATCTGTCAATTATGTACCAGGTGCTCACCTGAGCACAGGAGTAAATGGATGGGTGCAGAAAGTCACTGCTAGCTGCATTCTCTGCTCAAGAACTAGTTACATGGAAAGGGGAAATGTGCCCTATTTTAATGGGCCATCTTTTGTTGCTGTCATTCTTTGTATATTTTATTGTTTTATTCTTTCATTCTATCAATTTTTTTTGTTTGTTTTCAGAAAAAGCTGTTAAAAAAAAAAACCTCTCAAAACATAACAATTAGGATACAGAAAAAGAGCCACATGTCCTTCTTGTACTTTTCCACATAGGCTTCACTGAGAAGTGTGGAGTTGTTCTGCTAATTTCATGAATGCACGTGCATGCCTGTGTCCGTGTGTGCATGAGTGTGTGTGTGTTCTGCAAGATTACAGCAGCTAATTTAGTATGTACAAAAATACTATATACACATTGCACAAACAGAAACAAAATGAAACACTCTCAAATGTTCTTCACACTAAAGAACTTTCTCTGGGATATAAAACCCGCTCTCAAATTTTTAATTGCTACTCCAATATTGATGATCCTAAAATATCAATGCTAATCTTTCCTTTGAACTTCAAATTCTAACATAAAAATCTCCAGTGAATGTTGTCATGTGGATACCTCTTAGAAATCTCGAATTTATAGTGGCTGTTGCATTTGAATCTGAAATGTCCCTTTCTGGCTCATTTGTAAAACACTTCACCCTCAACTTGTGGTGCTATTTTAAAGGTTGTGGAACTTTTAAATGGAGGTAAGGGCTCAGGCTAGTAGAACGAGGACACTAGGAACTGGCTCCTGAAGATGTCAACTGCCATGGTCTCTGTTCCCCATCTGATGACACGTGAACAAGACTTTAGCAGTTTCTGGCTGCATGCCCTCTCCACCATGCTGAATGGTGTTGCAGGGTATTTGATCACACTGTGAGCCCCAAGATTGTATTTACTGAAAAAAAAAAAAGCTGTTACCAGTTGTCATGTGGCTCATCCCTTAGCACACACCTTTAATCCCTCTGGCTGGAATACAGCCATACCCTTAGTGCACACCTTTAATCCTAAACAATGAAGTTTGTAGAAGGAAGCATCTGTGTTTGAAAGTGATGTCTAATTGAGTGGCAGACAAAGTGATGAATCAGAGAAAGATTTGACAGAATAGGATGGGCCAAACTCTTAGGAGAAGAGAGAGGAGAGGGAAGTTAATTAAGAGAGCAAGGCAGAGGAAGGAGATAGAGAAACAGGTAGCAGAGACAGAACAAGCTAGACACAGGTGAAGACAGAATGAGCCTGAGAATAAGAGGGAGCCAGAAAGACTAGAACAGATTGCTAGAGTTAGTTTGAGGTCCAGCAGAGCAATTCAGGAGAAAATGAGAAAAGCTAGATTGAATCAGCCAGCCAGACAGCCAGAAAGAACAAGAAACGGTGAGCTTGTTCAGCAGCAAGTCTCAGAGGCTGAAAACATTCTAGGCCGAGATAAAGTTGTATGGAGGTTAGAAGCTTTCAGGAGCGCGAGCACTTGGACGTCCGCCGGCAGAGGGCGGGCGCGCCCCGGTTCGAATCCCGTGAGGACTCTGTTGTGGCGTCTAATGGGAAAAAAAAAAAAAAAAGAAAAAAAAAGCTTTCAGGAGTAGACCTAGGTTAGTAGACAGAGGCAGTAAGCCTCAACAATTACATCAGGTGAATAAAAAAAAATACTTTTTACATGAAGGAGACTCAAACGTTATCTTTTTACTTTGCTTCTTCCAGATATTTTGGTCCCAGTAACGAAAAGGTGACATATGGACTCAAGCAGAGTCATTGTTGTCAGCCTGGACCTGCACACTCCATTCTCTTCTCAGTAAGCGATCCAACTGAGCACCAAGGAAGCAACAGTCTCCGCCCTCCGCCCACGCAGATCCTCATCCAATTCACTTCCAAGACTTAACCTGGCTCTTTGGCTCCTTGCTTTCTCCTTGCCCTCATTAGTTCTGCTACAGCAGGGACCTCACTGCAGATTTCTTCAGAATCAAACAAACCATTGCGGTGGTCACCTGTGGTTTTTTTTTTTCTTCCTTCTCAAAATCAGGCTCCCCTCATCCAGAGAATAGCAGTAGATTCTTCAGTCTAACCAGACACTTTCTTCTTCAGATAGTTACTTCCTCTTAGTGGTTATACCTGGACCATGGCAAGTGGGTTAGGAAATTACCTTAGTAATGTAGAATTAGAGCTTCAGATAAAATAAGATGTTGGAAGATAGTAGATTAGAAAAAAATAATTACTATGTAGCAAGAATAGGGAATGATCTAAAACTTGTTGCAGGTGTGTGTGTGTGTGTGTGTGTGTGTGTGTGTACTTAACAGTGATTAATAAGGCATCTTTTATTTTTAGCTGAGCATCATTCTGTTGAAGATGACTAATATAGACACACAATGAAAGGTTGAAGCAGTCCACAAAAGTGTGGTGTGTCATCTTTGTAAATGAAATCATTTTCCTATTTAGTTCTCCAACTTCCTTAAGCTTCTCATTCCTCTTACAAATCTACAACTGCCCGTTGTAAGCACAGTTCTTTAAATGGCCCATCTTTAACTTCATTGTCCATTGCTGTCATGCTACTTGGCGTGTTCCTTCTCAGCCTCTGAAACCAGACACAAATGTTAATGGTCACGTCGCAAAGCACAGGTGCCTGTTTGTGGCCTGCCCATGATGGGTACTTTGGGTTTTGAAAATGCCCAGTTGTTTTCTGTGACTCTTGGAGGATTTGTTTTAACTGGCAACTTGACACAGTCTAGAATCATCTGAGATGACAGTCTCAGTGAAGGATTGTCTAGCTCAGATTGTCCTGTGAGCGTGTTTATAAGGGGACTGTCTTAAATTTTTTTAACTGGGGTTGAAAGATCTGCCCATTATAGGTGGCCACAATGCCAGGGTGTGGGTCGTGAACTGTGTTAAGTGTGGAGACCGGGTGAGGCAAACAAGAACACTCACACATTCAGTTTCTCCTCCTGCCTGTGGATGGGATTGACTGTTTCAAGTTCCTGCCTTGACTCCCTGCAGTGATAGACTGTAGCCTGGAATTTTCAGTCTCAGAATCCTTTCCTCTCCAAAATTACTTTTGTCATGGTGTTTTATCATAGCAACAGATAAGAGACTGGGACAACCACCTTCTAGGTGCCTGGTGCTAGCATCTGGCTGGGGTATTATCCTTCTCCAGGCTGACCCTTCCTCCTCAGATAGGGCTCAGCTTAGGAGTCATTCACTCATGGACAACCCCTCACCCCCAAAAAAGGAGCATCGCAAGCTTCCGGAATCCCTCAATACACTGACAATTCCTGATAACTTTATTACCTTTCTCCAGGCAGCTTTTAAGTCATGATTCTTGGTGACCCTGCCCTAAGCTGGCACATTTAACGTTTATATTATGATATATCACAGTAGAATGCTATATTGCACTATTAATGACTCAATTAATTTTCTTCATGTTCCCATTTCTTCTAAGTAGGTGGGTTGGCACACTCTTTGAATCTTTGCCTCTGAGAGGAAAGTTAAATCCTCTTGACCTTTTGCCTACTGCTTATGTAAGGAATTGCAGAGAAACAGGTGGAGTTGAGGGCTACCTTTGTGGACAAACAGGAATAGAAGGGAGAGCATCCCCAAAGGGGAGAAGGAAGAAGAGTAATATGAGAACTGCTCTGGGCTGGAAAAGAACTCAGGGTGTATCAGAGGAGTTCTTTAGACCCGTATGCAAGCAGGATCCTGAAGAGATAGTGTGTGCTACCATACCAGAACCCTCAGAATAATGGCACGTGATGGAAGCATGACCAAGGGCTGTGTGATTTTTAGCACAGGAGCCAGGGCCCCATGATTGCATGTCCTGGCTGTTTCTGGTTCACTTGAAATTCTGGTTTTCTTGAAGTTAATTTTAAGAAAAGAAAAAAGCAAACCTCTCTTACCCATCAGCAAAGATCAGTTGACACATTGGTTTAATTTATTGGCCTTGAAAGAACTGGCCTTCTACTAAGGGAGCCTGGCTGCTTAGCCCTGGCTTTACCTGATATTATTTGGCCAATAGAAGGGTGGTTAAAGTCCAGTTCTCACTCCTCTCCCAATCCACATTCTCTCTGTTGTTTGGCCATTACTGGGGAGGGGAATAGCTGGGTTGCATGTCTCCTCTCTATGTGTTATCTCCTTGGTTTTGATGTTTCAGGACCTTTGTTTGGTGTTTCAAGCTGAGTAGAGAGGGGCTTCTGGAACGCAGTATGCTAGTGACTCTCCTTTCCAAGACAAACTCCACAGCATGCCTCCTGGTGTAACTGGGGAATCTGAGACAAAAGTAAGGATTTGTGGGGCTTAGTGGTCAATGTGGGAGCCCCTGTCATGGTTGACTGAAGATATTTAAGATTCTCCTCCAGTGCAGAGAGGCAAGGCCAGTGGAGATCCAAATTTTCCCTTAAACACATACTTTTGGTTCCCAAGGAAGAGGTCATTTTCAGTTTCTGTGACTTTGATTTGAAACCAAGTGTTCCATCAGGACAGAAGCACTTTGTTCTAGGGCTGTCTATGCAACAAGGAGACAGTGTGAACTCTCACGGCACAGCACAGTGTAGCCTCGCCAGGGTCTACACAGTGGCAATTCATGCCCATCTCTGGGCTGCTAGGCTCTGTGTCCTCCAGGAGGAAGCTGTGAACTGAGGGCTTTTGTAGCCTAGGGACTGAAGGATGAAATATGAACTATTTCTGTTTCCGTGCCTCGTTCTCAACTATCCTAGGAAGTGGCATGCATGAGCTAAGGTCTGAGGAGACAGTAGAACAAGCTGTTTCACAGGTTTGTGTGGCTTACCACAGGACCCAGGGTCTTTTCTCTGACCTCTGTCAGGCTGCCCACAACCCATTCAGTGTCAAGGATGTCAGGTGTCCTACATCAGAGCCATACATCAAACATGAATAACCATAGGCTGAATCGACTTCTACTAGAAGGTTTAACCTTGGCTGTGTGGGATATTGATTTTATTATTTCTGAGATGTATACATAGAGATGCAGATGATATACTGGGATCCATTCGAGCTCTGTGAGGGGCATTTGGTCCAGAATCACATGTCTTGGCCTGAGTCTAGTAAGTTAAAGGATATTTGTTATGATGTGTTTCTCCAAATACTGTTTAGAGAGCTAGCCATGCACTAATCTTTTGTCCTGTGCTTCAAGCTCCCAAGTTCATTTTACAAAGCTACCTTCTCTATAATTTTGATTAAGGAAACCAAGAGAATCAGTCCGTTTTAGACCTTAGATAGAGCTGTTAGAACTTCATCCACAAAAGCCTCACTCTGAATGAGACAAACCTCAAAGTCACCATTCACTGTTCAGTTTCCTCACAACATTCCCCACAATACACCCCAGGCCTAATGGTGGGTAGACTGATACATTGCCTTCCATCAGGAAGGATGCAGGATGAGATCCTCTCAGCTTAGTGCTAGGCTGACTCTTGGGACCTGTGGATGAACTGATAGGGAGATACACACCTACCTACTGCCTCTCTCCCCAGCATCAGCACCACTGGCTGCTATGCGTGTCTGGCTGTCAAGATGCAGAGGATTGGCTGGTAGCAGGCTGGGGCTGTGCTGGGAAGACTGTATGCATTTTTCGTGTTTTCATGAGATATTTGTAGATAGAGTTTTCCTGTTCACTGCAATAAAATCTCTTTTTGATGTAGCTTTCTTCTGTTTTCCCTCGTAAAGGAGAAAAATGGCTGTAAGTGGACCAAAAGGGGTGGGCCTCTCTTTCTCCATCACCAACAATATTCTCCTTGCTCCACTTTCCATGGTGGATCTCTGCTCTGGGTAGTTCGACCATATAACCCTATATGAGGAAAGCATACTGCTAAGCTTGGCCCTCGACAGTGTTGGAAGGGTATCTTCTGGCAGAGCAGTATGCCCTTTTATCCAGTGGCTAGGTAGAGGGTGTCTCTCTGAAGACCAGAGGGTCTCTATGTGGGAATGATGTCTGAGCAATGCCAAACCTCCAGGTTAATCGATTATCATCACTGACTTGTGTTTCACTCTGAACATTGATAACAACCTTTTTAATTTAAGGAAGTCTCTTCCTGTTGGTAATTCTAGTTAGTCATCTTCTCTGAAAGTCTGTTTAAGGAGAACTATGAATATAAGTTTTTTTAGTAATTATCTCTCCCCAGAGCTGAGTCTACTTTATCCATTCCCAGAGGATGAGGGAAGCTTCTGGAGCTTCAGACACTCCTCTATTCGCCGCACAGACAAAGGGTGATGTGACAACGGGGACCTGTGGGAAGACTTTCCCGAACCTGGAATGATCCAATTCTTTTAGCACAATCGGTTCAATTTCCCAAAACAATCTCGACAATTGTTAAATAACCAATTTGCTGAATTTACTAAGTTACCAAAGAAATAAAGAAGTACTTTATTTCTTTTATGCATCTATAAAGACTTTGGCAATTGGCTTGGGCTGGGTTGGCAGGGACTGAAAGGGCTTTGAGATGTCAGAAACAATAATTTCTGTGAACGGACCTGAGGGCTAAGGCAGGAGGCTCCAGGGTGCTGTTTGTCAGACAGCCCTGCATGGGGCAGATAGGTGGTTAAAGGAGTCGCTGCCGAGAGCAGCATTTCTGAGCATTTGGTTATTATTTGCATACCCGTTCCTTTTAGTTATTTCTTTTTTGACCCTTTTTAAAAAATTCAGCTCATTACGGAACGTCATCCTCTCTGGCCACTTGGTTTGCAAGTTTCCTTTCTTTATACTACATGAGTCACTGGCTGTTCATTTTCCTTTTGCTGGTCACTCTGAAGTGACACCAAAGTCTTCTCAGTGTCACCCACAGAACACAGAACAGGTTAACTGGCCCCTTGTTTCTCAACCTGTGGGTTGTAACCCCCGTGGCAACCCTTTGACTCCAAAATTTTACACAGTGATTTAAAACAGTAGCAAAATTACAGTTAGAAGTGGCAACGAAAACATTTTATGTTTGACGTCAGCACAACACGAGAAACTGTACTAAAGGGTCACAGTGTTAAGAAGGCTGAGAAAAAAATGCAGCAGCTTTTGTTCCTAATCACATTAACAAAGACACAGAGTTAATGTCCACCAGAGAGAAGAGAAGAGGGAGACAGAGAGACACAGAGAGATATAGCGAGACAGAGACAGAGACAGAGAGAAATATAGAGAGAGGATAAAGGAGAGAAGAGGGGAGAAAGAAAAAGAGAGAAAGGAGAGAAAGAAAAATAGGAAAGAAAAGAGAGGCAGGAGAGAGAGGGGATGTAGAGGAGAGAGGACACAAACACAGAGACACTCTCACTCACACACACATACACATGAACACATGCATGCACAGAGACACTCTCACTCACACACACATACACACACATGAACACATGCATGCACAGAGACACTCTCACTCACACACACATACACACAGATGAACACATGCATGCACAGAGACACTCACTCATACACACATACACACATACACATGAACACACACACATGCATGCACAGAGACACTCTCACTCACACACTCATACACACATACACATGAACACACACACATTATATATATATAAATATATATGTATATTCTTTCCTGAGGGTACATGCAACCAGCTGTTCAAGTAATATCATCAATTTTTCTTTCCATACAGATATTCTTGCAAGGTTTTGCAAATTGGAAGTAATAAAAAAACCAAACTTTTATAACCTTGGTGTGACAATTTCCATGTAGTATTCTAGAGAACAAAAAGTGATTGGCTTTTATAACAAATCTCATCCTGAAATAGACTGAACACGTGAGTTAGAAAACCCACTTCCTCTAAGACCACCATCTTTGATTTTGACTGTTCTGTCTTGCTACATTGCACATCAGTTTCTTCACCTTCCAAGCAAAGTCAACTAAAAAAGCAGCCAAAGGAAAGGCTTTCTTCTCCCCTTCCTTTAAACATTTGATTGAAAGCTCTCTGATGTCACAAACTATGGAAGTCAACATATCAGTGATCAGCCATTTATCAGTACGTACTTGTTTATTTTATGGGCCCACCATTGCTTTGAAAGGATTTCTGGGAAATTCTCTGTGCCTATAGATGAAAGGAAGCTACTCAGGTGTAAGCCCAGATGGAATAGGTTCTTCTGGGCTTAAAAAAATCACTTTTACCATTAGCCTGACCTATTCTCAATCTCCAGAAGGAAGACAGGACATATTCTCAGATCTTAGGTAGAGGAGGCTTTCACTGGAGAGTAAAAGACTCCTGAGGGGACCCTACCTCAAGTCCGGACCCACGGACACACGAGAGACCTCCTTGATGCAATTGCATAAGGTAGTTTAATAGCAAGGGCCCTTGGGTTGAAACCTGTCCTAAGCAGGAGACAAGGGATTTCTACCCTGAACCCCAGAGGCTTGGGCTATTTATGGGTAGGGGGTAGGGAAAGGCGGGAAAGTTTGGCGCAGTTACACACGATTGGTTATTTCAAATATCAGCAACTTGCAGAGGTGGCAGGATGGCTAGTAATCCCGGACCTCCCAGAAAGGGAGGGAGAGAGAAGTAAACACTGGATGGCTCATTACTCACTTGAGCTAGTTTGGACTTGTCTGAGGCATGCCTTTTTATTTTTCTTTTGGTCACCTTGCCCCTGGAGGGGGCATGTCTGTTTTAAGCTGTTTTCAAATTTTATTTTCACAGAGAGAAGTGTTCTTAGCCTTGGAAGAGAACTTTGAGGCAAAGTGAGAATGCACTTAAGATATAAGAATGTCATCCTTGTATTCCACCCTGTTTTTGTTGGTGTATTCTGCTTTTCTTCCTTTTAAAAATATATTACTATTTTTAATTAACATAATGATTGTTGGCCAGACATGGTGGTACATACCTTTAATCCAAGCACTCTGGAGGCAGAGGTAGCCTGGTCTACAAAGCAGGTTTCAGGACAACCAAGGCTCTTACATACAGAAACACTGTCTCAGAAAAACAAAAAACCTAAACTAAACAACACTCCCCCCTAATAAGCCAACCAACCAACCAACCAACCAGTCAGCCAGCCAGCCAGCCAGCCAGCCAGCCAGCCAGCAGCCAGTCAGCCAAACAATCCAAAAACCACAACTCAAAACCCAGAAATCCAAACCAACAAAACAAACAGCAAACAAATAACAACAGCAGCAGCAGCAACAACAAAACAAAGAAAGAACAAGAACATAGCAACTGCTTGTGTTTCTGAGGAGGAGCGTGACATCTCAGTGTTTGTATGTCATATATGAAGATCAACTTGGGGTTTTCTACCTTCCACCAAGATAGTGATTTGTTCAAGTGGAATTACAATTTGTTTTCTAAGGATTTGTGGCCTCATGGGGAAAGCAACAATACTAACCAACCAAGAGCTCCCAGGGTCTAAATCGTTAGCCTGGGAGCACACAGGGGAAGAACCCATGGTTCCAGCTGTGTATGTAGGGGAAGATGGCCTTGTCATCTATAGGTGGGAGAGGGGGTCCTTGGTTCTGTGAAGACTGGATGCCTCAGTTTGGGGGAATTCGAGGATGGGGAAGTGGGAGTGGGTGAGGGCACATCCTCATAGAAGCAGGAGGAGAGGGGATGAGATATGAGGTTTCTGGATAGGGGGGAAGTGGGGAAAGGGGATAACATCTGAAATGTAAATAAAATATCCAATAAAGAAGAAAAATTCAAAAAACATAAAAAACCCAAACAAAACAAAATAAAAAGAAAAATGTTCTTCTAGTATCTAGTATCTAGTATCATGTATTTAATTATTACATGGACCTCTGGTCTGCAGAGGTGAGCACAGACAGTCTGTATGCAGGGAGGAGGGTACAGAAATGAGTGAGAGATATGGACTGGAGCTGTGGATCATGGTGGATTGGAGCTGTAGCCCAGTCGTAGGATGTACAAGACCTATGTGATATATGTTCAGTAGTTGTGTAAGGACATTGTGAGAGGTAATAAAAATTGTAACCCAACAATATACAATAGGAATCCAGGTTGGAATTGACGGTTCCATTGTCTGCAGTGCAGAGCTATGGTGGGAATTTTATTTGTTGGAAAATGTCATTGCTGAACTTCATGGAGAGTTAGATAGTCTTTATCTTTGTTGATTCTGTATGTTTTAATATGTATTGAACCTGCATCTTTCTGTTTCCAGAATTTCATGATGAACACTCCATCCCTGGCACCACCTATTGCTGCCTCAAACCAAACCAAACCAAGTCAAGCCAAGCCAAACCAAACCAAACCAAACCAAACCAAACCAAACCAAACCAAACCAAACCAAACCAAACCAAACCAAACCAAACCAAACCAAACCACACTAAAACACACCAAACCAAACCAAGTAAACCACACCAAACAATAACAACAAAACAATACAAAAACCCGGAAAAAAGGGAAACCACCCTTAAACTAGCAAAAAACCAAAACTGAGCAATAGATAGGATCCAGCTCTTATAACACGGATCCAGCTCTTATAACACGGGAAACAACCAATCTTAATTCCTCTGAAGAAATACTGTCCTGGTGGTTACTGTGAAAAACAAAGACAGTAGCAGCATATCCTTGCTCTGGCTTGGAATTGATATAAAAAGACTTTAGGATCGAAGAACTAATGATAGAGTGAATGCGATGTGCAACCAGATGCAGGACGTCATGGACGGCACTGGAAAATTGTATCTTGTTTGAGGAGTAGAAGGCTTCGTCTACGAGTGGGCTTGATAAAGCAATGGGGATGTACAAGGACTCAGTATGGCCTAGGATCTTCAAGGGTACTTAAGATAAACATGATTGGGACAAGACAGAGAGGATAAAGGAGAGGACACATAATATCGGAGAAGGGAAAGACTTAAATCTTCCCTTATTTAAAGTTATAACTGTTCTTAATCCCTGGGTTATAAGGCTTCTTCACATTGCCCCAGCAAACATCCCTTCACTTCGCTGTTGACAGAGTATGTTCCCCACTACACCACTAGAGGTCGCGAGAGAACCACCGATCAGTGTCTGAAGCTGGGCGACTAACCGGTTTCAACCGTGGAGGAAATGCTTATTTTTCCAAACATGAACAGTCCCACAGTCACAGAAGAACCAAGGCCTAAGCCTTAAGTTTCAAAGATTAAAACACGGATATAGCTATCGCAGCACGCAGTTACCTACACATTGTGAAGCTGGCTTCATAATTTTTTAAAAAAGATATCCCTGGCTGAGTTGAGAGTAGAAATTACACTGTTGGGCTAAAGAGGTTAAGAGCTTGCTACAAAAATGAGTGGCCCTGAGTCCCGGTTCCCAGAACCCACGTAGAGTTGGATACTGATGCTCCCATTTGTAACCCAGCACTGCTATAGCAGCATGGGATGTGGAGACAGAAGAATTCTGGGAGACTACCTGGCGACTTGGGGTGGGTGGTGGTGCTCGTGGGTCCAGCTACCTTGGCATCCATAGTGGCTAGCATCAAACAGACCCCATCACAAACAAGGCGGAAGGTAAGGCTGAAACCCAAGGTTTCACACACATCATCTACACTTGAGCATACCTGGGGCTGGAGGGGTTGTTTGGGGAGGAAGAATCTCAGTATTTTTGTAGAATAACAGCATTTCTGTACTCAAAGAGAAACTTTTTATGTAACATTCATTTAGGTTGTGTGTGTATGTGTGTGTGTATGTATGATGTGTATGTGTGTGTGAGAACTGATGTTAACATTCACTATTAACCTAGGACTTCATACCCGTTGGGCAAGAAATTGCAGTACATTCCGAGACGCTTTATTTTATTTTTATTTTGAGCCAGGTTTTCAATATGTTGCTCAGGCCGGCTTCGAACCAGCTCTGTAGCCCAGGTAGGCTACATTTGCAGTCCTCCTGCCTTAGCTTCCTGAGTAGTACCACCAAGCACTACTTGGTATACATATCAATTTTTATGATAGTATAAATGATGTCCTGGGGTTAATGGGAGACAAGGAGGAGGCAGCAAGGGGGGCATGAAGCCAAGCCCATCTGCTTTGCAGCAGTTTGGAGGTCTCACCTCTGTATTCTTCGTCTTGGTTTTAGGAAGTGCTATGGGTATTAGAGCCAACCTTGAGGTAAAGAAAAAAACCAACAAAACAAAACAAAACAAAACAAAACAAAACAAACAAACCCCAACTGGCCTCAGTGTCCTTAAACCCTCCCTTTCCAGACAATGACTTTGATGGGTCAGTGGTGCTGCACCTCTGGAATACTTAATGTGAATGTATTTCGGGCATGACTGACATTTTTGATAGTGTTAACACTGATAAGTGCACATTTCAACCTTCTATTGTTTAGACCACACTTAGTTACTTGTAGCAAATCAATGAAGTCCAGGAAACAATGGAATCCCCTCTTAATGTCCAAGTGATTAGCTGTGTGAATTTTTCGCTTTGATTACATTTCAGTTTTATTGAGAGAGTTCTGTGTGCGATTTCCTGATTTATTTTTCCTGCCCATATCCATTCTTCCCACATTCATTATAGTTCTGCCACTATGTACTCCACGAAGGCTCCATGAATACAAAGATAGACAGGAAACAAGACCCAGATCTCATGTTAAAGCAGCTTAAAAATGTCAGATGAATAAGTAAGGGAGAATTGGAGTTCTTTTTTCTCAGTTTGTCTGAACACAGCTGCCTACTATGGTTTTGTCAGGGAAAATACTCCCTGATAACTCACCTGCTTTCCTTTATGTTTTTTAAAAAAATTGCAGCTAGTGCTTTGAAAACCATGGGCATGAGATGCTAGGTTAGAACACGTGAAAAACAATATGGCTGTCGTCTCTGAGTTTTAACTTATTTGGTAGCAGGGAACACAGCCTTCTCAAGGGAGGCCAGTGACCACCAAAAGCTGCTGTGTTTTCACAGAAGACATGTTGGAATTAATGGGATCATTGATGGTTGGTAAGTGTGTAGACACTAGGTATCGATGGCCTCTCAGGGAGTGTGGCTCTCTCAGTATCCCAACCTCTTTCTGAAGACTTATAAGACACTTAGGTGAACTGCTAAGATGTGGAATGGGTGTCCAAAAAAAACCAAATAGCGTTTGTGTTTAGCGCTCTTGTTTTAAGAGTAATTTTCAACTTTTTCCTGTGTTTTGTTCAAAGTCGAATCTGTATTTATAATGACTAATCCATTTGGCTTCTTTCTGTTTGGTGGGCATGTTCTTCTCCTGATGCCAGATCCGCTGTTTTTCTTGGAGGACTGTGCTTGTTCTGTCTTAAGTGGATTTGTAACTATTTTCTCTGCTCTGATATTCTTCCTGAGGGCGGAAGGTTTGAACGCCTAAACCACAAGTGAGGCAATAGGAAGCCATGTTCCCGAGACTGAACCGTGAGCAGAGCAGGAGTGTTCTGAGGTTATTTACATATTTATGTGGGGGGAGAATAAATTATTAGAAAACTGCTGGGTACACAGGAAAACTTGTGTGGGGTCACCAACTGAGACTTGAAAAAAGATCCCAAAGGAATGCTGGATCCAAAGTCTAACAATTTGCTTTTAAAAACGAATTTCATAATTTTTGAGATTATAATAAAATCATGCCATTTTTCAGCTTACATTTCTTCTTTGTAACCCCTCTTATGTGACCCCCATCTTTCAAATGATGGCCTCATTTTTTTAATTGTTGTTACATGTGTGTGTGTGTGTGTGTGTGTGTGTGTGTGTGTGTGTATTTCTAAATGTAAAAGTACAACCTACACAGTTTGTATAATGTCATACACACACACACACACACACACACACAAATATATAAATGTGTGTGTGTGTGTTCAGGGCTGACCATTTGGTATTGGATAACTAGTGGGCGTGGTCTTCCCTGGGGAAGACCTTTCCTCCCGGTTTCAGCCTTACTTAATTGTCCGAAGCTCTTTGTCTAGGATCGAAGTTTCTTGAACTCTCTTTCTCTCGCATTAGCGTGTCCATTGGTGTTATCCCCTTGCAGGCCCTGTTAGGTAGCCATGTTGTTGAGACATCATGGATGTAGTTCCTCTGACATTTCTAGAAGACACAATCTCACAGCAAACTCTCTGATCTTCTGGTTCTTACAATCTTCCCTTTCTGCCTTCTACCGAGATCCCTGAGCTGAAGGCGCTGGAGTTGGACTGTACATGTATCCACTGGGACTGAGCTTCACAATTCTGCACCTTGCTCAGTCATGGTTTTCTGTAATAATCCCCATCTATTGCAAAGAGAAATCTCATCGACGAAGGGTGAGAACCGAGATTATCTGTGGGCATAAGGACGAATGTTTAGGATGTAGTTACGAATTATGCTGGTTTAAGACAGTGGTGGCTGTTGGTTCTCCTAAAAGATCCATGACTTTACTAGCCCTGAGTAGTTGACTAGGTTTTCAGAACCAGGAATAGTTTTCCTCTTGTTGCCTGGACCTTATATCTAATTAAGGAGCTCTTGATAACCACCAAGGTATGTGTGCTGCTATTCCACCCTGTGCCATGCTGAGTGCTGTTGTGGTTTGTAGGGTCATAAATGGTTGCTTCCTTCCTTTGGAAGCTTTCATGGTGCTTCTGGTACCATGAACACTAGTTGTCAGGGAGGAGACTTTCAGGTCAGATCCAGCTCGAACCTGTGTCTGAAGTACATAGTGTTTTCAGCAGTAAGGACTTTCCTTACACTTCTGAGGGTTGTGAGGACAAGCAAGGACAGCAGTAATAGCCTATATAACATTTTGGGAGCCTCTTTGACAACCTTGACCAACAACTGAGAAGAGGGTTTCTCATTCTGGTGTTAGATATTTTTCTACAACTTTCAGTCCTCAGATGTAGTTAGTTAGCAGTCACCAAATTCACGGAGTATAGCAGGCATTGTAAGACCAGATTATGGAGAAGCAGAAAGCTGAGACTGACAGCTGCCAAGGTAACTAGTTCTTCTGGCTGTTGTAAGAGCCCTCATGTCAGGTTGTTATATCATTACTATGACTTAGAGTCTATCTCTGTGCCTTTTCTTTGCTTTGCTGTGTTCCAGGGGACCTGGTACTTGGAAATCATCATGCAGATTGAACAATAAAGCCTCCTCTTTACACAGAGTAATATCTTTACACTGTCTTAGGCTGCCCATGCTGGAGTGGGTTTGGAAATACGGGCATTAAGGATCTAGCATCTTTAAAGATACACTTTTCTACTTGGGAAGAATTTACTTGTTGTGTGTGAAGGAAATTGCTATGCCTGAAAGAGAGGGGTTTACATTCTTTGGAAGCTCAATTAAGAATTGAGATGCTGTTTCAAGCTAGACTTTTTTGTTTTGGATCCAAAAGTCTTATCCAACAGGAGTGGCTCAAAAGCCGTGTTGATCTTGGGGGAAGCTTCAATTTGAGATGACTCTTCCTGGCATCCCTTACACTTCCAATATACCCCAAGCCATGGATGATGCTGTGATTTCAGACCAGCCCTCAGGGAATCTTCTCAGTGTCTTTACTCAGTTTATGACAGGCCTGGCCATAAAGAGCTGTGTGTTGTGCTTTTGAATGATGAAGGGCCTCAAAAATTGACATTTGAAGCTATCTCCAAAACAATGCATGCATGTTGTTTTAAAAATGATTCCTGGGTCAAAATCGTTCATCCAAAAAAATAAAAATTACCATAATTTGTAAAGGAATATGTTCAATTTTTAATATATTAGAGGTTTTTCAACATGTAATTGGTTCAAAACTTGCTCAGCCTCTGAGAGGCCCTTAATTTACCACTAAATAACAGGCACCTTTTGAGGTCCCTTAGGCTTTTGTTTGCTGCCAAATGACCCAGCTGGCTGCTGTGCTCCTAGATCCTGAGATTAGCTTCACTATAATTTTTGGTCTTCCTTACACGAATACTTCAAAGATGGGGCTTGTAGCATCATCTTTCAGACTTTTCATGTTCATAGGACACCAGAAACTTTTTAATATCTTACCAATTGAAGGGGAACCCTAGTTAGAGACATGCTTTTGTAAATGGAGGGAAAACAAAAGTTGAGTCCACAAACTCCTCCAGGGATAATTCAAAGCAAGGGAGCAAACCAGCAATGTGTGTGTGTGTGTGTGTGTGTGTGTGTGTGTGTGTGTGTGTGTGTATGTGTGTGTGTCTGAGAGTGTACCATTTTAGTCTGTCTATTTGCCTTTGTGTACTCACCTGGTCAGTCATAACCAGCCTTATGCAACAGAAACTTACATATACACAGAATGGGCTCAGGTTGTGGCCTCTACTTTAAAAAAAATCCTTGGCTTTGCCTTTCCCTGGGCTGGAAGTACTGCTGGTTATCTCTAAGAAATATCTGTGACCCTTTTCCATTTAGATTTGGAAACATGGGTCTCTAGAAGCTTCCAAAAGAAACGTCTAATTGTGCCAGCAGGGGAAGTCATGATGCTATCTCCACATGCTTGGTGCTCCGTGGTTGCTGTTTCCTTCAGAGAGCCATGTTTGTGCATTGCAAGACATCTGGTACTTCGGTTTATTATACATTTTGTTTAATTATTTCTAAATATAAAATTATACAAGTTTTTGGTAGAGTTTTGGAAATTATAAAAGTATATACTATGTTCAGGCTGAGATATGTATAACCTTGCTGTTAAAGATAACAATTCTAAAAAGAATGCTATTGACTTTTGCTAATTATTCATTTCTATGCATGAAAATTACATCATTCAACATAACAGTATAACATCAGAGTTTTCTGCTTGGCCATCTGCACCTGATTGCAGGGACTTAAAATATGGTGGGGGACCTGTTCAGATGCCACCTTAATCTAATAGCTTTCTAACACATATTTTGATCAGTCTATTCTCTATTTTTATATTAAACAATGACAGTTAACATTTATTGCTGACTTTGCATCTGTCATTGTGCCAAATTCTTCACATGGTTCACTTACTATAATTTCAACCTGTTCCGTATTAAAAAAAAAAAAAGCGCTAGGTATTGCAAACAATGAAGTATTACTGCAGTATTGCTTCAGTCCCATTTTGCAGATGGGAAAGTTAAAGAATTTAGTTACTCGGTCAGGGTCCCACATTAGCAAGTGGTAAGGGTGACCCAGCCCTGGGTTCAAAACCCCTCTCCATTCAACCTTATAATCTTAAAATTTCTTGGTTTCTTGCAGAGATGAGGGCACATTCAGGCCAGGCAGGACATATCTGAGCACATGAAAGGACATTAAACAAAAACCCTTTGCTTTGATTTCAGCAGAAATATGTCCCCTGCACCAGGTGGTGACAAGCCTCATGGGGGTTTTGCTCTGGTGACAGGCTGTAAATGCACGTGTGTGGCAGGCAGGTCTGTGAGATCACATCTGAAAGCAGGCTGGACTCATTTTAGCCTGTTGGAGTGTTGATTTAGACAAGGGGCAGAAGAGGCAACCCCCTCTTCTTTGGCTTAGAGTATTACGGATCTGCAACTTCAAAAGCTGTTTGCAATTTTATATTCAAGTCTCCCTGCCAAGGTGCTTGTCTTATCCTAAGTCCATTGGCCAAGACTGTTTTAAGTAAGAGATTGTTTCCTTCAGCTTGTGGGGAAGTTACAGGGGTAAGGAGGGGGTGGGTTGTGCAGAGGTGAGTGAGGCTGAGAGTATGGCACCAGTGGGAGAGAGGAAGGCATCTGGGAGAGGTCCTACTGGATGGTGTGGGGAGAGGGGAGGAGGCACTCTGCACTGAGCCACCCTCTACTCCCGTGCTGAGCTCCCCAGAGAAGCCTGAGGCAGAGGAGCTCAGGTCAGATCTCAGGGGTCTAGCTTTCCAGTCCCGAGACTTTGTTGGCCGTGAACAACACGCTCACCCTCCAGGGCCAGCCTCTCCTCTTTTCTGTTTGTTCTAGCTTAGTCTGTATTTACTTCTTCAATATGCAGATTTTCATCCAGAATATATAGAATTTTCATCTCCACTGATGGCAGAACACCATCCTGGGAGACAAATGAGGACAGACTTTCCTTTCTTTGCTCACGTCAGCTTTCTGACCTTGAGAGACCACTTCTGTGACCTCCAGTTGCTTCATTTATAAAGTGAGGATCTAAATACCTGACTTGCACACTTCACAAAAGAGAGGCTCAAAGGTCAGGTATCAGCAAAGAGTTTGTAAAATGAAGTCTTCTAGATGCCCAGCTAAGCATACAACTGAGCTCAAACTGTTAGTGTCTGTTTTCTGTTACTCAGGGATGGCAGGGAGTTTTCAATTTGGGAGCCAGTGCTCACTGACTGGTAGGGGTTGCTTGGAGATCCACAAGAAGGGTTCTGAGCTTGGACTAGGTCATTGGCAGTATTGATTAACAATGTCTGCCATGAACAAAGGAGTAAAGGAAATAGTTCTTATGTTACATATTTACTCTCTCTGCTCAAGAGTGGTTGTTTCTAATCCTGGCTGACCACTTAGATTCACTCACATAACTTGCTATAGACACCTTCACGTAACCCATCTTAACTCAGTTTGTGATGAGTGAGATCTGGGTAAGTACCAGGAATCTTTCCAGTTTTAAAGAAAAACTTCCTTCCTGGTTATTTTTGTATGTGTGTAAGTTTAGATCCCATTGCCCTTATTTAAAGTTGGGCAAAGATTGAGTCTCATGGAGTTGTGCGGTTTGGAACAGAAAGCACAAGTGTTAAGCAATTTTTTTTGTAGATACGTTCATAGGCCTGAGAAATGAGGCCTGTGACTTCCTATAGGCAGCCTGACTCCTTTCTCTTTAAACAGATTGGCTGTTTTGCCCATTAGATAGATGTTTCACCTGCATCTATAGGCAGATCCCGTTTCCTCTTGGCTTAGATAGCCAGCATTACTTCAACAACAAACATGGCCACTTTCTGAGGCTCAGTTTTCACTCTCCCTCTCTGTTTTGAATCAAGATTAAATTGCCATCATTGATTTCATGAATAATGAAAAACAAAAAGATAAGTTAGATCTGTGACAACTAAGTGGGTTGTGAAATTCTGCTTAATACTGAATCACTTAACGTAAACTTTTGGTGTAAGCCAAGCCTGCAAGCAGAGAACTCTATCATGCCTGAATTTCCCCGTGTTGCTGGGGAAGTCACTGATATTTCATCTTTGACAATCATGTCTATACAGGGAAGAGGTACAGGCCAGGAGGAAAGAGACACTTGTGTTCTCTTCCTGGCAATCTCTGCCTATTACTCTGTCAGATAAGCAGCAATTGACAGACTGAGAGAAGAGAAGACATTTGTGAGCTTTCTTTGAAACTTCAATTTTTTCTCATTCAAGAAGCAGGAAAAGAGCGTGAGTTCCGGTTCTGCTTTCTGCCATTGATTTGGTCAGAAGATGGGACCTGCAAATCCTGGTGCTCTGCAGGCTGTGGGACCTGGGCCCCAGTCCTAGCACAGGCCCTCTTAGACTTCTTAGGAAAGGTTGCAACCCTTAATAACTGGAATACTTACATCCGTGGTCACCTAGGGATTCTATAGGCAGGATGGCAGTCAGTCCAGGATGGACTGCTTCAGGGCTCTCAGAGGAGAAACGGGTCAGAGATAACAACCTGCAGCTGCTACTGTATGATTCTTGATTCTTACCAAAGCCTAGGGTACAGGACGTCTTTCTTTTATCTGAAGTCGAGGTCTCTGAATTCTGGTATAAATCAAAGGCCTTTCTTTCTTTCTATGTCCCTCTCCTTCTTTGTCATTCTAACAGGAAACTGGAAACCCATGTCACGAATCTAGCCCTCCTATGTTCTTAGTCTGTTTAGTGTAGCACTCGAAGGGTGAAGTGGTCTGTGGGTCCCTGTTTTCTTACACTGAGTATCTTTCTCACTCATAATATTTGGTCCCTGAGGAATTGAAGCTTTGTTTTAGCTAAAAACCTTTATTCTCTGAGAACTTTGTAAGAGTCAGGGTGTGGGAAGATGGGGTGGGTAGGGAAAAGTCAACCAGACAACAAGAAGCAAATTTCCAAGCGTCCTATGCAACTCCAATGTTCATGTTTCTGAGGTGGCACTTTGTTCTACAGATTTTAGCTTCCCTGGAAAGGAGGCGTCCACTATAGCAAGTGTGCACTCACTGTCGGGCTCACAGTGACCCTCATTTTGAGAGTTTCATTTTTTATTTTATTTTGTTTTCTTTTAGGATGGGAGCAAGAGGACACACAGGTGTGTATTCACAAGAAGACAAAGGGACACCATGAGTGATTGAGGGCCATAGAAAGTTCTGACAAATTTGTAGTCGATATTGTTTGTCAAGAGAAGCTTGTGTAAAAAAAGAAGTGTCAGCAACTGCTTGAAGTCTCATTCTTCAAGACCTGGCCTCAGAGGTAGAGCCAGGGCCAGAGCCAAATGCTTGTCTGGCTTAATTGGAAAAATCACTCCAGATGAGTGAGAGAGGCTGACAGTTAATCATTGCTGGGAGAACTTCGCGTGTCTTACAAGGTTGATACAGACACGGAAGAGATTTGTTTTAGCTTTCTCTATTAAAGGGCCCCTGGAAGACTTGAAACCCCAGAAGAGACACAGGAGCATGGTGGCTTCAAATTCATATGTACTTGCAAAAGTCTGCCCAGCCTCCTGCAACCTTTGTCTCATTCCTCTTTCTTTTCTGAAACCAGGAGAAGGTTCATCATGTCACAAAGAGAGAAGGGGAATCTGGACAGCTGTTTCTGTCTCTGTATGTGAAGACCAGTCTGGGTAGAACTGGTCATGGACACTTTCAGCCATTGCTTGAAGGGCACACAGGCTTTAGTCACTTTTTGGTCATTTGTTTATCTATCAGTATCTCTGATCCTAAAAAGTGTGGCTTCTTAGAGCACCGAGGCTTCGTATGCACATGGACTTCAAGGACTCCTGGATCTAGTGAGGTAGAAAGTTTGGAAATGGAAGTGGGTTACTAGCAGTCTGAGCTTTCAGGAGCCTGCTGTGTCTAGGCTGTCACCAAAGATGCAGGGCATGTGGGTTCGGTTCGGGCATGGTTCCTTCATGTAATTTTTAGCTTCTTGTTTGGCATCAGGCAATTCCCTCTAAATGGTCCATTTTGCCCCCAAGGCTTCAGACAACTAGTTGTAAATTTTGTATTGTCTTTTAGTGACACAAGAGGTTGGTGGCATTTATGAAGAAGTTCTGAGAGTAGATTATTCCAGGCTTGCCCAAACCATCTCTCTCTCTCTCTCTCTCTCTCTCTCTCTCTCTCTCCACACACACACACACACACACACACATATATATATATATGATAGATTTATATCACGTCAACTTTTGAACATGAAGAGACTTTATTGTTTCTATCACAGTATTTTAAACATGTACAAAATGTAACCATATTAGAGTAGTTGGTTTGGGTTATGTCTATTAATCCCTGTAATTTTAAAAGTATAATTTATTGACAGTTCTTCCGACCAACTATCCAAGATTATAGTAGAAAATTTGCTTCAGCTAGTTTGTAGGCATGAGGGAGAACTAACCTGGAAGATATTCTGAGGGAACTGTCATGGCTGTCATTACCACCTTTATGTGGTGAATGTGTAAATGTCTCAAAACCAAAATAGTCGTCTAACATGAGAGCACGTGTCCATCAACATGCAAGTCAACAAGCTGGCATGGGACACATGCCCATCTCTCTCTCTCTCTCTCTCTCTCTCTCTCTCTCTCTCTCTCTCTCTCACACACACACACACACATCACTTTGATTAAATTCAGTGGAGATTAAGTTAGGACCTACCACTGGTTAGGTGAGGGAGTAGCTATTGTGCCTGTCACGAGGAAGAGTGAACTGTCACTCAAAGATATAAGCATATTAAACCAAGTCCAGTTAGTTGTATGCAGTTTTCATGCCACTCAGTTTACCTTCTTTATTATTTTAGCCTGTTCTTTGTCTGACACAGGGAGAAGGATAGATGTATTTAAGGCCTTTTAGAGGATGCCTATTGAGGGAATAAAGAAATCTGTACAGCTTTTGTTGCTTGAACTCTAAGTAGACAACTTTTAATTCTTCATTGAGGAGGCCACTATTTCACTCCCTAGCTGTGTATAATATTCTTGGAAACACATTTTCTCAGCTGATTCATAAAAGGGTAAAAAAATATAGCTTAAGTGCCATTTCTCTCATCTGCTCAAAATTGGGTATAAAAAGTTCATATAAAATGAACTTTCCTTTTTTTTTTTTTTTTTGAATAAACACCCAATTGTTCCTTTTAGGACATATCACTGTAGAGTCACTAAATGTGGGTTTGCTTAAAAACAAGATATGCACAGCCAACTTCATTTCCTTTCTTGATAGAGTGCGGAGCCTGGTAGGGAGGGGAAATGCCACAGACAAGCCATGTCTGGATTTCAGGAAGACATGTCTTATGTGTCTTATGATGTCCTCATGGGAAGATGAAGATATGTGGCTTTGAGGGACAGCTGAACTAGGAGACTCGTGGCTGATGCAACACTACAGGCAAAGCACATTGACGAGGGAAGCCATGGGGTTCTGCTTGTGGGCTCCACTCTTTCATATTTTGACTTGAGGTTTGGACAATGTCAACACAGTGGGAGAATGTCTAAGAAGTCAGACTATTAAAGGTTTAATTTGTAGCCTGGCCAGTGGTCACTTTCCGGGTTAAAAGACAGAGGTTTGCAATGGGTTGTGAGTTCTAAAAGGGAGGTCAGTGTGGTGCAGCTGAGGAAAGGATCAAGGTTTTCTTCAGCTGCCTTTGAACTGGAGTCAGTTTGGATAGCAAGAAGGCAGTAGTCCCACTGTGCCCCGCTGCAGTAAGACCGAATTTAGATGGCTGCAGAATACCAGATGTGGCATTCTGGTTTTCTGATATTAGGCAGAAAGTTGATACACACACAGCTGGACTGAACCTGGGTAAATAAAAGCCTGAAAAAACAAATCACACATTGAGAAAAGGACCTTAGGACTGTTTGGACAGAAAGGAGGCTAGAAGAGGAGACTATTCTCTGATGTTTGGTTTCAAACATTTAAAAAAGTTGTTAAATAGAACAGGAAAACAATTTCTGTATCACTCTCACAGACAAAGTTGGTGTCAAAGGCAAATCATGGGATAATAGTTGCTTAAACAAGGGAGCCATTAGGTAACGGAATGAGGCTTCAGTTGTGGATGAATCTGAAGAGGGAGGCGGGGAAGCTGGTCTGGAAAGCTATGCAGTCTATTGTTTCAGGATGCCTGAGGAGTCCAAAAATAAATGTTTGAACTGGATGAACGCCTGTTTGTACCACCTCAAGTTTCTCGTCTGTGATATGTGGCAAACAGGAGCTTCTCTCCTCTCTGTGGTCGTGACAATTTACATAAAAATGATTCAAGCGGAATGCTTATATTGTATGCCAACTCAGTAAATAATGACAGTTGTTGGTATTGCTCTCTTGACATGCTCAGGGGCTGATGCTGTCCCTTCCTAATCTTACATTTAATATTTTTGATCAATATCAGAATTAAGGGGGATAAGTATATTTACACCATTGCCCACAGACTACCTTCAATTCTACAGCTTCTCTTTCTAATCGACATCCTGTTCAACATTTTTAGGGGCACAAATGCCATTTTTTGGGGGGATATGCTTTAAATTCATGCCTCCCTAACTAAAATGTACCAGTCTTGCAAAGGATCCATTCTGAGCCCCCATGAATATGCTTTTGTTAATGTTCTTTGAAATGGTGGTCATATTATGCAGAAAACCACAGAAGGATATGCCCAAGTTAAAATTTTGTTAGAGATTTTTATGCCTACCAATTTGTTATTGTTTCTTTGCCTTGTATTAGTATAATATGAGTTGAGTAAGTATTGAAATAATTGTGTAATTAAAAAGAATTATAGTCGTCATTAGAGAACAAAACACAAGAGCAACTGGGGCTTGACAACGTTTTAAGCTTTTATCCAACTTCCTGGTCGCATCCCACTAGTTTGCTGACAGAACACCCACATCACATTTGTGGGAGAGAAAACCACTTCCAGGAGTCTAGGCCCCCTCCCTTTTCCCACAGCCAGCTTCTGTCTCCAGAAGGCTTGTTTCTGCCTGAACACACAGCAGGAAGTCACCAGAGGGCATTCTTGGACCATCAGTGATCAAGGGACAACAGCTGGAAAGCACAAAATTATTTTTGATTTTGGCCTCTTTTTGAATAAAGTGATCGCTTCCAATCCACACTTGGGAGTGCACGGAGTCTGAAGGCTGCCTTGCTAAACAAGCCACCACCCAATGCTGGGGCATCTGCAGGAAAAGCCTAACAAGTGACCGCAGACTTCAGACTTTCCACTTCTGTACTGGTTCAGTATTGTCTTAAGAAGGTAAACAGACAATTGCCATACAGAGAGATCTCGGGACTGGGAATGCAAGACACAAGGAGTTCAGTTTCAGTATTAATTGCTTTTCAAATCCTCAGCAAAGAGCTCCAAATCTCAGTTGTTTCGCCTTTAAAATGATAATTAGAAAGGATTCTTGAAGATCACTTTAAGGTCTATCAGGATCTGGATTCTGCCCCCCAACCCCAGCCCACACCCATCCTTCCTCTTTGCCCCACCCACTTTCTCCCTCTCTCTCTTGCTGATTGAAGGAAAGCCTGGGGTCTAGTGATACCACGTTTTGAGCAGCTTTGCTATGAGCCTACATGCGTCAGAGGCAGCCTCTGGATGTCCGCCACAGCAAATAGAAGTGATGGAAGCTGAGTACCCAGGGTTTCAGTAGACACTCACTCACTCACTCACTCACTCACTCATTCACACCTCAATCACTCACTCACACGTCACTCACTCACTCACTCACACCTCACTCACTCACTCACTCACTCACATCTCACTCACTCACTCACTCACTCACGCCTCACTCACTAACTCACACCTCACTCACTCATACCTCATTTAGGTTTCCTGCAGTTAGGCAGGGTTGAAGTTGCCATAGGACACAGTAATCCAGTTGCTTGGAGCCTTGACTGTATTCAAGGATCCTGGAGAAAACATCGAAACAGCTTATGTTAAACAGAAAGATTGTGGAACTTAAGTTAAAAATGCAAACTTTTAAAATCATGAGGCGTGGTGTGTCTCAGGGAGTATGACACGCCTCATGTGACTCTGTTGGATAAATAATACCACAGGATCAGTGCACTCAGACGAGAGAGCAGGCTTTTGGCCATCTTTATCAGCTAACCATTGTCTACAAGTATCTTGGGTGGAATCTTAGAGGTGATGTTGTAGCAGGGGGGCACCTCTTCAGGGAAGGCAATGGCTGTGAGCTGTGTGGTGTCAACAGTGAGCACGACTACACAGTCCTTCCCTGCTCCTTGTTCAATAGCTTCCTTCTGGTAGCTAGCAGTTGGCCATAATGAAAACATTTGTATCATGAAAGTCAGCAAAAGCTGCACACACTGGACACCCCACAGGGACAACCCCAGGGATCTGGCTGCTAAACACTTGCCAACACAGTGTTGCTCAACACTCTTGGCAGTTACCGATTGGTGCCCTGTCTGGTGATGGGGAACCAGAAGCCTACCACCTGCATATACTCCATAGGAGTTACAGAAGACCAATCCCTAAATTATCTCTCCAGCCGCCGGCAACCATTTTCTTTAGAACTGGCTTTTATTATCCCCTTTCAAAATGTATGGTTTTGAGATGCACAGAAATTATAATTGACAATATTGTATTCAAAACAACTATGGTTTTTTGAGCATAAGAGAATCCTAGCACATCAGCGAAGAAGGGGCCTATGAGTTGAATAACCTGCTTGAGGAGATGGAGGTGGGCTCTGCTGTGTGATCTAGAGGAGGCATTCAGAGCAGCTGCAGGACTTCAGTACTTCTGGGAAGATATGTTCCAGAATCTACAATTTAAAATGCTATATTTGACTGAAATGGGGGAGGTAGATTAAGCTCTTTCTAGTTTTCAGTGCGAGGAATCAAACCCTGAACTTTGTATGCCACACAGCTATTGGACCACTGAGCCACACTCCAGCCCTTGGGTTAAGCATTTTATTAGGGAAAATTTCGAATGTGCCCAATAGTATACGATGAATAGTAGAAACCCCCAGACAGTCACTTTTCAGATCAAATAATTAACTTCTGGCCAGTCTCTTTCATTGGTATTCCTACCACTTTTCCTGGGGCTTAAGGGAAAAGTGAAGACATAACTGGTCAAAGGGTGAACCCCGGAGAACTCAGGCAGATGGTGTGCAGGCAGGTACCGATGGGTTAGTTTTCACAATGAGGCTCTGTTACCCACCACCTAGCGGAGAGGTGGAATGCGTTGCTGCAGGGACTGGGTTCAGTTTACTGCTGTTGTTCATTTTATTGCTTGATGGTTTCAGACTTGCATGTAAAGGATTTTAGTTTCCTTCAATCCCCTTCCCACAAGCTCCCTTCTTTTCCACAAGTCTCCTGCCACTTTCTGTTTGTGTGTGACCCACTGAGTTTAAACATTTTCTTGCTTGAGTGTGGATGGAAGTTTATTTACTGGAGCAAGGACAAGGATCAGAGGCTTCACCACTGAATAAAATGGTATCCCCTCTCTCATCCATGAAGGCCCTGCGTTCTCTTCACCCTGGTTCTTTTCAAAATCACAACTAGTGGGATGTCTTTGTTTTGGGAAGGAGAGAAAAGCAACACAGGGTTTCTATAAAGGAAGTACCATTCTTTGCTTTCTAGATACCATGTCTATCAGGTCTGTTACCGTAAAAACCCAAGACCTTCAACTCCGAAGGACAGATGTTTGTTCCAACTAATAGCTGTAGAGGAACCAGCCCGTGATCAGGTGGAGCCACTGCGTTTGGAGCCGGTGGGGGTGCAGCATGCTGATTCTGAAGAGTGCATATGGAGCAAAACGCACTGCAGCGATCCACTGGGACCAATCCTTTAACTCATGGGTATGTAGAGACACAGGATACACCGTGGCCTTTTCTCTAGGCTTTCCTTTTTCAGTCCAGACATAAAAGGACATAAACAAGGAAAATTCCTTAAAAAACAAACAAAACAAAAACAAAACAAAACAAGGGTCAGTGTGACACAGAAGGTAAAATGCTCGCTGTCAAGGCTGACAATCAAGTTCAAGCCCTCAGACTCATGTGGTGGAAGAAGAAAAGTGACTTCCCCAAATTGTCCCCTGACCACATGTGTGCTATGGCAGCCGTGCTCCTGCCCTAAATAAATAAGTAAATAAATCGATAAGTAAACGAATAAGTAATTTTAATGTCATACACAGTGTTAGGTTTCATTGTGGCACTTCCAGTGGGCATTTGCCTTTGCTTAGTTTTCCTTCCTCTCATTATCTCCCATCCCCAACTTCCTGCCTGCTCTCCTCCTCCTTCCACTTTCACATCACTTGTACAGAAGGACAGTCCTGAATGGGTTGTTATGCAGAGGATTATGGGCTATCTGCATTTCTTTTCTTTTCTCCTTTGTTTCCTTATAAAGTCCCTAGTGGTCTGGGTGACCTCTGACCTTTTTCTACCAATAACAGGTTTCCTTTCTTTTTGTTTACTAGCTAACCCCTCTCTTCCTCTTACTGGTTGTAGTTCCAAAGATAATGCACCTGTTAGCTCTTGACAATCTGGAGTTGGAAGAGTAAGTAATGGGCCCCCAGGATGTCTTGAAGAATTAATAATTAATTCAGCATGAATGAATAAACCGGGGAGGGGGATTGGCTCATCCATTATATACTTATCAGTGAAATCACCAAGCAAGGTCGGCAGATGAGAGAGAGAGACAGAGACAGAGAGACAGAGAGAGAATGAGAACGCACTGGAAACTCCAGAAACCCATCATGAAAGAAGAGCAGATACAACACAGAGAAGCATCTCCAGCTATGTTTCTAAGCGGCTGCTTTCTCAGTCAGTCTTAGCAATTTACTGAAGTACCTAAGATGCAGCCTTGTTCTTTGCGCATGCGGAAAACCTTCGCGAGAAGCCGCTCTGACTCCGTAGACAAGTGTGTAAGCCGTTTATCGACGCAGGGTTTTCACATGCCAGTTGCGTGGAGGAAGTTGTTGACAGATTGTAAGTCTGAACCCATATGGATCAAAGGCAGAAAATAAAAGGAAGCATTCTTTCCTAAGGTTCCATTACGGCTGAAGATTGGAAAAGGCTGCGGGGACTTCAGTTCTTAGAGCTCATCTTTTCTAGCTAGTAAATCTTGAGGGTGTATGTGGTAAGTTTAAAGCTGACCCTTAGCTGGCTAAATTTCTGGTGAGGTTTTTTTCCCCCCACAGTTATCAGATGTTACTCTTTCAGTGATTTTCTTGGCTTCTTTATCTGAGCTCTCTCACTATTGTCCCTTTTTTACTGAAATGTCAAAGTAAGTATGATATACAGTCAAGGTGCCTGAGGACGTTTGACAGCCCATCAGACAAACTAGTAGTTTTTTTTATAGGGCAGGAATATATGTGTGTATAAAAATCTGTATTTTGCATTTCAGATTTTGGAATGGATGTTCTTTTATAGATATTGGGGGAAGAGTTTAGATTCACATCAATATTAGAGGAAGATGCAGAGATTTCCCATGTATTCCTGCATGTATATGTTCATGTTCTCCTGTGCTATCACGATTCCACACCAGATAGGGACATTTGCTACACTGGTAAACTTAACCATGACACAGCATCCTTTCACAATGCCCATAGCCTATGTTAGGCCATGAGGTTTCAGTTTGGTATTGTATAACCTATAGGTTTTGATTTTAGTGACATGTAGCTGCTCTTAGACTGTCATATAAAATGATTAGTTGCTGTGTGTATTGAAAATTGGACTTATTGCTTCATGCATGCTAACCATGGATTCTACAACTCAGTATAACTCCAGCCCCGGGATGTCACTTAAAAAGACCTTGATTTTTATATAACCTTTGTAGTTTTAGGCTGGCTTCATGTTGGGGAGGCTGAGGAGATCATGGCTGTTTAATTCACGAGACTGGGTGCCTCAGCAGCCTTAATCTGTGGCATAAGGCCTGGAAGACACAGTTAATCTGTCGTCCCTATTGGTAGGTTGCAGAAGCCGGGTTCCAGTGTCAGCCAAGGATGATAACATCCGTGGTAAAACAGCAGGACAGATGGACTCAAGGGCAGGGCTCAGAGGCAACCAGGCAAAGGGCACGGCTTTCCTCTTGGACCTTTTTGTACCTAGGCTGCTGGAGGAAGGTGCCACCACCCTCAGGGTTGGCCTTTCTCCCTTAGTTAATTATTCCTGGAAATATCCCCACAGACTGCCCAGAGGCATGTCTCTTAATTGATTCCAAGTCTAGCCTAGTTAACAATCAAGATTACCCACCACACAGAGTATAATTAGACCAGGATTTTTTGCAAGTATTTAATTATTGGGAAAATAATATTGAAATTTAAAGCTGTTGCCCCAAACGATGGACCCACTGGGAGAAGAAGGATGCTGGTGTGGATTTAGTTGGCTCAGTGCAGAGCTCCGCAAGCAGGATGCACCCCTAGTCTTTGAGCCTGACAATAGGGTTTCAACAGCCTTTTAAATGAACACCCTTTGAGATCCATTGGACTTCTGTGATCCAAACTCTTTCAAAAACTAAGAAATAAGTTTATCTGTGAATGAATCCCAGCCAGCCTGTTTCACCTTCTTCTATCTTGGAAGTGCAGCAGTAGGAGTCAGTGCCTTCGATTTCCCCAGGTAACATCAGGATAACCTCAGGTTTTCAAAGTGGGCTGTTGTCGTGCGTTAGCTGTGTCTCTTATTGTTCTGATAAAATGCCTGACAAGAGTGACTCAAGGGAGGAAAGGCTTCTTTTGGCACATGCTTTGAGAGTACCGTGCACACAGTGGGCCGGTCACCGTGCCAGAACTTGAGGCAGTTGCTCACGCTGCGTCCATAGTCAGGAAGACAACCAGAAGCAAATGCTGGTTGCTCAGCCTGCTTCCTCTTTAATGCAGTTCAGGGTGCAGCACTGCCATGTCCCCCAGGTGGATCTTCCCACCTCGTTCAACCTCCCCGAAAGTGCCCTCACAGATAGAAGCACTGAAGTTCACTTCCAAGGTGAGTCTAAATTCAGTTGACAAAGATAAGTTAAGCATCCTATGGTCATAATTACCCTAACATTTTAACTGTTAATATGTTCTCCACCAAGGGACCAAATCAAAGGAACACAGACTTCTGATTACATAGTTGAACTGTGAGGACAGAGATGGCAGGGAAATGGGAGATTAAGATAGGATGAGAGATATAAAATGCAGATTAGACAAGTGGTATATGCTTAAGGGACAGATGGCTAGAGAAAATTCGAACTGTTACTGAGTGTGTGTCAGCTCCTTGGTTGGGGCATGCATGCTTGCTCTGGCCCCCAGATGGCAGGGAAGTGTTCTGAGGAAGTGTTAGGCTTCTGAAGCTTGAAAAGCCAGGAAAAGGCAGAATTGGACTGGAGAAGATGTGTGCAGCACCCACTCTGCGGGGTACCGAGAGGGTCTGAGGATCCAACATCAGAGATGACCTCCAGTTAAGTGGGAAGCGTCTTAATATAAAAACCGGCACTGGTTCTCAGTGTTCCAGTAGTAAGACTAGTGTGAATGAGTCAAACATTGACAAATCCTAAATTAGGTTATATAGGTATTGGTTCCTAAGAGAGATGAGGATTAAAAAGCCCCAAGCAAAGTGGGATGCTTAGCTATTGTTTTCACTAGGGACGTGAACTTATCTTTGGAAGGCAGATAGAATAAGCAGGGAGAATATGGGGGCAGGGTTAAGGTGAGGCATTTCAGATAGAGAAAACTGCCAGATAATGTAGGCAGAGATGGAGAAGACGGACATTAGGACCCGTGAGGAAATCTAGAATACGTACTTTTGTGTAGTAGGCAATAGTCACTGTTGCGGCCCCTGCTCACTTGTGCTCAGTGTGAGGACCATAATACAAGGTCTGTGCTTTCAGAGAGTTTATGTCCGGTGCACAGTTGAGAAGCTTGAGGTCGGCCAGTGTGAGTGGGATTAGAATGTTCTAGAAGACCCTTAAGTGAGGAAAAGTGAACTGGGCCTGTGTGATTATGGTCAAGAGGTACAAGAGGAAAGTGGCTGAGAGAACGTTAACTTACAAATTAGGGTTTAGTGTTTAGACTGAACGTTACAAGATAAATTAAGACATATGAACATTTTATTTTATTTTATCTTAATTATTTTATGTGCATTGGTGTTTTGACTGCATGTATATTGTCTGTATCAGGGTGTCAGATCATGGTGTTACAGAGTTGTGAGCTGCCATGTGGGTGCTGAGAATTGAATCAAGGTCCTCTAGAAGAGCAGTCAGTGCTCTTAACCTTTGAGCCTTCTCTCCAGACCTCTGACATATTAACATTTTAATGAGTTTACTTGAGCAGAGAGTGATTCACATTTAGGCAGTACCAAACTGAGGGGCTCAAGTTTCTTCTCAGAGGACAATAGAAGAAAGATCTTAGAAGTTGTTTTCAGAAGCAAAGAAATATATATATATATATATTTTTTTTCCCCTTGTTTTTTCTTTTTCCTGAGACAGGGTTTCTCTGTGTAGACCAGGCTGGCCTCGAACTCAGAAATCTGCCTGCCTCTGCCTCCCAAGTGCTGGGATTAAAGGTGTGCGCCACCACTGCCCAGCAAGAAACATATTTTTTAGATTACTTAAGGAAAAAATCCCTCAGTTAGAGATTAGATGTCCGTTTCTGGTTAATTAAACTTCACTTTTGACTGACTGTTAGAGTGGAGTTGCATTTCAGCTTGTTTGCATTAGAATCCAAGGTGCTGGATCCATCAGCCTAAAGATCTTGACTAGTTACGCCACTATTCCATATTTCTACACTGATGATGCTGATACTGCCTGACCTGCTCACACTGGTTCCTCTAAGCAGAAGCAGGGATGACGATGGTATAGAGAGTCTATCTGGTGTCTATCCTGGATGATTTAGGGAACTCAGTATCAAAGAGAAAGAAACTTGAAGCAAGGGTTAGAGGATCATGTGTGGAAAGAAAGGGTTGTAGTTGGAGGGAAGAAAATAGAAGCATGAGGAAAGTAGGTCAAAGCCACAATACGAAGATTCGCAAATAAGACAAAATAAAGAGCACATGCAAATGTGGATGGGTAGGAGCCGAGCTGGGAAGACGGCACAATAGGTGTGAGACTGTGTGTTGTCATGTACTGTTCACTGGGGAGTTGGCTCTGGAAGCAGGGCTGTGTCCATCCCCATTCCCTACGCTCCCTCAAACTCCTGCCTTCACTTCAGGCAGAGGCAGGTTTATTTTAAAGTTTCCCCCAGATTCTAGGTCTGGAGATGAGCACCCCAGCCCACCAAAAATTCCTCTGTGACAGAGAAGGCAAACAACTCAAGAGTGAAAACATTGTGACCTTCAGAGGTTACTATCGCTTATCCCTTGATATAAAAGTGTCTAGAGTGGGAAAGAGAAGTCACAGGGAGGGAAGTTCATCCAGGAAAACCTCATCTGTGGAAGAAAGGTCAAATGGGAACTCCAGCTGACTGCCTCAGTTTCTCCAGTCCATTTCCACTGGATGTTTGTTTTAAGCGCCTAATTTGATGTCTTTTTGCTATCTATCTATCATCTATCTATCTATCTATCTATCTATCTATCTATCTATCATCTATCTATCTATCGCCTATCTATCTATCTATCTATCTATCTATCTATCTATCATCTATCTATCATCTATCAGTCTATCTATCATCTATCTATCTATCTATCTATCTATCTATCTATCTATCTATCTATCTATCATCTATCTATCCATCCATCTATCAATCTATCTATCATCTATCTCTTAGTATTTATTCTTTTACTTTGACATTCTATATTTAATACATTTATTACTTATTCAAAATCCAAATTATAGATATTGTAGCTCATTCTCCAGATCATACAGAACAGAGGGGGTGGGGTCTGGAGCTGCAATGGAACGTGAAAACTCAGGCTTAGAGCATGAGTGCCTTCTCCAATCCTTGACAATTTAATGACTTGGGGCAATACTTCTGGTGGTTGAAAGGTACAGGGGACAGTGCAACTAGAGACATTGCACTCGTAGCATTCACTCACATGTAGTATACACCCAGCAAATACTTCTATGCTTAGTTTAGGAAGATGTGATACCATTTTAACACACAACATCTTCCAAATATATAAATAAGTGACAGTAAATGTAAACACTGAGGCCATTTGACGTATGGATCGATACGTAAAGTGAAGCAATAGAAGGTTCTGGGTAGTGACCCATGCAAGTCAAAAGCACCGTGTTTTGGTAAACCTTCACTAAATGTTATTAAGGCCGTGATCTTGACTGATGAGGAGCATATATGTGCCTCTAGTGGACTTGACTGCGAGTAAAACACTGGCGTTGATCACCTGCTGTTTCTTCTGTGGGGTAACTTAATTAAGGGCTGTCCTTGTCAAGGAACCTCATTAGGTCCTTGGGGATGTCACATGCAGAAAACTACTCAGAAAGAGCCCTGCATATCCCAAATATGTTGGAGCTGCCTGGGAAAAGTACTTCTAACCAAACACGACCCAGCACTTAGCAGTCCTTTGAAGGCGAGGGCTGAGTAACCACAAACCTGGCCCTTGGTCCATACAGTCAGTGCTGTGGTTGTTCTCTGGGCTAGAGCATGAGAATCATAAAGAGGTATTGGTTTGAGGTCTAAGTACATCATAAAACACTGTGGCCACAGCCGTGGTTTGGTAAGTTAGGTCTGGGCCAAGGAGGCAGAAAAAGGCAGAGATATCTCAGCCTTCCACTGTGGGAGAGAACGAGAGCTCCACAGATTCTATTGCTCAGGGATTGTGAAAGCAAGTTTATTTCTTTATTTTAAATGTGAATTGGAATGACATCATTTCAGCTGAACTTAAAAGCCAGAAATTAAGTAAGTACCTCATAACTCAGTGTAGGCAATGTGAGAATCTGTTCAGGCCAGCCCTGTCTGGACAGCTTAGGCTTGATGGATTTTTTTTTTTTTTGGTCTTATTAACAACTTTATTCTCTGCTCTTTGCTCAGTTTTGGTTCAGGCATTTAGCAGAGTTGCAAACTGTGGAAACTCACTGTAACTGAAGGGGAAATAATCACATGTGGTTTCTTCCAAGTCCTTTCGCAGTTCTGTTTTCTTTCTTCTGAATTCCATGGGAAAATTACCCAGCAGGCCAACTTCTCTAGGAAGCACCAAGACTCACTAAGCTTTGGCTGCTTTTCTTTGCTTGCTCCAATAGACTCACATTTCCCACACGATTTATCCTTTTTTCTTTTAGATTAGTAGATATAAAATGCTGATGGCACTTTGGGAGAGGCAACTTTTTGGCAGTTCTCTCCTTGGGCTGTCCTTTGTGTGGGAATAGATGCTGCTGGACAGCTAGCCCGTCTGCTCCCTTAGTGGCGATTCATCACTCTTGGCCTTTTAATTAACAGTCACAGGTGAATCACTAATTGGCTCCACATTTGCATACGTATGCCAGAGATGTGCAGGTTTATGGCTATAAATCTTAGTCATGCAGGCAGAACAGAAGTGTTAGCCTCCATCCCTCATCTCTTGCTTGCCTCAGCACCTCCTTCCAGTGGGTCTGCCTTTATTGTTACTTCAAATAAGTTTAAAAAAAAATTGTTTGCTATATTAATTTGTCAGAAAAAGTGGCATTATTCTTAAGCAACAAAGAACTAAGAAAAAACAGAAAGCGTTATACAGGGCACCATTAGACAGCAGCAAGAAAACAAGATCCTTTAAATAGTTTATAATCTAATTATTTTATTATGTCATTTCTTTGGTGGAGTGTGGATGGGAGACACTTGCCAAGAGAAGGTTCCTTTCCTTTTCTCTTTCTCTCCCTCCTCACCTCCCTTCCTCTCTCTTTTTTGTCTCCTTTTCTGTTTCTTGACACCATCTTACTGGCTGTATAGCCTGGGTGCGCTCAGTTAAACTCTCAATTCTCTGACCTTTTCCTACTGACTCGTAGGACTGTAGGTGAGTACCACCACATCAAGCTACAAAGGAAAGGCTAGTGAGGAATTTTCTGAGATAGTGAAGTCTCCATTGTCTATCCCATATTGAATCTGACTTTCGGGAATCTGAGAAAAACAAAATTTCACATCATATCTGAGCAGAATTTGTTCTAGCCTCTGTACTCACGTGGCCTGCATGGTCTTGGGCTTCGCTTGGGGATTATGCTATGGGCATTCAGGTGGTTAGTCTGATGATCTAGGCTTATGATCCTTAGTCTGTCTGGAGTCAGAGGTACTTCACTTCTAAGGACATCCTAATTGGTTAAGGAAATTACCATAATCCTCAGGCACTATTTGCTAAGAAATCATATGTGTCCAGGGTAGTCTGGCCAAGGGAGAAAGTTTATGTCAATCGTCAAACCTTGGTCCTTGCAGAGCAGTATGGAAGGATAAAAGTAGTTGGTGTAACCAGCATTTATTATTAAATCCTGGCCACAAGCAACAGAGTTCTTGGATAATTCAGATAGAGTATAATCAGGTAGGGTTGAATAAGTAGTTTAGTATATCTGGCTTAAGTTCCTACCAGTGTGATTTCTTTTCTTTTTCGAAACTTTTTTTATTTATTTCTTTAAAATACATTTCAGATTTTATCCCCTCACCCCATTTCTCCCACCACCCAGGAACCCCCTATCCCATTCCCCCTCCTGCCTCCACAAGGGTGTGCCCCCATCTTCCCTCCACTCCCTCCCTCCCCACCCTCGAATTCCTCCCCACTCTGTGTTCAGCCTTTATGGGACCAGGGATCTCCTCCTCTCCCACCCATGCCTGACAAGGCCATCCTCCCCTAAGTATACAGCTGAAGTCATGGGTGTCTCCCTTTGTGCTCCCAGGCTGGTGGTTTAGACCCTGGGGAGCTCTGGTTGGCTGACACTGTTGCTCTCCTCTTGGGGCCACCAACCCTTTCAGCTCCATCAGTCCTCTAACTTTTTCATTGGGAACCCTTGATCAGATCAATGGGTAGCTTCGAGCACCCGCCTCTGGATATGTCAGACTCTGGCAGACCTTCGAGGAGACAGCTGTGTCAGGCTCCTTTCAGCATGCACTTCCTGACATGCATATTGGCGTCTATCTTTGGTGACTGCACATGGGATGGATACCAAGGTAGAGTGGTCTCCCGATGGCCCCTCCTTGACTTTCTGTCCCACATTTTGTCACCTTATTTGCTCTCTTGAGCATTCTGTCACTATTGTGTTAACACTATTCAGTAAAATGATAGAGTAAATTTTTTGTGAGTCAGCTAGGATGTAATAGTTATAAAATAGTGGGTTTGCGACTCATAAAATCCCCTTCCTTTGATACTATATTTTCTTGATAAATATACTTCTTTTCTACAACCCTTAGTTTATTTATTTATAAACCATAATTATTGCCACAAATTCAATAGGATTGCTATAGGGACTAACAAAGATTATAGTTAAAAATGACTTGTCATAGCTTTGTTCATAGTAAAGAGTCAATGAATACTGGCTACTTATAAAATTAGTTACAAGTTTATTGGTTTTATGGATAGTGAATAGACACATAATGTGAAAGACTAGCATTTGAATCATTAGGTCACACAATTTGTGTAGGCCCTTAAAATTCCAAGTTTCTTTGAAAGAAAACGGTGAAGAATTTTAATAGTTTTGAAAAATCAACATAGAAATGAAATGTAATTTGTTAACTAACCAATGAATCTAACTAAGCTCATGAAAGATCATTATTTTTCTTTTGAATGTGTAAAAGCTGACAAAAATATTTTTTATTTTATGTTATTTATTAACAATGTTGTGGGAGTGGGGACGGCATGTCATAGAGCTGTGGTATTCCATAGGGGCAGGGTTTGGGTGCCTGGTGGGTCTTGAGCGCCCCCTGCTCCCAGTTGTAGCTCTGGGGAGTAGGGTAGTGGGCGATTGTTCTTACCCGCTGCTCTGAGTTCAGTGGCTTCTCTAGGATGTCTTGGGATATGGTGTCTTCATGGGAGCAGACCAGCTTGGTGTCTGCCCCAGCCACAAAGTGTGTTTTTTCAAAAAACAAAATTTTGTTTGGGTGGACAGATATGGGGCATGAATGAGGGAGATGCATGCCTATTGCTTAGAGAAGTCCATGCTTCACAGTGTCTGCACCATGGTCCCCTTTCTGTTCTCATTTGCAGTTGTGCCTACTTGCATTCCAGTGATACCTGCAGCCACCATGGAATGAAGATATTTGGAGAAAGTGATCTTATTCCAGTTATTATAAAGTTTTATTGAACCCATTTTTTTTTTGACTATGAAAAACCCTCAGGAGAATAGCAGGCCAGTAACCAGACACAGTAATCATATTATTTATGGGGGTGACATTATGCTTATCCCCCAATGAAATAAGACTTCTTAAGCCTTTAGAAATGGATTAATTCATCATTTGGAAAGAGCAGGACCGGTCATAGCCTCGGTGGCATGCTATGCAAATATGAATGGAGAGTACTAACTTCACAGTGTTTGAAGTCATTTGATGCCTTGCAAGCAGCTGAGGGTCAGGGCAACAAAGGAAAAACCATGTGGTTGGGTCTTGGCACTTCTCCTCTAAAGAAAATTCATTTTTTTATTGGATATTTTATTTACATTTCAGATGCCAATCCCTTTCCCCATTTCCCCTCCCCAGAAAACCCCTATCCTGTGCCCCCACTTTTCCATTTGGTTTTTATACAATTTTTTAAAATGTTAATCAAGGGCTTTGTAAGTATGGTAATGCTCAATCAGAAGTGTAACCTAATACCCAACCTAGCTATGTAATCTATCTTTGACTAGTGGAGACACGTGAACTTCTGCCTCCATGCCCCCTCTCTCTTTCTCTTTCTTTTTCTTTCTCATTACCGAGCTTCTCATCTACTTCCTCTTCTCCTCTCCTTACTCCATCTTTTCCTCTTGGTGCTCATTTCCCCTTAGCTCCTCCTACATATTACCCTTCCTGTTCAACTAAAACTTTTCTCTCAGAATATAATTAGAGCATAATTATTCCTATTTGTACCAGTGAGATACAAGATAGTCTTAATACCCAGTCCATCCTTTTGTTGACTAGCCAGAAAATTTATTTTTAAGTTATTTTTTTTTGTCTCTTAAGCATTTGTGGTCATCTGCAGACCTCCATGATTAGAGGGCATACATTCCTTTAGAAATCCACTGATCCTTCTCATCTTAAGGCCAATCAAAATCTTTCTAATTTTATGGTGTCACCCATTGTGAAAAATATTGTCAGACAGACTTGCCTCCTAAGAAACTTTTTGTCTAGGGAGCAAACCATGAAGAAATGTTAGAACATGGGAGAATGGTGAATACCTGGAACCTCATGACCTATTAGGAATCAAGTTCTCAAGCATCATTAATTACCCAACCTGTTTCCATCTAGGAGTCCTAAGATCAAAGAGAAGCAGCTAAAAAAACCCCAATGTGCTTGACTGAGGTTCATGTACTGAGGTTCTGTTTTTGTTTTATGCAACAGGAGGATAGAAGTGGAACTTCCAAAGCTGCTCCCTCATCTATCCTTCCCCTCAAAAAAATGAGAAAGGGAAGTTAGTGCTATTGTGCAGACAATGGGTTCATAGTATTTATTTATTTATTTATTTATTTATTTATTTATAAGTCAATGGATCTTTATTTGCAGATGATATTATGTTGTACATAAATGATCCTAAAAATTCCACTGGGAAACTCCTATAGTGGATAAACATATTGAACAATGCGGGTGGATACAAAATTAGCAATAAATCAGTAGCTTTTTAATGTGCAAATGACAAACACACTGAGAAAGAAATTGAGGAAACAGCACCTTTCACAATCACCTCAAAAAAGGTAAAATATCCTGGGGTAACTCTAAGCAAGCAAGCAAACTACTTCTGGTTCATAGTATTTGAAAAGTCCTGTCTAGTGCAGAAGGTAAGCCTTGGGGACACTAAGGCTTCCCTGAGATGGGCAGTACCGGGTAAAGAAGGGCTAGAGGTATTGCTGATGTGGCTTCCAGATGGCCAGGAGGGAGAATGAAGAATAAACAAGGCTTTGGTGACAACCTTAAGAATGTGTGGATGATACTAGAATGTGATGTTTGTGAATGACCACCTATAAGAATGTGTGTGGGTGCATGGGTGTATGTGCATGCATGCATACACATGTGCATGCTTGCATACACATGTGCATGCTGTACAGAGAATTTGACTGCAAAACTGCCAAAAAAGCAAGAAGAAGGTGCTTTAAGTTAGCAAGCAGCAACAAGAAGCTGTACTGGTGAATGGCGTAGGTATGGCGTATGGACCTTTCAAGAGTTCCAAGGTTTGTAGTAAAAACTTTGAGGATGACTCCTCTAGTCCAGGCCCTATTTTGGATGGAAAGTTACTCCAAACATTTGTTTGAGCTAATCTGAAGATGAAGGACAAGTTCCCTATACACATAATATAGCAAATATAATGTTCAGCAGGATTCATAGGTAGTATGTCTTAGCCATCATGCAATTATTACTTATGCTTAAGACTATTTCTGTTGTTAAGTATCTTGGAAGTAGAGGACAAGTGATGTCAAGGAACATTTTGAGAGGCACACACCTGTAATCCTAGGAGACAGAGGCAGGAGGATGAAGAATTCAAGGTCACATTTGGTTATACAGTGAAGTCAGTCCAAGCTACAAAATTTCATCTCCAAGACAAGTCAGAAAAGAAGACAGAACGTGATGAAAATAAAGCAAACAAAATTAAACAAACAAAACAAGAAAGGGTTGGGTTGGTTGTAAGAGAATTCTGACACTATTTATCTTGCCGAGCATGTAGCCTTTGACAAATAATACCCAACTTTGTGGAGGGCATGGGTCTAGTCCTCAAGAGTCCTGCACTGGAGCTGTTGTGCCGTGCAGTCTCTTTTCTGCTTATTTCCTTGTGTTGTCTCCACTTGTTCAGGATCTATTTGTTCAGTGTTAGGACTCTCAAAACTTGTCACCTGCGACATTCCACATACACAGCTACTCATGGGAGGAGGACGTAGCTTTTTGGGCACACACCTCTAATGTTAGCTCTAGCTGAGGGATGGAGAGTTCAAAAGCTTGAGGTGAGCTGGAGCTACATAAAAAGAGACTCTTTCAACAACACAAAATAAACCAGCAGAAACAAAACCAAAACAATCTAAGGGCTGGTCTTGGATTCCTTGGGAGAAATGGAGGCTATGATTTATAATCTTGACAAAATCTTGTGTTAAGAGGGCAATGTGCTTTTCTTTAAAAAAATATTGATTTTTTTCACTCAACTAATGACTTCAACGAACACTCTCATGATCACATTTGCTTGTCTTCCATTTCTTACAGCTATATCTTAGTTATTAAACTAGAATAGATAATCTGATTAAAGCCATGGGAGCAGAAACCATAGGTTTCTGTATCCTCTGTTTTTTCTTAGGGAAGTTTGAAAATGCACTAAGTATCGACTTGGTCAGATCCTTTCTGACGATGGATAGATTCATCTTATTATGTATACTGTCTTATTTATCTTTGCTATTATTAACCAATGATAGCACTGGTGTCTACTTACACTAAACCACGTGGATTTCACTTTTAATTGCAAATTTAGTATAATAATTTGTTCACCATAAACAGTATTTATATTTTTATAAAAATATATATTTTATTCATGGAAATGGTACTTACAACTTTATTTCCAGTACTCTTAAGGACAGCCTGGTCTACATAGTGAGTTTCAGTCCACCTAAGAGCTACACACTGAGACCTTGTTTCAAAAAACCAAACAAATAAAAACAAACTGAAACAAAATAAACCTCTCTCTAGAGAACAACAAAAATCTTAGATTTTGGATAATTTTGGATAATTTTTTTTTTTTTTTTTTTTTTTTTTTTTTTTTTTTTTTTTACAATGCAGACCTTACCTATTCAAGATTTGTTTTAAAAGCACCTTGACTTGTTTTTCATATATTGGTGGATACCCAGTTTCTTTATCAGCACTGTTGAGCATGCTTGTGGACCCTCTCCACTGTAAATTAAGGTAGAGTGTTGTTGGTCAAAGCAAAGAAATTGGCCTTAACCTGCTAAAAGTGTTGATTTATGAGCCTTCAGCCTACATTTCTTACACACCGTGGAGCCCTCCCTCCTGTTGGCTCCTTCAACTTTGAACTTCATAGGAAATGAAGGATGATGGCAACTTCTATGCCTGACTAATCCTATCTGAAGCGTCTCCCCTGGAAGTATGTGCCACCAGTATTTATTTTACTAGTATGAATTATGTAAACATTTGTTCCATTCACAAGTAGCACATTAATGCCCAGTTCTCAGAAATAAAAGGAGAGAGAGAGAGAGAGAGAGAAAGAGAGAGAGAGAGAGAGAGAGCCCAATCATTTCTGCCTTCTCTGTCTAGACAGAGCTGTATTACTGTCTGATCATATGGACTGGTAATATTAATCGCTGGGAAATGAGCCAAAGAAAGACAACCCTATCTACCAATTAAATTTACCGAGCTTACAGGGTGGTTTATAAAGTCAACATGCTGGGCAAGGTTTACATCTGACTAGGGAAATTATTGTTTTCTGATCCCTGGTTGGCTGTCAGCCACCTCAAACACGAGACAGATGTTGGCTTTACTGGGGTCAGGGTTATCTCGGTGGGATGAATAGTCACTGGTTCTGGAGTCTGCTACTTTTCATTTGCTTGTGAATACGAGCGAATAACGCTGTTCCTGAATGCTTTGGGGGTGGCAGGCGGCGGGGAGTTTTGCAAAGCTGGATAGGACACTGAATACCAGCATCCCAGAGACACACTTTTCAGACTTGGTTGATGTTAGTCTGCTTTGTTTGATCTAGGGACAACCGTTTCCATTATCTCAAAGGGCAAAGGTTAATGTCATCTCATAAAGATAATAATGATAAACACAAACAGGGCATCATTCTGATATATTGGTCTCTTATCAGGCCTCAAGGCAAAAGTGTGGGAGAGCTAAAAATGCAGGGCTGAAAGGAGTATCCAAGTCCTTTGTTTGTTGAAGTAGGGCTCTTTTTTTTTTTTTTAAATTAATGTTCTTCGAAGAAATTAAGGTACACAGTAACTGGAATCTAAATGAATTTTCTGAAACGGAGGGTTTTCCCTTTTGTTCTGTGCTGAATACGTGGAGACTATGCATGGGATTCCTACTGCTTTGTGTTTGGGGATAGTTTAGCTTCCATTAGGTGCTAAGAAAACTAGCCATGAGCCTGGACCAGAGCCGAGCATGAAAGAGTCAGGCTCTTTGCCTGAAAGCAGAGAGATGCTCCTAGTGTAGAAAGCCAGATCAACACTAGTGAGTTCTGGAGACATCATCTGACCCTAGGCAGCCCGGGGAGAAGCAGGAAGCCCCAAGTGAGTGAAACTTTAAGTGTGTTTCTAGGAGAAGGAAACACATGGTATTTCACAAAGCTGGAAATATATAGCTAGGGTGATATAATTTATTCTGGGAATTGCATATTAAATTGCACTCCAGATACCAGGTTATATTTGGTGGTTGACTAGAAAATAGTATGCTATTTATCTATTTAAGGCTAAAAATCTCCAAGATTGCTTTTTAAGCCTATAATCGTCCATGAAAATAAACAGATATTTCTCCCTTTGATTGAATGGCCTTTCTCTTCAGCTCATTTTGGAACGCTCTTACAGAATTTATCTGCAGCTGACCATGTCTGTCTTTCAGATGTTTTTTCCCCTTGGTTACTGGAGCCTCTCTTGACCTTGTCTCTTGAAACATCATGCTTTAGATAGACTTTACCTCATTTCAGTTTCATCGGAGCTCTCTGTTGGATCTCTATCGAAGGCTGCGCTCTCCAGGGAACTACATCTGTCTGAGTGTGTGGTCATCTTTGGGTTAGGCCTTCTCTCCCATGAGCTCCTTCTAAGCACTCTCTTGCCTCCCTTAGCCTTTCTGTTATCTGCCAAGCTATGAACCATTCCTTCTGTTGGGAAGTTCCCATTGCTCCGTCCACAGTCAGTTCTCAATAAATTGAAGGCCTTTCACCTCTGACCTCCTCCAGCTGGGATCTTTCTGCCATGCTGGTGGTGTTTTATTGAATGCACATGCCCATAGGGTGTTTGCTCACTATCTCCTCCATTTATCAGTCATGATATTTTGGGATATCTTGAGCTGTTCTTTTCCTTGCTGCTTCTTCTGATATCTGTATCACCATGCGGTTGCCGCTGCATATGCCAGATGTGAGGATCCAGCCCAGGAACCTTCCTTTGGCAAGTGGTACTTGTCACCCCAGGGCAGTGTGCACAGGCTGTCTACACTGTGGAGACTGAAGCAGAGGAGGGCTTGAGAAGCTAGGCTGTCCTGGGGGAAGCCACAGGGAAAGCTATGGCAGTCAAGGGTCTCCACTTTGTGTTCTTCCTCGAAAGGCAACTTAAACATTGTACTGACAGTGAGTCACAGGAATGTCAGGCAGCTGATACGTCAGCTTGGAATCCCAGGTCACCGACATTTTCACCATTTAAAATATTCTGTGCTGTCATTGCCGTGTGTGTGTGTGTGTGTGTGTGTGTGTGTGTGTGTGTGTGTGTGTGTGACTTTTCTTTCTGGAACTTGTATGACTAAGTCAGTTTCTTTGCCTGAAAACATTGTCTGGGACAGCAGTTGACCATGTTTCTCTTTTTGCCTACATTACCTGTCTCCCCTTAAATACTGGTGGAAAATTTTAGCGACCTGTGGATTAGAATTTAGATTTATAACAGGCTAAAGATGGCTCTTCTCACTGGGAACAGAGGTGAGGTAGGAGGAGCTGGGGGTTCTGAAGTTGGGAATCAATGTCTGCTTTAATCTTGAGGCCATGGTTTAGTAGAGGTGACATTATCCTAGGATTACATGGCTGACTAGTGGAATAAAGTTCATCCTGGCATTAGTGATAGCGAAAGAAGAGGAAAGTTCCCTTGAGGCAGTAAGAGCAGTGGTTCTCCCCTGCTGGGACAAATGACATATAGTCACTTATACAGTAAGGCTGAAAGGATACACATCAGGGTATTTCGGCCCATTTCTGATTGACCTGCCGTGACCCTAGATTAGACCAGTCTCAGTGAAGATTACCTTTGTCTGTGTCAACTTCCCACCATAAGACATATAAAAGGCCACTGTGCAGGGCAGGGTATCAGTGTTCCTCCCCTGAAACTCCACTCCTGTTAGAAGCTCTTCTTCACTTTTTCTTTTTTTATTGGATATTATATTTACATTTCAGATTACATTATCCCCTCACCCCATTCCCCCCACCACCCAGAAACTTCCTATGCCATCCCCCCTCCTCCTGCTTCTATGAGGATGTGCCCCCACCTACCCCATCCCACTCCCAACTCTATTTGGTCTTTGCCCATGTGTCCTTATTCTTCCCAGGTGCGAGACAACACATGTGAAAGCTACAGGGTGGGCTCTGGTTATTACTGATTGTCCTGCTCCCCAAATGAAGCCCCCCAACACCAAAAAAGTTTTCTTTGCTCTGGAGAAAAACCAAAACCAAAACCAAAATAAAAAGCCAGAACCAAACCATATCAGTAGCCTTCTCATTTTCTGTGGTGCCTCTGCTGCATACCAAAGGCCCGGCCCGTGTTCTATCTATCTATCTATCTATCTATCTATCTATCTATCTATCTATCTATCTTTATTTATTTTTATTTCTCTATACATAATTTCAGTTATATATATGTGAGTCACCTTTTCTGCTTAATCAAAGCATCGTTATTATTTTATTACAATGTACTTTGTACTGCTCTAGCTTAAAATGTCCACATTTATATTTTCACTAAATCAAATCCTTCCTAAGGTGGGCCATTTGCGTGGCAAGTAAGAAACAAACATAAGCCTTGCAGGGAAACTATTAAATAATACTAAAGTAATGAGGAGACTTGCAGTTGTGAACATTGCCAAATGAAATTGGTAGATGAAGGTTGTAGGTTGAATGGATAGAATTCTTTCAGTGGCTTTATGGAGACCGACTTTGGTTTCATCCGTGAATATTGTACATGAGGGCTGATAGAACAATGCTGCTTGCTGACCATCGTAGTAGTCTGTTAGCAGAACATTTTAGCAGGAATTAGATTTCTGTAGGGAAAAATGTAATTTGGGCTATAAAGTGAAGAACTTTGAATGTTATCCTAATAAATTTGAACAGTGAAGTTATTGGATACTTCAAAAGATGTTTCTCATCACATTTTATCTACCTCCACCCAAAGCACATTTGTTGCTTATCAGATATTAATAAGAGACACTGTATATATCTAATAAGAAAATAAATACATGACTTTTACCTTCAAACTTTAATCTTTATTGTGTTTATATATATATTATTTCACTGGCAAAAATATGTATATATAAATGACTATTGAATAGGTTAGAATATGGCAGGGGTTATAATAAAAGTGTCAAGACAGTTATTAAGATAAAGCAGGGAAAAGGGGAATTAATCTCAGTTGAGAAATCAAGGAATGTTTCAGAAATAAGCAGAAATCTAAGTTGGTCTTTGAAAGATTAGCGTCACTTTCTTTCTTTCTGTGAGAATAAGTGAGGATACCCAAGGGCACAAGAAGAGAACATTTTTTTGAACAAATTGAAGACCTAGAAAATTATTTAGCTTGGCTAGAATGCATGATGTTTAAGAGGGGGTGGAGAGAAAGAGAGAGGGAGGGAGAAAAAGAGAGAGAGAGAGACAGAGAGAGAGAGACAGAGAGAGAGAGAGAGACAGAGACAGACAGAGAGAGACAGAGAGAGACACAGAGAGAGACACAGACACACACACACACACACACACACACACACACACACACACACACACAGACAGAGTGCAGAGATATGGAAGCTGGAATGTAGAATGGCTTTCATGCCAACTTAAGAAGCTTGAGAACTTGAAGTCCCCAGAATCACCTCCACGAACTCGTGGCATGGTGATCAGTACTCATATGGCAATGGTAAGGACTGCAGGTTAGGGATTTAGTCATGGTTCTCAATCTGTGGGTTGCATCTCCTCTGGGTGTTTAACATCAGATCTCCTGCATATAAGATATTTACATTATGATTCATAATAATAACAACAAAATTACAGTTACGAAGTAGCGATGAAGTAGTTTTATGGTTAGAGTCAGCACAGCCTGAGAAACTGGTCACAGCCTTAGGGAGGTTGAGAACCACTGGTTTAGAGAGCAGTGAATTGAAAGGTTTGGAGCATAGGCGGTCACAGGTAGAAAGACTTTGGGAACTGTCCCAGAAGCACTGGTGGGTCTGTGATCAGAACTGAGTTCCTCACTGACCTCTCTCTCAGCAGTCTATCCTTTCCATATGGGCAGTGGGAATGCTAAACAGAAACAGACTTCAGAACCCTTGCAGGGAATAATAGAGAGGAGTCAATGAGTGACTACATTTAGGGATCAAGGCTAGGGAGAAATTAAGGATAATTTCATGATTTAAGTCTTTAACTAAAGAATAATGTCTGTCTTAAAATTAAATAAAACATGGAAAAACAGAATAGAAGAGTTTATCCTGATTGCCTGGAAAACAGAGCATCCAGGTCCAAGATTGTGGGATGGCAGATCAAGCATAGTCATTTACTGGTCTTCCATCTCTAATCCCACTGAAATAATAGTAAAGCTGTCTAGAAAGTTCTAGCAAGTAGGAAAAAGGGAGGCATAGACAATCTGTGGATGGGAGTTCATTGAGTTTCTGGAAACAGAAATGTGAGTAGCATGTAAACTGGAGGAAGTACAAGAGTCATGAGCATATAGGTGATGGCGTGAAAGATGACCCAGGGACCAATTGACAGACAGGGCACACAGTCATCAGCTGACGTTTGTCTCTACAGTGCAATGGGTATGTATATTCTCCTCTACTTCCCTTTGAGGAGCTGTTAGGGGTCCCCAAAGAGCCTGGAGCTTTTATAGCCATGGTTTTATCTTTTTTAGCTGGGAGAAAACTGTCCCAGTGAAACAATCTCTTTTGATATATTTCATGGCTGTGGAAGAGTTTGGCTGCTCACTGAAGAGCTAATCTGTCTAGAGATAACCTATGTTTCTATAGGAGCACTGTTTCTATATGACTGCCAGAATGCCCACTGAACATACAAAGCCCTCCTATCATCCCGTAATCCTTCCAATAACTACTTGGCTTGTGGTAATTCTTTCCATTCAGGGAAAGGTCTACCCAAAAACAGCACAGAAGAAATTCCCACTGACCCCTGAAATAAACTAAGAAATTCATTCATAATCACAAATGGATATTCAAGAAGAAAGTAAAATTAATGAAAACATATGCATACACGCAACATTATATGGACCGATCAAGTTGTATTTATGTCCTTAGAAACACACACATACACACTCACAAGTTTATTTATGTAACAACAATTAATGAACAAAGAGACCATGAATTTAAAAGAGAGTGACAGGAGGATTTGGAATGAGGAAAGGCAAGGAGGAAATGAGGTAATGATATTATAATCTCAAAAAATAAAAAAAATAATTAAAAAGCAAGATGAACAAATGTTTTCCATACATATATTGAAAAACAGATACATATATAAAATATATTTTGATTTTTTAAACGGTAGGAAGCATAAAGGAACTTTAAAAATTCTATCCATAAAAGACATCGGGATGGGTATGGCCCTCATGCCTCACTGGACAACTACAGGAGGACTGGAGCTATTACAAGGTCTCCTTTAATTACTGGAGGTCAGGCCTTTATCCCCGCCTTGGCAAGATTAGTATCAGGCCCTTCTATAATTGAAGAAAAGAGATGTCAGGGGTAGCCCTACTTATACACTGAAGGTCTAAAATCAGCCATAAGTGTAAAATCAGTAATAGGCCTGACATACATGCTTGCTAACACAATGTCTTGGGTCTCTGTGGAAAAACACTGAAACAGATGGCTATAAGCTATTGTAAACAGGCAGCTTTTGTGGAAATCTACCAGCCTGAGTATTCATAGACCTTGTAAATAGACAGTCTTGGTGGATAGCAACTTAGATAAGGACAAGTGAATCATAGGCAGAGTCATAGTGACCTGTCCCCTGAACCTTCACCCAGCTGATACCCTGTTCTGAAAGATATCTGTACTCCCCCTGAACACCTGTTCTCCTGTGTCATCCCCTTCTCCACATCCTGCCTTTTTGTGTTTGTAACCCCTGTGTTAAAAAGTAAAAATTATGATTTGATAATAATAAAAAAAGAAAAAAAATTCAATCCATTAGTTCTGACCTTAACATATGATCTGTTTTTACATCCATAAAACAAAAGATTTTATGCTAATAAGCAAAATGAAAATTTACTTGTAGTAAGTTACAATATATGTAACAAATTAGTTATATGTAATGCATTTTTCAGTTCTCATGAGAAAAATTTTTATTCTAAATAAATTGTGATTAACACAGAAAAACGCAATTGTCCGGGACAGGGAAAATAAAGAACTATAGAACACTCAAGCTCTGAATAGAATGTATATACCACATTTCTTTCTACACAGCCTTACAGATAGCAGAAGAAAAGTTGGAAGAGCCAGAGGCAGTGAATGACTGCGAACTATCAGAGTCATAATATGTTTCTTTGTTTTACAAGGGAAAACCCAAGATAAACAGACATTTTTCGTTGTTTTCTATCAAATACAAGAAGTACAAGAAAGTCTTGGTGGTCTAAACACAAATGAAACGAACCAGAACCATGTCTAGATGCAGCAGGGCAGTTGCAAACGTGAACTCACAGTGGTTGAGACCATACGCATAAGGACCTGTGCAAGCACAAGCCAGACCAAACGCCAGCGTGAAGAGAGGCATTGGTTACATAGTCTTAACTCTCTCTGTGGAGCTACAGCAATTATTAGTTGCTAGAAGAGGACAGTCAGTTCTCTCTAGCTCCTTATAAGTTGACCATACTCTAGTGAAAGGCCACACAGCAAAGAATATTTGGCCACCAAAATTTGGACTTGATATGTTTATTAAAAGAAAAAGTGAGCAAATTTCGGTGGATGAGGATGAGGATATGGATCTGGAAAGAGTTGGGGGAGGAGTATGATCAAACACATCTATCAAATTCTCTTAAACTAATAAAACATTGAGGAGTTGTATATGAATTCTAAAAAGTAAAACACTAAGAATGTCATGTAAAGCTGATTAACAAAATGTGAAAAGGTAAGATATATACATTTGGAAGAGCTGATATCAGTTCCATAGGCAGCTTTAATACGGAAAACTGAGTGAACTGGAGGAGAGACTTACCTAAGTAACAGAAGAAAGTTTCCCAGGGAGAATTGAAGTGTGAGAGAACTCGTCAAGGGTTGGAAAGATTAATCACACAGAGACACATTCTTAATGAAAATTCAGAACACGTAGGGTACAGATATGATCCCAACAAGTTCCACAAAGCAAAGCTTCCCCAGAAAGCATGGCCCGTAAGGCTGGTACCGGGTCTCTCAGTATACATGCTGGGTATTAGAACAGCACTATGTGGCTCTTTCAAAATCAGAAGGTGCAAAAGTTGATGCAAAAGTTTTAGGTCCAATCTACCAGTCAGGTACTAATGTAGAACAGAGACATTTGCACTCATGCAAGAGCTCAAAATCACTTCCCACACAACCTGCAGGTATCTTTCAATAATACAGCTTTCAGGCTTCTCCAAACAGCACTGTTAATTAGGACGCAAGTGTTCAAATGCTCAAGACTGTAGAAGACACCGCAAACAAACCTCTACAGTAAAAGGATGTCTTATTTCATCTTTGCAAGGAAAAAATAAGGTACCTCCATTTTCTCTTTACCCTCCACTAAATGCAAAATTACAAGAATGCCCTGGTCTAAATACAAGCCGAACAAAAACATGTGAGAACTAGGCTGGAGAAATGGCTCAACGGTTAAGAGCACTTGCTGCTCTTTCAGAGGCCTCAAGTTTGGTTCCCATCACTTACATCAGGCAGCGCATGGCCACTGTCATTCCAGATGCAGGGCATACAATGCTTTCTTCTGGACTCTGAAGGCACTCACACTTACATGCGCACATATCCCCACAAAGACATACACATATTCACAATTCATACTAAAATAAATACTTTGATAAAAGTCAGAATTTTTATAGCATTTTTTTTAGCCCTGTGATAGAAGAATGTTTGACTGGACTGCAACACTGGATGAAAAAACAGCATTCCAAGATGAGGTAATGTGAGAGAAGAGGTACCAAGGATGCTGTCTCTACTTCTGCACCCATCTTCTGCAGAGACAGAAGGTCCTCCTTTAGTAAGTTCTCCCTGGGACGTGTCGGAGCTAGAGACAAGCATATTGATTTAAATGGTATCTTTGGGGTTGACCTGCACAATTCTTGGAGCTGTAGCTAAGGAAGGATGAAACATCACATTTCCCATCTTTGTTACAAATCACATGGGTTTCAAGTGTTGTTTGTCTTCCTTTTGTATGTTTGCATCAAGTTATATGTCAAGCATGTAGAATAATTATGGTCCTCATGCAGAAAAAGGTCCTCATACCTTTTTAAGTTAAAAGTTTAGATAAGAAAATATATAAGTACTTGCATCATTTGATACAATGGGAAAACATGATTGTATCAAAAGTTGACATAACAGAGGCTGGGGATGTGTCTTATTTGGTAGAGGGCTTACATAGCACAATGAAGCCCACAGTTTAATTCCCAGGACACACAAAACTGACTCTGATGGTATATACTTAACGATCCTAGTACTCATAAGGTGGAGGCAGTAAGATCATAAGTTCAAGGTTATCCCTGACTACATTTCAAGTTCAAGGCTAACCTGGGATGAATGAAACCACACCTCAAATAAAAATTGATAGACTAATGGGCAAAGACTTTCAAATGTCATATGTTACAAATGATAATAACTGTTGCATAGGGTGAATGAGAGCTGAATTAAATAAAGTCAATTCCCATATTTTATGATTTTGTTGTTGATAGGATAAAATCATGTAAAACACTGAAGAAATAAAAGAGAGTAGCTAGAAGTGTTTATGTGTACAGACTAGGTAGGGTGGATCAATAATGTTACTTAGCAAATAGTGCCTTTGACTTAAAGCTGAACAAGGAAAAACTGTAAAAAAAAAAAAAAAAGAGAAAATACTAGAACTAACAGCCAGTCAGCCAGCCAGCCAGTCAGCCAGCCAGCCAACCAACCAACCAGAAGGAGCACATACACAGATCAGTAAGGAAGAACACTTGCTGCAGAATTATGAGGGCCAAAGTTTGCATCCCAGTGCCCACGCAACAAGCCCTTGAATACCTCAAATTCCACTTCTGAGGGCTTAGAGGAGCCAAGAGACAAGAGACAGGAGGGTCTCTGTGGCCTGCTGACTTCCTGTCTAGCTGAACAAGCTCAAGTCCTGGGCTTAGGAACTGCCTCAGAGAAAGAGAGAATGACAGAATCGAATGCCCAGAACCTTCTTCTGACCTTCAGCCACATGCACAGGCAGCTCCATCCTTTGGAGCATATACTTATGCATATACTTGTGCATGTGCATATACTTATAAATCAATCAATCAAATCAAATTAATCAACCAATCAATCAGTTGACCAATCAATCTTTAAATAAAAAGAAAACAAGCATCCATTCTTAAAACTGAAATCTATTTTACCAGGTAGTGGCAATATAGCGGATAAAAAGCTCTAGGCAGGGATCTCAGAGAGGGAACCTGAGACTTAGTTGAGCTACACTAAGACAAAAGCCAGACCACTGGACAAAGACAATTTGAGGAAGCGGCCACTTTAGAAAGTGTCGCCTTCTGTGGCATTTTCATATGAATGTGGTAGTTTTCAAATTAGAGACTTCAGAACCTTTTCTTATCCTGACTTCAAAAATAATAGATGTTTATACCAAAAGAGAAAAATCATAGAAAAGTACTAACAGCCGAATACAAGGGGCACCAAATCACCCCTAATATTTTGTTTTCCTTTCTGGATACATCAAAGGAGATGCAATTTCCTTTTGCCTTTGTCCCCATATAACCTACCTGCACATGGCAAAGCAGTATTTAAGGAAGGGAAAGCACCTTTGTTTCCTTGTGATGTCTGGAGCAGCTACCCAGCCTTCCTGGATGTACAATACAACTCCCCCTTTGCACCCACTGCTATCCATGCTTCCATAAAAGTAACTGGCCAAGGAAGACTCAAGTATCACTATTCCAGGTATGACTCAGAAAGATTAAATACTTTAGAAAGTCAGTGTAAGAGGGCTGGAGAGACGGTTTGGTAGGTAAAATGGGGTTGACCTCCAAGCCTGATGAGCTGAGTTTGATCCCTGGAAGTCACAGTGCATACACCATACATATACCCACAGTAATAATAGAGGCAAAGTATTAATGTATCAATCATCCTGAGGGCATTAACATGCTGATTTCTGAAACATCAAATGTTTAGAGATGGGAATAAAATTGGGCGTGGTATCCAGGGACCTGCAGTGTGGGCATCACCTGGGAGCTTGCAACATATATCAAATTCCGTGTTTGCTTACCAGAATATTCTAATAAACTTTCCAGGAGATTCAGGAAACACTTAACTAGGCAATCTTATAATTGTTTTGGTAGTTTTAGTCTTTGTGCAAGCATGCATTGTATGTTGGGCATATGAGTGTATTTTTCTCCCTATCCCTATGGCCATCACAGATGAGGCTATTGTTCTTAACTATTGTCTTAACTGAAGCAGCAGGCCATAGCCTCTCACTGTTATCTCTTCTCTCTTTTCTTCTTTGATGTTTCCATAATGTTCAGGAAGATGTTAACCATAACCTTTTCAGGTTTGATTTGAGTCAGGATCAATGGGGGTAAATCTTGTAGACTACAGAAGGATTTGTGAGTTGATGGTCAGGTACAATGAATGAAGATGGACATGCACATGGAGGTTCCTGTCCCTCTGAGGCCTCCGTAGTTCACCAGCATGGTGTATAATGGATAATGTTTCTTGGTCAGAGTCAGACAGATGGATGATGAGTGAGATCTGCAGCACTTTGTGACATTTTTGTGTGCTGCATGTAGCAGGCCAGTCAGGTGGATTCCAGAAGCAAAAGTAAATAAACTCTGAGCAAATGCAGTTCAAGTTCAATGCTGAGTACTTTGGATACACCTGGAAACACCCCAGGCACAACCTTCGGGAACTCTGATTCTTGTGAGAAAGGTTCACACAAGCTGGAAAATGTTTTAGTGGGACTAATGATTTTGAAAGTATAAAATGAAAACCTCTCACGTTTCTTTGATCTTGTTTTTTTCTTTTTTGGGTGCAAATTTGTGTTTTCTTTTGATATTTTGTTTCCCTTGAAATTTTATTGAAAACATTCTTCTCTCTCTCTCTCTCTCTCTCTCTCTCTCTCTCTCTCTCTCTCTCTCTCTCTCTCTCTCTTTCTCCCTCTCTCTGGTGAATATTGTGTTTTCTTCATTGTTGGGGAAAGTGCATGGGGTTCATCCTGCCCAATAATATGAGAACTCCCATTTTTCCTAAGGCATTTTTCATGGGAAAGAACTGTAGACAGTACTGTAACACAGCAGAGTCTGTGGCTTGACACATGGTTCACTCCCGGGGCCTATGTGGATCTGGGTACTCTGCTTGTTTTGGGGTCAAGCCAAGTCTGAGCCATGTCTGTTGGCTGGCTGTGCTCTGGCTGGTCAGTGCTGGCGGATACACTTCTAGTCATCATTTTATCTCCCGGGGAATCTTGGGCTTAATTTGGTTCCTGCCTTTTATATACCCATCTGGCTTCTTTCTTTTCTGTTTTGAAACATCTGTCTGAAACTTATACAGCTGTATTCATGACCATTTGGTTACTTAGAGAAATGTTTCTCTTCTTTGTGGAACCAGAACCAGGGTACATATGAGCCTCTTACAATGAACACAGAAGGAATTAGTTGTGAGCATCAGGCATCCCTTTCATGCTCTGTGAATGATCAGCCCCAAACGTCTTTGGTCTCTCAGCATAGTATTTGTTCAGTTTGCTACCTTGAAGCACTGTACATTCTCTCTCTCTCTCTCTCTCTCTCTCTCTCTCTCTCTCTCTCTCTCTCTTTCCTCTCTCTTCTCTCTTTTCTCTCTCTCCTCTCTTTCTCCTCCTCCTTCCCCTCCTTCCCCTCTTCCTCCTCCTTGACTGCTCTAAAAATAGTAAATTCATTCATTAAACCTCTTCAGATTGCACACTTACTAGATTTTGATGACTACAAGTAACACCTTAATAAAATTGCTGATTAAAATAAGCAATGCCAAGTAAAATCCAAATCTGAAAATATTAGCACTGTCATCCTTTAAACTACCCAAAAGTATTTTCTTCTCTGGACATTTTAAGTGTTACAGTCTTGATATCCGTTCAGACAGTGGCTCACAGGTGATTGGTTTCTAAGGTCTAGATAATATTACCAATTTTTTTTTTTTTTTGCTTAGTTTTCTTACAGGGATAGGTGTAGATTTTCTTGCTCTTGCTCTTGCTAGGTGCTAGGAGGTGTCAGAGGAACAATTCCTCAACAATCAGATGCTGCATTCGAGTGAATTGATTCAGTCAAGGACTACTCAGTATCTTCTGTGTCCTAGTAAGTAGGTTTGAATTGCATTTTCCGACCCTAATTTATAAGTTTATGACCTCAGTTTATCTTCAGGAATCAAAATTGTCTGGTTTTATGCTTCTCACTTATCATCGTCATTGTCATCGTCATCATCATCTTTATCATTCTCATGTTGTTGTTGGAGTGAAAAATGACCAACACAGACAAGGTAAAAGCAAATCTTTTCACCTCTGTCAAATGAGCTTGTGCATGTAGGGTGTCATTTTTAAGTTTTGGTATAAACCTCATCTCTGGAATGAGATAGGAGGGTCCTTAGAGAGGGTACCAACTAGGAAACAAACCTGTATAGAGCCATGGTTCTCTCCTTGCCACTGCTGTGACTTTACTGGAGCATCTGTCACCAGTTACTGAAGTGAACTCCTTGTTTTATGACCTTGTGAAATCACTTCTAAGTAGACCAACTGTGTTCTTGTCTTCATTACATTCCCAGTACACAGAACTGAGCTCAGTAGGTTATTTAATAGTCTTATTGATAAAGCAGGTTTATTAACACAGACAATGCCAAAAGAACCCCAGATCCCAAATATTTACCTTCTGTTCTGCAAATGCACTTGAAATCACCCCTTCAGACTTCATGCTTTCATCTTGCAATTACGTTGTGACCCACTTAAGACATGTTATCTGAGTGGAATCTTTCACTAGCAAGTTAACACAGCTGGGTTCAGTTTGGGGTGGTGTTTCTCAAACTTTTTTTTTTTTTTTTGATGACAATCCATTTTAAGAAAAACATTTACCCTGAGTAGAAAAAGCATCTAATACACGTATGCCAGCACATACGTGCTCAGAAAGCACATTATTCCAACTCCTTGACCTTATTCACCACTTCCAGTACTACTGTGACAAACTCTATAGTATCGTGTGCTCTGGTCCTTTCTAGCTTTATTTTCAACAATAAGATAGTTACTACCCACTTTATGGGTTTCATGACTTAGCTAATGCTATTGGAAAAACACTGCTTTTTAAAAAATAACTCTTAAATTCAAGTGTAGATACTAACTATTTCTAGGGAGAAACACAGAGCAAGAGAAAGGCCCTGGATGTGTGGGTTGGGTGAGAAGAGAATCTAAGATGGGGCCTGTGAAGAGAGGAGTAACAAAGACACCGTCTCACTTCTCGGTTGCATTTTTAGTCCAATGTATTCTCGTCTGTCCAGGGAGGCTGCTTTGAGGGAAGGACTGTTTGTTACTTAGCTCTTTCATTTTCATTACAAAGAAAAGATTAGTAAATATTTGCATTGCTATGTCTAGGTAAAATAAAGAACTCGTATTTATGAGGCACATATGATATGTCACACAAGAATGTGGAGTAGATGATGTTGGTCTCCATCCTCTTACCTGCCAGAAGGATGGCTTGTTAATTATACAGTTATCTTCTTCTCTATGAATTTACACCCAGCTCTCCTTTAACCTTCTAACCAAAATATGAAAGTCATGTCTCCAAATGAGATAACTATATTAATCTTACCTACCTAGCACTTTGCTTAAATGGCAAGAGGATGACTCCTTCACTCTTTTGAGCTGGACCATGGTACAGCCTGGGTATTTTCTTATGACTTACATCACAAATGAAATGAGACTCTTTTGTTAATATGCCTGTCCATTGCTACACAGAAGTTTAGGAATCCCCTCCTGAGAACAACTTTCAAACAATTGAAAAGCGGTATACTGGATCTGTCTCAACACGTATGGTCACACTTCATTTTTCATTAGAAAACGGCCCTCCCAAGATGACTTCACTAGATAGCCCTTCAAATATAGTTAGCTGTTTCCAAAATCAAATCACTGCTCAAAGAACAAAGGGATGCCATTTTAAGGGTATTTAAGAGAATGGGAACCAGGCCTCTATGCAATGGTGAGTACATTTCCCCAGATGAAAGCTCCTTGCACATTTCAGATGATGGAGACTCTAGACGATGTGAGTTTAAAAGCCCTCCTGAATGAGCAACTAAACAAAGTCAACTTGTCTGTAGTGGTGTGGTTATGGGGCAGAGACACATTTTTACCTATAGCAGCTTGATATGATCTTAAAAGAGAGTGCAACTCAGGTGAAGTTGGGATGTTTTACTTTGTGCAGAAAAGAATTGCAGTGTGAGGCAGAGTTGGAGTTTATTAAGAGGAGATTATAATGGATTTAAGCATGGGTAAATAGAATGTAGTGCTCAGAGGAAAGACACAATATGCTCAGGACATATGACTTCTCAAGAGAAAGTAGTAATCTAGCATAATCTTTATGGTGGCCATACATACCATTTTGGGTGACTTTTGTAGTTGTACTTCCAAGAAACTTAATTAATCGTAGGATGTTTCCTGATGGGCACTGGATGGGGTCACTACTGATGAAATAAAACTCTAGACCATGAGGATTGCAGGGGAAGTTAAAACATTTTTATTGTAAATGAAAGTCTATATTTTAATTTCTATTTAAAAATTAATTATTGATCAGCTGTGCTATGGCTTCAGTAGTGATCAGCTCTCCTGTGCTGCTTGAGTGGCACCTGAACCTTTCCCAGGAGCTTACAGAAGGCATCCAGCCCCTGCTCTGCCATAACCATGTGAGACCAGAAGGCAGTGATCAAAAATGCAGACAAATAGGAAAAGATGCAACAGGGCCTGGTGGAGGGCACTACTATGGTGTTGGAGAAATAAAACATAGAAAAGGATATTGTGGCACATATCAAGAAGTCTGACAAGGACAGCCCCACTTGGCACTGCATTGTAGAATAGAACTTTGGTAGTTACATGTGACACATGAAACTAAATACTTCATCTACTTCTGCCTGGGTCAGGTGGTCATTCTGATGCTTAAATCTAGTTAAAACCATAGACTCTGCCAAACACAAAGTGATCCATCCAAAGAACAAGGACTGTATTTTAAATTACAAATACCAGAGACTGAATCTTCAGTCTTGTTAATGGAACACCTCATTTGAATTTGTAGTGTTTTGTTTAGGGTACCATTCTCTGTATGAGTTTGCAGCTATAAAATAATTACTAAAACAGCTTACTTTTGTATTCATTTTCTAATCCATATTTTTTTGAGACTTTTTTTCCAAATCTGCTTTTATACCATTTTAATTACATGCAAGTACTAAAGTCAGTTCTAGGTTGAGGAACTAGCAATACAATAGATGCAAATAGCCAAAGAATAAGTAAGACAAACACAAATGGTTAAAGAACAAGCAAGGCGATCACAGGACAAGACAAAGTCCTGTGATCATGAGAGTGGTCACTGTTTCTAAGGGCTTACCAGGATGACCAAAATATCTGAACCCACTTCCCTATCCTAGCCCAAAGTCATTTTCATGCCTGAAGCTTACTTCTTTGTTCTAGCCTAAGAATTAGACTCCTGCCTGAAATTACTTCTTTGTTTTAGCCTAATGTAAGATTCCTGCCTGAAGCCCATTTCCTTGTCCTTGGCCAATGTCATATTCCTGCTAAGCAGCCCTTATGCTATTCCTGATCCAAAAGGACCTTTTCTCCCTCCTGCTTCCTCTTCCCCTATCCAACCCGGAAGTCCTGCCTCCTACTCGCCCATCGATTGGCTTCTTTATTCATTAGAAGATGGCTCACAAGAAGTCCTGAGTATGTGACTCCTTCCTTGTCCTTAGCCCCTCCCAGGAGAGCAGAATTAACATCAGAATACAAAATACCAGGGCCATCCACAACTAGGGGCTTGGGGGAGAGGGTTGGATTTCTACCCAAACTACCACATTCTGTTTCTTTCCCTCCATAGACTTGTAGCCATAATATAATGCAAAATGCATTAGTCCAACTTTGAAAAGTCCCTATAATCTATCTATCACAGACTCAACAATGTTTTACAGTCCAAAGTTCAAAGTCTCTTAACTGTAATCCCATATTAAAAAAAATCAGAATAAAAAAGCAGATCACATACTTCTAACATATTGTGACATAGGATATACATTACTATTCCAAAACAGAGGGAAGGGAGCACAGTGAGAAAATACTGGACCAAAACAAGACTGAAAACCAGCTGGGCAAACTCTGCATCTCCATGTATGATGTCAAAGTTTTTTTCAGATCTCCAATTCCTTTCAGCTTTGTTGACTGCAGCACACTTCTCTCTCTTGGGCTGGTTCTACTACCTGGTAGCAGTTTTCCTGGGCAGGTATCCCACAGGTCTGGCATCTCTAACCTTTTGGAGTCTCCAGGCAATCCAGGCTTCCCCTTCACATTTTCACCAAAGCCTCTGTGGACTTCCATGCAGGGACACACCAGCCACATGTCTGGCCTCAGCAACCTTCTTTAGCTGCAGTGGGAGATTCAAGGATGTTGAATTACCAGGAGCTGGAGTTCATGGTGGCAACGGACCTGGGAACCCAACTCAGGTCCTCTGTGCCAAGGACCAGCCTCGATTTGGAAGGGGGTTCCTGAGAGAATTTGAGAACAGTAAAAAAAAAAAAATGACTCAAAGTCAATCATGGGGTACAAGGTGACAGAAAGCCTATATTCTGCTTGAGACAGCTCCCTGCACAAGACAGCTCTCTGTTGCTTGAAAATTTTAAGAACTCTGGATAGCTCATCTCTTGCAGGTCAATCTTTTATTTACATATCAATTCAGTCATTTACTCCAGGTTCCCTTTTGATTATCCCATGAATCAGCATCCCCAGACTCTAGACCCTTGATTCTTAGATACGGTAAGCACATTTCCTTGTTTCTTTCTTTCCTTAAACATTGCAAATAAATTCAGAGATCTGCCAGTCTTTTTTAAGCACAGACAATAACTTTATCTGGGTGGGATCCAGTCCAGGGATTACAATTCTCACCACACGGGGCCTATCCCTGCTTTGTCCCAGGCTGACCTTGAACTCAGGAATCTGCCAGCCTTTGTTTTTTTCTTACAAGCTGGGTCAGTAGTGTAGCTGCCTCTGTTCTTTCAGGTTTGTGAAGCCTCCCATACAATTCATATTGCATCTTTGTATTTTGCATAGTTGAGAAACTCATATTTTCAGAGTTCTTTCCCACAGCCTTACAGTATAAAGTTTTCTCTTCCCATTCACAGGGCTCTTCATTTGAGTTGTCCACTGCTGTTATTTGTGCCTTAAAGTAGAAAGCTATCCTGCATTCTTTTCCTTCAAAATGCTTGGCACATGCTCACATTCACTGACATAAAGTGAGTGGATGTAAAGTGAGCTGTGGCTTGCAATAGAAACCTTTTCCACATTTGCTACATTCAAATATTTCTTATCTGTGTGAGTAATGCTTTGATGTCGAATGAGGTGTGGCTTCCGGGAGAAAGCTTTCCCACACTCTCCACATTTATAGGGTCTATCACTTGTGTGAGTTCTTCCTTGGACTGTGATTTATAGTAGAAACATTTCTTACACTCTGTGCATACATATGGGTGTTCATTGGAGTTTACTGTCTTATGTAGAGTGAGATGTGATTTGCAATAGAAAACTTTCTCACAATCTGTGCACTCATACGGCTTCTCGCCTACATGAGTACTCTGATGTAGAGTGAGCTTTGACTTCTGGTAGAATGATTTCCCACACTCCCTATGTAGAGTGAAAAATTATAAAGACCATTTTATGAAATATATATATAGGTTTTTCCTTTACCCTGAGCAAAAGAATGCAGGCTCCAGAAGGCGGAACTGAATGTAAGATTTTAGGCCTTCATTGCCCTGAGATATTCCGGGTGGAGGGCATTATCCCTGAATCAGAGGACACTTGCTGGATTACATTCCTCAAGCCTCAGGGAAAAGAACCCACCTGTGGGTGTGAAAAGCCCAAAGCAGGAAGACACATTCCTGACCACAAAAAGATGCAAGTCACCTAGGTGGGACTGGGACCAGAACAAGTGAGAAATAGTTTAACCTGAAATAGTTGGTAATAACATGGTAAGACTACATTCTTGAGAAGAATGAGTGTGCAGAGTGATTTTCACATGATCCTGTATCATTTAGGTTTGGGCTCCTCTGAAATGTTTCGCTATTCTTATGTTATGTATCCTTGACAACCTCTCACCCCCCTTCCCACTCCCCTGGTTTGTGGTTTAAAAACCCTCCCCAGACTGACTGGAGGGGTCAAACTGTACTCCTGCCTGAATATGCAGTTTGAATGCTGGCTGCCAGCTCTCTTCCCTAATAAACCTCTGCTGATTGCATCTAGGTACGGTGTCTTGGAGTTTGTGGGTGTTTGAGACTTCCCGAGACTTGAGTAAGGGTCTCCCTCATTTGGGGGTCTTCACCTACATTCATAGGGCTTCTCACCTGTGTGAGATCACAGATGTACAGTGAGGTCCAACTGGCAGTAAAAAGATTTCTCACACTCTATACATTCAAAGGGCTTCTTGTTGGTGTGAACTTTCTGATGTCCAGTTAGGTGTGCCTTGTAGTAGAAAGATTTCTCACATTCCATGCACTCAAAAGGCCTCTCACCCGTGTGAGTTCGTTGATGTAGAGTGAGCTGTGATTGGCAGTAGAAAGATTTTTGGCATTCTTTACAACCATAGGGCTTCTCGTTTGTATGAGTTCTTTTATGCAAAGTAAAGTGTGGTAAGCAGTAGAAGGTTTTCCCACATTCAGTACACGCATAAGGCTTCTTGGTCAGGTGAATTTTCTTATGCTGAGTGAGGTTCGCCTTGTGGGAGAAGGCTTTCCCACATTCTGTACATTCATAGGGCTTCTCACCTGTGTGAACTATTTGATGTAGAGTGAGAAACCCTGAGAGCAGAAGGTTTCTCCACAAACTTTACATTTATAGGGCCCCTTACGTATGTGAGTTCTTGGATGACTTGTGAGTTCTGAGTTGCAAGAGAAAGTTTTTCTGCATTCTGTACACCTACAAAGCTTTATATATATAAGAGTTTTCTGACATACTGTAAGATATGAGTTCTGGGAGATGGTTTTTCTGCATTCCTCATACGGACGGCTTTTCTTCCCCTTATGAAGCCTCTGACCTTTACTGAGAGTTGCCTTATAATGGAGAACTGTCTGACATGTAGGAGACATTTGAATCCCAGTGCTCTGGGATTTCTGAAAAAATGTTTTCCCATGTGCTTCTCTTTTGAAGGATTTCCACTCTTGATGGGTCTTCTGTTGCCCCTTTAGCTCTACAATCTTTTCATTTGATGCCTTCTTTTGGGTGGTTCCAGCTTGCCACACATATGCCTTGTGATTTTTCTGACTGGTCACAATTGGTGCAGCCAATATATGAAAATCTGGGAGGCTCCTGTCTGAGGCTTCTGTTACATTCCATGGCCCAAGTCCTTGCTCCAACTTGAAGATCAACTCAGGTTTGTTCATACAGTGCCCCAGGAACACCAAGCTGCTGTAGGTAGGTCTCCAGCATCACGTCCCTGTACAGACTCCTCTGGGCAGCATTCAGGTCCTGCCACTCCTCCCAGGTGAAGTCCATGGCTACGTCCTCAAATGACACCAGCTCCATTTCAGGATTCCAGGACACCCAGATCCCTCGATGTGTTTCTCAATGGGGAAATGTGACATGCGGGAACAGGCAGAACCTCTCCGGACTTCTGGGAGGAACACATGGACAGGACCCAAGATGAAAAACAGGTGGGACAGTGGCCATTATTTAGGGTTCTTAAATGCTTCAACTTTCCTTCTAACCCACCAATCAAGGGTAGGGGAAAAAGGAGGTTAATAAGGTAAGGGTGTTGTGAACCTGTTTAGAAGTGGTTCCTTCAGAAATTTCCACTTCATCTATGTCTCTCAAGGCATCCAGGTTAAGCCAACTCCCTGGCTTCCCGCAGGAAACTAGGTTTATCCTGATCCAGTAGAGAAAGTTAGCAATACTACAAGTAGAGGGGACTTGCAGCAAACATCTCAGTTGGTAGAGATTAGAGATACTGATAAACATCTGTAATGTACATGACAATCTTTTGTAACAAAGAACTATCCACTTAAATGCCAAGAGTAACTGAGTATTCTGTCTTCCAGGAAAGATTTGGAAAATTCCACTGAAAAAAGCACATGTAGAGGTGAGAAAGGAGGGACCATGCCTCATATAGAGTGTACAACACATGAAAGACTGTCAAAGTACAAAGCTGGAACAGCTTAAAGATCTTTAGTTCCTTTTAGATGTGATTCTGGTACCAGGACAGATTTTTGTCAGTGTTCTCATGAGCAGAAGAGATTGTCTATAGAGAGAAGAAAGGCTTAGGAGAGCAAATCAGAAAACAAAGTGTAGCTTGGACATCTCAAAGCAAAGAAATGCTACTTGAAACATGTGGCCTGGTTAATCAGTATGATATCATTTATACTTGTCACATGTTCTTCATTTATCTACCTGTCAGTGAGGTTCTTAGGATGTTTCTGTATCTTGGCTGTTGAGAGTAGTACTGAACGAAGTTTGGGAACACAGGTATCTATACTGGGTGCTGAATTTGTGTGTATGTGCAGGAGTGGTGTAGCTGGATCATTGTGGTAGTTGCAATGGACTGTTCTATGCAAACTTCATGCTGATTTTTATAGTGGCTGGGGTGATTTATACTCTCCTATGCAGTGTGCAAGGGCTTCTTTTCCTCAATTCTTGCCAGCACTTACTTTCTGCATTTTTGATGATAGCCATTCTGACAGCAGTAGTATGGAATTAAATATAGTTTTAATTTACATTTCCCTGCTGGCAAAATATATTTTGCCATTTTCATGTACTTACTTGTTTTTTAAAATTTATTTTTATTGGATATTTTATTTGCATTTCAGATGTCATCCCCTTTCCACATTTTCCCTCCCTAAAAAACCCCTATTCCACCCTCCTTCTTCTTTTTTCTTTTATACATTTTTTAAAAATGTTAACCAAAGGCTTTATAAGTTTGGTAATGCTCAATAACAAGATGCCCATACAATCAGAAGTGTAACCCAATACCCAACCTAGATATATCAACTATCTTTGAGTGGCAGAGACACGCAAACATCTCCCTCCATGTTCTCCCACCCCTTTCTCGTCACCTAGTTCCTCCTCTCCTTCTTCTCCTCCTCTCCTTACTCCTACCCTTTCTCTCCTTACTCCTTTCACCCTAGCTTCTCGTACATATCACCCTTCCTGTTAAAATAAAACTTTTCTCTCAAAATACAATTAGAGCATAACTATACCAATTTGTGTAAGTAATGTACAAGATAGACCTAATACCAAGTCCATCATTTTGTTGATTAACCAGAACCTCTGTCATCTCTCCTAACTAAAAGACTTAGTTCTGAACCTGGCTTTTTTCTTGGCTGTAGAATAAATGCCAGCTGAAAACCATCCTCTCAAATTTTTTCTCTCAAAGTAAATAGCTGGGATTGGCTATGAGACTATAAGTCTTCAATCCTGTCAGAAATCCAGAATGACTGAGTTAACTGAAATTATGGGAAGCATAAAGCATAGCTTCTAAAACTTAGCCAATTTACAGAGACTGCTGAACACCTGGGCAGTCCCTGTACTACAAAATGTTGGATCATTCAATCTTCAGCTTTCTGGCCCAGGATCATCTGACAGACCTAGTGATGCAGAATTATTAAGATCTGATTACTCTGTCTTGGCAGATATAATCAGTCAACTATTCTACAAGTGTGTCCTTTTCTGAACAGTAATTTGTCTATAGATGAAAAGAGGCAATTCTTTTTAGTGGCTGTCTCACCACAGCTGGAGTAACTCCAAAGATGTTCAGTTTCTTCTTAGAACCCAAGACAGAAAACAGTCAGGGGCAGACAGGTATCTAATCAAAGTGTACATTAATACAGAAATGTTTGTAAAGTGAATTCTGTGGACTTCTGACGTTTTGAAAACCAACTATCTATGTAAGGCAATCTGGACTGTTGTCTGTTAATTCCTCTCAGCTATTTCTAAATAAAATATAGAAAACACCCTAACAATAAACCCAGAGCCATGAATTTGCTATAGGCTCTTAACTCACAGGATAACCATTTCAAATCAGTTAGAAAAGTTAAAGAAGGACTGGGTCTTAAGCCTTGTATTCCTAAATGTGTTATACAGGCACAATGCCTATGAGAGTAGCAATATTAATCTCACTTTTATATCAATAAGAAGCTCATACCAATGAAAACCTTAAATTTGAAATCAAAGTAAACTTTGTACCATTTAAGAAATTATAACATCATCTTAATAACAATTATGCATATTTATACCAATAGGTTATGACTAAGCAATAAATCCTAGCTAATCCTCCCTGTTCCAACAAAGCCACTACTTTTTCCTAGAAAGACAGCCCAATATTAACCACCTCAGTCCCCAAGCCTAGAGAATAGGGGCGCCTACTCTTCATTAACTTCTTCAAGCTGATTATGGGCATTGAAATATTAGAAGAGGGGCAGGGGGAAGAGTAAATTGATAAGCCTCTGACTCTGTATCTTCACTACATCCAGCTGGTATTCCAGGACATCAGAGGTTCGAGCAGGTCTGCTCAGCTTGCTTGATGAGTAGATACACCAAGGCTGTGTATTCTGCAATATACAATTCTCAAAACAAATTTTAGTATCAAGATAACTTTTTGTTTGAATTCTGGAATCTAGTCTTCTGGCAGCCTGCCTCTGTCATGTCTAATCCATATAATTCTGGGAGTTTCTATGAGGATGTGCTCCCACCATCATTTCATTCCTGCCTCTCTGCTCTGGAAATTCCCCAACACTAGGGAATCCAAACTTTCAGTCACCAAGGCTGTCCACTTCCACTGATGCCTGGCAAGGCCACCCTGAACTACCTATACAGGTGGAGCCATGACTCCCTCCCTTTGTGTTTTCAGACTGGAGATTTTAGAATGGCTACTCCAGCTTGTTTCTTAGGATCATTTGCTTGAAAAATTGTTTTCCAGCCTTTTACTCTAAGGTAGTTTCTGTCTTTGTCACTGAGGTTGGTTTCCTGTATTCAGCAAAATGCTGAGTCCTGTTTATGTACCAGTCCATTAGCCTATGTCTTTTTATTGGGGAATCGAGTTCATTGATGTTAAGAGATATTAAGGAACAGTGATTGTTGCTTCTTGTTATTTTTGTTATTAGAGGTGTAATTATCTTTGTGTGGCTATCTTCTTTTGGATTTGTTGGAAGAGGATTACTTTCTTGCTCTTTCTAGGGTCTAATTTTCCTCCTTGTATTGGAGCTTTCCTGCTATTATCCTTTGTAGTGCTGGGTTTGTGGAAAGATATTGTGTAAATTTGGTTTTGCCGTGGAATATCTTGGTTTCTCCATCTATGGTAATTGAGAATTTTGTTGGGCATAGTAGCCTGGGCTGGCATTTGTGATCTCTTAGGGTCTGTATGACATCTGTCCAGCATCTTCTAGCTTTTTATAGTATCTGATGATAAGACTGGTATAATACCGATAGGTCTGCCTTTATATGTTACTTGGTCTTTTTCCCTTACTGCATTTAATATTCTTTCTTTGTTTTGTGCACTTAGTGTTTTGATTATTATGTGACGGGAGGTATTTCTTTTCTGGTCTAGTCTATTTGGTGTTCTATAGGTTTCTTGTATGTTTATGGGCATCTCATTCTTTAGATTAGAAAAGTTTTCTTCTATAATTTTGTTGAAGATATTTATTGGCCCTTTAAGTTGGGAATCTTTACTCTCATTTATACCTAGTATCCTTAGTTTTGGCCTTCTCATTGTGTCCTGGATTTTCTGGATGTTTTGTGTTAAGAACTTTTTGCATTTTGCATTTTCCTTGAAGTTGTGTCAATATTTTCTATGGTATCTTCTGTACGTGAGATTCTCTCTTCTATCTCTTGTATTCTGTTTGTGATGCTTGCATCTATGACTCCTGATTTCTTTCCTAGGTTTTCTATCTTGAAAGTAGTCTCCCTTTGTGATTTCTTTATTGTTCCTACTTCCATTTTTATGTCCTGGGTGTTTTTGTTCAATTCCTTTACCTGTTTGGTTGTGTTCTCTTGTAATTCTTTAAGGGATTTTTGTGTTTCCTCTTTAAGGGCTTCTACCTGTTTACCTGTGTTCTCCTCAAAATCTTTGAGAGTGTGATTTATGTCCTTCTTAAAGTCCTCTATCATCATTATTAAGAGTGATTTTAAATCTGAATCTTGCTTTCCTAGTGATATGAGGAATTCAGGACTTTCTTGTGTCGGAGAATTAGGTTCTAATGATGCCAAGTACCCTGGGTTGCTGATGCTTATGTTCTTCTGTTTGCCTTTCGCCATCTGGATCTCCTTAGTGCTACCTGCCCTGTATCTGACTGGAGCCTGTCTTTCCTATTATCTTGGTTGTATCAGAACTGTGTGGGGTAGTTGTTACTACTGAGTTTAGAGCTGGGGCCCAAGATCTGCGCAGTACTCAGGCGCAGACAGGAAGGAACCAGTGCTCCAGGCCAGGAGTGACTTCTTGGGTCCTAGTGGGTCCCAATTACTCATTTTTTGGGACGGGTATTGTTGTCTCCTTACCTAGGATACTGCCTGTGTTAGAGCTCCTGGGAGACCTGCTTCCTCTGGGTTCTGTGAGATTGAGGGCAGAGCTGCTTCCCAGGAGCTGCTCAGTGCTCTGGCCCAGACCGGAAGGATGTACTTACTTGTTATTTGTACGTTTTAAGAGAAGTTTTTGTTCAGTTCATTTGTCTATTCATTAATTAGATTATTTGACTTTTAACAGGTTTTTGAGTTCTTTATATACTTGGGATTTAGTCTTTTGTCAATGAACAGTTGGCAGAACTTTTATTCCATGCCAAAATCTGTTTCAATGGCAGTAATAATTTTCTTCATTGTGCCAAAATTACAATTTTGATGCAATAGTATTTATGAATTTTTGCTATTATTTATTGAGTTGTTACAGTCCTATTCAGGAAGTTATTGTCTATGTCTATATCTTAAAATGTTTTGTATGTGTTACAGCCAAAGCATGCTTCATCTTTAGAAATAGGGTCTCACCATAATCAATTTCAAATAAGGAAACTTCCTCTCTACTAGTTATCTATCATAGCATTAGAAAGTGATATATTGGGACCTATCGGAGAAAAAGACGTCAGTGGTCTTACTCAGTGATAAATACTACACTATTTATCATGTTTATATATGGCAGTAATACTGATTGCCAGAGAATTGTGCCTAGAGGTGCAATAATAGCATGATTTATAGGGTAATCAGCCACTTTCTGGTTGGATTTGAAACTTGCTCCACATGAGGAACTTCATGCTTGATGTTATAATGTAATCAAAAGCCAGTAGCTAGGTAGACTACAGGCTTTTGTGTTATTTCTGGGTATGGCATGGTTGAGGAAGACACAGTGTGACTTGGTCCCTGCCCCTAGAGCAGAGCCAGCAGGATTGGGTCTCCTTGAATGCTGATGGTTGCTGTAGATGTAAAGTTTGTTGGAATAATAATGTACACATGCGACTTAGTGTTTCTTTTCCAGGAAATGTTCTCCCTGCTGAGGTTAATGATTCTATGATAATCAGAAACAGTACAATTCCAGGAAGCAAAAATGTGTCTGATTATTCACAGCAATATAGTAACGCAGTGACCTTTAGGGCAGCCTTTAAGGCTGTCGGAAAGAACTCTGAAAACATGAGTTCAACAGAAGTTCAAGAGTACATAAATCAGTGTAAGTATTGTTCTTTACAGGATTTCTTAACTATGCAAAATATAAGGATGCAATATGAGTTATATGAGAGACTTCACAGATGTGAAAGAAGAGAAGCAGCTGTACCAGTGAGTCATCTTAGAAAGATATTAAGGAAGGAGAGATATTTGGTCAATAGAGAAAACAAAACAAAATCTTAGATCATGAAAGAGAAAGGAATAGTTAAAATATCAGGCTCAGATAACAATAGTAGTAGTAAAATTGTGGTCTCCTCTATGGAAGCCACCAACAACTAAAATTGATCCAGATATTCTACTCCTTAAAGGAGGTAGCTATATGTATGATCTAAATAGAGTTTGCAAAAAAATTACAAAATGTATTATACTTAATACTAACTTTCTCAAATAAAAATAGCCTCTATGTCTAGACTTGGAAACCACAAGTGCTATCCCTCTGAACTGCTGGATTTGCTATGTTAAAAAAAATGTACTTACTATTTTGTTCATTTGACAAAAATGTGCTCTGTATTTCAGTTTCTAAGAGTCAAGGGGCTAAGGTTATAAAATGCTGATTCATGGAATGATCAAAAGGGAACTTAGGGTAAATGATTAAACTGATGCAATTTCTAAGAATGTAGCTTACAAAAATAAAAGACTAGGCTTTGATCTGTAAGAGAAAACTATCTTGAGCAGATTACACAGCTGTTAGCTTGCATCCACCACTGACTCTGAGTCATTTTTCTGCTGCTCCCATTTACCCCTTCCTCAGGACTCTCTCTCAGACTGAGGCTGGAGCTATTATTTTGCTAAATGATGTTGTATCAACTTTCCTTCTAAATATTTGTTGATCCAGTTAGGTTTCTTTTGCTGTGATAAAAATTTTAACTAAAAGCAAATTGAGAAATAAATGATTTATTTAGTTATACTTCTATACCTGCCATCTAAAGAGATCAAGAACTCAAGCAAGGAAACTGGAGGCAGTAACTGAAGCAGGGACCATGGGGAAAACACTGCTTAATGGCGTGTGCTCCATCTCTTACTTAGCTCCGTATCTTTTTTTTTTTTTTTGATGGAAGTTGCTAGTTCAGGTACTCTCTCATTTCCCTGACTATTCTCATCATTCTTTATTCTTCAGCTTAATGACCAGAGAGAGCCTGAATCCAGTCTTTTATTTACTAAAGCTATACCATCAAGGCTTTGATGATTGTTAATAATCACCAAAAATTCTTAGATTCACATAAATTTCATAAATTCATGATTACTAGTTTCAACTCCTGTTTACTTAGTACAGCAACTAAACTCAAAGCAAAAGCATATTTCCTTATAGGCTATTGTCTCCATCATGATGAGTGTATTTAGGTATTATAGTCTGTGCCTCATTCTTTTTCCTCACAGTTTCTTGGTTCTTAATAGGTTCCCATTCTTCCACATGAAATTTAGGATTGCTTTCTCTCTAGTTCTGGAAGAACATCTTCATAATTTGGAGTGGGAATTGACTTGCATCTGTAACAACTCTCAGTCGTTTGGCCATTTTCAGAACATTCACTCTGGAGCACAGTTCCATCTTTTGGTGTTGATTTCTTCAGTGCTTTGTAAATTTCAATGTATGAATTTCTCATTTCTTTGGTTGTATTGTTCCTATGTGTATTTTGTTGTTGTGTTATTGTTGTAGTAATTATTGTACATAAAATTGTTTTCTGATTTCTTTTTCAGTAAATCAGTTTTGAAGGGTGAAAAAGATACTGATTTTTGTATATTGAAGGATTTTATTCTGTGTCTCTGTCTTATTATTTTTAATTTTAAAAATTTCTGTATTTTCTACTCCCACTGGTTTAATATAGGCAACTAGGCAGCTTAGATGAGAGGGAAAATGGCAGGCAATACTGAATCTCAGGCAATTCTGAATCTATTCATTGAGTTTTTGAGCATAGTTCTTCATCACAGTCTCTTCCTCAACTGATTAGTGATGTTAACCACAAATTAGGCTGCTTTTAATTAATTAAGATTAAACCAGCTTAAGTATGGATCCATTCCCTGAAAGGGGACCAAACCCTGACACTATTACTGATGCTATGTTGTGCTTGCAGACAGGAGTCTAGCATGACTGTCCTTTGAGAGGTTCTACAAACAGCTGAGTGAGACAGATGCAGTTCCTTACAGCCAATCATTGGACTGAGACCCAGAACCCCTATGGAAGAGTTAGGGGAAGGACTGAAGGAGCTGAAGGGGAGGATAACTTCACAGGAAGAATAACAGTGTCAACTAGCTCAGACCCCTCAGAGCTCCTAGAGACTTAGCCACCAACCAAAGAGCATAAATGGGCTGATCCAAGGCCTCCAGCACATATATAGCAAAGGACTGCCTTGTCTGGTCTCAGTGGGAAAGAATGTGCCTAATCCTGTGAGATTTGATGCCCCAGGAAAGGAGGATGCCTTGGGGGAGGGACATGTTCTAGGGAAGGAGTGGGAGGTGGGTTGGGACAACGTGCTGATCCTAAATGGGGCAAGACCTTAACGTAATTCTCCAAACTGTTGGTGAGTGAGACCTATGTTTCTGTCTGCTCTCTCTCTTAGGTATGAATTTCTTGGTTGTGGGTAGAGGCAGGGTGAAATATCAACATTGTTTCACAGAAACATTACCATTTGGAAATACTTGACCTGTGTGGGTTCGGTTATTTTCTGAGAGCTCACCAAGGTTGAAATGACGATTGTAACTTGAATTGTGTAGACAGCAAAGAGAATCAGAGACATGCAAGTAAAAACGTTTTGTCAGCTCTTGCATTCATATGTATTTTATGTTCATGATGTAACTGTGTTTTTTATTTTCTGAATTAGGTTCTACATCATTTGTACAGTGGAAACTAGGCTTACTTTAATGAGGGCTCCTGATCAGGTATCTAGACTTTTGATAAACACTGATGGGCTAAGGGAGCTTCCCAAAAGGTTTTTCTCAGTGTCTCTCCTTTTCTGTGAGAAATGGCCTGGAGTTGAAGCATATAGGTCCTTTGAATTGAGATGTTTTCCTGAAAGGTTTCAACACAATGGCATTGATTAGCTGCCAGACTAATTGCTTGCCCCCACTAGCAGTGTTTTGTAGGCAAACTGGGCCCAGGGGTAACATAACAGCATGTGCTGAGGCAAACTTTCCAACACTGCTCAGAAACCTCCCCCCTCCAATGAGGAAAGTGACCTTTTGGTGAACAAATGTTCTTTCACCTTCAGTGTTGAGAAGTTGTTAACCCGGGGCCCTGACGTCACATGACTGATGCATGGCTTCTCTGAGGCAGAGCTTCTCCTCTTTCCCCTTGGAGCTGTGAGCTCTTTCTATTGCTTTCCTTTGATAAGGTGGCTGCATTACCCATAAATCTGAATGTGTTTTTAACAACCTGGTGGCTGCTGGGACAGTACTCTGCCCAGCTGCAGGCTTCTAGTCCCCCACCCCCCTCACAGTGCACAGGACTAGCTAGCTAGCTCTGTTTAGGAACATCGCCTCCTGCTAGGAATCTGAAGAAAAGGTTTTTGACCCATGGTTTCTTGTTTTGGTCTTAATTTGTTTCAGGCAAATGAGAATGAGAATGTCTTCTTTGAGCCTGTTAAAGAGTTAAAGAAGGTAGAAATGTAAATTCCTTCTTTCAACACACACATAGACACACACATACATACATACATATATATATATATATATATATATATATATATATATATATATATATATATATATTTGCCTTGCATTTTTATGTCACACAGGACTACCTGGTACCACTTACCTACGTCTATCATTAATCAAGAAAATGCACAACAAACATGATTGCAAGCAAAATAGATGGAAGCATTCTTTCAATTGAGGTTTTCTCTTTTTCCTTCTTTCTATGATTCTAGCTTGTGTCAAGTTGATAAAAACCTAACCAAGACAAACTTTCTCCACAGCTTGTGTGTGTGTGTGTTTCTCTCTTTCCTTAGGCCAACCTTGAATTTGCAATCCTTCTGGCTCAACCTCCTGAGGGCTAGTATTAGAGAAGTTTTTTTGACCTTTACTCTACATAATGTAATAATTTACAAGTTTTGTTTTGTGGAAATATTGTAGCTTCTTTATTGTTTAAATTTTATTTGTTCAAGTGGGAGTAATGCGAAAGCTCTTATGGTGTGTCTTTTGTTTCTGTTTGTAGTGTATGGTACTGCCACTTAAGTATCTTAAGTATATTTTAATAATGCTTACTAATCATTTGCTCATTTGTTGTGAACTGACTTTTCAAAGCATTTGCTTGTTTTTCTTTGGGAAAGGCACCCGTTTTCTAGATGAGATGGTCCCAGAGTTTAGTGCCCATTTCACAATCCTGATATGTTGATGTCACATTCTTTCCACAGTATTTTTACAGTTGCCACGAGGAAAGGAGGGATATTTGCAACAAAGAAGTTTGCAGTGCATACAGCCTCCAAGTTATTCCCTTTATAGACACACCCCTCTGAAGCTAAAATGAGAATATGTGATTCACCCTAGAAATTTTCATTTTGTCCCACTGAGGGCCATATTTATTTAATTATGGGAGGTTAAAAATTACTGAATAACTTAAAAAATAAGCTAACACTAAAGAACATTTTCCCCTAAAAGGAGCTTTAGAACCATGTGCTACTTAGTTTCAAAATACATGCCTACATGTCATGTAATATGAATTATTTTTAAAAGAAAGAATAGCACAAAGTTAAAATGTTTAACCATCTAACAAGACCATTAAGTGACACTGGTTCTACCTTTGTGATATTTTCCAGAAGGAAACATGTCTAGCGTGCACTGTTGCCACATAATCTAGTGATATCCTTTAAAGGTTAAGAGGTAACCGTGCTCATTAATTTAAACACCAAATCTGTGTATTTATGTTCCTGTTGGGCTCCCACTTCACTCACTAGGATCAAATAATGAGCCATGGCCCCAATTAGGGAAAGGAAGGAAGAGCTTCGGCTTCTTGAGTAAATAAATGTGGGCTGCAGTTATACTGTGTTTCCACGTTGGTCTTCACATTGAGTGGCAGGTTTCTAACCCAGGTTGATCTTTGTTGTTGCTGTGTCCATATCCTGGTGTTGATGAATAAGCTTGTCTTAATTCAGAGGCCTTGCCCCTGTTTGTACCAATCCCCAAATTTATGTGTTAAAATCTTACCCTGTAGTATCTCAGAATAGATTTGTATTTTCAGACAAGATTTTAAAAGAGGCAGGTGACTTAAATCAACTCATTAAAGTAAATGCCAATCTCAAATTCAATGTTTTTATAAGAGGACATCTGGGCATAGACTGTGAGTACAGAAGTGAGAGATGGGGTTAGGCTCAGGGGAAGATGGTTATTTCCAGGGCAAGAAGAAAAGCTTTCAGTACAAACCAACCCTGCTGATACCTTGATTTTGGATTTACAGCCTCCAGTGCCATGAGAAGTATATTTCTGCTTAAATAACCTACTCTGTCATGCCTGATTGTGGTGGCATTAGGAAATACATACAGGCCAGTCTCACGGAGAGGGACCTCCATCACTAAAGCTAGGATCTACTGCACCAGGGTAGCATGAGACAATGGTTGCTCAAAGGCTTAGATCACTGAGTTCAACCTCTTCTTTTCAGAAAAATCCTGAATTCAGCATATTTAAAATAGAATAATTATAATTTGGTGTCGGTTTTATAATTCTAAGTGTTTATATTAACACGGATTACCTGTATTTTACCTGATATATTCACAAAATAGAAAGTCATATACAATGTATTTGGCATCTTTTTTTTTTTTTAACTTTTAGAGACAGAAACAAAAATCTTTCTTTAGATAATTAACCATAAACCTTTTCTGTTCTTTGGAAAAATTATTAAACATGTTCCTGCTTCAATTTCCCCTCTAAAATGGAACATTATAACAATGGCTGCATTTATGAAGGATTTTGAGAAGCATGCGTTAAGATTTTTACTTAGAAATGTTGGGTCATAAGGTTTATTTGACTAAATGTTTAGGGATCATTCCAATCATATGGATTTTCTAAAGATTTGACAATTCAGGAATTAATCTATATATGTACACACACACACACACACACACACACACACACACACACACACACTTTGATTTGATACCTAGGCAAGAAAAAGTCTTTAAGACCAGAGTATCGACGTATTAAGAGTTACAGGCCTGCCCTGTGCTTCTCTGTGGACAAAGGAAAACTGAAGATTAGCTTTGGCTGTTCTCTTTGTAGTCCACTCCCCGCTTATCTTTCTTTCTTAAAGTCTCCCTTTGATTAATGCTGAGTGCAGGGAAGTCATCTTTTCAAAGATCAACATACACTTATTTGTTCCAGCTTTTCAGACACATGTGAAGGCTTCTGAAGTCAGAGATGTATGTAGACCTTCTTTGGGCAATCCATTACAGTTGGAAGGCTCTTTATGAAGTGTGCTAGTTCTAGGAACTATGTCTGCTAGCCATTCCCAACTCAAAGTTTATTGCTTTAATGAGATGACTGCATTGTTATGTCCTAGGAGGGCATCTTGAGGATCAGGAGAAGGATGCTGGAGCTGACTTTCACCTTCAATAAAACAACAACAACAATAACAACAACAACAACAACAACAACAACAACAACAACAACAACAACAGAACCAACCATGACCACCACCAACCCTTTGTGGGTATAGGCTCCATTATTGCATCTCAGTATGGTACAGTTCTTTTCTTCCCAATGCCCACCGAAAGACAAACACTATGTATGTCATGAAGTGGATTCTCTAAAAGTATTGTTCTAATAAATGCATGAGTAGTCTTCCTCGCCTGTTCATTTCTTCTGCTTCACAGAGGATGCTTGAAGAGCAAAGCTAGTCACCTGTTTTGAGGAAGCTGGCATGTTTATCTGAATTAGAAAAATTGATAGAAGAAGAACAGGAAATTTCAGGGCCTCTTCTGACTGTGAACTGGAAGAGTATTGTCCCTAGGAAATTTGGGAACATGCTATGGATAACTGGAAGCAGCTTCCTCATAGAGTGTAATGTCTGGTGACTCTAGGGAACCTTATGGTGACATTTGTGTTCATAAAACTTGTCCAGAAGAATCACCGGATACAATGTTAACCATTTCCCCTCTAGTGTTAACTGTTGATTTTTTTACTATAGAGAAAGACCAGAGTAACCTACTGCCATATTTGGGCTGATTTCGACCATTGATGACAAATGATACAAATTTCCTTTTCCTTCACTATTTGGCACAGTGCTAATGTGCTCATGACTTTATATGGCTATTGCTTCAGGCTCCACTAGAGTTTCAGATTCTCATTCCTGTGGTTAGTAGAAGCAGAGAAGTCTCACTTTTGTAATCTATTGCAGTTTTTTTTTTTATGATTTGCTTTAAATGTAACAGATTCATTTTTTTAGCTGAGGGGCAATTTTTTAGTGAATTATTTTATTTATTTACATTTCAAATGTTGTCCCCCCTTCATGATCCTCCCTCTATGAGTACCCTACCCCACACCCCACCCCTTTCCCTCTAAGAGAATGCTTCCCCACTTACCTACCTACTCTTACCTCACCCCTCTAACATCCCCATTCTCTGGGGCATTAATCCTCCACAGGACCAAGCACATCCCCTCCCGTTAAGGCCAGACAAGGCATTCTGCTGCTACATATGTAGCGGGGGCCATGGACCTACCCATGTATACTCTTTGGTTGGTGGTTTAGTCCCTGGGAGCTCTGGGGGGTCTGGTTAGTTGATATTGTTCTTCCTATGGGGTTTCAATCCCCTTCAGCTCCTTCATTCCTTCCCCTAACTCTTCTATAGGGGTTCCTAGACTCAGTCCGATGGTTAGCTGTAAGTATCTGCATCTGTCTCAGTCAGGTGCTGGTAGAGCCTCTCAGAGGACAGCCACACCAAGCTCCTGTCTGCAAGGACATTTTGGCATTAGCAATAGTATCAAGGTTTAGTGTCTGCACATGAGATGGATCCCAAGGTGGGGCAGCCTTTCCTTCAGTCTCTGCTCCACTTTTTGTCATGCATTTCCTTTAAACGGGAACAGTTCTGGGTCAAAAATTTTGAGATGAGTGCATGGACCCATCTCTTTCTACCGGGGGCTGTGCCTATCTACTGGAAGTGGTCTCTTCAGGTTCCGTCTCCCCACTGTTGGGCATTTTGGCTTAAGTCATTGTCACTGGGTCCTGGGAACCTCTCACATTCCTGGTGTCTGAGACTTTCTCGTGGTTTTTCCAGCCCCCCACCACACACTGTTGCATATTTCTATTCATTGTCCTGAACCTCTGAGCTTCTCTCCTGTCTCCATCTCATACCTGATCCTGTTCCTCTTTCCCCCCTCCCATCCAGACCTCTCCCTCCTGCTGCATCTGGTGATTACTTTTTTCTAAGTGAAATTATTTTCTTTCAATCCCCTTCTAAGTGGGATTGAAATATCCACATTTGGGTCTTTCTTCTTTGTATCATGAGTATTCTGAACTTTTTGACTAATATCCACTTATCAGTGAATACATATCATGCACCTCACTCAGGGTGATATTTTCTAGTTCTATCCATCTGCCTACAAAATTTGTCATGTCCTCATTTTTAATAGCTGACTAGTATTCCATTGTGTAAGTGTACCACATTTTCTATGTCCATTCTTTGGTTGAGGGACATCTGGATTGTTTCCACCTTCTTGCTATTAGAAATAAAGCTATTAGAAAGAATATGAAAATAGTGGAGCATGTGTCCTTGTGATATGGTGGAGCATCTTTTGGGTATATGTCTAGGAGTTGTATAGCTTGGTCTTCAGGTACAATTATTTTCAATTTTCTGAGGAACCACCAGATTTACTGGTACAAGTGGTTGTACCAGTCTGCAATCCCACCTACAAAGGAGGAGTGTTCCTAGACAACTTTCAAATCTCACTTTAAACTATGAGGTGCATGAATTACAATTATTAAAAACTACTTACAGCTCTGTTACCTACAAAATTTGTGTCTACAAGTTACAAAGTTAGCCATGAGAAACTCAACTTGTGGTTCTTGGTGACCCTTTACTGTTCTAAGACTGGAAGTCTAACTGTGATTGTGAAGAAAAGATGCTGGAGTCACGTGATCTGGGGCAAGGGTGTGAGCATAGGAGAGCAGCACGAAGTGAATAGGCCATGGTCTTCAGACAGAGTGTTCAGAAGCAAACATACCCAACTGAAGACCAGTCAGTTCTATTTTCTGGCTGCAAGGCTCAATTCACTGAAGAATTGAGATTCATAGTCAGTCTTTCCATTTCATATTGAAAGAAGGCACTTGGGTCACCGGGAGTTCACCAAGAGAAACACAGGAAAACAGTCTCAACTCTGCCATTTTTCAAACACATGATAGGGGCTAAGACATTGAACCCTCACCATGTCCCTTCTAGATAGAACATAAAGTGAAAAGTGTAATAGCTGTCTTAATATACCTCACAGCACTTAGGCTGATGATCAAATCAGGAAACAGAGGTAAAGAACAAAGGACTATGCAAATGTATTATTTTACCACACCGTGAATTTTTATGCTTTCTTATACACACAATTCTATTAACATATAAACATTCCAATGCTTTAAAAAATACTGATCATAGACCTGGCAAGATGGCTCAGAGGGTCAAGACACATGCCACCACGCCTGCTCGCCTGTGTTTGATTTCTGAAGCTCATAGAGTGGAGGAGAGAAACCACTTCCACATATTGATTTCTTGCTTACACATTCATGTGAATGTGCACACATAGACACACAAAGGAAATGAAAAACTGACCCTACTTACTAGTTAAGATGCCATTAGAGAGGCAGAACCATTAAGTGGATAGACATAACTAGACATAACTCTGCTCAGTGGCAGATTATGATGTGGTCTTTGTATCTAACACCGGAACTTGACTGGGGGGGGGGAGATGCAACAAAAGCTATCAAGAACAAACTAGAAGCCACAAGTAAACACAGAAATTCTTTTTGACATCATAGTGTGTGTGTGTGTTTCTTGCTATGTGTAAGACAATGATGATCATCGTAGAGTTAAAGACACAGCTGGCCCCACATTGGAGCATCTGATGGAAGATACAGGGAACAGCAGAGCATCTGCAAGGCTGCCCAGAAGTGACAGTGTGCATGTATCTCCTCTTTGAAAAGAGTAACATGGCAGCTTCTTTCTTCTGTATTGTTACTCTCATGTAAGTAGGTCTCTCATGGCATTCCTGGACATAGGAACTGGATAGAGAGGGTATCTACCTCCTTTGTGGGGACATGGCTGGAAGAACATGTGGAAGCTTTTGTATTCAAAGCAGGACACCTTTTCTTATTCCTCTGATCTAACTCTGTCTGAGCCTCGAGTGCTGATTAGTACTTTTCACTGAATAGCACATTTCTAACTAACAGATATTTGTCACATGAATACAGATACAGGATACTGAGCTTTGTTTTGTCCCTCAACACACAGTGCATACCTACACGTCCTTAAGCCTGTCTGTCCTGTGTCCAGAAACCCACAAGGGAGAGAGTTGTAACAGATAATGTAAGTGGAAGGAGAGTGGGTGTCTGGGAACTCTGTCTGTTGAAGTGGAGTGGTGAGTGGTGTGAGCGCACACTCGACAAAGCACAGCTTCTGTAATATGCTCCAGTGACAGGACTCCATTTATAAAATACAGATTTAAAGATGAATTATTAGAAATTTGACCTTGAGAATTAAGTCCCAGGTACTGGAGCATCTGTTTTTTTAGAAGATTCCCCTGTGAAGTTTACCATTTTCATGTCCATTAAACAAGCTTTGCATGCCAGGAATGGAGCTCTGAGAAGTGCAGTTTTGTTGAGCTGAGCTGACGCATTCAGAGGCATCACACTCGACAGGTTAACTGCCTCCTCTATTTTTACACTTAGCACTTTAACTATCCCCTGACACCCATTTTCTCCCTCATAGGACTATTATTATCCTAAAGTAGCATAGAAAACAGACCGCTATGAATAAGCTTAGGTATTTTCCCACAGCATTATAGCATTGCTGCTACTGTTGAAGCCACTGTGACCACAGAACAAAGGCTTTCCACGTGACACCAGTGCAGACATATTCATCTGTCCCAGCAGCTTTTTGTAACAATGAGATAAAAATTTTACAGTGGCTTTCCAAGGCTTGATCAGAATATTTGGGTGACAATTTCTGTATCAGCGATGCAGTCTTTGAGACGTCTCAGATGAGCTGTTTGAGGCTCCATTCAGGGCATCTGAGAGGAGGACACAGCCCTCTCTATAGGAGTTCTGCACTCCTTTTTCTGTTACTGGGTGTGCAAAAAAAGGCAAGGATCTGATCACACTCTAGCTGGGTGACTTTTCAAGGTTGTGTTTCCGGTGAGCAAACTTCAGAGATAAGATAACCACATCTCTCCCTGGGACAAAAATTATAGGCTACTATGAGTTTGCTGGGTTTCCCAAGTTCAGTGCTTGTGTTAGTTTGTGAGGGTAGGAAGAGCAAGATACCACGGGCTTGGAAGCTGAACGACAAAAGTCTGAGAGAACAGATGTCTAAGAGCTAGAGGTTGGTAGATCTTAGGCCTCTTGGAGATGATGGTTAGCTGTCCTCTCAGGGTTTTTAAGTGATCTTCTCTTTATATCTATCTGGATTCAAAGGTTCTTTTATAAATATATCAGCCAAATTCAACCTGGGTCCATCATAATAATCTTCTTTTAACTTAATCATTCCTTTAAAGATCTCTGTGAATGCAGCTACAGTCTGAAGTAGTAGAACTTAGGATTTCAATGTATGGATCTGTGTGTGTGTGTGTGTGTGTGTGTGTGTGTGTGTGTATGACACCATTTATCATCCTATAGCAATCTTCTATTCTGTACCATAACTCACTGCCCTTGATGAAATTACTGTGAGACAGAGGGCTTAAGAAGAATTAATATAACCCTTCTGCTTCTTGTGCTTGAGAAAGAAGGCTTTGGTCTCAGGAATCTTGTATCTTCTTCTAATATTTCAGAAGTAGCTACAGGCTAAACTATTATGTCATAAAGAGTAAAATAAAATTGAAGGCCTGACACATCTTGCATTTTATATCGAATGTAGATATTTCCAGTACCTTTTCATAGTAGATACAACTAAAACTGCAATACAAATTTCACTAATGTTTATTCGGAAAGACCAGTTGGTTGAGTCTGTTATTTTAGTGTGAAATTTATTGTCTACTTTTTATCCATATATAAGGTATTGAATCTCTCTTTATCTTTTCAGGATCCAGTCCTGGATCACTGAACCCCTGACAGTAGGTGGCCAGTGAGACTTACTGAGGAACAGCTGTCTTCTACTCTATCCCTGTTCCTACTGGTGGAAGAGTCTCTTCCTTCTCTCTTGCTCTTGGGAGATCTCTTCCCTCTTGCCTGTTTGCTTCTCTTTCTAGTCAACATTCTGCCTCTTCTGTATCCTCCCACACCTCCCATTCCCTGAGTTTTATCATGTTCTGGGACAGGAAACTGTTTTGCTTTGTACTTAGGCCAACAGTTTCTTTGAGTGTTTGTTCTGGCCTATGTGAAGGAGGAATGCAGTCTTCTGAGTACCTGAGGGGTGCTCACACAAGCTGCCAGATTCTTATCTAGCTGTGATCTGCAGTGCAACGTGAACATCTTTGTCTCTTGCAGAAATGGAGTAACAATTGATACTATAAGTGATATTCCTGACATACAGGCAGAATGCTTCAGACAGGATCAATCCACACCAGAAAGACTTATTCTAAAAATATTACAGATTGCTTCAGAAGTAGAAGCCTGAGCTTATATTCAAAGACTAAGAAATAAGATTCTGGACCATTCTGAGAAAGTATAATTTAAAATTGGCTAGACAGAACTGTAGAAGCTGTTAACAGTAGGCCTTATGTGCTGTGTTTAACAGCAATATAGTATAGCAAAGATATGCTGTTCAGGAACATATGTAGAACTTGTAATCGTCTCAGCCTAGCTGCTGCACCCTCTCCATTCAAAAGGTGGCTGAGCTATTTGATGGAGCCTAAATAAGTAGTGAGGTTGTCACAATGTTTTCCTCATAAGGCCCCACATTCACATTAATTCAGTTGTCCCCTCAACCACTGATGTAGACTGAATTGTGAGCCTCTGCCTGAGATTGTATGTTAATGTCTTAAATCACCACATCTCAGAATAAGACAATATTTATAGAGAAGGGTGTTTTTGTTCTCTCTCTCTCTCTCTCTCTCTCTCTCTCTCTCTCTCTCTCTGTGTATGTGTGTGTGTGTGTTTGTGAGCTTATGTGCCTGTGCATACATGTGTACACACACATTGCTGTGTGTGATTATGGGTGTGCATATGCCACCATAGCATGCATGTAGAGGTCAAAGGATAACCTCCAATGTTGGTCCTCACCCTAACTTTGTTTTACAAAGAGCCCTTTGCTGTTAGCCAGTAAGCACACCAGGTGAGCTAGCTCGTGAGCTTCCAGGGATCTTCCTGTCTCCACCTTTCTTACTGTAGTAGCAACACATACACACACACACACACACACACACACACACACACACACACAAAGAGAGAGAGAGAGAGAGAGAGAGAGAGAGAGAGAGAGAGAGAGAGA
>JANHMN010000014.1:13830112-13853782 GCA_030674055.1 Rhabdomys pumilio | reverse complement strand
AGAGAGAGAGAGAGAGAGAGAGAGAGAGAGAGAGAGAGAGAGAGAGAGAGAACCTACTTCAGAGCGCTTTCTCCATGGATGGCATAGATGCCTAATGTTGAGCTTTGTGTTCCTAATTATCTATTTTCCTATATTACTCTCTCTTGAGTACATCTTGGCCTATTTTTACTAACTTTTATCTTCTTTCAATCAGGGTTCTATACTTATCTGCCGCCATGAACACAGTGTTAAAGACTAGGACTTTGATAGGTTTACAATTTAAATGAAATCACAGAAAAAACTGACTGCCTCTATAATACAAAGAGCCTTGGACTGGCCATAATGACGTTTACCTGGAATCCCAGCACTTGGGAGACAAAAGCAGGTAGATCTCTATGAGTTCAAGGGTAGCTTCACCTACATAGTGAGTTCCAGGTTGTCTAGTTGTAAATAGTGAGATCTTGTTGCCAAAGAACAAACAAACATAAAGAACTGGACAAACACAAATTTTCAAAATAAAATAAATAGTTCTTGAATTAGAAGTTCACAAGTACACACACACACACACACACACACACACACACACACACACACACACATCTTTTGTGCTAAAAGTTGTTATATGAACGGAATGTGGCCTCCCAAACTGAAGGTTCTTGAGGTCTTTGAGGGACTTAATATAGAAGCTAGTAGCTGAGGTATGGTTCAGTTAGTAGAGTGTGTACCTACCATGTACACGTGAAGCACTGCATTTAGTCCCAATCACTGCATGAACTGGGAATGATGGCCTACTCATGGAATCACAGTGCTTCGTAGGTTGTGGTACGAGGATCAGACAGTCAAGGCCATTTTTTGGCTACATAGTGAATTTTAGAGTTTTAGACTACATGAAACCCATAATATCCTATGTATGTGTGTATATGTATAATGTATATGTACACATACATATATTCACATATACATATATGTATATATGTATGCATATATTTGTATATGCACATATATTTATATATTCATGTATACATACACACATCACACATCATATACGTGTGTGTGTGTGTGTGTGTGTGTGTGTGTGTGTGTGTATTGTATGTGCGTGTGTGTATCATTAGTTAAATAGTTTGTTTTCTCTGGCTATCTAATCCTCAACCCAAATGTTTTCCTCAGTGTAATGTTTTCCTCTCCCCAGACTCCTTGAGCTAGATAACTGGGATGTCACCTAGAAGGGAAACTATAATAAAGATCCAGTGAAAACAGCAGTGATTTCCTTCCCAAGGCTGAGGTCCTAGTCTCAAAGCTCTTGTGCTGTGACATGCTCACTTGGAGCACATGCATGTGGCCTGGGGTGAGGCAGGTGCTCTGTTGACAGGAACGTGACTCAGGCTGCGGAGGAAAGTGGGATTCTTGCATGGCTAATTTCTTCTAGCCATTCCCGTGTGAGCAGGCTCCATTTCCAACCTGCACCTGCACCATCCGTGCATCCAGAGCCAGGCTCTCCTGGGATGTAGAACTGCCAATCACTTCTCTGGGGGGCTGGGCTTTGCCTGAAGCCAAGAACACATTTCCTTTCTTGATCATTGAACAGCTGATTCTAATCTGATTCTAATCTGATTCTAATCATTGCCGGGAGATTTTCCCAGTTAGAGACAATGATCCGTTATCTTCATTTTGTCTGTGGTAGGTGTTTTAGATGTTTCAAATATGTAAAACAGAGACACCTGGAAAAGTTTGGGTTTCTGGTTAATGTGCCAATCTCTCCATTCCTAGGCAGAGTGGGTGGGGCAGCAGGGCTCCCCGCTTCTATCTCCACAGCCTTTAAGTACTTTGAGGAGTCGAGTCCAATACACAAGAAGATGCAATGTGTGAAATGTTCTCGATGAGCCAGGCCGAGCAGGATGGAAGTTTCCAGTAGTGGACTCGTAATGCCAATAAGCTTAATGTAAGCCACAGGAACCATTAGCAACCTCAAAATGCGCCTGGCATTATGTCAGCTCATCTCTCCTGTTCTCAAGTGGTGGTGCCAAAGATGGATTGTGATCCTCCTGGAAGGTCCAGTCATGGCCTGATTGATTGCTTACCTCTGTGAAAGGAACAAAATGCCCCTAGAATCACTAGATCGGGATATCAGGAGACAAAGATTACACACATTAGTTAGTCAAAAGACAGGGAATGTTGAGTCCTTTTTGCATAAACTTTTTACGTATAAAAATGATGTAGACACAAACTCCCAGAGACTGCAGCAGCATGCTCAAGGCCCGCATATGTTCAAGTCAGATGGAGCTCCCAGGTTTTCCACTGAGTGGAAAAAGTCAACATGGCATTCCACACTTAACCAAGAAGCTACCTGACAATATTGTCTGGAAAAAGGAAAACCAGCTTCCTCTAACGGAGCATCATTGGGCGTATCAAACACATTCCAGGGCAGACCTCATGCCCAGGAGTAGCTGACCTACCAACACAAAATGAACCCAGGAACATTTTTTTTTTAAATTAATGTGAACTTTTTGTTTTGTTTTCTTTTGTTATGATTTTTTTGTCTTTTGACTGTTTTAATTTTGTTTTTTTTTTTTTTTTTTGTCTGTTTGTTTTTGTTTGTTTCTTGTGGCTGTTTTGGGGATTTTTTTTAAAGAAAGAGAGAGAAAGTTGGGTAGGTAAGGAGGTAGGAAGGATCTGGGTGGAGTGGTGGGAGGGAAAACATGATCAAAGATATGAAAATAATTAATTGAAAAACAAAATGAACATAGATATGCAATGTACATCTTATAGCACTGATTCAAGGTACCATGTGATAAGGCGCACTGGAAACCAGGCTGCATGATAGCTCTGTTGATAAAGTGCCTACCTCACAAGCCTGCGGACCTGGGCTCGAGTCCCCAGATTCTGTGCGAAATTACCAGGAGTAATGTTTTTTGCTTGTAATCTCAGTGCTTGAGAGGCAGGGAAAAGAGGATCTCTGTGGCTCAGTGGCCAGTTAACACGTCTGTACTAGCACACGCACATGCAGATGCACACGCACGAACACATACACATCAACAGACACCCACAGGGGCACATCCACGAGTATGAACATAGTATAAGAAACCTTGAAAGTGAGTGTAAACATGAAGGAGCCAGGGTCCAGCGGAGAATAATGATCTAGGAGCTCGAGGGATTATGGTTTGAAGTTTTTCAATGACAATCTGTGCTATTGGCCTTTAGCCCAGTTGGGACTCTGATGCTTCAATTTTGTGTAATAATTGTTATGCCTCAGAAGTGCTGCAAAGTTTAAACGAGATGTGAAAAGACCTTTAAAGCTATATGATGCTACACAATGCTAGTTGTTGTTGTTGTTGTTGTTGATGATGAGGATGATGATGAGGATGATGAGATGATGATGATGATGATGATGATGAGATGATGATGATTTTGATACTTTGCTGTTCCCAGGTGATTATTTGCCTTATTTTCCTTTGCTTAAGAGGTTTGGTCACTGCTGTTCTATTCCGTATCAGTTTTATTGAGCACCAGAGTCACTACAATTTCTATCTATACTTGTCGGAAAAGAAAAAAAAAACCCAGCTATTTCTGGATGCCCCTTTGCTCTGTGCCACTGCTGGGGTATTCCAGCACATGCCAACACTGCCCCTCATGGATGCTTATGCACCTGACTTAGAAGTGAGTTCTGAGAGGATGCACAAGGTGGTTCAGGCCTGCATGTTTGCCTTTGATGGCAGAGGGGCTACTACCAGGAAAGTTGATAGAACTTTCCTGATTTCTGTCTAGACACAAAATTATAAAATCAAATTTAAAACATTTAGACAAGTCTCAGAGCTGTTCATTTCTAGGTGGGCCAAGTCATCTTTTTCAGTTTTCATCATGGGATTTATTCACAGTTCTATGGAAAACTTTAGACAGGTGTTGCTGGGTAGACACGAGGCGCTGAGTGGGCTACTCCTGTTCTGAGTTTTTGCCTTTCTGCTGACTCATCTGTTCCAAGATCTCATTGTCTTCACAGGGAGGAAAGTTCAGGATGCTTACCCCTGCTGCTTTTCCTGTCACCTGGCTTTGCTGTCAATTATTTTGAATTATATTGAATCAAGGTCCATATTATAAAAGGTATAAACAAACACATAGCCTTGTTTCCTTGTGTGAGAGACAAAATTCTACCCATATCCGTATGATCCAGATTTCCATTTGGTTAGTCCCATGAAGTTTGCAAGGGGATACAACCAATAGATTTAAAAAAAAACCTTAACTAATAATGCACCTTTGCATTAAAAATTGAAATAGTTTTATGAGATTCTTTGTAGAACCTCAAGATGGCTGTTAGCAAACCACAGATGTGTTAATACATTCATAGAACACTCAGAATGAAAGAAAGTCAGAAGCAGGAACTTCTAAAAGGTAGATAGATGGATATTTAATGCATTCGTGTGCTTTCTAGCAGGACAGACATGGTAGAAGACCCTCTTGTTCTCATACACTTACTGAAGACTGGAATAGAAAGCAACTGAATTCCACATCAAACTGGATTTTTTTTTCCTCACAGGCTTTAACACAGAGAGCGCAGCCAGAACGAATGGTGGAAGCCAATCTGCTGCTTTTGGTGCATTTTGTTTCAGTTATAACTTACTCGGTGGTTAACCTTGTTATAAATGCTGAGAGTGAAGAAGCATTGGTGGGGAGGATGTAAGAACCGTAGGCCGAGAGCTACAGAGGCGAGGGTGGGCGAGATTGAGTTTTCTTCTCCTTTCATTGTGAATATCCGTTTCAACCTGTTTAAATGCTCTATCAAGGGCACACCTTCCTCTTATTTTTGAAGAAGAGTTGAGTCCTCTTGTCTTTGGGCTGCTTCGATCTGTGGGCCTCATCAGATGCCTTGGAATTGGAGGTGATTCAGCTGTGAGGAAGACATGATATACTGATGCAGGTGTCCAGCTGCAGGTAGCACATGGAACTTAGACTCAGTTGTCCCACTGCAGGTAGCACATGGAACTTGTGTATTATAGGGAGAAGCTGAGCAGTGTGTTTATGGGATATGGTACGGGAGCCACAAGGAGTTTAGATCTCGAAAGTTATCCACAGAACCGATGTCTCGTCTTCTTGGGTTGACCACACATCTCGTATTAGCCATCTGGAAATCACAGCTGTGGTCCACAGTACTCCATTTTGCGTTGTTGACAAGAAATAGGAGCAGTGGGAGCTGCTCAGAGCCAGAAGCATGTATAGAAAGCAGGTTCTCCCTGGTTCTTTCAGGAAAGAACTATGAGACCATTTTCTTTTTATTGTCCATCTTCCTCCCTGATCTTCTTCTTCCTCTCGTTCTCTTCATTTTTCCTTCTCTTTCTCATTTACCTTCACCACCACCACCTCATCCTCTTCATCTTCCTAATCCTTATCCTCCTTTTCTCTCCTCCTTCTACTTCACCAAGATCTTATGTTCCCTAGGCTGACCTTGAATTTTCTATGTAGCCATGGATGGCCTTAAACTTCTGATTATCCCACCCCTACCCTTAGAGGCATATGTCGCCTATGCAGTTTGTGTGGTGCTGGGATCAAGCCCAGGGCTTCATGCATATTCGATCAACACTACTAATAAAGTCACATACCGACCTTACTTTCTTCTCCCTCAGTCACTGCTGTTGCTGCTGCTGCTGTCCTCTTCTTGCTTTTCTTCCTCATCCTCTTTCTTCCCTTTCTGTTCTTTCTTCTCTTCCTTCTCATTACCTTCCTCCTCTTTTTCCTTGTCTTCTTCCTCTTCCTCATTCCTCTCCTCTTCCTCCTTTCCATTTGTCTTCTTCTTAATGGCTTATCTATGGTGATAAGGCGGTTGATTTTGGTGCTATTGTTGATCAAAGGGTTTACAACATCTTAAAGCATCTCGATCCCCACAGAGTAGAAGCTTACGCAGCAGAGCACAGTTGGAACTTCAGCTGGTCATAGTGTGACCTCTGCCTTCAGCCAGGGCCAGACACAGAGCATAGTAATGGACGATAAATATATGAGAGAATTTGAGTTGGTGTAAGATGCTGTTGTGTGAAGAGAGGATGGTGTTGACAGAAGACTCCCAAAGTCCATGGAATCTCATTTAGTTCTGAATGGTGGGGAAGGAGTCCTTTAGTGAGTCTTGGATACTTCACACTGTGCCCATCAATTTCCTCATCTCTGTCACAGATGCTTTTTGTAGATATAGCTCTCTCTGATTATTCTGTAACAAATCCAATCTGGTAGTTTTATATTCAACATACTGTTTTCTTTATAATAAATGAAAAACCTGAGGTACATAGTGTTTATTTGCAAGTTTCATATAGGTTTTTATTTCTTAGAGTTTGAGCTCACAGCCACGTGACTTCAAGGCTTGAGCTTTTAGCCGTGTCTGAAGTAAGGTTGTATGACTTTAATAGAAGGGCAGAGTCAAGAGGCTTCCTGTGTAATGGAAATAGGACTTTCCCAATCCATATCATTTTATTACATGTAATATAATGATGCAAAGTCTCTCTGGGTGGAGGCCACATTCCACAGATGAGTTAGGTGTGTCATGGGACCATCTTAAGACTATTTCCGTGAAGGAATGTGGAGCTCATCCTTGTATCTAACCTCTTGCCAAGGAGGAAGTGAGAGGCTGGGGAGATGGAGGTCTTAGTGAAAGTTTAAAGTCTCTTGTCTCTGAACTCTTTCAAGATGAGAAAGCCTTTCTTCTCCAGAGACACTTGTCTTACTGACTCTTGAACCAGAGCCTGTAAAGCGTACATGCTTCTCTTCTCACCTTAAGCATCTGGCCTGTGCAGACATCTGTGTTCAGTTTTCTGGCAACAAGACTGCACCCTGCCCTGGGAAGGCCAGACCATGTCTAGGGCATCTGCCCAGGCTTCACTGCTTTATAGTGCTTGAGACCACGGCATTGTGTGTTAGTTCAGAAGAGTTCTCTGGTACACTGCTCCTTCGATCATCATAGTGTGTAATAGTCATTTTTATCTTTAACTAACTTTTTACGTTAAATTTCATTCATTTTGACAGTAACAAACATATCCATGTTTTCTTTGAGTTTGTGTTACACAGTAGATCTTTCTTCATTCATTTAAATTCATTCCTTCTTCTGGCATTTCAGATGTGTTTATACTGTTCTAAAGACTATAAAGGACAACTTGGCTCTTTAAACCCAAGACAGCAATCCTCTATAGTGGCCTATTTATTCCTGATGGACTTTGATTGATTTCTATCATTTTCCCCTTTCTACTTTGTACCCTGTGTTTTCTGTGTGCAGCCTCCCCTCTTCTGTAATCAGTTGTGCCAACTGACTTTTATTGATTGTCTCTGCTGGCCTAGATGTTATCCATCCCACTCCTATCCTTTTAAATAGTCACTTTGAAAAACCTAGCCCTCATTCAATAACATCTAGAGCTGCTCAACATGTTCACAGTTCTCAGATATTTAAGCAGCCTTACAAGTTTGGCCCCTCTGATGGTAAGTCATTGTTCAGCCACTCAGTGCCTCTTTTCTTCCTGTTGTTGTAGGATGCAAAGTTCTCTACACAAACAATGGCTATAAGAAGTGCGTGTGCGTGCGTGTGTGTGTGTGTGTGTGTGTGTGTGTGTGTGTGTGTGTGTGTGTGTATTTGTGGGTGTATGTGTGTGTTTGGAGGAAAGGTAGATTTTTATGGAATGGACTCATAACTGTGGAGACTAGAATTCCAGAATCTGTAAGAAAGGAATCCAAAGTGTCGATATCGAGGAAAGAGCAGCAGTTTAAATCCCAGGGCTGTCTGCTGGCAGAGTTCCCTCTACTCTGGGTAAGGTCAGTGTTTTTTTCTGAAGTCTGCAAGTATTTTGTGGTTTGGATATTGAATGTTCCATCAAACCTCATGTCTTGGAGATTTAGTCCACAGTTCATGGTGCTACTGGGACATGCTGTTTAGGAGGTGGCGACTGGTTGAAGAAAGTCACTGGGCACACGTCCATGTAGGGGAAACTGCTTCTCTCTCCACTTCACGTCCTGGATGCCATACACAATTTATTTCTTCTATTAATACTCCTGCTGTGATGAGCTTCCTCACCATGGGCCCAAATGCAATGGAAACAAGTAACTGTAGATTGAAAGTCGGAAACCATGAGTCAAAGAAACCCTCTCTGCTAACTTGATTATCCCTGCTATTTAGTTATAGCAGTGCACAGCTGACCAAAAAGGTTAACTGAAGCCCTCTCAAATCAGGAAAGTCAAGTTGTTTGACTCAAATGTTAATTCCTATGAAAAGGCTTTCATGAAAACATGAGATCTAGTATCCTGGCTCTGCCAGATGTTCATGTAAAATTAACCATCATAATTACCTGTACTAATTATGATTCTCACTACTTTTCTAGTGAGGGGCTTACATTTTGCTTACACGGTTATAACGTTTCTTCTTGTCCTGGCTAGTTTTGTCAACTTGATGGTGAATTAGAATCATTTAGAAAGAGGGAATCTCAACTGGAAAAAAAAAATGTTCCCACCAGACTGGTCTTTGGGCAAGCCTGTGAGGGCATTTTCTTCATTAATGGTTGATGTGGGAGGGTCCAGCCAATTGAAGGACAGTGCCACCTCTGGGCTGGTGGTCCTGAGTTGTATAATTTGTTTAAGAAAGCTAGTTGACAAGCCACGAAGAGCAAGAAGTAAGCAATGTTCCTCTATGATCTCTGCATCAGTTCCTGCCCCCAGGTTCCTGTTTGCATTCCTCTCCTCAGTTCCCTCAATCCCGGTGGGGAAGTGTAAGCACAATAAACCCTTTCCTCTGGATTTGCTTATGGTCATGGTGTCTCATCACAGCAAAAGAAACCTTGATTAAGACACCTTTTAAGTCTGACTCATTCCATTCTCCAGACTTAAAGCCCTGGAGAAAAAGAACCATGCCCAGATAGTGATATTAGAGAGAATATGAATATATTGCCATGTATTTAAGGATTAGTATTATCATAACTAATAAATGTTTATTTAAGATTAAAATGCTTTGAGAATTATTTGTCTTCAGACTTCTATGTTGTTAAAAATGTCTACTTTCAGGTTTTTTTCCTCTGTGTCCTAACCCACTTTTTCTCCCTACTCTTTCTTCTCTTTAGTAACACCTTTCACCCCACGCCTTAACCTCTAAATGCTTATGATCTCGCTGTATCTGGCATTAACATGTGACAATATTTTACAGTTTCATTATAAAGTATAAAGTCATGGGCATTTTATTTGTCATTTTAAAATTGTACACAATGTTCAGATATTATTTCAAACATTGCATCGTCATTAATACTTTCTGAGTGGTTTTATGTGATTGATGATTCTCAACTTCTCTTTCATATTTTTTTTTTGTAAATTTCTGTTCAGGTGGGATCATTCCTAGAACATGTTTTTTGGTTGACTTAAATCTTTGCATATGATTGATTTTAGCTTGAGGCAACATTTGTATCTTAAAATTTAAGTATTTAGTATTATTTATTTTATATTTAAAATATAGGGAGAGCTAGAGAGAGAGAGAAAAAGAGAGAGAGAGAGAGAGAGAGAGAGAGAGAGAGAGAGAGAGAAAGAGAGAGTGGCATGGGTTTTTTCCTCTACAGTGACATACCTCCTCCAACAAGCCACACCTGCTCTAACAAGGCCACACCTCCCAATCCTTTCCAACCAAGTCTCCTCACTGGTGAGAGAGTTGTAGACCAAAGAGAAAATACACATCTGATGCTCAAACTCAAGTATGGATCCATGCAGTTACATTCTCAGAAAAATTAAAGGTCTTCTACATTTTTAAATATATAATTTTAAAAAAATGAAATTAAAATATAATTACATCATTTCCTTCTTCTCTTTCTTCTTCGCCCCCAACCTGGCTTTTATGTTTTATTGTTGTTAAATACACACACACACACACACACACACACACACACACACACACACTCCTGAATATGTAAACACAAACTGTTCAGTTCTTATAATACTACTTGTATGTAAATGACCTTACACCTCCTGGCACCTAATCCTCAGGGATCATGGTGGAAGAAAGAGTAGGAAGATTGTAAAAGCCAGAGGAACAGGAAATTTGCTGTGAGATTGTGTATCCTATAAATGTCAGAATAGCTATGCCCATGAACTCTCATCAGCATGACTGCCTAAACATGAGAATACAGGCAACAACAACAGACATGCTGGTGCAGAGAGGACAATATCATGGGGTCTCCACCCTGGACTAAAAACTACAGGCGACTAATGTGTGTTGAGAGGGGAAGAACTCGTCTTTGCCGGGATGAGCCCCTAAACTGGCTGTTCAATGCCATGTTGTTATCCCCAAAGTTCTTCCAGCTCTAACCAAAGGTGTTCATGCTACATCTTTTCAGACTTTGCACAAATGTTAGGATTTAAGTCTTTTGTAGTCCAAGGACAGGCAAAGATTGACAATTAATTTTTCTTTGGATTTTACCGTTCCCTTTCTTTTGACATCTGGGCTTTCCCTTTCCCTGTGTGTAAAGTCAGATATTATTTTCTTAAATATAGTATTCGTACAAAGATGTCTGTATGGCTCTGTCACTCTTTTTTGTTCTTTTCTTTTTTAAAAAAGATTTATTTATTTAATGTATGTGAGTACACTGTCACTGTCTTCAAACACACCAGAAGAGAGCATCCCATTACAGATGATTGTGAGCCACCATGTGGCTTCTGGGGATTGAACTCAAGACCTCTGGAAGAGCAGTCAGTCCTCTTAACCTCTGAGCCATCTCTCCAACTTTTCTTGGTTTATAATAATTCACTGTTTTCTCTAATGTTGTCAAACCTTAAATCTCTTTGTTTAAAGGTCTGCCCTTTACCCTGCTTTCTTCCTTAGCCAATTCCTTTCACACAGGGAAGTGAAGAGATGAGATTTTCCTTGTATTGTTTCTGTCACACCATCTTGTATCCTGCTTCTTTTTTTCTTATGATTTTAAGAATTGAGACAAGAATAGTCTGTCTTCATTGATGTTCATGTAAGGATGGGACTGAATCCAACTGAGAGCCATGTCACAGACAGCACATGCCATACAGAAAGCACAAAGGCAATTTGTCTGGCATGATGTGATGTTAACCAAAGTGGCCGGGTCCTTCATAAATCCAACTTTAGGTCACTTATTACAAAACAATTTCTATGTGACCCTCATTGTTTGCTTTTAAGTAACGTATTGCTTCTTTTGAGTTCATGCTGTTCTGAAAAGAAACAAGCACAGAAGCCTTTGGGGAAATTAGTGAGTTCACCAAGTTTTGGCGGAGCGCATGGTTCTGTTGCAATCTTTACTTTTACTACATTAAATCTCAGGAAACGACTTTTTGTATGCTGAGCTCTTCTACTGTCTGCCAAGAGACATTTCCCAAGCAGAGCTGATGTGTATCTACTAATTTATAGCCCAGAGGTTAAGAAGCTCAGGGACTGTTATGTCTAAGGCTCATGTTTTAAATCTGTGAGATATGTTATCAGTACCTATAAAATAGGAGCACATTTAGCATAATCAAGTTATGATTATTTCCCTCAATTCCTGCATGAATTTCTTGTTTCTTCTTCCTAGTTGATTGAATTTTTTTTCAAAAATACTTGTCAAATTCCCTCATTTATTCCTGTATCTCTTCTCCACATTTGTTGTCCTTTTCAGTGTTAGGTTACTTTGTTAGCTGTCTTCTGGTATCTGGTCATCCTGCCCTTTCCTTATAGTTGAGAATCTGAGGGTCGTCAGCATGTGACCCTATAATGAGAAACACACTTCCTGATCTTTTTGTGGCTGGGTGTGGTTAAGGGATGTGAACAGTGAGGATACAGCATCTTGCAGTTCAGGATCTTAGAAGGGACTCTTCTTCACAAACAGGCCCACAAGACTTATAAGCAATCTTAGGAACTAAAAAAAGGAAAAAAAATGCTGATAGACTCTAGGGGACAACAAAGGACAGTTGAAGGTTTTTGTTTTCTATATATATGCTTGTCTATGGCCATAACATCCTGAACATGCCTGATCTCGTCTAATTTATTTATATGTTTTTTATTTTTACTCTAAACTTTTATGTAGTATTTTCTTTTATATTACTATTTGAAAAATTATGACTTAAATTTCTAGATGTTGGTGATTGTGGTAAATGTGACAAGGTATGTGTGACTCAGTCAACTGAGATGGGTACAGCTCAGGATCACAAGAACACAATCGTTAAGTGTATGACTTGAATCTGAAAACAAAATGAGGAGGTCACAAGTCTCCACATAGTGTAATACTTTGCCCAGTGCAAGTCCCTTAACTTGAAAGACTTCTTATGGTAAAAGGTTGACACTTTTTGGAATACCATTTGGGTTATAGGAGCAGTACATCACTATAAATTTATTGTCACAATTCCTTAAAGGACAAAAGAATTCTCTTAGGAGGATACAACCTATCCCTATCGAGAGATTACTTCCTATGGCTGACACACACATACACAAAAAGTCAATGAATGGGGTGAAGGGGCAGCATGAACAAGGAAGCACATTCAATTTTGGTCATAAGTCATACAGATCTGTGTGTATATAGTTGGAGAACATTCTGCCTATGTTCCAAACAGAGGGAAAACACAAGGTGAGTCATTAACATTTTAATACATACTTTCTTCCTGTAAGTTAAAACATACCTGTGGAATTTTTGTAGGGGTTAAAAATTTCACTAGATTGAGAGATTTGAGATAAGGATTGGGTTGTTTTCTGAGCATCTATTCCCAGGAAGAAGTTAGATTGGTTGATCACCTCAGTGGTCACAGGCCAGTCACAGAAAGCTTTACATGATCACAATTTGAGAATGCTATTTCACTTATGGGGTGCTCTGGCCAGTAGAAGAAAAAAGACTTTTGGTATTCAAATAAGGTTCTCTGGTGCTACTTAGCAGGGGTATGTAAATGTCATAAATTGACAAAGTTTTAAAAAGTCATTGGAAAGGTGGAAATTGTATTCAATATCTAAAAAAGGTCGCTGTCTTTATTTATTTTAAAGAATTATTTTTTAAATTTATTTTATGTATTTTTTGTACACTGTAGTCATTTTCAGGCATACCAGAAGAGGGCATCAGATTCCATTACAGATGGTTGTGAGCCACCATGTGGTTGCTGGGAATTGAGTTCAGGACCTCTGGAAGAACAGTCAGTGCTCTTAACCACTGAGCTATCTCTCCAGTTTGGTTGCTATCATTAATCTGGTGAAACAAAAGAGATACTGGTTGCTTGGTAAACAGAAGGAAGCACAAAGTTGAGGCTTATAAAGAGGTCATAGTATTGGTTCAAAGGAATGAAACATGGAGGTCCTGTGTAATTGAAAAATTTACCTGCTCATGTAACTAAAATGAAAGGCTCTGACTATGGGTGCTTCTTTCCTCTTAAGAAACGTGTGGATCTTCAAACAGTTTTCAGGAAATGCTAAGGCCAGTTACAGGACAAGTACCACAACCTGACATGCCCTATTTTTGCCATCCCATGACCATGTTCACCTTCTGGATATAGGCAGACTTCTTTGGTATAGACCAGCTGTGAATTTTCCCATCAGCAGATTTCCTGTGTAGTGGAGTATTGTGGGTGGGGAATGAGAGTGAGTGAAATAGGGAAAAAGATTTAACTTCTTCACCTCTGTATCATTTTCAGTACTGTGTTCTGATTGGGGGGCTGGTTTTCCCATTGGGTTCAGGAAAGCATTACTGCGCTCCTATTCTAGGCATAGACGAGAGAAAAGCTTCTTCCCACAGACTAGAGCCTTCTTTAGACCTCATGTCTCCCAGGTTCAGGCAGAATGAGTCAGTGTGTATTTTTAGATGATTGCTGATATGTGCACTTGGTGTACCTCCCACTGTGACAATGGTGTTATCGGTATCACAAAACCTTGTCACAGAATTTTCCAGCGACAGCCCATGTGAGAGAGGCAAGACAGACATATGATATACACATAGGTTCAGATGTGTACGAATGGGAAATGACAGTAAAGGTGCCAGTGGTTATATTGGTGGGTATTGTATTCAGATGTGTTTGACAGTTGGGCCAGAGACTGGAACAAGAAACACTATCTTTTCAGAAAGAACAAGTGTCCAGGCTATGGGCTTCAGAGGCCCTGGCTATCTGCACTTACCTTCTCCAGATTTTTAAAGTATGCCTTTGGTGCTTGTGGTATTTGGAACTGCTTCCGTACCAGAATCATACCAAGTCAATTATACCAGTGCCCAACATATTCTCCACGTCAGGGATTTATGAAACTGGGCCACTAGTATTGTGTTGACAGCCTAATTTGCAGTGATTTGAGTTGTTTATATAGACAAAGATTGGCAAAAGCCATTTCTTTGGGCCCCAATTGCCCTGGGGGTGGCCCTGGCTGCCGGCATAAGTTTGGAAATGATTTGTTAATGAAAATCCTGGAACTGGATGAGCTCATTTGGGAGGGAGTGTAGATAGGAAAGGGCTCGTACCAGAACTCCTTAGGGGCTGTGGCATTGGCATGTTCACACTGTGGGAGCTTCCACTGTACTGAACAGGGGCTTTCCCACATGGACAGGCTACCAAGCAGCACGAGACTTCTTTAGCTAAGGTAGACACAAAGTCATCTTCATGTGGCAGTCTACCAAGATAGCTTTCAGAAGAAACACTGTCCCTCTCATTTCGTACAGGTAGACAGAGCAGGTATAAACCGATTTGGAGGTGTGAACATTTGTATAAAGCACACTGAGGCTTTAATAGTTGAAGAAAGGGGAAAATCTTATGTGAAAAATGCCAGAACAATGGGTTTGTGAGTTGGAGAGTGGGCAAGGCCAGTGCAGCAAGGCTGCTAACTTGGCTCTTCCATTCTTATCTACCTACTTTGGTCAAGCTCTTGTATGGTTTCCTGGAGTCTAGGTTTATTATCTGCACAGACCAGAACAATTGAATGACTAACAGTTTGCTTTGGGCTTTGTAGATATAGAATTGGCATTTTTGTCTCAATATTTTTAACATTAGCCAATCTCCCACTCTTCCTTCAATTGTCTGGAAGCTTTAGTTTTGGATCTGAATTATCAGCACGTGCTTGGATGCTTTCCTTGAGTGCTTACATGCATTAAATGCCTTCCATGACTCCCAACACAAGGCCTTGGACCAGAGTGTTCTTAATTAAGATTTTGCAATGCTCATTAGGACTACGGTTTGGTAAGAAGTAAACATTTAAAAAGAATTGGAGAATGAAAAAATTTCCTGAATTTATATATTTATAAAAGTCCAAAGAATTAAAACAATCTTCCAGTCCCATGACAAAATGACTTCTAGGACTAAGTAGGTCAGAATGGGTAGAGCAGAAGAGCTGTAGCTTTCATCCCAGGAGAGGTGGTGCTCTGAAGTAACACACTGAGCTTTCCATGTCAAATACAGTGCTGCTGCTCATGAATTTACCTTTGGCTTCCCGGGCTCGCCCTTCTCTGGGCTTTCTAAGATGAGATTATAGCACTGAGCCAGGGAGACTTGCTATATGTGAACGAATCTACCCAGAGTGGTTGGGGAAAATCAATCACTGCAGGGGCTTCCTTGCTGTACATTGTCTGGGATACATGAACCATTTGATGGGGACACTTTGATTGGAAGACAGGCAGGAGGAGATAACAACACAGATCTCTTTTCTGAGATGCTAGAATATACCCATATTTTAAGGCATGGCCACAGGCAAAAGGGAGAATTTGCTGCTCATTCATGCCCTGAAATCTAAAGAATCATATTTTCAAGCGAGGATGCCTGAATCCCATAGCAATGGGTGAGAAGCAGACATGAAGGAAAAAGGAGTCTAGGTGCAGGAGGATAAGGGTGAATGGGGATAGAGGGATAATCCAATTCTAAGTGTATTTAGACTGTATTTTTTCTGCTTTATTCATATGCATGTTACACCCAATGTTTTAGGGGGACAGAGGTTAACACGGTCATTGATCTGTGAACTGTGAACCCTGCTGGACTGGTGTTGAAGGAAGAAGGTGAAGAAGGTGACAGATAGTCAGCTGCCCATCACAGAGGCAGAGTACCAAATGACATCCTATAATTAAGAGTATATTCCTAGTGATTTGTGTTGGTGTTTTTTGTTTTTGTTTGTGTGTGGGTGTGTGTCTGTGTGTATGTGTCTATTTGTGTCTGTGTCCATGCAAAGCTTTTAGAAACTTCAGGTAAATGACACCTGATATCTGAGGCTCTAAAGCAAGTGTGTGTGTGCGTGCGTGCGCGCATATGTGTGTGGTGTGGGAGAGGTCTTCTGGATTGATAGCTTTGCCTAGGCTGACCCTGACTTTTGGAGGTCAGGGATCCTTGAAAAAAAAGTAAGATCCCAAAGCAAATAGCTATTCACTTTTAAAGAAATCTTTTGCCCAATGGGATCGTCAGTCACTTTTGGATTTTCCACTTTTTTACAACTCTCTAGCCGAATTCTTCTGAGTTGAGATAAAAGGGAAGATGAGGTAGGGAGCATACAGATTAAGCTTAGGGAACAGTAGTTTTGCAGCTTATTAAAAAGTAGCCTTCTGGGAATGTTGTTCTGCCGAAATAAACACAGCCCTACGTGTTTTATGGAAAATAGGATCTTTCCTTGAGCAGATGTCCTCCCCAGCTGCTTGGAAGAATATTGGCTTCTCCTCCCTTTGCCCTTTTAACTGGGGGAAGGCCCTTGGGTTGCCTTTGATGTCTGATTAGTTTTTTCAACCCTGATGTATGTTCTTTAGGGGAAAATTAATGATTTGTGAATGAACAGGAATCACACACTTTTCAGTCAATGAATCATATCAAAGCTGGGTCTGAGAAGCCTGAAACCACATCCGCACCATATTCCTTTATTCTTCCCTGCGCATGCCCTCATGACCATCCTTTTCCCTGCATAAGTGATGTGTTGCCAGGGAAGTTTGTAGACTTCATAATGAAAAGCCTGGTTTGAACTTTGCACAAACTCAATCTCAGTTTCCTTTTTTGTGTGCCAGGACTCCATGATGAGGATTAATTAGCAAGATAGGAGAGAGATTGAGGGCTAGAGGGGAGTCATGAAGGGTTAACAGTAGGGACTCTGGAGACTCTGGGAACTAAACACCAAGATTACAGTCTTGATTCCATCAACCACTTGCAAGCTGAGCATCTCAGAGAAGTCACTTGATCGCCCTGTCTCCTTTTCTCATCTGTAGATTGGTGACAGTAGTATGTATCTCACAGGACTGAGGTATTGAATGGATGAGGTCATATCTGAAACCTGGCTCTCGAAATGGATTTGTTGCTTTTAATATGACTTTTGCAAAGGAGATATTCAGCACATGTATTATTTATTAGACAGTTGTTATTAAGCATTTAGGGTTGGGATCTTGCTTATTTGGGTAGTGATGACTAATCTATAAAAGCCTCTTTTGCTCAGAATTTTCCCTAGAGTCAGTTATGGATTTTCTCTGTCCTTTACTCTAGGTCATTGTATCTTATATAGGATGACGTCATCTTTTCTGAAACAGAGGACTCTGTCTTCTTTCCCAGGCTCGCATAACAACTGTTCGCTTACTGTCCAGCTTATACGCTTGCAGGCAATAAACCAGCTTAACGATCCAGGTGCTGAAAAACAGGGTTCTCTATTCTCTCCTCTCCTTGCTCTGTGGCTCCCACCCTCTGCCCCACTTCTTTCCCTCCATCATTTTTGTGTGCCTCTCAATTTTTTTGCCTTATACAGGCACTTCTTGAAAGGCAGTCCTTCAGTATGTCCAGAGATGTAGTTTGTGAGTAAAAGATAAACACTCCTTCCTGCAGTATACCTCAATGTTGGTCAGCAAATAAAATCACACATTAAATGATTGTGGATGATTTGTGTATCTCTGGCACCAACCACAACTCTAAAACAACATTTCTTCAAACACTATTTGCTTGCTGTGTTACCCAGATCCATTAAGTTCTAAGTAGGACAGAATTAAAGGGGCTATGGACCACTTTTCCTGAAATAAACATCACTCAAAAGTGTAAAGGAGCCTTTTATAAGGGCAGTGGAATGGCTTGCACCTTACTGTCTCCCAGACAGACTCAAGATTCTTGTGCTTCAGGAAGAAGAGCAGGACACAGAGAGCTAACGTGGAAGATAGTAAAATGCACCTTGTGAACTGAATTGTTCTCTCAATCCCTTTGTTTGCTTTAGAAAACAATGGGGTAGGAAACTGAGAAAGTGAAATGTTCACCTTGAGAAAATGTTATCTGTGAGGGCTGAAAGTTACTCACTAAGGCTTAAGTCGAGACAGAACAGCTGCTTAACCCATCTCTTGAGATTTAAAGCATTATGTATCTGCTACATGTACGCTTTACACATTGTATAGTCACACTTAAAAGTGTTCTTCCATAGTTAACATGGTTTAGTTTCTCTTCTTTTATTTAACAAATATCAATTGATAGTCGACAATTTACCAGAGACTATGCACTATACTAGGGACCACATCTTGGTCATTTAGAGTTGGTGTGTGTGTGTGTGTGTGTGTGTGTGTGTGTGTGTGTGTGTGTGTGTTTGTGTGTGTGTGTGTGTGTGTGTGTTAAGGAGACATAGGCACATAAGGAAAAACAGACAACTACTGTGAAAGTGCAGAGTAGTCAGTTTCACATGGTGAACCCACTTTACAAGGGTAACAACAGAGATGCTGTGGGTCAGAAGAGAATTTAAGTGGGTTTCTTGGTCTTTCTCGTTCCCTTAGAGTTGGGAGCGATGATGAACCAGATGGAAAGAAGCTGCGCTGTCTGGCTGTAGGTCTGGATTGGAATGAGGTGGGATGAATTTTTCCACAAATATCTCCAAAAGAGATCTGGTGTATACCACAGACGGGAGCAGATGGGAAGCATTGAGTGACATGATCACCAGAGGGTACTTCAAGCTCTCCCTATTGGAGAACGTCGTAGATACTCTATACCTCAAGCTTAGTAATTCTGTACTGAGGTCATTCTAATGGGTCTGGGAAGGGTACCTCTTCTGGTACCCCAGAGGAAGGAGATCCTTCTTGAAGGCAGAGCTAGATTCTGAGTGGAGGCCGCATTTAGTTACAGGGAGTTAAAATTTTCATGTACAGAAAGGGTCTGGGAAGGATACCTCTTCAGGTACCCCAGAGGAAGGAGATCCTTCCTGGAGGCAGAGCTAGATTCTGAGTGGAGGCCATGTTTAGTTTCAGGGAGTTAAAATTTTCATGTGCATTTATTTTTATATATTTGTATCTATTATATTTCTGATCCATAAAATTAGCTTAATAATCATCTGCCTCTAACTCTTCTTGTTTCAAGCTGAAGGGCAATTTTCAAAATATGTCATTTATTTATGTAACCATTGTCTTATCTGATATTAGATATTTCCTACTTAAACCCTTAATTATCAACATAGGAAACATTAAAACAGGAAAGTTGTGAAACTAACCTATGTTGTTTTCTCTTGTTTAACAACACCACAGGCAATAGCAGGCTGAACAAATAAAACCCCAAAGTATTACATAAAATCAACTTATAGACTTACAAAAAGCAACATTCATCCTATGCCCATCCCAGACAACATATTAAAACAAATGTACAGACAGCTTTAACTGATAAGAAAAGGAGAAAAATCTTAGGTTAGGGGTTTGAATTGGAACTGGCATGCTGGGAAGCTAGAGAATTCAGTCTTCAGCTTTCCAAAGAACACATAAGATTCATAAATAAGGAAACAGCTGCTGAGAATTAAATGGTAGAAGCCTTTTACTGGTGTGGATTATATACTGGGGTAAGGATTCCCATTCTTCCATCCTTGTAATGTCAGTATTTGAGTTCATTTTAGCCTTGGGCTAGCCTCATCTCTTTTCATCTTGCAATCCTAACCCATTGCTACTCAAAGGTTTGAGGCACAGAGAGCTCCTGAAATCAGTCAATATTCGTTCCATGTGTTGCTGGTTATTTTGTTGACCTGTGGCTGATTTTCTTTATCACAGAGACCGGAGGCTGGAGCACTCACTGTGCCTGTCTCATCCCTTTGGCAGCCTGTCAATTAGGCCCTACCACAAGGAGACACAATAGGAAATCTGAAGGTAGTGAGGAGAATAATTTTCTTCCTGCTGAGACATCCCATCTGTCACTGGCCTCAGCAGCAATAGGAGAATATGTCCTCCTTGGGTTTAGTCTTCAACCAGAGGCTTTGAGTGTGGAGCTTAGTGATAGATATGTTGTCTAGCATGCCCAAGGCTCCGGGTTCCATCCCAGCACTAAAATTATGCAAAATATTCTTTAAAAAAATCAGAGTCTAGGTGATTATAAATAAAGGAGTGATAATTTTAGAAATTTAAAATACAACATGGCTTCACATTGAATTCTACAAGAGCCAAACTAACTAAGTCCACATCTTGTGTGATGGCCACCACTGGGCTGGGCTGGGTTACGATTACATCCACTATAATTTTTTTTGCAGCAAATATTGATACTGCTTATATAAATTGAAGAATAATTCACACTTGATATGTGTTTCATGATAAATGAGATACATACTAAGAGCTTTTATTCCTAACACATTGAAACACTCTGATATTTTTGATTGCATTTAATGGGCAGTGGAAGCATGGAATTGCATTCACTGCAACACCATCAATCATAGATGACCCTTATTATTTATTTATTTATTTACTTACTTATTATTTTCACCACAAGGTAGTTTGAGTGGCAGTGAAGAAAACTGGGAGTAAACTAAGACCACTGCAGAGCCTCTGGTAGGCAACCCTGCCCCCATCCTATGCCTGGTTCTGCTTTTAGGAGGATCTTGAAGGTTGGTTTGGGGAGAGGTGGACATAGAGTTTTCATTTGGCTTCATTTCTCCGAAACAACTTAATTCTATTGTGACCTTTTCACGCTAACGTACTGCTCCCCTGCACGGCCTCTGAAAACACAGCATCCATCTGCAGTGCATTAAAAGGAAAGACCAAGGTTTTTGTGTTCGTGGTGGGTTAATTTCTAACAGAAAGGGACGAATTTAACAAAAGAGCTCTGTTAAGGAAAGCCCTTTCCCCTCTATTGTTAGCTATTGTAAAAATGGAAGGTTCCCCCTGTTGCTGTCATGGAACTCCTACCCCTAGTAAAAGAAAACAGAATAGAAAATTTAACTGGCCTTGTATCTATTAAAGAAATTGAATTTGTAATGGAAAACCTTCCTATAAAGAAAAAAAAAAGTAGGACAAACTTGATGAGTTTGCATTTTGCTTTCATAAACCGATTTGTGTGTTCTGTCAGTTCAGCTGAATTCTGGAGCAAAGTAAAGGTCCATGGAATGGTTATTTAATGGAGGGCACTTCACAGACAGGACACAACAGCTGTGGCACTTTACAGAAGTGCTTAGTCCAGATTTAGCTTTTACATGTTATTGTAGTCAAACAAAGGGATGGATATATATATATATATATATATATATGATTGAGTGGTCACTTCATAGTATGAAATGCTGTTTAAGTGTTCTATAAAATAAATGTGTAATGCAAAGAAAAAAATACAGCCAGTGGAATGCTGGGATCTTGAACTCTATGCCTTTGCCGCACATAAAGTTTGATGAAGGCTGGCCTTGTTTTGTCTACCTGCCTGTTATGATTCATCTTCATTGTCAGCTTGACTGGACTTAGACCTACCTAGGTGATACCTAGAGGCTAGAAATGTTTATCTGAGGAGGGAAGATTCACCTGAAAGTAGAGGACACCATCCCTTTGATTGATAAATGGAGAGAGTGAGATAAATATCAGCATTTATGCCTATTTGCTTCAAGATGGTGGACACAACATGACCAGCTGCCTCTTATGTCTCCAGCAAAGATTGACTCATCCTTATTTCTCTACCTTCCTCACCATGATGGGCTTCATCTTTATAATGTGCATCAAGATTAACCCTGCCCTTCTGAACTTACATCTTTCTTTTCTTTTCTCTTTCTTTCTTTCTTTCTTTCTTTCTTTCTTTCTTTCTTTCTTTCTTTCTTTCTTCTCCTCCTCCTCCTCCTCCTCCTCCTCCTCCTCCTCCTCCTCCTCTTCCTCCTCCTCTTTCCCTTCTCCTCCTCCCCTCCTCCTCCTTCTCCTTCTTTCTTTCTTTCTTTCTTTCTTTCTTTCTTTCTTTCTTTCTTTGTCATAGCAACAAGAAAGATAACTGGCCTTGAGAGATTGCTCAATGAGTAAAAACTGCATTGGGAACATCTCAATGACCCTACGTTTGATCCATAGAGCCCACATAAGGATGGAAAACATTCTAAATGTTTCTAACATTTTTTTTTTCTTCTGACCTCAACACACGTGTTGTGGTATGCCCATGCCTCCTCCCCTCCCCCACCATCACACCACACAGACATATACAAATAATACTAATAATAAAGAAAATAAGAGAAAGGAAAACCTTATACATTGCCTCCGGAAAAGTCTTCTGCACTCCCCCTCCCTGTATGTCTCTGTGTCTGCTCCAACTATCAGCAGTGAACCTAGGGTGCGGTGGACCCTAAGCAGTTGCTCCACTATGCTACTGAGCAACACCCTCAGCATCTTCCCACAATGGAAACCCTGTGTTGAGACAGTCTAGCTTTAGACCTAGGTTCCCTCTGCTTCAGTATCTTAGGGTTGGAATCACAGGATGCACCACACCCAGCAGAAGAGCCATATTCTAGCCCCGCCCATTTCACCATCCTTTCACTCTATTGGACATAATCCTTTTTTGGAGTTCAGTTCTTACTTTTTCTCTCAATGTCCATCAATGTGCATATTTTTTTTTTAAATCTAATTGTTACAAGGAAGCTCAAAACTAGGATGTCCAAAGCTGAAATCTTAATACTTCTCACAAATCTCTCTTCATGATGATAATCTACATTCTGTAGTCACACATTTGGAACTCTGGATGTTGCCTTGGCTGTCTTCTTCTTAGGCCAACTACTAGCCAGTTGTTAGAGAAGAATGTACTTGACTCTTACCTTGGGAAGTCTATGGAGCTTCAAATAGTACCACAGTATATTTTTGTTCCACAAAACATAGTGAAATTCAATGTTATATTAACCATTTGCAGTTAAGATAAAATGCTGCATCCAGAGAAGAGGTGTGTGCAATGGCCAGTATTCTCAACTAACGAAAACAGCATCTTCCAACATCCAGTGCCTGCCATAAGTTACCAATGTAGTAAAGTGCTGTGTTACAGGGCCCCTGCAGACTTAATGTTCTGCCTTGGTGAAGTACTATGGCCCTGAAGATCAATGAAGTTTATTAATTTTGCTAGGATAACAAGGCAAAGCCTGTTATGAAGTGACTCTAGCCAGTTCTGCAGTCAACACAAAATTGTTCAACAGGGAAGGGATTAAACTTGAGCAAGGTGGAAAAGGCAGTTAACTTTTTGTGTGACTCCTAATGGATATTGAATGTTGAAAAAAATGAGGAACACCAACCATTTCTGGGAAGGGCCTAATGGAGTCTCTTATTCTTCCCCTCCACCCTATTTTATGATAATACTTTAAAGGGCTGAATTACAGACAGGTGGCTCATTGGCAAACATGGAATTGCTGAATGTCTAAGGATTTATTCAGTGAGTCAAAGTCCTTATAGAACTGTATGTCATGAATCTTTAGAGTTGCTTCCAGATATTAATATGTATGCTATCTCAAAATAAATGTTTTGATATACATACATATATACATACACATACATGCATATGTGTACTTATATACCCATAAATAGATTTTTTGCACACACACACACACACACACACACACACACACACACACACACACAC
>JANHMN010000014.1:13764143-13830102 GCA_030674055.1 Rhabdomys pumilio | reverse complement strand
CACACACACACACACACACACACACACACACACACACACACACACACTCACACACATACACACACAGTAACTAGACTGAAGAGATGGCACATTGGTTGAGAGCACTTGCTGCACAATCAGGAAGGCTAAGATAAAACTGAGGTGTGCTCACATGCATATCTGCAATCCAAGAACAGAGGGAGATGAAGACAGGGGGTCACTGAAATTTGCTGACTGCCAGATTAAGAAGAAGAAAAAAAAAGACTTTTTAAAAAATTGGATATTTTAATTATTTACACTTCAAATGTTACCTCCTTTCTTGATTTTCCCTCTACAAACCCCTTATCCCACCCCCTTACCCTGCTTCTATGAGGGTGCTCCCCACCCACCCACCCACTTCCTCTTCACCACCTAGCATTCCTTTGCATGCTCCAGGTTCCAGGAGGGACTCTGATTCCAAGGAACAGAGCTGAGGTTTAACAAGATGCCTCAACACGATAAGATGTTAAGATGTTTGCTGCCAAGCTTGGTGAACTAAATTTGATTCTTGGGTCCTATACGGTGGAGGAAGAGTGCCAGCTATTACATGGTGCCCCTGATCTTGTATGCACATTGGGATATGTGAGCAAGTTCCTAAATAAATAAATAAATAAATAATATTAAAAATAAGAGATCAGAGGGACAAAGTGGGAAGTGATGGGGTGGGCACCAGATGCCTTTATCTGGCTGCCATGGTTTTACACTATCACAAATGTGCATACATCCCACATGAAAGATATGCAAATGTGAAGATGTACTTCACATGAACCTGTATACTTACACGCATGCTCACTACATATAATATACAATACATAAAAGTGCATTTAGATTTTCTTCCTCTTTATATTTTTTGCACATTGTCAAAAAAATTTCTGTTGTTCCTGCAGCTGAAAATTTCTGATGTTTATTAATTCTGACATAAAACAACTAAATTAATTCTTCATCTCTATCTAGGCCTGCAACAATTTTCATGTTTATTTTCCTTGCTAGAAATTGAATTTAGCCCACCAGTACATTTCATTAAGATCAGCAGATGGTAATTGCTTTCCAGCTGAGTTGTGCTGGGCTTGAACCAATGACCTTTGTTGTAAAAAAGAAAATCTCTCTTTTAGTCTCTTGGTCTATGTATTTGCCAGGTAAACCTTAAGTTGAAAACAGCATATCTTAACAAACACTTCCATGAACTGTCTTGTTTATCAAATTGCCCTTCCATATATAAAATGAACTTCTAAGGCAACTTTGCTAAGAGAGAGATTTTTGAATACTTTTTCTCAGTTGAGTTTTAGGGTAGGAATCACAAATGACTTCCAAAGTGTTATGTAACGTCATGGAATGGAAGGATTCCTTTTGTCTCAATTTTTTCTTAAGTCTTGTTCTCTATAAATATTTAAAAGTTTATTGTGCAAGGAACTAAGTTTCCCAGATGAAGCATGAAATAGCTTTTTATTGAGAATTTACTGAGAATTTCTGGTTACTTGTGTAATGTCAATATTCTTCTAAAGATGGTGAGAGAAAGCTGGTGTGATGGTGGTCTCGCATTTGCTCCCTGACCCAAGAGTTTCCCATGGGAAAAAGGAAAAACAAACCCAAGACTTATTTTCTATGCCTTTTCAATATGGGTATCAGGAGTTTGATTGATTTTTGCAGGGAACAATGAGGTCACGCGTTAAAAGCCGATGGATTCCTAGCCCTTGTCGCTTCAAGCATTATACAAACCAGGCTATATCCTTGCCCCACAAACTGCAGAATCATTACAATTAGAGATCTCCATAAATAAGACACGTCTGAATGATCCTGTTACTGAGAACTGTGCTTTTCCTTTCCCAAGTAAAAAAGCACTCCGGAGTGACTAAATTGAGCAGATGTACTAAGTGGCAGTGTCTTCTCACTCTGGTGTGTACCTTACTTGATGCGTCCAATACTGGCTCGGTACCAGGACTTGAATTCTGGCACCTTCCCATTCAACTGAGGTCTTGTTGCTCTCTCTCCTCACCTTCCCTTGTGCTCTAGGGTTGCGAATCCCCCAGCAGCCCTGTCATCTAACCTGTAGGAAGTCTTTTGTTAATAAGGATCCGACTGATGGCTAATTGGTATTTCTGGAATCACTGTCTTGTTCACTTTGCCATTGTATCTGTCCCTTGGGTTACTGTGCAGTCTCTTATGTGCATTCTTGGCTTCTCCTCTCAACTTCTATGCGCCACCTCACACGGTAGCAGTTTGAGTTTTTAAAATCACATAAAACTGTGCTTCTTTCCTAGCTCCCGTCTTTGTTAGCTTAAGATTTACATTTCTTAACTGCATTGGATTCTGCAGCTCTTCTCTTTACACCATGGAGACGTTTTGATCCTCCCTTCCTCTATCCCTCCCTCCCTCCCTCCCACTTTTTCTTGCCTCCCAGATTGCTCAAACATCGTAGACTTAAACTACAATGTGCATTTTTGTTCCTTTCTACTAAAAAGTACTTCACTGTCCCCTGACTTCTATCCCAACATATACTGCACAGTAATTTCTCTAAATAGCATCCCATACTTATGTCAGATGGTATATTTTTCCAAAGTCTTTCTCTGACCAGTCTAAACTAAAGAGTTGAAGTCATTCCCAAACAAAACATTGAGTTTTATTATTTTATTAGCAGTTACTTTCCCCTGAGTTATCATCTACCTAGAGTTATGAATTTGGCACATAACTAGCTCAGTAACTGTTTGAAGAAATGAATAAGCAGTTAGGCTAGTCATTAGTCACCAAGGCAAGAAGGATGGTTTTATTCACTTCTCAGCTAGAGTCAACTCTCTTGCATTTTTCAGCAGTATGACCCTTTACTCTCTGCCTTTGATCTGTACCCTGGCTTCTGTCACTTGTAGCCAGGAGTAAGGCATTGATCTTTTACTTAGACTTCCCGAATTAATTTCTTAATCTTTTACTGATTCCATTTTTTTCTAACAATTATTGTTTATGACTAAATCTTAAATTTCTAAAATTCCTTAACAAAAGTAATTTAAAAATACTATTAAAGATGTTACAATACCACATATAAAGAACAAAGAAAAGAAATTACATTAAGATGGCTCAGCAGTTAAGAGTACCGCCTGCTCTTCCAAAAGTCCTGAGTTCAATTCTCAGCAACCACATGGTGGCTCACAACCATCTGTAATGGGGTCTGATGCCCTTTTCTGGTGGGTTTGAGGACAACTACAGTGTATTCATATACATTAAATAAATGAATAAATAAATAAATGAATAAATAAATGAAAACCTAAATACTATTAGTAGTTGTTGTAAAAATTAAAAAAAAATTACATTAAACCAACATCCTAATAGTATCCCTCTTTTTCACAACATTTATTTCTAATTATCCATACATGATGTATTTCTGTATGGCTATATTTAATATCTGTACAATCTGAATTTTACATTTGACAAAATATTTTACAAAGTTTCATGTTACTCTCTATTTATTGTTTATAATGGCATATAATGTTCTATTAATTATATGCTATAATTGAAGATTCAGTATCAATAAAAGAGTTGGATTGTTTACAGTTTTTTCATAAAATAATATAGCTATGAATGTTGTACAAATGGTCTTTTTTTTTCTCTTAAATGGTTTACTTTGGAGTAGTTCCAAGCAAGAGAATTAATGGGCTAAAGGTTTAGGTTAACGCACACGAACACACCACACACACACAAGCACAGACACACACCATATGCTTGCACACATATCATATACATATATAGAGAGAGCACATATATTACTTTCTTCCTCAATAAAAGCTTTATATACGTTTTTAATGCCATAAGCTATAAATTGATCCTTTCTTACACAACTTGCTGGTACTAATTTTCTTTCTTTCTTTCTTTCTTTCCTTCTTTTGTAACATTTTGATCAACTTGGTGGCTGTATTTTTTTTCAGTTTATTTAATTCATTGAAAACTGTAAGGTTTATTGCGCTTCTTTGTGTTTGCTTCTTGTCTGTGCTTTTCATGTGAATTTACTGTTGTATCTTTTTGTCTATTTCTAGTGGTATTGTTTTTTCTTTTTATCAAAATAGGTATTTTTCATATAACATATCTTGATTATGGTTTCCCCTTTCTTTACTCCTTCCAGTTACCCCCACCTCCTTTTTTTCTGGATTCACCACCTTTCTGTCTCTCCTTAGAAAACAGGCATCTAAGGTATGATAATAAAATAAAATAAAATAAAATAAAATAAAATAAAACCCCAAAACAAATAAATCAGAATAGGACAAAAAAGACAGAAGGAAAACAGCCTAATACTAGGCACAAGAAAAGTTATAGGTCCACTCATTTGCACACTTGGCAATCTCATAAAATCACAAAACAGAAGCCATAACATATATGCAAAGGACATATAGGGAAAAATGTAAAATAAAAGCAAAAATATGTAATTAACAAACAAAAGTAGCAAACTGCTTTGAACCAACACCATGAGACAATGATTCTTCAAAGCTGCTGTTGAGATCGTTTTCCATTGGCCATCTACTGCTGGGTATATAGTGTGCCCTTAAAAGGAGTTCCTTTCTTCAATGAGACTCCCTTGGAGGAAATTAAACTTTTATTTGCAAATGGTTATCAATTGAACATAGCTTATGGGTTAGCAATGGAGGCTTGTGTCCACTTCTCCTTTAAGCACTAGGGCCCCACCTGGTGCAGATCCATGCAATCCCATCTCAGTATTTGTGAGTTCATATGCATTGGTCCTGTGGTATTTAGAAGGCCTTGTTTCCTTGGTGACCTCCATTCACTCTGGCCCTTACACTGTTTTGGCTTCCTCCTCGAAGGCTTCCTTAAATCCCAGTGAGAGGGATTCAATGGAGGCTTTCCTTTTAGGGATGACTATTCCAAGGTTTCTTACTCTCTGATATTGTCTGGCTATGGGTCTCTGTATTTGTTCCCATCTGCTGCAGGAGGATGATTCTCTGGTGATGGCTGAGCAAGGTATTGATATATGAGTACAGGAGAATGTCATTAGAAGGATTAGGGGAACTGCTAATATAATAATAGTATTTGGTTTCCCCCTAAGTCCCTGAGGTAGTCTTGGCTTCCCGGTCATCCAAGCAACACTGGTTATCTGTTCCATCTTATGCCTCCAATCAAATCAGATATATCTTGGTGTGAGGAGTGGGTGAGGCAGCACGGCCAGTTAAAATGGCACCTGGGACACCTGCCAAATCTTATGAATGGCACCTGCCAAAACTATGAATGGTGCCTGCAAAATCTCGAGTGCCGCTTCTTGGCGGTTTGTGCGCCGCCCTCCTTTCCCTGACAGAGCCATGACCGCAGAACTACTGCGCAGACTCTCTGCGCAGACTCTCTGGCTGTTAGAGGTGCACCAATGAGGCATGCCCACGTGGCAGGTGCTGAATGGGACAGGCAGGGGTATAAAAGGATGGCTGTTAAGGGGATCAGGGGCTTCCAGAGAGAGGATGGTAAAGAATCCTGAATAAACTGAGTTGAGAAGAACTCTGACTTGCGTCGTTCCTGTCTGCTGGTCAGATAGAGAAGCGACAACTTGGTTACTCCCTCAAGCTTTGTGTCATATTGTATTAGTCTATCTTGCAGATAGGACATCACTATAGATTGAAAGCTGGGTTTATAGATTTGTAGTAGGGTTTCTGTTTACATTTCTCCTTTTGTAACATGTACAGTTCCTTCTGGTACCAAGGGTTTAAGAGTCTATATAGCTACCAACTCAACCTCTCCATGGTCAATGTCATTGTGTAGGTGTTATCTTTAGCAATAGGGCCTTGCCATCAATTTGTAGAGAGCAACATGTAATCTTGGCAACAGCCTAGGTTGTTTGGGGATTCCCATTGGTTAACAACTCAATTAGATGTAACCAATTCACTATTCTGGAAGCTTCATTTGGTGACAAGAGAAGGCCAGTTGGGATTCTGTCTCTCCTGCTGTTTAGCAGTCTCATTTAGATCACCTTCTTAGATGTACATATTTTAGGACACTTCTACTTAAAATTGTCCTCTCAAATGGCCCTTAATTTTGGCTGTCCCTCCTGTATTCTCTCTTCATTCCACTCTTTCTTCCACTCTCTGTTTGATCCCACCATCCATAATTATCTATTCTATTTTGTTGCGAACCGAGCTGCTGTTCTGGTCAAGGGGTCAGGGTCTCGAAGAATGGAGACAAGGCAGAAGTTCTGGAGTCAAGTCTCAAGTCTCCTTTAATGTTTCTCTTCTATTGGCGCATATTCACTCTTGTTCATTCCTCTTAACTCTATTTACTCCTATACCTCTTAACTCCTATTGATTCTCATTCACTCTTAACTGTATATATTCTTACAAGGAAATCCTGGGTATTTATAAGCACACGCAGGAGAACACAGGTGAAAACATTTTACCATGTGCACTATGCAGCTGGGGTCACTAACAGCAAAACAAGCTATGTGGGATAAACAAGACATTTGTTAGAGTGTGCTCAGCTGTTGTAGGCTGCTGAAAAACCAAGTCTCTATCAGGGTAAATGGTTCCAGATGGCTGCAAAGATGATAGCTGCTTTCTAGCCGCTTTCTGCTTAAAGTCAGCTCCCTACACTATTTTTTCTTCCAAAGGAGATCTACCCTTCCCTCCTAGTCCCTTACTCTAGATCTAACTTCTATGAGTCTATATCATCATTGCTTACCAGTTAGTTAACAGTTAACTTCACATATAAGCTAATACATATCATAGTTGTGTTTCTGTGTCTGGGATATCTCACTATTTTGGTTCCATACCTGAGAATTTCATGATTCGTGTTTTAAGTAGCTAAGTAATATTACAATGAGCAAATATAGCACACTTTATTTATCCATTCATCTTTTAATGGGCATGTAGGCTGTTTCCAGTTTCAGGCTGTGGTGAATAGAGCAGCAACAAACATGGCTAAGCAAGTGAATGGATGTAGTGTCCTTTGTGTGTGTGCCCCTCCAAAATATAGCTGGATCTTGAGGTCTATTGATTCCCATATTCATGAGGAATCGTTACACTGATTTCCATAGTACCTGTACAAGTTTGCACACTCACTAACGATAGATGAATGTTCTCCTTACTCCACATCTTTTACAGCATAAACTGTCAGTTCCTTTATTAATCTTGGCCGTTTTGATGGATAAAAGATGAAATCTCAAAGTAGTTTTGCTTTGTGTCATCCTGATGACTAAAGATGTTGCCCCATTCTTTTATTTAGATTATTTGTTTTCTGGATATCCAGGGTTGGTTTTTTTTTCTTTATATATTTTGGATGCTAGCCGTCTCTTGGATGTGTGGGTGGTAAAACATCTTTTCCCATTCTATAGACTTCCACTTTGTCAGAATGATGGTGTCCAATGCTGTGCTGAAGTTTTCCAGTTACATGAGAGCCCATTTAATAGTTGCTGATCTTATCATCTGTGCTGTCAATGTTCCGTTTAGAAAACAATCTCCTGTGACACTGTGTTCAGGATTATATAACACTTTCTTTTTTATCAGACTCGGTGTATCTGGTCTTATGTTGAAGTCTTTGAACCCCTTGGAGGTGATAGGAATGGGTCTACTTGGAATTGTCTACCTTCAGCTGGCTGGTATGAGCATCACTATTTGCTGAAGATACTGTCTTGTCCTAAGTCCCTTTGCATCCACAAAATGCCAGTTTTAAAGACTTTTATTTCAGTCTCGTGACTTCTTTTCTTATAGTACCCATGTAATATTATTCCTTATGTCAACTATTATATTTGATATTATACTTAGAGTACTAGATTTGGGACTGAGAATGTTTTTAATAAAGTTCACTATAATATCAATTGACAAGATTCTCATTTCCTCCTTAATAAACTCATGTGCGACTATTCTCATAGAGACTTGGGGGACATAAAGTGGGTAAAGGTATTTAGAGGGTATGGCAGGTCAAGTGTGAGCAACTCAGTCATGAACTTAGATTGTTATTGCTATAGATGATTAGTTTTAGAAAAGTACCATTTATTCACCATCAGAGACCAAAAATATTGTGAACTGAATTCATGAAACTAAAATTTATTTTGTGAAATAACATCATATATCCTCCAGAGAAACAGAATTAATAGAGTCTACTGGACTATTGTGGGGGAACCAGTAGTAATAAATGAAGTTACATCTTCTTAAAAGAGTACTCTACTCCTACATGATACATCCTATGACTTAAACGTTAAACATAGCTTTCTCTTTTTGTGCATAATGACAACACTCCTGTACCTTGTTGTTACAGTCACAGTTGGAGTACAACAGACATGGCATTACCATTCCTTTTAAAATGTGTAGTTTAGCTCAAAAAGCATTTGTTGCTGTCTATTTAGTTAGGTTTCATGTGTTTCCATTTTCATTCGACTGCGGCACATGGAGGGTAATCAAACGACGATCATGTTTCTCACATCTTTCCACCAGTTGTCCACAGAGGTGAGGTAAATAGTCCTAATAAAATGCTCTGGTCCTAGACACGTTGCTTGGAGGTGAGTAGGAGCTCCTTCCAACGTTGTTCAGCAGTGTCTGACCAAGGGTCGCATGTGCTTCTCACAGGCATATGGGCATCCAAATGGAAGAACTGAACTTTGTAAGAATAAAGCAAAAGAGAAAGAATGACAAGCAGAAGTGATAACGAGTGAGAGAGAGCAAGAAGGAGGTAGAAGAGAAAAATGAATGAAAAGTGGACCATTTTAAACGTAGCTTCTGAATTCAGAATTCAAAGGCCAACCTATAGGAAAAAGCTCCACACACCACAACTGACCAGTTTTATTTCTGTAAGCATACTCTGCCCCTGTCACTATACCCTAATATTCTGGCAAGAAACGTGGTGTTAAAAACCTCACAGGCCCCATTATAGCTTTGGAGATAAAGAAAGTCTAATTTGAAAGGCAGTTATTCTTGGGTGAATTTGGGGTCATCTAATTCAGCTCTCTCATTGGATTTTTTGAGCAGTCTCAAATGAAGGAAAGAAAAACAAATGGACATAGAGCAGACGCAAGTGGTGAGAAAGGTCGGATAATATGAGCCATAGGTAGTCAGACCTCCATGTATGTTTCTAAGCAATCCATTATACTGTTTCCCATTCCTTACACTATTTACTTCTCAGAAAAAAAGTGTAGAGTGAATCAAAACCATTTAAAATCCATTAATATTGCACTGTTTAAAATGTTTCAGCTATAAATATCGGAAGACCTCAAGGTCGTTTATTGGACTGGATTCTGACTGTACTTTGAGGATCTCTAGGGTCAGCTGGCTTCCATGCTCGCGAGACAGGTAAAACTGCTACTAATGGCTTGTAAAGCAGAAGCAGCCACACACTATGGCTAATAATTTATAACCTCAACTGGAAAGTGGGTATTTAATAAAGTTTAATTGTGAATAATAATTTGCTAGACTTTTACAAGTGGGAGACCATCCAAAGACAACTGGTTAGAACCTAATTATGTATTTCATAGGTTTAGATAAGATTGCAACAGTGAGTGGCACTAAGAGACCTGAGTGGCTGGGTCCTACTTCTTGAAATTAGACGACTAGGTTCTTCATCCTTCCATGGTAATTAACTTTGCCTAAGCTTTCAAATAGTGTGTGTGTGTGTGTGTGTGTGTGTGTGTGTGTGTGTGTCCAGAACAAGTAGACTTAATATATATTATTTTATTATTTGGTTTATAGTATTAATGCTGGATAGTTTTCTTTATAAAATAAAACCAGAGTTCAAAAAGAACAAAAGAGCTACTTTTTTTTTTTCTTTAACAGATTGGTGGCTGTCTTTCAGCTTCTCTTTCTGGACATCAGTCAGTGTTTGAGATGGCCTGGGGCACTTGGCATAGAGTGTGGTGGCCTGGCACACAGTGCCTCAGTTTGTTCTTGGCATTAAATTCACTGCTTATCCTTGTGCAACCACGTCCTTATCCCTCTGGACTCAGTTTTCTCATTAATTGAGTAGGGTATGAGTGTTGACATTTCAAGGTTCTCTGATTCATGGGAGAATCTAGCTCATCTTAGGCAGGCAGGAGGCCGGAGGCTGGATCCCAAACATCTGAATGACTCTGATGCTGATTCCTATGCCACTGAAGCCCATAGAGAGTTGACTCTTCAACTCCTGACTCTCACAGAGAGGGAGGGTACAGTGGTGTGTCAAACAGTAATGTTTTTAAGTCAATAGGTCACTGCTCTTACAATGCATAAGAGATTTGAAACTTGTTATTATCTCATGTTTTTACTGCTTCTTTTTTATATTTAAATGTGTTTAGAAATGTGAATATCACTGTGTTGCAGATGACTACACTGTTTCATATCGTAATATGTTGTTCAGTTTTGTAGCCGAGGTCATCCTGTATAACAGGTTATGTAGTAAGAATTATCATTCAGGTTTGTGTAGATACAGTCTCCAGTAGTTTCACAATAATGAAATTGCTTACTAATGTGATTCTTAGCATGTAACCTCAATGTTAAGCATATCCCGATCCACTGGTTTTTTAATTTTTCCTTATATTTATTCTGTTTGTATGTGTATACGTAGGGTCAGAGGACAATTTGCAGAAATTAGTTCTCTTCTTCCACCATGTGTGTCCTGGGAATCAAATTTGTGTTGTCAGGCTGGGCTACTGATACTTTTATCCACTGTCTTTCTCACCATCTGTCCATTAGTCTTTAAGAGAATGGTTTTCTATTTGGTGTAGGCTTGGATATTTCAAAACCTACCCTTCTAGCCCACTGTCCAAAAGTGAGAAAAAAGATGGTAAATAGGACAAGGGGATACAGACCTGTTTAGAAGTAGTTCCTTGGGGCAATTCCAGTCTCTGTTTGTCAGGATACCAGTAGTCTAGCTCAGTAGTGTTAGGATAGCTCACAAGAATCAGCAGTGGTGGCGTGATCCAGCAGAAACTGTCAGGCCTCTGCCAAATCAATGCTAGTCAGATAGAGTGACCAAGATCAGCTGGGATGCAAGGATGCCACAAGTTCTCTGCTATGCTTCTTTCAAGGAAGCGAAGATCAGTAAAGATGGGAGACCAAAGAAGCATTGCAAGCCCACCATCTCTGTCCCTTGAATGCTATCTATACCCTTTCCAAACATCACATGTCCTCCCTCGGGTCTTGCCTCAGCAAAACACATAGGATGACACTAACAGAAACTTCCACCTTTGTCTCAAAAGTCCTTGAGGTACCAAAGCACTGGGAGCTCTCACAGCTTCTTTTTCTGACATTGCTACAAAATAAATATTTGTTGCACCTTAGTCATTCTTTGAGTCACATGATGAAGACAGTGATATCCAACGTGAGCAAACTCTCTACTCTTAGTTACTGTTTTACATGGTTCTCAAGAGAAAACTCTAAGCAAAATTTATGGGAAGAACATGACCCTTATTTTCAAATTATGGTTCTGCACTTCTGCATTTCCCCCCCCCCCCTTTTTTTTCTACAGTTACTCTCTCTCATTTTATCCCTGCTTCTTTGTTTTTCAGGCTTGGCTTACTAAAGTGACAACATTTTGTTTTCCCGCTTCTTAAATTCATGTTTCATACCATTATAAGACCTTGGACAGTTGTCATTGATAGCTGCAGAAGGGTGACTGCTTCATGGTGCATTGATAGCAGCTAAGTAGACTTTTTGGTTTTAGTCTAAAAAAGGCACTTGATAGTTACTGGGCTATTATTATTTGAATTATATATTATATAAGTGGCAGCTTTACTCTCAAGAATGATATTTAAAGAAAGCAGCTTTATATTTTGGATTTGTGGCCAGTGCTACATTCTTGTAATTCCATCTACTTGGGAGATGAATACGGGACAAGGAAGCATTTGTAGCCAGTCCGGGCTACGTACTAAGGTCCCATCTCAATGACATGACCATATTCTGTTGTTCATGCTTCATTCCTTTTAGGACTGGATTGAAAAGGGTCCTCATTCAATTCATTTGTGACTGGCATTTGTCACATACCTTCTGGCACTGATTATCCTATTCAAACCATGCATATGAGGTAAGGTAAGGCAATTGAGGGAGAGGGATATGGGGAGATGTTGGTACAGACAGATATAGGGGACTCAGGGACAGAGTAGTCAAGAGTGCTGTCATAACAAAATACCACAACCTGGGTGGGTTAAACAGAGGCTCATTTATATGTAGCTCTGGAAGTGAAGAGTGAGATCCAGGTGTTGACAAGCTCGTTTCTTACTGAGTTTCTCTTCTTGGGTCCGCACATATACAGGGGCACAAAAAGAGAGAAGATGAAAGGCTGGAGAGACGGCTCAGTGGTTAAGCTGTTCTTCCAGCTTGACTGTTCTTCCAGTGGTCCTGAGTTCAATTCCCTGCAACCACATGGTGGCTCACAACCATCTATAATGAGATATGGTGCCCTCCTCTGGTGTGTGTGAAGAGAACTGTAATGTACTCACATACATAAAATAAATAGATTTATTTAAAAAAGAGAGAGAGATTGAGAGGGAAGAAAGGTAGGGAAAAGAAGGAGAAGAAGAGAGCACTCTCTGCTGTGTTTTCTGCTTCTCATAGAGACAGCAGCCCCATTAGAAAAGGTCCCATAATACCTCATCTAACCTTAGTTACCTTCCTCAAGGGTTCTGTCTTCAATTACAGTTAAATTGGAACTAGGCATTCAAAGCATGGGTCTGGAAGTGTGCATGAGAAGGTACATTGCAGGTCATAATAAAGACCCGCACAGTCAGTTTAGTCTCCGGATCTGCTTGTCCTTAAACATGTGGTTGCTATGACTTTTTCCATGAGTTGTAACATGGATCATAACTAGATGTGCTTCTGGCATGGAAAAGCAAAAGCAGAGAACAACCTTACTTATGGATGGGCTGAACTGGGCAGCCTGCAGAGAGCTCAAGAAAATCTCCAGGACAGGAGAAATTCTGTATAAAATAAAAATGCCTACTCATTTCCTGATACCAACAAGTCATAAAAAAAAGACAAGGAATCCTACCTTAAGACCCTCTCCACGGCAGAGAACATTCTAGAGGATGCATCTAGCAGTTCATCACATTGCTTTTCTCTTGATTTTAAGAGACATATGTCAGTTTTAAATGACTCTTCATTGACACCAAGCTTTGTGGGTGACTGATCACCTTGCTGGGGCTGTGTTTGGAGTTTAGTAACTCATTTTAGGGGTGTGTATGGAGAACTAGCGTCTCCTTTTTACCCATTGGCAGCTAATTTATATAAATCAGTGTGGATCACTAGGCGTATCTGTCAAGGCCTGCTACAAACTCAATGTTAGTTGCTGCTGCTCCGTTTTTTTTTTTTTTTTTTTTTTTTTTGACATTTCAGAGATAAAGCACTCAGTTTTTATTTGCTGAATGTTACTTTCGATATACAAACTATGTCTTTGCCCTCTTGATTGTGAAATTAGGTGGTAAAGCCCACTTTTCATCTGTGTTGTATTTTCCTCCAGCAACCTTTCAAAGTAAACCTGTGTCTCGTGGTTCAACATTATTCTTGGGAAACACTCTCAGAAATAAATCTGTGTTCAAGTACTATTTCTTTAGCTCTATAAATATTTATTGAGTGCCTGCCTTGTGTTAGGCACTGTGCCTAATGCTGAAGGACCAGACAGACAAACTTCTTTTTCTCAGAGATTACAGTCTTATGTGGAATTAAACATTGTGCAAACAAATAAACCAAAGAAATAGCCTACAATAGTGGGTGCTGTGCTGTTAATTAAAACAAGGTGCCGTGGAAGGTGGTCAGGGGACATCTTGACAGCTGAGAAAAGCAGCCTTGAATCAAAGAAGGTGGCCAACAATCAAGATGTTTCTTTCGTCTGAACAGTGCTGTAGTTTTTCTGGAACTGAAGGGACACTGTTGCTAGGACACAGCATAACAGAGAAAGTACCAGCGGCATCAGCCAAGGTTGGTGATATAGCTGGAAGCCAACTTGGTAGAACTTTGAGAGACCTGAGAAGTTCAGATTGTGATGTACACACTGTGGGGACCACTCAGGACATCTGAAACTTTGTTGTGAGCATAGCCCTATGTGAGGCCAGAGCAAAGGCCGAAGGGCAAGCAGAAAACAGGCTGGAGAGGAGGGTGTGTTGGACAAGGGCAGTGGAGCTGAGGATTGGGAGAAAATCACAGAATTAATCATGTGAAAACTATGATTTGGGGGGATCGTGCTATCATGTTCTCCCTCAAACATATTTTTATTGATTATAGGGGAATTTCACATAATGCCCTCTGATCACATTCACTTTCTAGTCCTCTAATGTCCACCCTTACCCCTGTGACTTCCTACACGCTCTCTCAACAGTATTCCTTCAGTTCCAGAAAAACTACAGCACTGTTCAGACGAAAGAGACATCTTGATTGTTGGCCACCTTCTTTGATTCAAGGCTGCTTTTCTCAGCTGCTTTTCACACACACACACACACACACACACACACACACACACACACACACACACGATGAAAAGGAAAAAGAAAAAAAAAAACCAAGTCCAGTTTGGGTTGCCCATATACTCACTGGAGCACAGTCAAACTCCCAGTGAGCTGCCCCTTGAAAACTGCGTCCTCCCCGTCCGCACTCCATCAACTGTGAAGAGCTGGGACTGTCAGAGTTGAGGCGGCAGGATCTGGATTGTGTCTTCCTTTATAGAATATCCTCCCCACGTCTTGCCCCTAAATTTGACACTTTTATGAGTTCTGAGCTCTTTATATCTGAAGTTGATTATTGCAACCAACACTTCTAATTTTCAAAACAATTTAAATCGATGAGGTAATTATATACTTTACTTTCTTTGTAAACTTCAAAAATTGTCTTATCCAACTAGCCCTGGTTCCTCTTCACCAACATGAAGAACCAAGAGACTCCCATTGAAATTACAGTTGGAATAGTAGTAAGCTTATTTAGTAATCTTGAGAAGGTACTCTTGATATACTGTCTTTTTATTTATAAATATAAATATAAGCTTATTTGCAGATGTTTAAATTTCTTATCCTTAAATATACATTTGTAATATTCTTTGAGTAGGTCTTATATTTTTAATTTACCTAAGCACGTTAGTGTTTGTTTCTGGTTGATTAATTTTCCATATTTAGATGCTAACAGTTGAAACAGAGAGGAAGTTCCTCTTACCTTCCTTTATCTACAACTTAACATCATTTCTTATTAAAGCTACTGTATTTCCCAATAGATACCTAAGTTTTTCTAGTCATTCAGTTGTGTCAACAATAGAGACAGTTTAGACCCTCCTTTGTTAATGTTTGCACCAAGTATTGATTTTTTTTTTATAATTATTGAGATTGCTGAAATAATGGTGAATGATGATGGTGGTGACTGTGAAACTGTTTTGGCGATTAACCACCAGCAATATGAAGATGAATTTTAACAAATAGTCTTAATTATGTTTACATTAACCTATGAGAAACCTATGTCATGAGTTTCATCAAATGGATTTTCAGTATTTATTATGAAATATCAGCTTGTAGGTATAATATATTATATTGATGAAATTCCTTAACATGTTTGTAGTTGTATTGTTAAAATAATGTGGCTTCTGGAAATAACTCTTTTTTTTTGTCATAGTACATTAATTCTTTGGTATATTGTTGACTCCTATTTGATTATATTTATTAAACATTTCTGTACAGATATTCACTTGAACAGATATAAATATTATGTTGATAAAAATAAAAAATAAATACGTAAAGAAATTTTATATTTTAAAATTTAAAATAATTTATAAATTGGATTGAGCAGATCTATAGAGAACTTCTTATAGCCTTCAGGACACATAATTACAAATACATAATGTAATTATGAATGTTTAGATTATCTATTTCTTTACAAATTTCAAAGTTGTTATTCTAGAAGCTACATTTTATAAGATAATAAAATTTAAATAAATAACATGATCAATTATTACTAAAGTTATCTATCTGTAAAATAATAAAAATTCTCAAAGAACCATCGAATAAATTAAGAAATTAAAATTATATGCTCTACACTTCAATGAAAACATTCCATAAAAATGGTCCATGAAATATTGGCTTGAAAGCAGTTCTATGTCATGTCCTCTTCATCTTTAAGAATATGCTAAACAAAAAAAAAAACACAGTGGATAAGAAAATTTTGAAAGAATACATGTTTTATGTTCTATCATTCATTTCTATTCTATTTTAAACTTCCATCATTTCATATTTTTGTGCCATGCTTCAAAATCTGTCTTTACACTATCTTCTGAACCATTGATGTGCATCTTAATGTATTTCTCCTCCAATCCATCTACTCATGACTGCAGTGGACACTGCAGGATGAGTTTCTTTATGTTCAGAAATATATATATATATATATTGAACTTCAGTCCTGGTAAGGAGCTATTTCTATGTCACCTTCTACTTACTTAAACATCATCTACTCTGCTGAGGTGGAATTCCATAGTTATGACTGATTCTTATCCCCCACAGTAGCCTGTTGGCTCAGGGGAGATAGGTAGACTAGATTTGGTGCCTTACCTCTTAGTTGAATCTTCTACTCTGTTTTAGATAAATTCATTGTATGTTAAAGCATTTTTGTTTGTGATACACATGGTAAAATTGCTTATCCACAACAATGTCAGGTACATAAGACAGTTTTGGGATGCTGAGGGAGTGGAGATGGTAACACATACAAAACCATCTGGGGAATAGAAGAGCTGTGTGTTGCGTAGCAGACAAAGCCTTGTGTGATATACAGATTGAAATGGCAGGCAAAAAGAAAGGAACAACATTGAAAAGACAACACATACTACTGTGTGAGGTTCAGTTCCAGGATGAATATGTTGTCTTGATTTTAGACCATCTTTAATGGTTTGGTTAGGTGTTAGAAATTCAATATTTAACAATATTGTGTATAGACAAGGCCCGATGAGATTTGGAAGAATGCCTCTTGGAAGGCCAGAGAAGAGATTCTAGAGATTGATGCCTACAGTGCATGGGTTCTGTTCTCATAGATACTGTTTTCTATGTATATGCTCTAATTAAGAATATTTTTGGCAAGTGAGATGGCATAGGAGAGGACTTCCAAGAAGGCTCTGTACCTGGTTAGGGGTGGCTGGCAGTAAGGGACAGAAGGTTAGAAGTGGTCAATGGGACCTCATGAAATTGGAAAGCTTCTTTCTGTAAGGCAAAGGACATAGACAATAAGACAAATTGATAACCTACAGATTGGGAAAAAAATCTTCACTAACCCCACATCTGATAGAAGGCTAATATCCAAAATATATAAAGAACCCAAGAAGCTAACCACCAAAACACCAACAGTCTAATTAAAAAATGGGGTATAGAACTAAACAGAATTCATAACAGAGGAATCTTGAATGGCTGAGGAGCACCTAAAGAAATATTCGAAGTCCTTAGTGATCAGAGAAATACAAATCAAAAAGACCCTGAGATTCCACCTTACACCAATCAGAATGGTTAAGATCAATACCTCAGGTGATAATACCTGTTGGAGAGGATGTGGAGAAAGAGGAACACTCCTCCATTGCTGGTGGGATTGCAAATTTCTACAACCACTCTGGAAATCAATCATTTTTTTTCTCAGAAAATTGGAAGTAGATGTACCTGAATACCCAGCAATACCACTCTTGGGCATATACCCAAAAGATGCCCCACCATGTCACAGGAGCACATGTTCTACTATGTTCATAGTGGCCTTATTTGTGATAGCTAGAAGCTGGAAACAACCCAAATGTCCCACGATAGAAGCATGGATACAGGAAATGTGATTCAGTTACACAATGGAACACTACTCAGCTATTAAGAATGAGGACATCCTGAGTTTTGCAGGCAAATGGATGGAACTAGAAAATATCATTTTGAGTGAGGTAACTCAGACTCAAAAGGACATGAATACTCACTAATAAGTGGATATTAGCCAAAAAAAAAAAAACCCAAAACAAAAAACCCTGAATACCCAAGATACAGTCTACAGAACTCGAAAAGATCAACAAGCTGAAAGGCTCAATCGAGGATGCCTCAGTCCCACTTTGGGGGGTGGGAGAATAAAGCAATCATGAGGGGAGAGGGAGGAAGGGACCTAGAATGGAAAGTGAATGGGGTAGGGGGTTGGAGGAGGGAAACCTGATCTGGTATTGTGTGAGGGAAAAGGACTGAAGCCCCGAGGGCCAGCAGAAAGAATGGAAACATGTAGGAGGTTGGAGGAACACTCTAGAATGCACCAGAGACCTGGGAAGTAAGAGACTTTCAGGACTTAAAGGGAGAGACCCTAGATAAAATGACTGACAGTAGAGAGAGAGAGAACTTGTAGAGCCCACCTCCAGCAGGAAGACAGGGCATCAAATGACGGTTGCCATCCCACAGTCAAAACTGATCCATAATTTTTCCTGTCTGAAAGAACTTCAGGGATGGAAATGAAGAGAAACCTGAGGAAGAGAAGGTCCAGCAACAGGCCAAAGTGAGATCCAGCTCGAGGGGCAGTACCAAGGTCTGACACTATTATTGAGGCTATGGAGTGCTCACAAAAAGGGACCTATCATGACTGCACTCTGGAAGACCCAAAAAGCAGCTGAAAGAGTCAGATGCATATATTTGTACCCAACCAATGGACAGAAGCTGATGACTCCTGTGGTTGTATTAGGGGAAGGCTGGAAGATGCTGAGGAGGAGGGCAACCCTGTAGGAGGACCAGCAGTCTCAATTAACTTGGAACCCCTAGATCTCTCAAACACTGGACCAATAACCAGGCAGCATACACCAGCTGATATGAGGTCCCCAACACATGTACAGCAGAAGACTACCGGGTTCTGGTGCACTCAGAAAAGATGTGCCTAACCCTCAAGGGACTGGAGTTTAGAGGTCTGGTTGTGTGGGTGCTGGGTAGTGGGTGGTGGGAACATCCTCATGGAGACAGGAGTGGCAAGGAGGTATGGGATGTGGAACTGTCAGAGAGTGGATGGGCAGGAGGGGAATGGGAATAAAATCTGGAGTGTAAAATAAATAAATAAAAGACAAAAAATAAGTGGTCACATGAAGTCTGTTTCGGTCTAATGAAGGCATGTTTGATGGTGGATAAAAGAGTTCCAAGATGGAACAAAGGCAGGAACTGTTGGTTTAGATACCCAGGATCACAGTGTCTCCTCAGGGACAGTCACTGCTTTAGCACATGTTGGGAACTGCACTTTCTCTTTATCCTCGGGCAGACACTGATTTTCTAGACACCCAAGCTTGGTTCATCTTCCGAGCTTCAGACAGACACTGTGTTCTAGAGCTAAATTCATACTTTCTCCCGCTTTAGGCAGATACTGCTGCTGTAGGGACACAGGTTTGCACGTGGACCAGATTTGGTCAGACATTGCTATTAGAGACACCAGGGTCGGCAGGGCGGTGGTGGCGCACGCCTTTAATCCCAGCACTTGGGAGGCAGAGGCAGGCGGATTTCTGAGTTCAAGGCTAGTCTGGTCTACAGAGTGAGTTCCAGGACAGCCCGAGCTATACAGAGAAACCCTGTCTGGGGGGGGGGGGGGGGGGGGGGGGGGGGGAGAAAGAGAGAGAGGTCACACTCTCTTTCCAGCCTAGCCTTGAGCTAATTTGACAACAGAAGTGACACCTGTGAGACCAGAAAGTTTCCACAAAGAAACGCTGATACCCTTTGAAAGTAAATGCTTGTTTACCGTCACGTCACAGAAAAAAAGAGAAAGGTTACTAAGGCTAAAGGTTACTAAGGCTAGGAGACATCAAAGAATTATTACCTTGTTTTGCTCTAAAATTTCATTCATTTCAGAAGAATTATCAATGGGCTTCTGACGGATCCATTCAAATGTAGTGTATTCAAAAAGATTGAACATGAAAATCTTATAATTTTAAAATTAAATGGTTTATGAAATACACATAGACCACTATAGTAATGCTTATTTTTTGCATGAGTTTTTGATAAATAATTTTTACATAGATAACATTCAGGGTTGAGTACCAATGTGGAAAATTATTTCTTTTAAAAAAAAAAAGCAAACTGTTTGTACTTTTTGGCATTGTTTAAGAAATTAGATTTATGTATTGGAATAAAATACATATTCTTTACTTTTCATGTTTTTTTAAAAAATATTTTCACAGTTTTATATTTTATATTTAGATCTTTAATCCATTTCAAATTTGTTTTGCCTTTTCCATGCAGTACGATAAAGATAACTCCATTCTCGTTTCCTCTGACACCCTGATAACTGCAGTGTCCTCTGTTCTCCCAGTTACTTGGTGTATCTCAGTCATAGTCTACATTTTTATGTATGCATAGTTCCAACTTCAAAGCCCATTTTCTTTTCTACTTGCTCATTTTCTATTTGAGTCAGTCCCACATCACATGAATGCTATATATTTGGTATTAGGGAAATTAGTCTCCTATTTTCTCTTTTGTCTTCAAGTCTGTCTGTTTCACTTATAAAATATGGTGTTACTTTTCAATATTTTTAAGTTGAAAGTAAAGGAAATCCTTTATTCTTAATAGAAACTACCTAGATCCAAACCCATCATCCATCACTTTTACAAACTTGTAACAAGGAAATTAAAGCTGGAGAGATGGCCAGTAGAACTTTCAAAGTTAATAGACTACTTCTTCCTTGTAAGGAAATGCAGGCCCAGGAGAGTAGCCAAATGTTTGAATGTCCTTGGCTGTATCCCAGGTGAATATTTATCTGACTGGAGATGCACTGCCATTCAGCTGGGGCTGTGTGCTCTGAGAGTCAAGATTCCAACCAAATCTCCCAGGTAGATGGAGAGTCCAAGCCAGGATGATAATAGTCATTGTGCTTTTCCTTGCTGTCAGCTGTCCTAGAAGTTTTTTTGAGACTTGTCATTAGCTTTGCCCTTTTCTCTTTATAAATCAAATCACATTTTAGCTGGTACAAAAACTGCATATATTTATGCAGTAGTGTGATGTTTTAATATGCTAATACGTTGTGTGATGTTTAAATTAAGGTAAATCTCACTATTCCCTTCAAATGCTAATCATTTCTTTGTGACAATAAGTTTTAAAATACTTTAAAAATTTCAAATACACAGAGACACTATTCATGGTGAGGTGTGAACAATATCTAGTCTCTCCTATTGTCCCCAAGCCACTTGTAACCCATCATGTTGGACGTGTGTTGTGGCACCTGCCTCCTTTCATACAGTGCTATGATTTCTAGGTCAATCTATGTTATAGAAATGACTAAATTTCATTATTTTGTTGTTAGATGGTATTATATATTATATACATATATAAATTTATTTGTATTATATATGTAATAATATAATATGTATTATATACATAATAAAATTATGTATCACAGTCCCTCTGTTTACCAACTAATGTGATATAAAGTTGTTTGTGCTTACTGAATATTGTGCATAGTTGGTTTTCGAATGAGATGGGAGTGCAGGCACACTGAGTTCATGTCTTTTGAGCAGATGGTGAGGTTGCTGTACCATATGAGCATTTTGGTTTTAGTTTGTCAAGAAACATATTAATTGTTTTTATGATTATTGTGTTAATTTCATTCCCCTATCAATGTGAAAGAGCTTCCTTTTGTCCACGAGCCTGTCTGTACTTATTACCTTAAATTTTTTGGTTATTACTCATTCTTAAAGGAACAGCAGGTATCTCATTCTGGCTTTGACTTATATTTCTTTGATGGTCAGTGATAGGGAGTTTTTTCTCATTTTCTTATTTGGCATTTGCATATTTTTTTGAGAAATGCCTACTTAAGTCTATTTTCTATTTTGAAAAGTTTGTTATTTGAATTTTTGTTATTGATATTTTGGAGTTCCTATGTATTCTGATTATAAACTCATATGAGATGCATGTCTTCTTTCACAGTTTATTAAAATATCATTTTTACTTTAACTATAAAACTCAGCTGCTCCATTCATCTGTAGAATTGCTAACATGTCTTTCTGTCTCACTCATCAACCCCGTTCGTTTTCCTATCCTCACTATATTTCATTGAATCTGTCAAAAAAACCCCAATAAACTGTAGACTCCAACTAAAATACTACAGATACTTGCTATTCAGATTCAAAACCAATTTGCAATGTAAAACTGAAAACACTACTATGTAAAAACCAACTGTAAAAACTGTAAAGTAGGTTGATAGAAACACAGACTATTTACAAATAAAATTTGAAATTATAACTCAATAGATACATTACTTATACCTAAATAGGGCACTAATCATACAGAAAACAAATCTGAAAATGGTTTTTAGACTTTCCAAGGAGAACAAAGTGTGGAAGTGTGAAAGTGATACTGTGTTAAGTAGTGGGCCATACAAAATGTGCTCTGTTATAAATGTTTGCACTCCAGAAAAATTCAAGAAGTGATTAAGCTAATTTGAAATGATAGAAGACAATGAATTATCAGGTTCAAGAAATATAAACTTACACGATAATCGAGATGCAATTTAGTTAAACTGGATTACATGTAGAACAAAGATCTTAAAAGTTATAAATGGCAGATGGCCTGAATGGATGGTGTGAAGCAATGTTAGGCTTTTAAATTGTGTCATTAAAGAAAAGAAATTCAAGAGTTAAAATACTGAGAAGAATAAACAAAACAAAACAAAACAAAAAAAACAAAGAAGAAAAAATTAGGTTTAAAACAGTACATTTCCTGTGCTATTTCGCAGGAGGGAACATTATTAATTATATTTAGCTGTGTTACAAGTATGAATATGTGAATTTGAAATGTTGTGCTAGGAAATGTTTGTGAGCCCCCAAACAGACCACCAAGGAGCTGAATCCGAAGCAGTTGCATTAGAGTCTTTTTATTCAAGCTTGAGCTTGGGCTACACCATCACCTCTGACACAGGAGAATGGGAGGAGGCCTTGATTCTGGTTTCAAGTAAACATTTATAGAGGCAAGAAGGGGATATCTAGCCTAGTATACATTTGATTGGGGGGAGGGGGCATTATGGTCTGTAACACATGGTGCTGGGAGTCAAACCATAAACTTAACTTCCGCTTTCCTCCTCATTGGTGGTTGTTCGGAAGTGAAGTGTCAGGGGCAGGCTTGTAACCTGGGAGTGCAGGTTTGTTGGGGAATAACCTGGAAACTGGTGCTAGGTGTCAGTTTGTTAGTCAACTTGAGTTAAACCTTAAGTCAGGTTCTCTAAGAAGAAATATAAACCCAAAAGACTTAGTCTCTCAGAAGGATAATGATAAGATTAAAATGTATTATTTTCTATATAGTCATTGTAGGAAAAGAAAAAAGCACAAGATGAGACAGAAAAATCAATGCAGGTATATGCAATGAAAATATTAGATAAAATTGATAGAAATAAATCTGTATCTACCAATAATGGTGACAATAATCATAAGTTCACTATGCTCTTTGTTGTAAAATATATAGACCATTAAAACAATATTTAAAAACTTGTAATCATATGTCGATTACATGATGTCTAAGACACATGGACTAGAAAATTTTAAAGAAAAATAATGGAGATCAGTACAATGAAGCATAAACCTAAAGAAACTTAGGCTAGTTATAGTACAGAAACTAAGCAGTTATTAAGCAAAAATATTATTAAAATTATGAATGCATTATATACTGAGAAAAGTTTTAAATTACCAGGATCATGATGCATTACCCACAATCCCCTTCAGGCTTAAAGGATTCACTCATTTAGTTGGTGGGGAGGTCACTAGCCAATAGTTCTCATCTGTCAATCTGCCATGGAAGTTGCATCTTATTCAAACAATTTTAAATGCCCTTTTAAAGGCACCTCAAAACACATGACTGGTAGGCCAACATGAGAACTTACAGGGCCAGCCCATCTTCACAATGCCCCACACAGTTAGTTGAAGTACACTGGGGTTGTATCCCACGTTGATTTCTGTTTCTGACAATTTCTGTGTTTCTCTCTTACCTTCCATCAACAACATATTTACTAATCCCTCCCACACCCTGCTTGCTCAGTTTCTTCTCAGAGGCAACCTTTGAAGAAATGCAACCTACAACACATGGTACCAGAAGTTAAAAGGCAAAGTGATGGAATTTTGGAACTGTATCTCTCACATTCAGCAGGCATTAGAAACTCCTAAGTGAGAATACATGGAGCACAGCAGACTCTTGGCATACAATAACAAAAATCGCAATTGTTGGTCACTACCTTAAGGATGGGCTGGAATGGAAGGAAATACATTAGTTCATTTTATGTCCCAGCATTTAAAATAATAAGAAAATAACAACTATATGGGTCAAGGAGTTGGGTGAGCCTTTTTCTCTGTTGTCCACATTTTTATTAGTATATTGCTTCATAGTTATATTTTATTACTAGTTCTTGCCCATATCTTACTGTACTGATTGATAAATTAAAATTTATAGAAATACAGGCCAAAAGAAAACATGTAGGCTTTATTATGAATTAGAAAACTCCAAGGTCAAATGGTCTCTTGGAAAAAGATTTATTTTAAAGGCTGAGAACATGGGGCTGAAGAGATGTCTCAGCCATTAAGGGTGTGAACTGCTCTTGCAGAAGACTCGAGTTTGATTCCAGCACCACTCTAGGTAGCTAACATCTACCATTAACTCTAGTTCCTTCTGGCCTCTGTGGGCACCAACACTCGAATTGCCCATACTCGTACAGAGACACACAACACATAATTAGAAATAGAAATAAACCTTTAAAAAACAGAGAATGTTGAATCACTAATTAAAAGTGTAGAAGCCAAAAAATCTCTTTGGAAACATCTCTGACTCATACAGTGGTCAGTGGCCGAGTACTGAAAGCACAGTGCTTAGGCACACAGGCAGTAACACTCTGATGTGGATTGAAGGCAACCTAAGTAGATTTTGGATAACAAAGCAACAAAATTTAGTAGTTACCCGTATTTCTCTCCTGTATTTTGTAATTACTTGCAAGACTGGAAGACCAAGTACAGGAGCCTGATCCCATACTCACTGAGTTTTGGCAGATACAACATTTGAACTCAGTGACTGACCAGCAGAGAGGGCCACTACTGAGTCTGAATCATTAAAAGAAATCCAGAAAATCAAGACTTACAAATCAGGGGAAAGATACCCAGCCCTACACCAAATCATATCCCTTTAAGCTGCTTCTGGACAAAAGCCATTTCTTCTTTTGCATTTAAAATGCATTGAAAATCAATTTTAAAGAAGTCAAGCAAAGGTTTATTCATGTTCTGTAATTAGGCTGTAAAACCACTAGCTGAGAAGTATGGTTTTCACTCGAATCAGAGTGGAAAAGCATATTCTTTATTTTCTTCAAAAAAAGCACCCTGCACATTCGGGATCAGTTTCTTTCTTCCTTTTTTTAAAAACAGCTCTTTGGGCAGCCCTAACAGAACATTCCTTTAGAAAATGCTTTCTGAGGTTCAGTCTGGAGGTTTATTTTAGATGTGACCACCTGTGTGAAATGCAGGGGTTACTTTCAAAGGACTTCTTTCATTTGTCTTTGTGGGAGAGAGGTTGCCTCAATCAAAATGACATCACGTTTGTGGAGCACCTGTGAAACGGGGCAAAATTTGGCTCCCGTACAAAAGACTTTGTTTTCCTTTGCTTTGCTGTGGTTGTTAACTTGATTTCTTCTTTCCATAAATTCTTTAATTGGTTTAATAAAATATACAACAAGCTGTGAATGCCCCCTTTCTATCAGTTCCACGGTGCACGTTTACATAATGAGACGGAGCTAACCCCCCATCACGTTTGGTTACAAAAAGAAACTTGAAAGGTTCAGAGCAGCTAGGAAATATCTGAAAGAAGAGAAAATTAAAGGCAGGAAGGGATTCTTTGATAATAACTCTCAAGTCTACATTAGTTGATCTTGCATAAAACCTCCTCAGGCGCTCTGTAGGCCACGAAGAAGGTATAACACTCTTTAGTATCTCCGAGGCATGTGAACTTTTATTGCTGGAGGTGTTAAGCTAATTTTTTAAAGAGCAGAACAGGAGACAGGGTTTTATAATAACTATTGCTATGCCCGAGGGTAATTAGACAGGTGGGGATTGCTCCAGGTTGATGCAAGGTTATAGTCTCTTCCGAGAAAGGCTTACCGATTTTTTTGATAGACACTCTTATGGAATGATTAGAAATAGGGTACAGGATTTTAAAGTTTCAGATCACTTATACAGCTGAGTGTGTCACTGATCGCTCACGTGATTTCAGGTTAATATTCAGTTATTAAGAGGTAAAAGCTCCAGTTTCTGAGGCATAATTGTCCTTTTGGTTCCCCCCTCTCTTGTCCTCATTTCTTCTTTCTTCAGCATCTTTCCAGCTAGTATTTTATGTATTTCATGAAAGTCCAAGGCATTTCTATCCCCCAAAGTCTTTTCTTACTATCCTTTGTCTTTTGATTTCTAAATGGGACTTCACAGTTTTCTAGGTCAGAGTAGAGTGAAGGCACAGGTCAAGAAGTTCAGAAAAAGATGTGTCAGTGAAAACAAAAGAGAACAAACAGGAAATGACCACAGAGAAGAGAAGAGAGCACAGCAAAAAGGAAAGTATAGTGGTTAAAGACCAGGAAGGAGGGACTGTACAATGTGTTTGATGGAGAACTCACGAGAAATGAAAATTTATCTGGTTGTGTGTGTGTGTGTGTGTGTGTGTGTGTGTGTGTGTTGATCTTTTGCCATTGACTGTACTACTTCATGTCCCTTATAAGGTAGTTCTATTTATGAAAACCAGACCCCGGTCAATTTTATGATTCAGGCTGCGGTGATATAGAGGAGAAACATATGATAGAGAATTGGGCATGAATTCTCACTTCATCGATCTACACCTTATACAATTTGATGGTTTTATTTTAAGAAAAATGACTTTCAAGCTCAAAAGCTGATATGAGAATGAATGTTCATTTATCCTGACAAGTAAACATGTTGAAAAATGACAGGTTCCACAAATACTGCAAAATCCAGAAAGATGAATAGTTAGCAATGTATAATATGGATGTTAACCAACATTTTTAGAACCATAGGTAGTATAAGGAGGCAATTGGGACATGAGCTAATGAAGATGGGTCCTTTTTGGCATTAGTGGCTTTATAAGAAAGAGAAAACATGTTGGTTACAGCCAAGATATGTGTCACTATTGTTTCTGTAGAAATATATTGGCATATTGGTCATGGTATTTTATAGGCATTGCAGCTGGGTAAGGCTAGCGATTGCTTTTCTCTCAGGAGCTTCCATAGCACCTTTCTAGACTACAAAAGCTGGCTTTCTGCAAGAGGCTTTTGGATCATATTCAGTTTGACTTCTGAGTCCTGTGTTTAAAGTACATAGTGTCTTCAGGGAGGCAACTGAGAGCAACAGCAATAGCCTATATTGTTTTGAGAGTTGCTTGGAGTCAACTGATCACCAACTAAAAAGGAGTTTTCTCATGTTTGCTATTGGGTTTTTGTTTGTTTGTTTGTTTGTTTGTTTTTATTAGCTAGTCTGTTGCCATAGACTATCATGCTTGGTACTGCAAAGGTAGCCAGCTACCTATGACTTAATGAGGCCATGAATCTTACAGGAGAAGCTATTGCTGCCCCTTTCCTAAACCAATATAATGACTAACTGCATTATAAATACTTATCATTATACCGGCAGATAAGTATGGCTCTCATTCCCCATGAAAGAAGATTCTTTTTGCAGCATGTAATGAAAACCATTACAGATAGCCACATCTGTCAGAACACGGAGAACTTCTGACAACGAGAGCCCCAGCCCAGCTGACATATCTCCAACACAACTCTTACATCTATGGCTCTGAGAACATTTTGTAAAAGCCAGAAGGCCAAGATATGCACTGTGAGATTGTATCTTTTGTGTATGACATGGAAGTTGCATCAGTAAAATCTCAACAATATGGCTGCCTAAACAAGAACTCAACAATGACAAAAATGTGCCAGTGTGGGTAGTAGAGATCTCACAAGGCCCCACGACTGGGAGAGCAATAGAGCAATTAACAATTGCTGAGAGGGGGCGATTAGTCTTCCCCAGGGATGAGCACTCTGTTTGGTTATCCAGCATCACATGGTCAGTCCTAGCAATATACATGCAAGGCTAAATTGTTTCAAATGGCCGTATTTGTATATTTACTCACGAACATTTTGAAATTTGATGAGTTCTTTGAAGATTTCAAAATTCAGAAATGATTACAATATGTATAATAATCAACTGTCTGACACATTTCTATAAAATTTTGTTAGCCCAAATTTTTATTGTATATATTTAATTGCATTTTAATGTAGTTATTTTGTATGTAAGAAATAGAAAGCTTATACATGTATATGACAAAAGAAAAAGAGAACTATCTATTTGAAATGAAGGGGGACATGGCAGAAGATGGAGAGAGGGGATGTTGGGCCAGGAGGTGTTCATGAACCCCAAAAGACCCCTTAGGGGCCAACTCCAATGTAGTCACATGAAAGACTCTTTATTACAAGCACAAGCTTCGGCTCTGCAGGATGGTAAGATGGAGCAGCCTCACAATCCTCACCAGGATAAGGTTTTATAAGGAATAGCAAGCAAACAAGGGGTTTTAAACCAACAGATGGGTGCTTTGAAGTGAAATCATGAACAATCTCAAACAGTCTGAAAGTATATCTGAAAACAATCAGACTAACCTTTGATTGTTACTAGGAAGTAGTTAGTGAGGAATTCTGGGATATCGGCCAAGGACAAACCATGGGGTCCTTTCTGATACTTGGGTGTAGCTTGGGGTCAGCTGTAGGTCAAATTCTTGGGCACTTTTTTGTTTTAAGATGGAGGCTGGTGCCAAGATGGAGTAGGTTTGGCATCTCAGAGATAAAGGGGTAAATCATATAAATACAGTAAACATATATAAAATGTAAAAGATAAATTTAATTTATAAAAAGAAGAGAAAAGAAGGCCTGTGCATGCAAGCTCACTCTGTGTCCACATATAATGCCGTCTCCCATGTTCTATGAAGCAGGGTGGTGGTTGTAAAAGAATTGAAAGATGCTTGTATTATGTTTTGTGCATCCCGAACCTTCTCAACTGTGAGTCAAATAAGCTTTCATTCTTTGTAAATTACTGAGTTCCAGTCAATTTGTAGTAGTAACATACAATGTACTGTTATGTGACCTTCCATGGGCTACCTAAAAAAATAACTATTCACCACAAAAAAAGTAGGAAACTAATAATAGACTGAAGAAATGGTTTTCGCTGTCTGGTTTGGTGAATGGATAAATTTACTGGGGCTCCTAACAGGAGTATGATGACTCTTCATCAGCTGCCTCTTTGAAATTTACGTATGGGTGATGACACAGGTAACTGTATAACTGATGCTCCCTGCTCATCCTGCAAGCATTCTTTCTGCTCTTTCTCTCAGAGCAATGTTATACTGCACTTACAACCATGGAAAGGTCTCTTGAGTCTTACATGTTTGATTAGCTTCCCTAGTTCAGTGAGATCCCCACTCTCCACTGCATGCTTTTCCCTCATGCAGCCCCTGCCACCAGGAGGGACTATTTTAATCTCTAGGAAATAGTTGCATAACACAGACAAAGCTACAATGTGCACACGGCATCTTATCTCCAATCTTAGAGAAAGATTTATGTAATAAAATACAGGACTTATGTATCGAATCCTTTGATCTAAGATCACCAGTCTCAGACTGTATCCCATGGTCAGCTTCCCTTGGTCATCAGCTTGTATGTAGCAAAGTCTGGGGCCGCTCATCCTCCATAATTACACGTCACAATTCTTTGTTACAAACAGTCTTGATTTTGTCTGGTACCAAAAATCCACATGCTCCACACACTTTAACATATCTATGGGTTGTGGAGGCCAGCGAATGGATACATTCTAAGATATTTTTGTGTCTATCATACACTGCTAAAGAAATTGCTTAAGAACATTATGGCTCTGTTTTGCCTCTGCATGGATCAGAAAAAGTCATACTTAAGGCTTTAACTAGTAATACTTTGAGGATTTTTCTCCCCAGTGTTCAATACCTAGTGAAACAGTAAGGTGTCATTAAGAGAATAAAGCCAGTCATGGTTCTGTTAAAGTTTCATATTAACAAAAGTACTAATTACAGAATCTATCAACTACTATCTCCTCCCCCAGATAAAATCTATGATATTTTAGACTGTCTAAGGTTCTGCCGTAGGAAAAGATTGCATTGTGAGATAGTTCTCTTTAACAAATGTTCCAGCAATCCCCTGAGGGAGGCTAAAACTGTATAGTCAGTCACACTTTTCTTTATGGGATGAGGGAAAGACATCTGCCCCAGTGAATTCATATTGGTGTTTACCTTTCAGAGATTTACAGCTTCTTTACAAGTTACAGACTCATCTGAGACTTGAAGAAAATGCTCATTTATTCTAATAGAAAGTGGGCAGTCTGTGGGTACCTTTACATACATTTCTAACTGGCCACCTCTAGCCTGCCCATTCTCCCTCAAGGCAACTCTCTGCTACCTATTAAACTTAACTAACGGGGACATAGACCATTTCATACAGTACACACTGAAGTATTTAAAACATTATAACAGGCAGTGTAAAACCAGCAGTGAAACTTTTAAAGCTCACCATTGACCAAGACAAAAGAACTTGCGGCCTATGAATTCAAATTATTTTGTTTTGTATAGATGCAACATATTAAAATATTATGCACACTAAATGGAAGCTTAATACTTGTGGAACTTAACATTGCTTTTTTTGGGTATATCTTCAATTATATCAGTGATGGGAATTTCTTTTTTTTTTTGTAGTTGTTGAAAATAAATTCTTCTCTCATACAACATGGCTTGACCACAGTTTTCCTTCCTTCTACTCCCCCTAGCTCTCTGACACCTTCCCTCTCCACCAGACCCACCCCCCCTTTGTTTCTTTTCAGAAAGGAGCTAGCTTTCAAGAGATGTATTGCAAAATGCAACTAAACAAGGGACAATAAGACACGGCAAAGATTCTCAGGTTGAAGCTGGACAAGGCAACAGAGTCACAAGATGTTGCCAAAAGAGTCAGAGATACATACCCTCTCACATTGTTAGGAGTCCTACGTAAACACCAAGCTAACAGCCATGGTATATATGTAGAAGATGGGGTGTAGATGCCCGGAGGGCGGCTTGCCACTTCAGTCTCTCTGAGCCCATATGAGTCTCAGTTGATTTAGTGAGTCATGTTCTCCTGGTTTCCTTCATCCTGTCTGAGTATACAATCTTTCCTCCCCTCTCTTCTACAGGGTTCACCACTCAGAGGGGAAGGACACAATGGAGACTTCCAACTTAGATTCTTTGCATAATGTCTCGCCTCTGCACTCACTCCCATCTGTATGTTAGGAATTTTAAGGAGACTTTATACAAAGTGTGCTTGAAACAAATTAAAATTTAAAACAAAAGAGGACAATGAATAGAAGATTATTGAAAATGATAAATGGTTCTTCTTCTTCTTACACATAATATCTGGAGTGAAATTAGATTGTGAACTCTAGGGTGGCATGGCCTGTTTCAGAGTCACAAAAATCAACCTAGGGAGACTAGCTTAGACTCTTTGCACCACACTTCTTTCTATGAGCAATTGTAATAACTAGAGAGCTCTACCCCAGAGCTCTGAAGATCAGTTCTTTGCATATGCATGAAGAATGGTGTGCATTAGCCATTTTCATTATGTATTTTAGGTTGAAGAAAGTGGTTATCTTGATAAGGAAGTAAGCATACTATTATTATTGCCCATACTCACCACAAATAAGAGGATTCAGCTCTCTTTACAACCATGTCACAGTAGGCATGGACCAGGCAGGCCTCAGTTATGAAGAGAAGACTTAGGTGAATTTTGCATGAAGAAGCTGGGGTTAGAATTCCCATTGTAGAATGCTGGCTTTCAAGAAGGAAAGAAGGAAGCTAAACTGAACATGCCTGTACTCGACTGAACAGATAAGATGAGTTAATCTTCCTTCTCTGTGATATATGCATAAAAACCAGAAGTTCCAGCTGTGCTTGGGAAAAACGCTTCATCATTGAAGACTGCTCCAGAAGAACGAGGCTAATAGAATTCTCACAACCAATGATCTTACACACAGAATACTGTTCAGTCCCTTTCCATTCAAAGTGGCAGAAGGCCAATTTTAACACATGTGTAAAAGAGAGCTTTACACTCCTACATGGAAAGAATCCAAGAAGCATGCCTCAGACATGAACTTGTAGGTATTTAAAAACTAAATCCCTCCCTGCTTTCCCTGAAGTCCTGCTTGGCATCATTTAAACCTATTTTCTCTTGCTGAAGATAAAATTTATCAACTCAGCCAAGAACAATGCTAGAAACAGGTGTTCTAACCCTATGACATAAAAATCAAGTCTACTCTCCAGTCTATGAAAAAAGAACACTAAGAGGTTAACTGCTTTTATTGGCCAGCTGCTTAACTTCTTGCCTTTGACCCAATTCTTTGGCCATGATAATGGTAGGGGTGAGTCACCAACTACCCACCCCCATCATCGGAGAATAGGGTTTGTGATTGATTGTATCATAAGGATCATGCTTCCACGTTCTGGAGTTTCACGGAGTCTTTTCTCATCTCCTTGCATAATATCGGAATACAACATTGAATGAAGGCCTGAAGGAGAAAGGAGTGAATATTGCTTGGTCATCCCTCATTTTCCCATTATTTTTGACATTCAAGTTAATTATTGTATGTATTTTAAAACTATACAATATATTTTAAAACCTACTTCTCTAAATCTTTGAGAAATAGCCACAATTAAGGCCTTAGGGAGATTGGTGGAAATAAAGGATAAACTGTTTCAAATATAGATTATAGTGACAAATTAATAATTAGAGACATCTTTGAGTTCCTGGAAATCTCCTACGTCAAGGGCCAGATAAAGAGTCCAGAGAGGCCAGTGTAGCTGGGTTGTAATGGAGAGAGAGCAGCAGTGTAAATATTGGCAACTATGTGGGGACTATTAAAACAGCTATCCAGACTAGGAGAGCCAGGGGACTTGTAAAACAAAACGTGTTTGTTCTCTTTCATAAACTTTTTGGATTTGTTCATATTTGAATTCCACTACCTTTTCTGTGAACTTCCAGATAAATTGTACATTTTTTGTAATATGCTTTATCGTAGGATAAAACAACGTTCAACTTATGAATCAATAATCAAATAAGTCATAATGTATGACTGAAATAAATTCTTACAAATACGAAGGGAATATTTTCATTTGTTGATTTATGCATGAGAACAGAAGCTTCAGTTTTAAATGCCTGGTCAGACAGTTAATGTGGCAGCATGGTTTTATGCTGTGTGAGTATATGGAATGGGAGGGAGCAATGAGGGGAGAATGCTGGTCCATTCTTACAGGGACCTGTCCAGTAACCTTTTCAAATGGGGTTCCCTATTGTGTAATATGATTCTAGAAGCATAGTTTTTTTTCTCATTTCCCATGTACATATTCATAAGTTTTATGTAGTGTTTCTTGTGTAATTTACTCTGGGACCCCAGAGAAAGCTCAGGCAGAGAGAAGAAGGATACCATGTATGAAGGGCATAAAAAGGTTCGCTTCACCTGACTCTTGGAACTCATCAAACCCTGAAGTCTCTGGGTCATCCTATCAGTACAGAGGACAGATCGCTAGAACTTTTAATTGGTGTTCGTGTGATGTGCTGTCTATAGAAGGCTGCATTTCCAGTGAATTTCCTTGAAGCCAGTCTCTTGCCTCCCGACTTGTCAACCACTACCTGCATTTTCCCCCCAAAACCCCTCCTTATGTATTTGTCAGAGGTTGTCATCTTAAGGATCTGCTCTTTCTGGACATCATTCTCAAAATGTATTCATAGGCTTTTCTCTTAGACTGTTACAATCTGCTGAGGATTTTATGTATCTTGCTAAATGATATTCTAGTTCCCACGGTGAGATTTAATAGGATTTACTTTTCAATTAATAGACTGAGTGGTTCTGTCTATATGATGAGTACAAAACTGACTTCCCACACTAGCACCTGAGCAAGAGGGAATTCCCCAGCAGCTGCTTGGACTTCATTTGTAATATCCTCCTTTCTACTTATACAGCGGACTGCTTTTGGATTCCAATTCAGCTCATTTCTGTTTCAGCCTTTGGCCTTCCCATTGGGTTTTGAGCTTGCCAAACTTCCACAACTGTGTATATGTGCCAATTTCCTTAAAACTTCCCTCCTTCCATATTTATATATATTATATAAAATCTCCTTTTATATGTAAATGCATCTTTAAGACTACATCAAATGGTTTCATAGAATAATACGTTGGAAAGATTTACAGTTTCTCTTGCAGAATGATTTGCTGTGTTTTTTTTTTTTTTTTATTGTATGCTTGACTGTTGTACATACAAGCAGTTAATGACTGCATGACTGTCAGAACTGACTTTGGCATTATGGGTCAAGAGAGCAGCTGATATTAACTAGGAGTGATGAATCCAGAAAAGGGTACAGTGACATTGGCTTATCAAAGGTCATTTCTTTAGTGTTTTGGCTGCTTTTGCTCCCCTGTTGACGAAGTTCCGATTGTAAGTTCTCAAGGAGAATAAGAAGGATTTCCTTTACATGAGACCTCAAATCTGGATCTCTTTATATAATTCCCTAAGACTGGCAGAGAGCCAACACAAAATCTTATATCTGTAAGTTGCTAACTTCTTCGTTGGGTACTAGTACTTCAGATATTAAAAAACATTACTGCTTTTCTTTTTTTAAAATTTGCATTACAGTGAAATGGTTCAATTGTTTTTAACCTTTTAAAGAACTTTCAAGTGTATGGATCATTTTGCTTTGGAATAGTTGAGCAAAGTCTATTATTTTATCTAGGGTTTCCTCAGACCTTCTTCAGATCGGGCCTGTGTGGTTGGTAATGCCTGTTGAGAATTGGTAGAGAGGATACACTCGAGCTAGTACTCTAAAGAGCTGTTCATTTCCTTTGTGTCTTGCTTATGAGAATAATTCCATTATTGCACACACAGAATGAAATATTGGGACTTTAGATCCTGTGGTTTTACCAAAACAGTTAATTCAGCAAATAATGTTGAGAGCCTGTACTAGTACAGCCTTTGACAAAATGACAGGAAAATGTATGCTGATTGTTGTGTGTTGGGGCAAGATTCAGCCCTTAGAAGAAGTAGCTATCACTGTCTCTAATTCTGTCTGACCAGAGTTTCCTGGCATTGGGTTTTAGGTATGGCACAGTGTTGGAGAGTGGCAGTTTCTGATTCCGATTGCTAGAATGAAATGACTTAGGCAAGTGGAGATCTTGATCTTGCCTTGATCCTGCTTACCTGCCCTGTTCCCATATACATAAATCAGAAATTTTAGCAGCACCAGATTCATTAGTTTCTTCCAATGATTTTAAAACATAGACCATATGAAGAAATCGCAGCAGGTGTTCTCAAATGGTAAATTTACACAACAGTATCACTGCACCTGTGTTTTGATTGTGACTTTTCCCTAAGATTAGGTGTAAAAGTCTTCTACATAGTGTCATGTTGACACCCAAAAAGTTTTGAATGCTGAAGTATTTTGGTTTCAGAATTTAAGATTAAGATACTCAAACCTATATTTCACACTAAGTTAGTGGCTCAGGAAATATTCTTGACTGATTACATGCTGAACAATATGGTCAAAGGTAACAGGAGAAGAAAAAAGTGATACAAACTATCCAGCACCAGCAGGGTCTATTTTTTCTTAAATGATCATGTAGTCATTAAACTTTTCCTTTATTTATTTCATTTAATACTTATTTATTGTGTGAGTGCACACATATTTCTGCATGCTAAGGTGTGTATGTGGAGGTCAGATCACAACTTATAGGAATCAGTTCCTACTACCATGTGTTTTCTAGGAGATCAAATTCAGGTCATCAGGCTCCCCTGCAAGTATCTTTATGCACTAATTTATCTTACAAGCCCAGACAGTAGATTTAAGTCAACATTATTTTGCTATGTATGTGGTACTGTCCAAGAGACCAGTATATAACTGGGCACTGTTTATTAATTAATATTTTCAAAATGAAAATGAAACAACAAAATAGACAATATAAAATAAATAATAAAAAGAAAGATCAATGCTAATTTTTTCTACATTAAGCACAGCTATATTATTGTAATCTTATAGTACCTTCTTTATAAAATGCCTATTCTATTTATAATATTATGAGATGCTCTCTTTAATAAAAAATCCAATAATATCTCATTAAAACTAAAGTTATATCTAATAGTATCTCACTGGAAATATATGATAATTGTGACATTGAAAGCATTATGGCTAGTTCTTCTATTTGCTCTATGATCAAGCCAGCTCAATCAGTCAACAAGTTCTCCAGAGCAGCAGCAAGAATTAAAAAGAAAAAGACAATTGGACACTGTAGCATGACCCCAGCAAGTTCTAAGGTTGAGGAAGGTTTATTTTTTTCACAATCTGCCTTTATACTATTTTAATTACATGCAAGTAATAAGGTCAGTTCTAGGCTGAAGAAAAAGCAAGACAATGAACACAAATAGTCAAGGAACAAGTTAGGCAATAAACGAAGTCCCTTGACGTCTCCTGTGATCACTATTGATTACAAAGGGTTTATCAGGATGACGAAGATGTCTAAGCCTACTTCCTTGTCCTAGCCCAAAGTCATTTGCATTTTTCACAGGCTCTAATTCATCACTCCTCATGTTTCCAGTCCTGGTTCTATTTCCTCATCATTCAGCTGGAGAGGCTGCTACAGGTTCTGACAATTTTGTGTCCACTCTCATACCTGGCTTTGTGTGTTGCTAATCTCTGAGTTGCCTTACTCATTACAATTTGGATTTGTTAACTAAAACTTATAATACTTTGATTTTGATTGAGATGTTACACTAAGATAGCATGATTAAAAGTGAAGAGATTCATACTCAATGTCTTTGCCACTGAACTGTTTATTTGACCTTTCAAGAAATCGGGAGATGGAGAAGAGAGAGGGAGGGGGAAGGGGAGGGGGAGGAGGAGGAGGAAGGGGAAGGAGAAAGACAGGGGGAGAGGAAGGGAAGGAGAGAGGGAGGGAGAGAGAGAGAGGAAGGAGGAGGACAAAGAGGAGGACAAGGAGGAGGTGAAGGTGAGTGGGAGAAGCAAGGGAAAAGGACAGGAAGAAGAGGGAAAGAGGTGAAGACGGAGGGAGGGGAAGGAGGACAAGGGGAGGGAGAGGGGTGCAAAAGAAGGAGAGGGAGAAAGACAGGAAGATGACATAGGGGCAGGGAAAGGATATAGGGGCAAACAAAGAAGGAGGAAGGAAGGAGAGGGAAGGAAGACGGAGAGGGAGAGGGAGTAGAGGGAGTGAGAGAAGGAGAAGGAGAAGGAGTAGAGGGAGTGAGAAAGAAGAAGAGGGAGAGGGAGAGGGAAAGGGAGAGAGTCAGAGGCTGAAAGCAGCTGGATCAGACACAACCTATCATGATAATATCACATATTATAATATTTACATTGAAAGAAACATAGAAACAACCAATCCAGGGTCCCACTCTGGGCCTCATCTCTGTTTTCCTCCAATTTTCATCTTGCTCACTTGTAGTTCTCTGAACCTCTACCTACCCTGAGGATTGTTGCATTCATGACTTGTATTTTCAAAGAAACCTTATTTTACTTAATTGGCCTAAAGATAGTTTTTCTGTTTTGAGAAAAGTATTCCAGCCTTAATTAACCAAATGTCTTTTTATAAAATTCTCTTGTTTGAAACATATACCAATAAGGATGTCATCTAGCTAAAGATGATAATAAAGGAAGGATTAAAGAGACGAAAACCACAAAGGAATGTCCTTTCCATGAAAAAAAAAATAAAAAGACCTACAAGAGCAAGTTACTAAAACAACATGTACAGCCCACTGACAACAAATGGGAGACCCTCTAGAGTTACTAGCAGAAAAGGGGATTTAATCACTGGAGGAACTCGAGAATCGATTTTTCTGGCAGAGCTCAGTGGAGCCTGAAAGGAGACAAAGGAAAGCTTGTGACAGGATGGAGATGAGCTGGGAGAACTGACTTTGGCACTCTGACCCTGGGAAGGAAATGAACCATGCATAAGCACATAAGCAGTAAAAAGAGGGCCAGCAGCTACTTGGATGAGTTTTGATTTTAGCTTGGTGCCACTGACAGGTCTGACAGCAGGACAGACAGGCTCCCTATACAGGATTAGCAACCCAGTGGACCAAATCACCATGAGCAATTGCTGGTGACAGGGGTCTTTCTGGACACATCTGGAAGTCACCGGTGGGCTCCTAAGTTCATATCCCACCCAGCAGCCCAAAGATGCCTTTTGGAGTATATAGGTTCTTTGCTATAGAAGCTGATTGCTTGTTTTTGTTATTGAAACTTTTTTGGAGTTTATTTTCATTGAACTGGAATGACACTTTAAGGCTCCTAAAAACTGTTCCTCAAGGAGAGGTGAAATTATTTTAATCAAAAAAAGAAAAAAAATTTAATTTGTCCCTTTCTAACCTTGTGCTTGTAATAGAGCACAGTCTGCAGAAAATTAAAGCAAATTCCAACCCTGAAGGTTACATACATTTTCATTTGATTTTGACAGTCTAGCCATCGAGAGTAAGCCTAGGAAAAGCTGATTTTCAATGGTTTGAAAGCATTTATTTTTTCCTGCTGGTCCACACAATGCTGCTTATAGATCCCTTTTCATGATCTTTTTGTTTTCTACCTTTCTTGGAGGTGACAGCAGAGAAGCTCACTGGTTTCACTGGGTTTCAGTTTTTGGCTTCTGTGATGTAAATTGAGGTTAATATTTGGCCACTTAGCCTTCACAATATTTGATGACATTTCCTCAGGATTCCCCCAGAGGACGCAAGTCTGGAGGCTTTCACACTGAACCAGAGTGCCAGTATTTGTCCAAACTTTGGGGGAAACTAGTCACTGACCTTTGAACCAGGGCTATTACTGTTTTGTTGACATTGATTAGTTGGGAATGTCTCAGGGATCAGATTTTGCTTAGGCAAAATTAAACTTCATTTCTTTTTACTTTTTTTTTAAACCTCTTTTGAAACCCTTTCAAACTCTTACCAAACCTTCCTTTAAAATTTGAAGTTTTACTGAGATTTATTTAGATTTGAGATTTTGTATTTAACTTACATGAATTACTTTCTCTAAGTAATTTTCAACCTACGTGATTTTCAATGTTAAAACTAGACTCAAGACCTTAGTAAATACAAAACTCTTTGAGATCTGGGGATAACAAATATAAACTTTTTGAATTGCAAAGTACCTATTTTGATTTTTTTTTTAAAAAAAATATCAAGAATTTACTCCAGGATTGTAAACTGATGGTCATGTCAGATACTAGCTTGGATTATCATAGAAATATATATCCTGGGTTGAACAGATAATAGGTTGCTAGAAACAGTCAACATTTGCTTGTGTAGATATGCAATGAGTAGATAGATAGTCTTTAAAAACCCCAGACACTCACAGAATATGGCATTTAAAGATGTTTTCTTTAACATAAGACTTTTTTTTCTTTTTTTTTTTGAGATTGAGACATGTCAGATCCAGGAAGTACTGCACTTGGAAGAAGATGATGAGCAGCAAAGGATCTCCATTTGCAGATGGCTTCATCTGTGGTAAGCTAGCCACTGGGCAAAGAAAATGCCCAACTTCCTCTGCAGACAGATTGCTGTCCAGAAAGAACAGGGGAGTTGACTGCCAAGCTCTGCCTAGACAGGGTAAGCCAGTCATTAATAATTCTTGCTTCATAAAAGGCCTGTCAGATATTCTAGGCCAGAAAGCTGAAGATGATGCCTCAATGGCAGTCAGCTGGTTTTGTCATTTTACTTATATCATCCAGGGTTTTATGCCTGTTATTTTATGACTATGCCTATTAGGGCCTGAAAATGATCATGCCCACAGTTATGATGGGTCTTCCTACAAGTAACATTATCAAGCTCACCCCACTGCAGGCATGTCCATATGCCCATTCTAGGTAATTTTAGGCATTGTCAACTTGACAACAGGTAACAATACTTTTATGTGTATCAGTCAGTAAGCCCTTGCTTGATCTAAATCAAGAATATCAAGACTCTAATCTGCCAATCATATGAATTTCATGGGGAATTTATATAAAACAGGTACCCAGAACTGTATACTGGTCAGTAAAAGTAGAAGAGTTGGTGAAAATAATTCCAATCTTTATTTTGTAAGCATTGGGTGAAACACAAGAAAGTAAGAGCTAGGGGTCTTATTTCTTGACAAGTTTATAAGAGAAAACATCTAAAAGCCCTGATGTAAATGTCTTAGCCTCATTGGTTAAATTGGTCTTTGTGAAATCATGATATTAGCAACAATAGCTTATATTTTGAAGAATTTCTCCATAAAGTGTTTTAACCTATTTTATGTATTGCTCTAATAAATATCGTGAATGCTGACTACTCTTCAGGGTCTTGATCCAGGTTTTGGGTAGTGACTGAAGGTCATTCTTTGTTATATTCTGTGATATCTCCATTCCATGAAAGAAGTAGAACCTTTGCATACTAGCCTTAAAGCATTCTCTTCTGAAACATAATATTTTTAATTTATTTTTTGAGAATTTCATATGTGCATACAATATGTTACACGTGCCCCCAACTCTTCTCAAGTCTCCCAACTTCATGACTTCTTTTTCATTTTTATTTTACATAAACCCCTGAGTTCAGTTAGTGCTGCTCTTATATGCATGGCTTCTGAGCCATCCACTGGAGCATAGTTAACCCATCATGGATCACATTCCTAAAACCAAAAAAACCCCAAACTTTCTCTTCTCTCACAGCCATCAACTGTCAATAGGCATGGGAGCTCATGTGTTCTTCCCTCATACATGATGGGTGTCGACTGGCTTTATTTTGTGATGGTCTTGTTTAGGCTGTGAGTTTCTGAGTGGAACGATCCTGTTGTATCCAGAAGACAAAGCTGATTCAACTTTCATGGTGTTCTCAATGAACAAAAATGCTTCTCTGATGAGGACTGAGAGTTGTGCTAATTTATTGTAATACAGATATGTATTTAGAAGGCAGCTGGATACTTTGTCTGTTTAGTATAGCAATAGTAGTAGGCTCATGTGTAGGGACTGTAACTCATAGTTTCCTGGCCAGATTTTCTGTATTAGGCATACAAAATCTCCTAGGGAGTAGATCTTAAATGCAATAAGAAACTGACTGGCTACTTCTAAAACATTCATGCTACTATTTCATCGATGGGACATATCTTACTAGACCTGTCATTGTTGTAGCTCCCAGGGTTCACAGCTGAATAAGACTGTTGATAATGTTTCTGTTTTGGCATCCTGAATAACTTCTGGTATTGTGAAGGCTAGCCAGTAGGAAGAAAGCTTCCAAGTTAGTATCAGCTCGGTATTTCCAGGTACTTGACTGAAGTGTGTGGTGTCTTTGAGGATATCATAGATACCATAGAGTGAACAAATAAGAGCAGAGGTAACAACCTTCATTGTATGGAGGGTTTATGGAACTGTCCTGACCAATAAATCAAAGAAAGGTGTCCTGCATCAGGCACTGGATTTTTTTTTTTCACATGGCAACTATATATGGCAACTCATGGTTTTGGAGAAAAACATCTTGCCTCATGTACATATAATACTCCCTTCCCAATCATCAGTCTATCATTTATCCAGTAGATTCTTCTATTTCACATGCTTTTCAAAATCCTCAATGTTAGCTATCTCTCCTTCCCATGTTCTCCTTTTCCCTACACATCTACCACCCTCCCCACTTAAACCTAATGGTAATTATTCCCTTCATTGCCTCAATATTTACTGTTTTCCCCCTCTCTTAAAATTTTAATTACCCCTCCCCTACACACAATATCTCCTTTATGGTTTTCCAGATTTACAGGAACTGCACAGTAAACATCCAAATCAACTGCTTTGATGTTAGTACCCACGCAAAAGAGAGAATATGCTGTTTGTCTTGCTAGGTCTTGATTGTTTTTCCTCAGTATATTTTTTTCAGTTCTATTTATTTACCATCTAATTTCATTTTTTTTTATAGCTGAATAAAATTCCATTTTTAAGGATTTTTATTTAATCATTTTTTTTTACACTCCAGATTTTATCCCCTTCTTAGTCCACACTTTAACTCTTCCACATACCATACCTGTCTCCACAAGGATGTCTCTACCCCAACTCTCTCCCTACCTGACCTCTGAACTCTCTGGGGCCTCCAGTCTCTTGAGGGTTAGTTGCATCTTCCTTGACTGAACCCAGACCTGGCAGTTCTCTGATGTATATGTGTTGGGGGCCTCATATCAGCTGCTGTATGCTGATAAGAAAACTCCATTTTTAATACATACTTTATTTTTCTTATTCTTCCATTAGTTGATGAACATCTGGGCAGTTTTTCTTTCTTAGCTATTGTTGAATAGAGTAGCAATGAGTACTGTAGTATAATATGGAGTCCTTTGGGTATCTACCCAGGGTTGCTATACATGAGTGATATGGTAGATCTACTTCTAGCTTCTTGAGGAATTTTCCCAATGATCTTCATATCCAGTGTACCAGTTTTCATTCTTGTCAATAATAAATGAGACTCTCCTTTCTCTACATCCTTGCCAGTATTTTTGTCACTTATTTTCTTTAAAAAAGATTTATTCTTTATGTATGTGTTTGTATACATATATATGAATATGTATATGCATGTGTGTATACATATAGGAATGCATGTATGTGTCTGTGAACATGAGTGTAGGTGCTCAATGATGCCAGAAGAGGATGTTTTCCTGGAGTTGGAGTTACAGGCATTTGTGGGCTTTCCTCTGTAGACACTGGAAACTGAATTCTGGTCCTCTGAAAAAATTATACGTACTCTCAACATTTATGCCAACATTCTAGTCAAATCATTTGTTTATTTAATCATAAACATCCCACTGTATTAAGATGAAATCTCAAAGTATTTTAATTTACATTTGCTTAGTGACAATGGTTATTGAATACTTAAAAAGTATTTATTAGCACCTTATATTTCTTCTCTTGAGGACTATTTTCAGTTCCATAGCCCATTTTTAAATTAGGATTTTTATTTTCTTGCTGTCTATTTATTTTTTTAGTATTCTAGATGGTAATCTTTTGGCAGAAGCATTTGATGCAAAGATATTTTTTTCTAATATTAGGGTACGTCTTCTGTTATTATGTATTAACTGTGGTGCAGAGATTTTGTTTTAATCATGAGATTTCTCTTATTGAGATTTGTCCTATCTCTTGTGTGACCAGCTTTTTATTTAAAATAGTTGTTTGTACCCAAAGCATTCTACAGATCCAAAACAATCCTTATGAAAATTCCAATGAAGTTTTTTATATAGAAATTTTAAAAATAATATTAAAATCCATAGGCTGAACATAAGTCCCTAGATAGCCGAAATAATCCTGAGCAACAAAAACACCAGGGGAGGTATCATCATTCCTGATTTCAGTTCATTCTAGAGAACCAAAACAGTAAAAATATTTTTACACTGGCACAAAGCAGATACATTGATCAATGCAATCGAATTGAGGATTCAGACATGATCCATGTTTCTATGGCTGTCTGAATTTTGACAAAGATATCAAAATACATTGGAAAAAAGACATCATTCACAAATGGTGCTGGGAATACAGGACATCTGTAGGCAGAAGAATGAAACTTGGTTCAAGTCTGTTATAATCCTTAGGAAAATAAATTTCAAATAGATCAAAGTCCACAATGTTAGACCTCAAGTTCTGAAGCTTCTGAAGTCAGAGGGTACACATCAAGCGTTCCTTTTTAAAAACTACTATTTAAGTTTCTAAATAAGCTTTCAAAAATGCTTAATTCTGGCTTTCTCATACATACGAGTCTTTAGATTTTATTTGGATTCGTTCCTTTCTTCCACTGACCTCTGTTGTGCCACTTGCCTCAAACCTGGCTAGTGCCTCTTGCTTTAGTTTCTCATGATTTTTTTTTTAATTTTCTCTTTCCATGCTTTAAGATACCCCATCATGATCTCCTTTCTAGCTTCATGAGTTAGTTTCAATGGATTTCGTATCAAAAAGCAGGTGATCAAAACACTCTTGGATCCAATTGTCTGCTATCTATGGAAATATCTTCATTTCCATGTATGACAGTAAATTAAAATTAGGTTTGTAGTTATTTATGTTACTTGCCTACATTGCCTTTCTTATATTTTGGGCAAGTGATAAAAAATCTTTGTCTCTCACAAAACTGCATCTATGGTTAACATGGGGCCACACAAGATGCCTTGCCACCAGACTAGCGTGTCTGCTAAACACGCTGACCAAAGGCTGACCTAGCACAAAGCCAGGCTCTCCACCCCAACAGTTACGACTAGCAAGACTTTCAATTACAGTATCAACTTTCTGGCGAAAGACTAGAAAATAATCATTCTTCTTTTCCCAGCTATAACTGAAAGAAGGACACAATGGTAGTCATTAACCATCAAGATGAGAGGTTAATTTACTTTGCCTCTAAATACAAATGCTAATGTAACCATGTAAATAGTGCCAACAATGGAAACAAACAGAAGACTAAGTTAAACCACAAATGTACAGGCCCTTACCACTTGGCAAAACATAAGAGCTAGCAGTATTGAAATCATGACATTAAGGCTTTCATGTAAAATGAATCGTAGGACTGTATGGGGCCAGCAGAGCAATTTATCAAATTGAACCAATGTGACCCTAGAGATGGGAATATGTCAAAATAAGGAAATATATTTAAAATAGGGGAATAAGAGAATCTATGCTATTTCATGGGAACTGAATATTTAAGTCTCTTCTATCTCAAATATCCTTCCCTGAGTCTACAATTTTTCAATCCTTGGACTACTGAAGGTGTAGTTTGGGGGCACTTCTAAGGTACACATGAGCTCCCCAGAGTGAAAAAATAAGACAGTGGGAGTGAAGAGCCAATGGGAAATCGTTGTGCCTCCAGCCTGTTCAATGCCATTGCTAAAGCATCAATGGAGTCTTTTACTGCCTATCATAAATTCTACAATGACTTTGGGCTAGGACAGGGAAGTAGGCTCAGATATTTTGGTCATCCTGATAAGCCCTTAGAAACAGTGATCACGGGAGTGTTCACAGGCCTTTGTTTATTCAGGAACTTTGTTTATTGCCTTGCTTGTTCTTTGACTATTTGTGTTCATTGTCTTGCTTGTTCTGTGACTATTTGCACCTATTCTATTGCTAGTTCCTCAAACTAGAACTGACCTTAATACTTGCATGTAAGTAAAATGGTATAAAAGCAAAAAGGAGGAGGGGGGATGGTATAGGTGGTTTCTAGGGAGGGGAAATGGGGAAAGGAGAAGGCATCTGAAATCTGAAATGTAAATAAATAAAATATCCAATAAAAAATAAATTCTACATCTTTCTATAACAATAAATTATACCCAATTTATCTTGCATTGTGTTCACATGCTAGAAATAGACAATGATTTCTAGAGAATCTTTCTGAAAACAAATGACTTTGTGTGTGTTAGTGAAGCCCAATGTTCTCACTACACTTTGAATATGAGAGAGTCCAGTTCTCATGCTTCAACAAGGTGTTTGTGCAAGCTAATGTATATTAGAATGGTCACTGTATGGTGCACAGCATGAGAGCTAGTGGAAACTTCCAGGACAGTGCTGGGGACCAGCTACTTGCAATTGTATAACACTGTGTAAAGCATTCCCTTTGCTATACTTTCATCATTTGTAAAATGACTAAAATTTTCTTATAGGATAAATATAAATATTAAGGGTGTATGTGTGTTGGAGCTAGAGAGATGGTTCAGTGATTAGAAACATTTATAGCTCTTAAAGAAAATTTGACTTCAGACAAAGTTACCAGTAACTCCAATTCCAGGGGATGCAATGCCTTCTTCTGACCACTGCAGGCACTGCACACTCATGGTGCACATACATGATAGTTTAAATGACCTTGACCCCCATAAGCTCTTATATTTGAATGTTTGGTCTCTAATTTGTAAAACTATGTGTAAAGAGTAGGAAATAAAGGCTTTTTGGAGCCCACTGGGGGATGGCTTGGAGGTTTCAAAAACACACTTCTTTCCTGTCTCTCTGTCTCTGTCTGTCTCTGTCTCTCTCTCTCTGTCTCTCTCTCTCTCTCTCTCTCTCTCTCTCTCTCTCTCTCTCTCTCTGTGTGTGTGTGTATATGCTTCATGATTGTTGAATCAAAATGTAAGCTTTCAGCTACTGCTCCAACATCATATCTGCCTTGTATGCTTCCTACCATGATGGTCATGGACTCATCCTTCATACAGTTATCAAGACACCACAAACCCTTTCTCATAGAAGTTGCCAGGATCATAGTGTTTTATTACAGCAATAGAAAAAGTAACTTAGACACATACACTCTGACACACATACACAGACACACGGGGTGAGGGGAGAGATATATACAGATATACACACACTAAACTGAAAACAAAAGACATGCATAGTTTGAATGTTTTAGTTTTTTTAAACACTACTCTACATTAATTAATATCTCTCAGGATGAATTTTTTTGAATTATGTAAGCACAGGAGTAGGAGTGGAAGAGACGATTCTATTCTTATGGTTTAGTTGGCCTCGTTCCTTAATTTCTTGGAGCCTTTCTTACTTCATCTATAAAATAAGAATAATAGCATTATTCTCTGCCAAGACAGTTGTAAAATTCAAAGCGATCATAACATCTTTGAGTGCTAAAATTTATTATAAAACACATTGCATTATTGGTATTGCATTGCAGTTAATTATGTTCTACGCACACCAATTTTAACAATTAAACTATGTAAATAATAAGGTTGAAAAGCTCCAAGATAACCCCTTTTTATTCCAACACTATCCATTGAGGTTTTTCTTTTTTATGAATATAAACTGTATCATTTTCCAAAGACAATATGGTGAAATAAACAATAAGAGTTGGGATATAAAGAATTCCTTCTACTGAGGAAATGGTGCCACTCACAGTGTTAATGGATGATGTCTGGTCAGTAGAGAAGAGCTGCCATTTGTAAGAAACTCACCATTAGTTTAGCTATGTTTGATCTTGGTTCCTAGGTGTCCAAGGCAGATACTGTACTATAAGCCTTGGTCTAATGAACCAGCTCTATAGCCTTTTACCAATCCTTTCATGTGTGCCTCAAACGTGTGTTTGTGAAGCACCCTAGATCAAAATATATTCCTCATAGGCAAAGTTTGTATTTTAAAAGTAGTGACAGATGTCTTATCCAAGGAAAAGAATATTAAAAAGCCAGGTGTGGTAGTATCAACTAGAGAATGATAAGTTCCTGTGGTCTACCCAGTGAGATTCCTCCAAAACAAAACAAAATAAAACAAAACAAAACAAACAAAAAAACAAAAAAAACCAGAACCAAAACAAAATAATAACTCCCCAACAAAGTCTGGTTAAGAACAAATATTGCTTTTTCAGCAGATCCAAGTTAGGTTCCCAGAAACCCACATTAGGTAGCTTATAACTCCAAGGCCAGAAGATTTAATGTCCCCTTTTCAATTTTGCGGGCACCCGCATATGTATGGTATACATGCACATTGTGGTGACTTGAATCAGTATGGACCATATAGGCTCATATATTTGAATACTTGGTCCCCTGCTGGTGGAACTGTTTTGGAAGGATTGGGAGGTGTGGTCTTGATAGAGGAGATATGTTCCTGCAGGTGGGCTTTGAAGCCTTCAAAGTTCACATCATTCTCAATTATTCTGCTTTCTTTCCAGTTTCAGATAAGGGTAAACATTCTTAACTACTGGTCTAGCACCATGTCTGCCTGCTGCCATGCTCCCCTTCACGATAGTTATAAACTCTAACCTTTTGTGTGCATGAACTCCAAATTAAACATTTTCTTTCATAAGTTTCCTTGTCTATGGTGTCTTAGTATAGCAATAGAAAAGTAACACTAAAGTAATACATAAATAAATTAGTTAACTCTAAAAACCCAAAGAATATCATAGACACTTTAGTCATAGGGCAAAAGAAAAGATACTCTCTTATTAGGTTTATACCCCCTTACCCTCCTTTCCTCATCTCTCTGCACGCAGAACTAACCTGCGCATTCATGTCTATATCTAAACTTCGTGTCATCTTTAAAGTTTCGTTGGCATAACCTCAGTTATCTTCTGAAGCAAATAAGTGCAGGTCTGTGGATTGCAGCAAAAAAAAATTAGTAAAAGCTCAGTATTTCTCACGCTTTAAGTCTCCTTTCTCCTCTGGAACAAAGGAGATATGAGTTTAAGCAGAGGAACCAAAAGAAAAATCTAGAAGTCAGTGTTCTTTCTCCATGAATTGTCTTCTGCCTAAATGAAGGCGTCGGCCATAGGTGCTTGCCCTAGTACACAGGAAGGAGAGCTTAGAACTAAAAAAAGTAGTCTCACTCACATTAGATGTCACCTAAGAAAAAAATCATTTTAAGTCATGATGTTAGGGGCTATTTTTTCATAACCCATCACACTATGAAGAAAATGGGGAGTTTTATGCAAATCATTCATCCATTCTCATAATATATGATTTGTGAGCTGATCTTTCAGAAACAGGCTTGTTATGTGAAGGAAGAAAAAACTCCTACTTATAAATGCAGAGTTTACTGCAGCTTTACAACCACAATCTTGAGAGCCTATAACCATCTGCTAAGTTTATACGCATGCATAGATTATTGAGGACATTGCGAGTTGAGTCATTGAGTTAGCTGTGGTTTCTGCTCCTAGGTAATAACTATGGTTGTTCAATAAGCATTGTGATTACTACCTTTTCTGTGGACGTACAGTGAAGGCTGAGGGCTGAAGGTGTTGCAGGGACTATGTCTGCAAGCTAAAGCTCCTCAGATGTTATAATCTGTGCTTAATAAGAGATACTGATGTGGGCTGCAATGGATAATTCTCCTTTTGACAATAGTGTCGTGCTTTTTTCAGAGATTCCAGGGGTTAAAATAGGTACTAGTCTCTCTCTATTTCATTCTTACAGACACAAGAACAAAATAAACTGGATCAGCACAAAAGGTGTGCAAAGCAATACTCTTAGCCCTCAAGGTGACGTCATCACTTGCTCAGCAGAAGGCTGCAGGCCTTTTTCAGTCCTGAAGTTCCATGTCACTATCTAAGAAACATGTAGATGGTAAGAATGCCAGATTTCTGGGGGGTTTTAGGTAATCTGAAAACTATAAGCAACACTATTATTTCTTTCTATCCATTAAGTTTCCCCTCCATTATTTCTATTGGTTAAAACCTCTGCTCTTCTCAAATTGAAGCTTTCTGCTTCTAGAATGTTTCCCTTAGGCATTTTGGCTATTTCTGTAATGGTTTTATTGTCGCTGTCTCTCTAGCGTGGCTGTCTGCTATCAGGGCAGTGGGGCCAGCGGTACCAGCTTTGGAACTCATTGTTTGTCCTGTGTTCACAGCACTAACATTTGCTGTCTCTTCCTTTCTTATTGAAACTGTTAATGGTTTGCATTATCTCCCCCAGGATCCAGACAGAGCTTCCTCATACAGGAATGTTCCAGCCCTGCTATGCTCTCCAAATTTCTCACAGTTAATTGAGTCTCAGCTCTGAGGGAATGCCAAGGTTAAATCTGTTGTCTTTGAGGAAAATAATGAAAGCAAACCCCAAATATAGATTATAGTTTACCATGGTATTCAAGTTTTGTTGGCATGTACTACTACTATACTTTGGGTCTATGTAAACCATGCTTCTTTTAGAAGTTGTTTCTTCTATTTTTGTGAGAATATAATTACATCATTTCCTGTTCTCTTTCCTCCCTCATACCCACCCGTTCTCTCACACCCTGCTGCTTTCCCAACTAATGACCTCTTGTTTTCATTAATTGTTCTTATATTCCTATGTCTATGTCTGTCTGTCTCTGTCTTTGTCTATCTATGCCTATGTCTATGCCTATGCTTATATGTATATATATTCATAAGACTCTCTATATATTTACTAATATATAATATTTACTAATATATATAAGCAAATGCATACACACACACACACACATATATATATACATATATATATATTTGTATGTGTATGTATGTGTATGTATGTATATGTATATATGTATCTGCTTCTTTTAAGAGTTGTCCGGGAATGGTATTGATGTAGCATTTTTACAAACAGGAAATTCTCATTCTTATAAAAAAATATGAAGCCACCACTCCTAGTGGAAAGGTAAAAGTGAACAATTCCTATCGGGCACCTTCCTGGACTCTTGCCATTTCCAGTGGCAATGGCTGTGCTGCCCACCCCCACTAAGATTATTTGCAAATCATCACCTTCTCACTGTCCTCTTCCACACTGTCATACTCTTGGTCAAGGGCTTCCTCCTTATGCCCATAGGAGTTCCAAGGAAGCACAGAGAAGGGAGAATATGCATTTCTGGCTTGGCTACTTTTATTATTGCATCAGGACAGTAAAGTTATTAGACAAATCACACTGAATTATCAAACTCCATTCAAAAGTGGACTGTTGCAAAGTCATATACTGGGGAAGGGTTAGATTTCGGAGACAGTGAGTAAGTGAAAAAAATCACACAAAGACAAAAGAATTCTTGGAAAGTTTCAAGGATCATGCTTCACTGGGAATCAAAACAGAGCCAGTTTTCCTTCTGATTTTCAAGCAGATGAGCAGCAGATGAAGATGTTGGCATGTATTTAGAAGTCATGTTATCCCTAAAATATGTATTTTTAAATACTGTAATCACACTTAAGGGAAAATCAAATCTGCCTATTATAACTCTGGGGGATTTTCTCATGGGATGGAAGGCAGGAAAGATTGCCTTTAGTTAAAATCTCAACTGCAAACTCAATTCCTGAACTTTATGTCTAACTTTGTATAATTTAGATGCATAAAGGTTCTCATTGAAAGAAATGTCAGTTCCTATCATTGAGGAGGATGGAGTTCTGCAATATATTCTATCTGATGACAGTTGCAAGACTCCTAGAAAATCTATACAGAAGGGAGGGGAGAACATGTCCTCTATTAGGAGACAGCTGTTCTTGCCACGTCAACTGAGAAAGGCAGGGAATCAGGTACCTTAGAATAGAATCTGTAATTGACCATATTGAAGCTGAAGGTCTAAGTGGAATTAAACGTGTATTTACAAATTCAGAGGGCAGACTTAAGGTAAAGTCTTAAAATATAGAGGGCTCAAATGTACTATGGTTTTCTCAAAGGGTTAGAAGACCTATCTTAGCTGATTGCTCTGTAGCCATCAACCACAGCAGAGGAGATCTGTGTACTGTGGTCTCCTAGTACACAGATCTGTTAGAAAAACCACACACCAGGACTTCCCAGATTTAGGTCTGCATTTTCCCACATTTGGGTGAATGCCAAGAAAATCATTAACAACTCACTGTGTGTGTGTGTGTGTGTGTGTGTGTGTGTGTGTGTGTGTGTGTGTATGTGTGTGTCGATGAAGATTTATTTTAATTTTTAAATAAAGTAATAGCACATTGTTAGTTTTCAGGGGTTAAGTGTTAGGCCTTAACTAGTCTAAGATTTATTTCTGGGTTAGTATTTTGTGAGTCAATCATGAGCCCTCTCTTTACATACAATCAGGATTAACAGTGTTCTGAAATGCATTCATTAAAGTCCCTGGCTGGAGCTCTTCTGTGTTGACAACTTTGATTCTGTCCTTTGGATTTTGGTCAACAAAAAGAGTCATGTGCCCTTTAACAATCTCTATGACAACTAGTTTCTGATGGGCAGTCTGGCTCCAGAGCTGGGTTTTGTGAGCCCTTTATGGAAAGTGTGCAGATTAGCTAGCCAATGCCAAGTCTCAGAAGAGAGTGGGAAACAATGACTGAGAACTGCCTATGGACCGAGCATTCTGTTAACTGCAATGCCTTTTCTGTTTTTATTAATGCTCACAATAACCTGAAGAGCTCTGATAATTCAACCTTATCCAATAGATGATTTCACTGAGGCTTAGCAAATTGTTTACCTAAGCTCACAGATCTAGAAGGTGAGAGACAACTCTCATCACAGGTTGCTTATTGCTGGAAAGACTCTTTCAAAAATAATGTGATGGTCTATTGACTTTCTGTGTTTATTGCATTTAAAGTCTTTTCTGCTGAGCTTTGTAAAAATGGAAAATAACTTCATAATATACATGTGATAAATGTTTTTGAATTGCCATCTAAAAAACAAGCATGTAATGAAATGAACCATTAAAATTTATATAAACTTACTGTATAATAAAATAAAATATTGTTCCAATTTTAAATTAAATAGATCAAAATAAATACCTAGTGTAATTCCCGGAACTGTCAGCTATTCACTATCTGTTCAGTCAATTAGACATTATCAGCTGTTTGTGTGTTCAAGAGCTTTATTGAATTAACTGTCAGCCTTTCCGTGTTTTGCTTGTTGCTATGGTTACTGTTACTCTGCTTTGCTTTGAGAGCTGCTGTCAGAAAGAAAGGAGCATACACATCCAAACTGGTGACTTTTTCAGTGAAAAGGCTTTCAGGGAAGACTGGCTCATTGCTAATTACTTGTAACGAACACTGGAGAGACAATGAAGGTGCCTGTAACCGTCTCACAAGAAGTCTTTCCCAGCATGGACATTTAAGATCTCAAATACAGCCAATGCCAATAACAATATTTCCATGTAACCTATTGCTTCTAAAATGGGAACAGAAGCGTTATGTAGCTCACTTTTAAGCAGTGGAGCCTCTACGTTTTCTACGAATGGGAAGCACGCGTGCATGGGAGGATCCAGAAAGTGTGTGAGCAACTCTGAGGGAATCTCCGCTTCTTGTAATTTTATTTGCCCCCTAACAGTTTTTGGGTGACTGTGACCTTTCCTGATTTTTCACTGTATAGTAAGATTTTCTCGCTGCAGAGGTAGAAGCATTATTACACTCCAAGAGGGGTAATTTTTGTTTAAAGCTCTGTGTGTTTCAGGCTCTCTGGCCACACACTTGAGCCCCCACCCTCAATATGGATTTCAAAACTTCATTTGTGTAGTTTATGACCAGGGGACACGAGACAGACAGAGAGAGAGAGAGAGAGAGAGAGAGAGAGAGAGAGAGAGAGAGAGAGAGAGAGAGAGAGAGAGATTCTCAACATACACTGAAATCCCTGATGAAGCCACAGTAGACTAGGCTTGCAGTAAGAACCGTTCCCGATGTCCCCTGTCTAACACTTCCCATCATTCTCCGTCATCCCCATTGTTTCTGCTGGCCCAAGGCCTTTCTTCCCTGTGTCTGGCTGCTTCTTTTGCATTGGCTTTCTCACTGTACTGGCTGGTTAGCATGTTAAGTATCGTGAGAAGCTGCCCCCTGTCCTGGCACAGTTTTGTGAACGAAACATTTCCTTCCCTTGTGCATGCCAAGGAGTTACTTCCGTAGGGAGAAAGACTGAGTGCTGATTGGAAACATGCTTGGTTGCTGGTTTGGATTTGGCTTGTTTGCAACTGACAGAGGTTGGGAGAGATAGGAGAGGGGACTTCTCTTGATTCTGAGGTAGTTCTCACATCTGCTTTGTATTAGGAACACTGTGGAGTAACGACTTTAAAATTAACTTAGTTGTGGAATAATAAGCAGGCTTCTAAATATGGGGGATTTGGACGATTACCCTCAAAAATGAAAGGACAGCTTTTCATCCTCTGAGTATCTTACTTTTTCCAGGAAGGTTTAGCACTAAAAAGAAACTGGGGATTCATCCTGTCCTCTCCTCCCCAGGGGACTGAGGTGCTATCTGACTCCCTCTTCCTCAGTGGGTGGCATGCATGCTTTAAGGGCACATGCAACCATCCAGAGTTCATTCCCACCCAGTTCTCTGTTCTCGGACTGACAACAGCCATGTTGTCCTTCGCTGGTGTAAAGCAGGCTTCCTGGCCTTATTTGTTCTGGAGCTGTTGTAAGTTGTAAGTTGACATTGTGACCCAGGAGTACAGAAAGACAAAAATACATATGTTTAAAAACCTCCTGCAGGTTATATGAAGAAGAAACAGGTAATAATGTGGGGAGTGAGGTTTAAGTGGGTGCAGGAATGAGAAGGTAAAGCAAAGGATGGGGTTGAGGGGGGACCACTAAATATAAGGATGTTAGAAAAGGCCATATGGAAACCTACCATTCCATAGGATTCTTTATTGTACATTTGCATATGTATATGGTCATATAAGAGAGTTTAACTGCAGTCGCCCTACACAGGGGCTTATGTTCATCTTAGTAGTCATAGGTTGCCAAATAAAAGCCCAGTGGCAAATGTAGGATACTTCTCCTTAAACATTGGCCAGAAATATCCTGCAGATACCCCAAGCAATATGGAGTATTGTTATTGCTCTTTATGGCAGCCATATACTGATGCTATGACCTTATTGCTGAAGATGCGTTGGTCACAGAACACAAAGAAACCAGATTGATATTCAACAATTGGTACCGACTTACTTACTCCCTGCTGGCAGTCTCTCATTGTACTGGTATGTGATTCAGGCTGCTGGGGGACTGAAGTCATCAACATTTTTACCCACATATGAACTCTGTGAACTCCAATAATGACCAGCATGGCAAGACATGCTTATGGGTGCAATACTGGCATGCATGTTATGGAAGTGACCACCATCTTTCAGGTTGGATTTGAGAGTCACACCATTGGAAAAAACACATACCCGATAGTACAAATTTGGCTAACAACCCATAGTTAGTGATCTTACAGGTTCCAAGGGTGAGGCTCCTAGTTTTATTTTGCTAAATGGATATAGTATCAAACTATCCAGTGAATTCTTAGACCTCAACAGAGAAAGGTTTTATGTGATAGATAGATAGATAGATAGATAGATGATAGATAGATAGAGAAACTCACAAGTGACCCAAGAGCTGAGAAAAAGTGCCAGAGATTGCTCAGTTAAAAATGGGATATTTACATCCCATCATCTCCACAGGGCTTAGGGAACATTGTGGAAGAGGTTGGAAAGATGGCAGGAGCAAGAAGTCAGGGAAGAGTAGAATAAAGCAGCATCTTATGGACACCACAGTACATGAACTAAAAACAACGAAGTCGCTCATACAAGAGGAAGCTGGTCAACATTCAAGCATGAAGTGGGGAGAGGCTTGTGAGCTTCCACCCCTAATTGAATAGCTGTGAAAGGTTAGTGGCTTTGTGAGGACAGTCAGTATTCTTTAGGGTGAGGTCCCTTTTAGGTTACCATGTTCTGATACATGGTTTCAAACTCAGAAATATATTGATAGCAAAAATTGAAGTTTACAGAGTTTTAATCAAATGAATCAAAAAGGAAGACATGAAGTTGGGGGCAGATCTGACAGGAATTGAGGTAAACATAATCAAATCACATATGAAATTATATATATATATATACTTTCCTTAATGCCTTTTCCTATCCTTTCTACTTTTGAAAGTCATATTCATAATCTGAAGCCGCTTAGCCCTTCTATGTGCTATTTTGTATACCATATTATTTATTTAGGTTTTTTCCCCTCTCCATATTGAATGTTGAGCAGCATGTTTTTCTTGGCTTAGAATGATGTTTGAAACGTTCTGAGTGTGCCACAGCAGAAGATTGGCTGCTGTAAGCCAAAGTAGCGATGGTGAACACTCACTATATGTAAAGGGGACTTCTAGAAGCTTCTGTAGGCTCTTGGAGTTTTCAATGGTGTGATTCTGGCCAGAGGATTAGCGCCTAAGATCAATATGGCCTGCATTTTGGAACTAGGAAGGAGAAAGCCTGTGTACAGTAGTACAATCCTGGCCTCTGTAAAGTTGAAGGCTGATAATCTTGAAGGGTACTTTCCAGACAACTTTCAGTGGCCCTACAGGGATGCTTTTGCATTCTGAAATAATCTCATATATTAAGGCATGAATTCACAGGCAAGGGGTTAATTAGTTCACTTCTTCAGTGGCCATCTAATTCCACAATTCTATGATTTCCCCTTATCAAACATCTTCTAGATCATTGCTTTTACAGTTCCTTAAGTCTCATTTAATTTTATAAGTGAGGTCATAAAGTCATAGAGATCATATTAGGAAATGAGTGCTTATGACAAGGAGCAATTTTACGTCTTGCCATGAGAGTATTTGCACTGTTATTTTGTACTTTCACTGATAAAGAATGAGAAAGGTCACTTAATTATGTCTTAATTAGGCCAAAGATTTCATAATTACCCTATTGCCCTTCTCATGTATAAGAGAGAGAGGCAGGCCATCCCCAAAGGACTTTCCAATCAGTACATAAGCCTCTGAAATGAAGGAAAATCTTATTCTTGGTGAGAGATAATTCATTACTTTTAAATAGTATCCTGAATGGAGAACAAAAGCATCTTTGAAAACCATCGAAATGTTGGCTATATTTAAAAGCTCCTAATGCTTTATCTTTTTAACTTGTAAGAAAAAATGTAATTAATGTAATAATGGGAATCAGAAGTAAATCTCCTCCTCACCTTTGATGAAATTGCCCTGAATTTTTATGTCTCAAGTTTACATCCAAATTCACCATGTCATCTCTAACTCCTCTGCTGGTAAGAACTAGATGCTTCCAAGTTGAATGAGTAATTGACTCTTTCTTTTCTAATTCAGTATTTCCAGGAATTGGGAGAATTAGCCTTGATGAGACATGGCCAAAGTCTTGGCTTCTATCTATGTGCCAAATGACCATTCTGGGTTCTGGTTTCCTGGCTTCTATTAGCTGTCTCTGGGGATGGCTACAGATCAACCTTCCCTCTTGAAGTAACTATGTATATGGTCATGATTCAGAACCTTCAAGTGTTCAAAAATGAGCTAGACGCAGAAACCTGGCTGGTACCATTTTGTTAATTTTCCATTGCCAACTTTAGAGAATAATGTGAAAGAATTTGACTCCTACTGAAGCTGAAAGCAGCACTCAATGTAATTTATATGGATATCTACATTTTAAACATCAGCGCTTGAACAAGTGTCTTAGCCAAGGTCACAAACGTAGTTAAAGGACAGTTCGGAAAAATTCTGGTGGACTCATTTTAGGAGATTTGGCATGGCTTTGGCAAATTATCTCAAAAGCACGGGTTCTCCACACACCAGTCTCTCAAGCCCACCATATTCTTGGTACAGAAGAGATTGTTTGCAGACAAATTCCTTAAAATCATAGTTAGAAAATCAAGTAAGAATGCAGTAAACAGTTCGGTTTCTGGGAAGCATTGAAGTGGTTATTCTTTCTCATCTAGTTTGTGAACTGAAAATAAGTTTATTCAAGTTCTGATACTATTTTTCAGGTTCTTTGAGTCCTTCCCATTGCAGTATATTATCCTTCCCCGACTCCTTCTTCGTAAGAAAGATGATTGGTATCGTGAACTCTACAAGTCCCATTTCAATATTGGTAAAAAGAAGCAATGTATAACAAAAGGAGGCAGTTCCTTGTTTTCAAGTATAGAAAACAATACAGCCAGGAGGAAAGTTTACTGATCTCTTGCAGTTCCTATGGAGAGATTTTCCAAGACAATCGTGCTCTGCTTGGTATCCTAATTGTTTATCTTAAAATCACACTTTTAAGGCAGATAGAAATGATCCAGAAAGGGGGATATTAAAAAACGAATTTTCCCCAGACCGTATACTGAAAAGTAATAATTCTTACTTAAGAGACCAAGGTTTAAGTGTGATCATTTTATTTCTTAAAATCATGTAGAATTTTCTGTGTTTTGTTTTTTGTTTCTTTTTGTGTTGGGTTGTTTACAGAAATAGTAGATAGCAAAATTTTACTATGCTTAAATGTCCTATAAAATGGTACAGTATCTCAGTGTACTCTACAAGCATCCTTCCCTCTACTTACATTGTCCTTCAATTGCTTATGATACCTAAAAACGAAAATGACAAATAAATATGGATTGTCCACTGAATAAAGACAAGAAAGGTGTCGGTAAATATTCAGCACAAGAATAATTTTATTTTTCTTACTTTTGACCTGTATAGCACAACTTTGGCTACTTTGTGAGTTAGTCTTTCTTTCACCTTTCTCGGTCTTTTCAACCTCCTAACACTAGAGAGGAGGGGGCAAAAAAGGATAGAGAGGAAAGGGGATGATGTTATCATTAGACTACTTCCTGCTGGTTAAGGGAGTTGAGTTCCTTGGGGCAAAGTTGATCTTCCCCATCAGGGTATCTAATTTTTATTCTTGTTCCTTCTTTGTGTATGACTAAAGTTAGCCTCAGGGGCTTTTGTGTGTGGGGCCATGAAAGGGGTCTTGGTTTTTGGTAGAAGCGCTGACTGGAAGTAGCCAGGAGACCCTGCAAGGGATGGGCATATAAAAGACACAATACCCTGGCTCACAGTCTCTTTTTTCTTTTTTTATCCTTCCCTCTTACCCTGACAGAGGTCACCTCTATCAATAAAACCTCTCATGTGAGACCTGTTGCTGGCATGCTGTATCCAGGACTGCACCACACATTCTAACAACTATCAAAAAATTGCAGCCAACAACTCACATACCTTGTGGGACCTAGCATTTATATATCTTCTGAAAAGTCCTCAGAATTCCAATTATCACTTGACTACAGAAACTATCTGCATCTGACAAAACCACACCCATGCTCAAGCATGAGGCAAATCACAGTCAGCTACTGTGGACAATCTGAAGTAACCCCATATCTCATACCTAAGATTAAAATGACAGCATATCCTTAGAACATTTCTGTGTCTTTCAAAAGAAACCCAAATTCTCACTACAGAACTATATCTGGTTGAATTTACAGACAGAATTGTCCAATGTAGAGGGCCCACTATATCTCTCTAAAAGACTTAATGCGCTTTTACTACATTTAGGTGAATTTTTTAAAAGAATTATTTATTTCATTTATATGATGAGTACACTGTCACTGTCTTCAGACACACCAGAAGAGGGCATCAGATCCCATTACAGATGGTTGTGAGCCACCATGTGGTTGCTGGGAATTGAACTCAGGAACTCTGGAAGAGCAGTCAGTGCTCTTAACCACTGAGTCATCTCTCCAGCCCCATTTAGGTGAATTTAAGTGTTGCTTATACTCTATCTTTTGCTGACAGGAGTCTGAATCAAGGACCAAGAACCTAGAGAATGTTGATTTTTATTACTAATTCTTGTGCCTTACCCATTAGAGTGTCTTAGATAGTAACTAAGACTTGATGTTTCCATTTATCCCATTCAATACTTGAGAGGTTTAGAATGTCAAAGTGGAAATAAAAATGATAAAGAGGGTTTATTATGAAGATGTTTCTAAAAAAAAAATGCAGCACTTTGTTCTTTGACCTATGACAATGTCCGAAAGAAGACTGCCCTATGAACTGTTATTTAGAACAGTGATTCATATTCTCTCTGGTTCAAGGATAGTTTAATCTCCTTTGGTCAGGGCAAAACTCTGGGAAACAGGGTAGCCAATCCAGTACTGCTATCTTGTTCGGAGATTTCTGACTTTTCATCTTAGGTCAGTCTTACTGGAAAATTAACATTGCTGAATTTTCTTTAGTTGGTTGTCTTTTAGTAAATGCATTTAAATCAGAATCGTTTTAATTGTAAGAAATGGAAGAGTGTTCCCTTACTGTCTATTATTATAGAAGTAGGCATAAAAAAGATTTTTCTTTCTTTCTTTCTTTCTTTCTTTCTTTCTTTCTTTCTTTCTTTCTTTCATTTTCCTACCATTTTAGACAGTCCACAGAAGAAAGAGGACTTTTTGAGCATTTTACAAATGAGCTAGAGACTAGGACAAAGAACAGTGGCAGAGATGCATTATCAGTTTCTCTTGGAAACACAAACTGTTTTATCAATCAGCAGCTTAAGAAACCTGGGAGAAATCATTGACAAAACTTTTAAACATTATTTCAACTTCTCTTAGTGGCCGATGTGAGCTTGGAATCACTTTTTACACTATCAGTTCCTCAAGACTGACTCAAACCCACACTGCAACAGAATTTAGAGACAAGAAACTCAATATCCCTTATATGCCATGGCCTTCTTGTCCAACTGATGTGTACTCTATCGGAACAGATTGGGTCACTTTTCAAGCTACAGGGACAATAGAAATAGTAACAGGTGATATTTCAACAGCAACTGTGGTGGGAAAAATTATTGTTTCCTTTACTTTGTGGCTCTTCTAAATTATTAAAAAAGTACAAGTAAAAAATCAAAGCCAGATGACTTGGTCCTGAAGGAAGAGCCGGAGATTTTCTGTGATTAATATGATGAACAACTTCATCAAAGATTTTCAACTTTCACCCTTTGATTTATTTGTCTATTTATTTAAATATATTGTGGAATACCAGTCTGTGTTAGCCACTATAAGGGCTGCTCTACAATAGTGAGTAAAGCAGTTCTTTTTCTTCATTTTTTTTGCTCACATGTACTTCAACATGAATTTCTACTATTGACACTCAATTCATAATTCTTCACTCTTTATCTACACACATACACATACACACACACACACTACACGTACATACACTCACACACACACACACACACACATATACACACATATACTCACACACAACAGACACACACCCATACACACTATTACCACCTTTGTCTTTTTTTATCCTTCTTAGCTCATATTAATGTTTAGTATATGGTACCTGCTACTTATGTACTGTTCTTCATCTGCATCACAATGTATAGCTTAATACTGTGAATTTCTTTGTGTCTGCATGTGTATATTCAAAAACTGCAAATACGCTCTCAACAAATATTTATGTAGCCGGTGAACAATTGAAGGCAAGAGCACAACTATAGAATGATACTGGAGACTCTTATTTTTACATTTATTAATGTTGATTTAATTTTTTAACTTCCGCTATATCTTATCTCTTCTTTAAAAGAACCAGAAACCACAAATTCTGAAGAATTGTTGAAAGCATAATATCTGTGGTTTCCCTGATGCACACATTAAACATCTTAGCAGTAAAGGAAATCAAATTATCCCGGAAAAAAAAAAACCTTGTTCTTCATAAATTTCTGAACATATACTTCCAAAAATACTCTAAAACCATGTGCTCAAATTATTATTTGGGTTGGTCATACCTAATATCTGGTTTTTATAAAAAGCATGTGATATCAAGTCTATGAAAAATGTTTAAATCCAGCATTAACAGTTTAGGGGAGGCAGATTAAGGAGCAGAAATAATTGAGAAGTAGCAGCCAGAGAGGTAGGAACGAGCAGGGTTTAGGCATCGAAGGCAAGTGTCACTATGGCTGATGGCTCAATTAAACTCAGCGTTAGTGGTGGGAAGATTACTGATGGGTGTTATAAAAGCTACTTCCGTGAAGTGCTAAGGAGAGAGGCATTGAGATATGTTTTGGATAGAAATAAGTAAATAAATGGGGACAATAGGAATAAAGAACTTTTAAATACATTTTTACAATAAAATGATATGCAATTGAGTGTTTTCTTAATATTTTATGGCTCCCCAAATAGCAGCCTGTTGATTTGTTATTGATATTTTTAATAGGAAAGTATAAAATCAATTATTTGACTTAAAGAAAGAATGATGCTTAGGGATTGTGCTAATAGATGAGAGGAAACAGAGTCAATTGTTCAGCAAGGAGTATTATGCCATACCAGAAGAAAAGACCTGGAAATGATTTTAATAGTATCACAAAATTGACAAAGGTAGTAGAGACATCGGATTAAATTAAATGCACAACATCTTTTACTTATGAAATAGATAATCTGAACTATGTGGACCTAAAGAAAGACAGCTAAATAAAATAATTTAATTTGGAAGTGAGATAATTATGATTACAATATTTTTAAGAAGGGGCTAGAGAGATGGGTCAATAGTTAAGAACACTAACTGCTTTTATAGAAGACCCACAGTCAGTTGCCAGTACCAATGTTAGATAGTTCACAACCACCCGTAACTCCTGCTCAAGTGGATTCAAGCACAAACACTAATATATATATATATATATATATATATATATATATATATGCATCCTTACATGCACACATGTGTACACAATTAATTAAGATACATATTTCAAAATGTAAGATTTAGCTGCAGTTACTAAGACAGATACACAGTTTTATTGTTTAGACTATTATATTAATGATAAAGGTTAAAGTCTTTAATGAACTCATTAAAAGAGTAAAGTTAAAGTCAGCATTTTTTCTATTGCAAAAAATATGGAAATACAAACAAAGTATTTTTGTAATGTAGACAATATCTAAGAAAGTATGGCTAGAATATACTGCGTTCTATAACTAATGACAAAAAACATAAAATAGAAAATTTTGGTAAGAAAATATTTCATTTTTAAGAACTTGATGGCTCAACAGTTTCTTTTTTAATTTTATAGTTTTCAAATATCTTAAAATTTATCATAAAGGAAATAGATAAATCTTAGACTATATATTCAGTATTAGGGAATTAAACTAGGGCTATGAATACAAATTATGCAGTTTGAGGTGGTTTATGGGTTTACGATAAGGGGAGAATTTATTGTAAAATAGAAATACTACATGTGAGAGATGAAACTGGACATCATGGAGACTGCAGAGTAATTTGTCAAAAAATTGTCATTATATTAGAGGTTGGATTCAGTGGAGCTGGGGCTATGACTCAGGATGTAAAGTGCTTGCCACACAAACACAGAAACCTGAGTTCTAGCATTTAGGACCCACATAAAGGTCATGGGGTCTATCACATCACTACTACTGTGACATGGATTTGTAAACAGGAGAGTGCTAGAAGCTCACAGAAAAGCTAGCTTGGCCTATGCAGCAAACAATAAGAGAGTTTGAGAGTTTGTCTCAAATGAAGTGGAAGGCGTGGACCAGCTCCTGAGGATGTTGTCTGATCTACACAAGCTGTGCCATCTTCATACCTAAACACACACACACACACACACACACACACACACACACACACACACACCATATGCACATGCACACTCACAGACAATAACAATAAACAGAATAAATTAACTAGAAGTTTCTTTCAACTTTCATATTAAATATAATAGGGTTAACTTTATGAAAATGAACCAATCATCAAAAAGTCACTTTATCCAGCCGTTGTAACACGATTATCAGATAAGTATTAGCTTCTTTTTCCATTTACACTTGAGATCTAATGATATCCTTGTACACATTTTAGTAAAATCTTCAGTGCTGGCTTGTCTCTCAATGGGAAACTTTATGTTGAATATATGAACAGACAAAAAGAACCCTGCCTGATTCTTTCCCGTATATTATTTGGTGTGATAGCTATTCTTGGGTGTCAACCTGAATACATCCGAAGTTAACTAAAACTTCAGGAAGCTAGGTATAACTATGAGGGATTTTTTTTTCATTATCAATTCACTTTGAAGTCAGAAGCCCCATTTTTTATCCAGATCTTCTGAGTTGGGTAGATCCACCTTTAGTCTAGGGCACACCTTCTGCTGCCAGCCTATAGAAAGGACACGGAAGAAGGAAGCTTTGTCTTTGCCTGCTTGCCCTCACTCGTGCTGTCAAGTCCATCACTGGCATTAGAGCCTACTTCTCCAGGATTTTGGATTGTACTGAAGGCCAGCTGAGACATCTAGCCTCACGGATTGAACAACTAGATTCTTGGACCTTCCATCGGTAGACTGTCACTTTTAGACTATTTGGACCACGGCCTGTGAGCTGGTCCAATAAATCTCCTTCAATTACACATATTCATCCTGTAAGTTCTGCTCCTCCTCTGAGTCCCAGCTAACACAGCTGCGGCACAGTAACATTTTACAGGTCAGAAACATGGCAGCAAGAAGTTATTTTAGATAAAGTAAAGTGAAAATTGCACACCTACCTAAATTACCCCGAACTGAAAACTCCAGGAACAATTAAATGTGGAAAGTGTCCTGCACTAGGATCAGCAGAAAGAACAGGTTCCAGTATGTTGACTTGGGATGCAGCATGTCCAGACTGTTGACCACAGAGTGGAGGTAGATGGAATGTTCCTGAGAAAAAAAACCCTCATGCTTCCTGGTCATCAGGGGTCCCAGGCATCTCAAGCTTAATGTGGGGTGTCTCCAACACATTAACTAAAAAAACTTACCCTCAAAGCTATTGCTCTGGGTTAGATGTGCTTTGATATAAAATCAGTGCTAAATCATTAAACCTGTTTTGCAAAGAGAAAAGAATAAGTATAAAAATCCTGTATCCTGCATACATATAGTAGAAATTAGGTTATACTATGACAAAGTTTATATAAAGTATTTTTTAAGACTCCTTTGTCCAATCATTTACTAATAGTTTTATTAACCAGAAGCTATACTTTATCATAATCAGGGATACTATTTTTAAATAAACATTTGTACACGCTGTTTAAAATACAAGATATGTAATATAAAAAAAAATCATCGCTCTTTTAGTTAAAATGTACATTCCTCTTCTGAACATCCTTAGATTCTAAATGATAATAAAAATTGATTGTAATTAGGCAGGTTTGTAAAGTGATGATAGTCTTACAAATTTATTTCTAATCTTCTTCCTGTTTCATCTTTTTGTTTCTTTGGCTGGTTTTTCCTTTCTGTCAATGAAGATCTTAAGAGCAATAGATTCATTCATGGCTATGAACCTAGTGAGCTTTTCAAGGAAGGTAATATGTCATTGCCCAGATATAAATTGAGAGGAATTACTCAAAAAACTCATGCTGGAAAAACCTGCCTTGGGTACAGTGTCTCAGAGCGTGAGGCTATGGCCTCTTGAGAGGCCCCAAGGTCTGCTTCTTTGGTGCAAACAACTCAAGATGTCATTTCTGCAACTATTCCTAGTACTTAGCATTCTTCTTATCTATTTATTGTTCCTTCTCTTTCTTCCTTTAATTAACCCAGTATCTGGTGACCTGGAAAGACCTAGAAGGAGCCTGCTTGCTATCCAGGGGCATATCTAGATGTTACCGATAATATTAAAGTGAAAGTTGTTCATGAATTCAAGAGAAATGTATGTTACTGTAACTTGCTTGAGGTGAAAATAAAAGTAGCCTAAAACTGTGGACAGTGATGAGTAAATCTACAGCTGTTCCCTCAGTCTTAGTCTCAATTCTATATAATAAAACCAGGACATTTTTATCATAAAACGGTGGATGGAATAACATACATATATGTCCCAGAAAGTCAGCAGTGCTTTCCTTGGGTTCAGGGATGATGATGGCAGCCCCCTAGGAATTCTCCATACAGGTTTAGTGAGAATGTTAAGTGTAGACAGACATATGGGGTCCAAAAGCTACGAAGACTGCAGGGTCAGTAGTATGAACTCATGTTTCTTCTTTTATGAAGCCATATTGTCTCATACACGTCTGAAAGATACTGACTTTGTAACTGCAATGCCTCTGCCCACGACCTCACCGAAGACTGGTGGTCAGGAGATATAAAAAAATTGTGCTTGTTGTAAAACTTTTATGTTTGAGATTGTATAGTTGCCTTTTTTTTCCTGTTCTGGATCTATACTACTCTGTATTACCAGAAAATGTTGGCATAGAAAAATAGAGAAACATTTACCCACCCTCCTATGAACTTTGTAACCCAGCTTCCTTGTATGAGTTCAACGAAAGGCTGGGGCTGAGTCAAGTCTGTATGAGCACCCCGACTCCTGAGTTCAGGGGCTCTCATGGTAAGGTCAGCCTATCAGTCTTGTATCTCAAAGCAAAAGAAAAAGAAAAGAAAAGGAAAAGAAAAGGGAAAAGAAAAACTCGTGCTTACACTGACTTCATTGTAAGAACCACAGCACACTTTCAGTCCACATGGGATCCCCCTTTGCAACCACTTTGTAAATCTGTTAGGTTTGTGTCACTGGGAAAATGACTTTGGGTAAATAAACTTGTTTATAGTTTCTACTAGTTATCTCTCAACTTAGAAAAGACTTAGAAAAATTTATCTTCAGCAGGAACTGTGCAAATGTGGAAAACAGGGACCTTGTCTCTAAAGTTCTTATTCCTGTTTATAGTAGGTGAAGACTCATCCTGTTCTCTATGGAGTTGACTTCCAATATCAACAGTTGATGGCATTCTTCCTCTCCTCTCTCCTCTCCTCTCCTCTCCTCTCCTCTCCTCTCCTCTCCTCTCCTCTCCTCTCCTCTCCTCTCCTCTCCTCTCCTCTCCTCTCCTCTCCTCTCCTCTCCTCTCCTCTCCTCTCCTCTCCTCTCCTCTCCTCTCCTCTCC
>JANHMN010000014.1:13741542-13763743 GCA_030674055.1 Rhabdomys pumilio | reverse complement strand
TGTGTGTGTGTGTGTGTGTGTGTGTGTGTGTGTGTGTGTGTGATGAACAGAGAGACAGACAGAAGACAGACAGACAGACAGGCAGAGACAGAGCATTTTGGAAGTTGCATTGACAAATGGTCAAACATGTGCACTGTGTATGTTAAGACCGGCTAATTTCATCATATCCCTTCCTTGGGGAAATCTTTTCAGGAAATACATGCCAAAATACACTTCTCTCACGGTATGCAAATGGGATGGGAAAGCTAATGTTAAATGAGAAAGTATTGAGACTTTATTTTCAGTGTTTTCTTGCCTCTCAAATAGAGAGTCCACATCCAGAATCAAGTAAAATAAAGAGTATTAAGCTAAGATTCTCAGAGAGAAACTCTCTGAAGACAATTTTACCTATATCCAGCTCTATCTCTTGGCATATAAGAGGAATAAATCAACAAACTTTTCCATCCTTTATATTCTTGTTTTGGTTTCATTTTATCACTTATAGCCAAAACCATGCTAACATATATCTAATGACTGTAATGTGGAGTAAAGGTGACATTGCATTATCTGTTCATCTGAAAGAATATAGTGGCAAAGTTTTTATCTTATGTTACAAAACTGATGTTACTGAACAATGGCTGAAGCTGGGCATTGCTCATAGACATGGTGACTATTTCATTAGGATGACTTGAATCTATGAATTACTAGATATACAGGTATCTTAGAGGTGGCCCTCACTAGCCCTCTGTGTTAGTGAGTCTTATCAGTAACTAAATGTCTGACTGAAGTAACTTAAAGGAGGAAGGACTTAGTATGCCTCATGTTTTACAGGGTACAGTCCATCATGGTGTAGAGGTCTGCTGGTGGGGTCAGCTCCTGTCTGCAGCAGTGGGAGGAACCATGTGATATGCCTCATGTTTTACAGGGTACAGTCCATCGTGTGTAGAGGTCTGCTGGTGGGGTCAGCTCCTGGCTATAGCAGTGGAGCTATCCCGTGGCTTACTCATATCTTGGCAGACTAGGATGCAGAGAGCTCCCTCTGTCCTCAGTGACACCTATTTTCTAACTAATTGCCACTTTCTTTTTTCCAAAAAAATAATTTATTTATTTATTTTACACTCCAGATTTTATTCCCACTCCCTTAATTTTTCCTTTCTATCCACTCCACAGGCTCTCAGAAATAGTCCTACCAGCTGGAAGCAAACAAACTAGTGCCTGATCTGGCAGGGTGTGTTTCACATCTCAACCATCCCACCTCTCGTTACGAATGCCCTAAGGAAGCTTTGCTTGGGTGTCTGCTGGATTTTGCCCATTTCCCAGACATTTTACTTAGTGACACATTAATTTCCTTTTCCTTAGCAGTCTGCCTATGGCCCCTATATTTTCAGATAACAAAGTTTTGTATCAATGACTTTGCTCTGAATGTATTTTCTTTTCGGTAACACTATCTAATAATTATTTTATTTCATTCACCAGCTAGAACATCTTTTAATTGTTAACTTTAAAAAATTATTTTAATAATTTACATTCCAAATGTTGCCGCCTTTCCTGTCCTGCATCCCAGAGATCTTCACATCATTTCCCTCCTCTTAGTCTCTGAGATGGTGCTTCCCCACCTTCTTTACCCCCTAACCTGAACCCCCACCTCACCCTCCCACCTTGACCCCCACCCCCTGCATTCCCCTTCCCTGGGGCAACAGATCTCTACAGGATTAGGGTCCTCTGCTATATATGAGCCAGGGGGCCATGGACCAGCCCATTTATGCTCTTTGGTTAATGGCTCAGTCTCTGGGAGATCCCAGGGATCTGTGTTGTTGATATTGTTCTTCCTATGGAGTTGCCATCCCCTTTCAGCTCCTTCAATCCTTCCCCTAACTCTTCCATATCGGACCCAGACCTCAGTGTAAGTATCTGCATCTTTTTCAGTAAGCTGCTGGTAAGACTTCTTAGAGAACAGCCATGCTAGGCTCCTGTCTGCAAGCACAGCATAACATCAGTAAAAGTGTCAGGGTTTGGTGCTTTCCCATGTGTAGATCCCAAGTTGAGCTGGTCACTGGGTGGCCTTTCCTTCAGTCTCTGCTTCATTTTGTGCTTTCATTTCTTTTAGACAAGAACAGTTCTGGTTCAAAAAATTTTGAAGGTAGTTTGGTGAACTCATCCCTCCACTGGGGGCCTTGTCTATCTACTGGAGGTGGTCTCTTCATGTTCCTTCTCCCCACTGTTGAATATTTCAGCTAAGGTCATCCCCACTGAGTTCTGGGAGCCTCTCACATCCCAAGCCTCTTTAGAGGTACCCCCATCCCCTTATGGTTTGTATGTGCTAGGCTCAAGAAGTAGCACTATTAGAAGGTGTGGCCCTGTTGGAGGAGGTGTGGCCTTGTTGAAGGAGGTGTGTCACTGTGGGAGTGGACTTTAAGATCCTCATCCTAGCTGCTTGGAAGAAAATATTCTGCTAGAAGTCTTAGGATGAAGATATAGAATTCTCAGCTCCTCCTGCACCATGTCTGCCCAGATATTGCCACGTTCCCACCTTGATGATAATGGACTAAAGTTCTGAACCTGTAAGCCAGCCACAATTAAATGTCCTTATAATAGTTGCCTTGGTCTTGGTGTTTGCTTACAGCAGTAAAACCCTAAGACACCCCTGTTCCCTGTCCCTGACAGCTGCATATTTCCATTCATTCTCCTGGCCCTCTGGGCTTCTCTCCTTTCTCCCTCAACACCTGCCCCTGCCCTGTTTTCTCCTCTTCCACTCAGATGTCTCTCTCCCTATGCCTCTCATGATTATTTTGTTCTCCCTTCTAAGTGAGATTTAAGCATCCTTACTTTGGCCTTGCTTCTTGTTTAACTTCTTATGGTCTGTGGGTTGTGTCATGGGTATACTGTACTTTTTGACTAATATAACTTAACAGTGAGTACATACCATTCATATCCTTTTCGGTCTGGGTTACCTCACTCAGGATGATATTTTCTAGTTCCATCCACTTGCCAGCAAAATTCATGATGTCCTCATTTTTAATAGCAGAATAGTATTCCATTGTGTAAATGAACCACATTTTCTGTATCCACTTTTCAGTTGAGGGACATCTGGGTTGTTTCCAGCTTCTGGCTATTACAAATAAGGCTGCTATGAACATAGCGGAACATGTGTTTTTGTGGTATTGTGGAACATTTTTTGGGTATATGTCCAGGAGTCGTATAGCTTGGTCTGCAGGTAGAACTATTCCTAATTTTCTGAGGAATGACAGATTGATTTACAGAGCGATTGTACCAGTTTGGAATTCTACCAGCAACGGAGGAGTGTTTCTCTTTCTCCATATCCTCAACAGCATGTGCTGTCATTTCAGTTTTTGATCTTAGCTATATTGACTGGTGGAAGAGGGAATTTCAGGGTCATTTTGATTTGATTTCCCTGATGACTAAGGATATTGAACATTTCTTTAAGTGCTTCTCAGCCATTTGAGATTCTTCTGTTGAGAATTCTTTGATTGGTTCTGTACCCCATTTTAAGTATGGTTACTTACTTCTCTGGAGCTAACTTTTTGAGTTCTTTGTATATTTGGATATTAGCCCTCTATCAGATGTAGGGTTAGTGAGTATCTTTTCCCAATCTGTAGGCTGCTGTTTTGTCCTTTTTGTCAGTGTCTTTTGCCTTACAGAAGCTTTACAGTTTCATGAGGTCCAATTTGTCAATTGTAGATCTTAGAGCATGAGCCATTGGTGTTCTGTTCAGTAAAATTTCCCCTATGCCAAAGCATTTGAAGCTATTTCCCACTTTCTCTTCTATTCGATTCAGTGTATATAATTTTATGCTGAAATTCATGATCCACTTGTACTTGAGTATTGTACACAGTGAAAATATGCATCAATTTGCATTCTTCTACATACAGACAACCAGATAGTCCAGCACCATTTGTTGAAGATGCTTTCTTTCTTCTGTTATATGTTTTTTGGCTTCTTTGTCAAAGATCAAGTGTCTATAGATGTGTGGGTTTATTTCTGAGTTTTCAATTCTATTCCAGTGATTGACCTGTCTGTCTCTGTACCGATACCATGTTTTTGTTTTATCACTATTGCCATGTAATACAGCTTGAGGTCAGGGCAGGTGATTCCCCTAGAAGTTCTTTTGTTGTTGATAATTGTTTTCATTTTCATTTTATTTTTTTTCATATGAAGTTGAGAATTCTCTTACCATGTCTCTGAAGAATTGAGTTGGAATTTTGGAAGTGCATTGAATCTGTAGATTGCTATTGGTAGAATGGCCATTTTTACTATGTTATTCCTACCAATCCGTGAGCATGGGAATATTTCCATCTTCTAAGGTCTTCTTTAATTTCTCTTCTCAGGAACCTGAAGTTCTTATTGTACAGATGTTTCACATGCTTGGTTAGAGTTATTCCAATATATTTTATATTATTTGTGGATATTGTAAAGGGTTCCTTTCCCCTATTTCTTTCTCAGCCTATTTCTTATCTGTATGAAGGAAGGATACTGATTTGTTTGAATTAATTTTGTATCCAGCCACTTTGCTGTTTTTTTTTTTTTTTTTTATCAGCTGTAGAAGTTTTCTTGTAGAATTTTTGGGGGAACTTATGTATACTATCATATTGTCTGCAAATAGTAATACCTTGACTTCTTTCTTTCTAATTTGTAACTGTTTGAAAGTGTTTTGTTGTCTATTGGTCTAGCTAGAACTTCCAGTAGCATATTGATTAGATAAAGGGGGCAGCGTTGTCTTGCCCCTGATTTTAGTGGGATTGCTTCAATTTTCTCTCCATTTTATTTATTGTTGGTTTGATGTATCTTGCTTTCATTATGCTTATGTGTATGCCAAGAATTACTGATCTCTACATGATTTTTAACATGAAAATGTTTTGTAGTCAAAGGCTTACCATCCCTGCATCTCTGGGATAAAGCCTACTTGATTGTGGTGGATGATGTTTTTTAACGTGTTCTTGGATTTATTTTGTGAGAATTTTACTGAGTATTTTTGCATTGATATTCGTAAGTGAAATTGTTCTGAAGTTCTTTTTATTTTTTATTTGTTTGGTCTTTGTGTGGCTTAAATATCAGAGTAACTGTGGCTTCTAGAATGAATTAGATAAATGTTCCTTTGTTTCTATTTTGTGGAATAATTTGAAGAGTCTTGGTATTAGCTCTTTCTTGAAGGTCTTGTAGTATTCTGTACTAAAACAATCTGGTGCTGTGTGTTTTGTTTTGTTTTGTTTTGTTTTGTTTTGTTTTGTTTGGGAGGTTTTAAATCACTGTTTCTATTTACTAAAGGGGTTTTGGGACTGTTTAGATAGGTCTTTAACCTGATCTTGCTTTAACTTTGGTACGTGGTATCTGTCTAGAAAATTATCCATTTCATCTGGATTTTCCAGCTTTGTTGAGTACTGGCTTTTGTTGTAAGACCTGTTGATTTTTTAAATTTCCTCAGCTTCTGTTGTTGTGTCTCCTTTTTCATTTTTGATTTTGTTAATTTGGATACTGTCTCTTTGCCCTTTAGTTAGTTTTGCTAAGGATTTAACTAGCTCTTGGTTTTTTTGATTCGTTGTATGGTTCTCTTTGTTTTTAGCCCTAAATTTGTCTGTTTCCTGTTGTCTACTCTCCTTAGGTATCTTTGCTTCTTTTTGTTCTAGAGTTTTCAGGTATGCTGTTAAGTTGCTAGTATAGGAGCTCTCCAGTTTCTTTATGAAGTTACTTAATGCTATAAATTTTTTTCTTAACACTGCTTTTATTGTCTCCCATAAGTTTGTGTATGCTATGCCTTCATGTTCATTGAATTCTAGAAAGTCTTTAGCTTCTTTATTTCTTCCTTGATCAGATTATCATTGAATCGAGAGTTGTTCTGTTTCCATGAGTATTTGGGCTTTCTGTTGTTTCAGTTGTTATTGAAGTCCAGCTTTATTCTGTGGTGGTTCAATAGAATGCATAGGATTATTTCAATCTTCTTGTATCTGGTGAGTCTTGTTTTATGTCTAAATATCTAGTCACTTTTGTAGAAGGTTCCATGAGGTGTTGAGAAGAAGGTATATTCTTTTGTTTTGGGGTAAAATGTTCTGTAGATATCTGTTAAATCTATTTGGTCATAACTTCTTTTAGTTTCATTGTGTCTCTGTTTAGTTTCTATTTCAGTGACCTATCTATTGGTGAGAGTGGAGTGTTGAAGACTCCTGCTACTATTGTAGGGATTGTGTGAGGATCAATGTGTGTTTTTATCTTTAGTAAAGTTTTTTTTGTTTTGTTTTGTACAAATGTGTGTGTCCTTGTGTTTGAGGCATAGTTGCTCAGAACTGAGACTTCATCTTGATTGTTTTTTCCTTTGATGAGTATTAAGTGCCTTCTTATCTCTTTTGATTACGTTTGGTGAAGTCTATTTTATTGGATATTAGAATGGTGACTCCTGCTTGTTTCTTGGGACGTTTGCTTGGAAAACTTTTTTTACAGGCCTTTACTTTAAGGTAGGGTCTGTCTTTGTTGCTTTGGTGTGTTTCTTGTATATCCCAAAATGATGGACCCTGTTTATGATTCAGTCTGTTATCCTGTGTATTTTTTTAATTGGGGAATTGGGTCCATTGATGTTGCAAGATATTGAAGACCAATGATTGCTAGTTCTTGTTACTTTTGTTGTTGGAAGTGGTACTATATGTGTGTGTGTGTGTGTGTGTGATTCTCTTCCTAGTGGTTTGTTGTAAGATTAATTTCTTGTGTTTTCTTGGGTGTAGTCACATTCCTTGTGTTGAAGTTTTGCTTCTAGTACCCTCAGTAGGGCTGGGTTAGTAGATAGATATTGTTAAATTTGGTTTTTCTCATAGAATATCTTGGCTTCTCCATGCATGGTGATTAAGAGTTTTGCTTGGTATAGCAATTGGGGCTGGCATCTGTAGTCTCTTAGGGTCTGCATGACATTTGTTCAAGATCTTCTGGCATTTATTGTCTCTCTTAAGAAGCCAGGTGTAATTCTGATAGGTCTGCCTTTCTGTGTTACTTGGTGTTTTTCCGCTACACTTTTTAATATTGTTGCTTTGTTCTTTACATTTAGTGTTTTTATTGTTTTATAGCTGGAAGGTTTTCTTTTCTGGTCAAATCTATTTTGTATGCTGTAGTCTTCTTGAGTGTTTATGGATATCTCTTTCCTTAGGTCAGGTAAGTTATTTTTATGATTTTGTTGAAGATGTTTTCTGGCCCTTTGGACTGTGAATCTTCACCCTCTTCTATTCTTATTATGCCTATGTTTGGTTTTTTCAATTGTGTCTCAAATTCCCTGGGTATTTTGGGTTAGGAACTTTTTACCCTTTGTATTTTCTTTGACTGATGTGTCAATATCTTCTGTGGTATCTTCTATGCCTGAGATTCTGTCTTCCATCTCTTATATTTTGTTGGCAATGCTTGCATTTGTAGCTCCTGATCTCTGTCCTAGGTTTTCCATCTCATGAGATGCTGTGGGGCTGTGGGCTGTGAAAGGTAGCTGAGTATCCAGTTGAACTGGCTTTGAACCCTGGAGCCCCTCAGGGATGGTAGGAGTATGGATTTGCTCCTGGGACCCCTGGTTGCTTTCACATAGCCACAGCCCTCTACTGCCTCCATCCCCACCCTCAGAGAAGTTTGTGGCCATCAGTCACATAGCACAGGTAGAGGGCATGACTACAGGCCACAGAGCCTCAAGACTTCTCCATATTCATGAACTACCTAAAGGCTAGAGTGTGTAGCCAATTAAGCATTCCTTCCTAGACCCTTCTCCTCATCACAAAAGGTATTTAACCTCAGTGCCCCCCTGAGAACATGGGGTATAGCTTCATCCATTTTCGGCCATGACAATAAACGCTTTAAGACCATGGACTACCTCTCTTCTTTGGGACCTGCCATGGGGAACTGTGGAGAAGGTCTTCAACTAACCTCCCACAAATGACCTCTGTATGTTCAAGACACAGAGGCCACCAATTCAAGTGAGCTAGCTGAGCCATCCATGACCCTGCCAAGTGAGTTGCAATGAACAAGAGCCCTCTGCTCACAGGACACCACTGGAGCTTATGCCCTTCACCCCTTTGGCTGTGGGTTGATCCAGCCCTCATGCCCTTCAGCCGCCCAGTCTCAGCCTTTCTGTGGCCTCTCAGCAGTGCCTGAGAGCACAAGGGTCTGAGACCAGTCAATCTTGGTTGCCTCCTGGACCAGAGACCCCAAAACCAAGAGCTCCGGCCCCCACGGGGCTCCAGACTGTGTTCTCTCTACCCCAGGAGCAAAATCCTGTTGCTTCTCATAGCCCAGTGTCTGCCCAGCACAGTGTGGAGTGAACACAGTCAAATTCCCATGTCTCTGCCTCCCTGAGCCATGGTGCCAGCCTCTGGGGCAGCAGATGTGGCACTTAGAATTCAGCCCAACAGGACCCATGCCCACGTGCATGCCACAGCCCAACAGGTTGCCTCCATTGTGATTTCTTTATTGTTTCTATTTCCATTTTTAGGTCTTAGAACATTTTGTTCAATTCCTTCACCTGTTACATTGTATTTAACTGTGTATTTCTTTAAGTGATTTATTTGTTTTTTTCTTTAAAGGGTTCTACCTGTTTGCCTGTGTTTTCCTGTATTTCTTTATGGGAGTTATTTATATATTTCTTAAAGGTATCTATCATCTTCAGGAAATGGGATTTTAGGTCAGAATCTTGTTCTTCAGGTATGTTAGGGTAGCCAGGGATTGCTGTGATAGGAGAACTGGGTTCTGATAGTGCCAAATTACATTGACTTCTGTTGATTATGTTCTTGCATATGCCTTTCACAATCTGGTTACTTCTGGTGTTAACTGGCCTGGGAGTCTCAGACTGGAGCAGGTCTCTTTGGAGGTAGGTCGAGCTGTGTGACTTGGGTTAGAACAGTCCTCCTTGAAGGCAAGCAGTACTGTCTCTGGTTTGGAAAAACCTCCTGTGTCCCTGGTTAGGGCTGTCTTTGGGGTCCTGGGACAGGTATGTTGATCTGCCCCAGGTTCAGGTTGGAGGTACAGACATGAGAGATGATGGGGCTCAGGTAGAGTGGGATAGATCCCACAGCTGCTAGGCTCTGTGGGGTTCCAAGTGGTGTGGCTATTAGGGCAGGGGTCTCACCTGTGTTCCTGTTTATGGCAAACTTCTTGGGGATAGGTAGGCCATAGAGTCATGATATGTCAGGAAAGCCATCTGCCATGGATTCTGGAAGAGGTACAGACTGGAAGGACATAGAACATTTTTTAAAGAAAAAATATTCATTTTATTTTCAGTATTATCAGTCTATGATGATTGTAGAATGCTAAGTTGAATCTGAATTCTTCCATTTAGCTCTCTGAACTATGCTCTTTTTTGTTATCTTTCATGTTCCTTTTATCCAATTTCCCCAATTTTGCTGTTGTATGTTACTATGCACATTTGTCAAAAACTGTGAAATTAGCACTGGCATCTTATTAACTAAGCTACAGACTCTCCATATTTTAATTTAAACTATAATTTGTGCACAGACTTAATCCTCAAAACTGGAAAAGCATCGTGCCTTGGCATTTGATATTGGTCTAATGTATTAAGGGAAGGATCTTTCAAGTGACAGGGAACCAGTCACTGTGGGTGCCGCTAAGTCCACATTGTGATCCTCACATTTTTTTATTAGGTATTTTTTAAATTTACATTTCAGATGTCATCCCCCTTTCTCCATTTCCCCTTCCTAGAAACCCCCATCCCATCCCCCTCCTCCTTTTTGCTTTTATACCATTTTAATTACATACAAGTATTAAGTTCAGCTCTAGGTTGAGGAACCAGCAATACAATAGATGCAAATAGTCAAGGAACAAGCAAGGCAATAAACAAAGTTCTCTGAACACTCCTGTCATCACTGTTTCTAAGAGTTTATCAGGATGACCAAAATATCTGAGCCTACTTCCCTGTCCTAGCCCAAATTAAAATTACTTTTGTTTCTTTTATAGTATTTAATGTAAGTTGCATTGATTGTACACTTTCCAATTGGAAGGAGGTTCAGAGTTTAAGAGTAAGGAGCCAATACCATTGGATTCATGTTAGTTCTAAAATTTACAGAGGTAGTCATTATAATTAGGAAAAAGTTTAAAGACACTTGCAGTGTATTTGGCATAATTCTAACACCTCTCTGGATGTTTTAACTTTGCATAGTGAGCTTATGAATTTAAAGAATGCTGCTCTGCTGAGCTTTGATGCTGCAGATACTGCTGATAAAATAACCCATGGCCTGAGGTCAGTATTTCCATTTTGGTCAAGCTTCAAGAATGGCATATATAGCTTGATCATGCTAGTTTTTTTTGTCCTGGAAATAATTCTATTCCTGCCCATCATGTTAAAGCTTGTCTTCAACAACATCAACATTTTGGCAGCCAAAGTACATGGCTTGAACCTAAAAATGAACCCCCAGACAGAGTTATTAAATTAACAGGCTGGAAGCCAAGGATGGGTAAGATTCTTCACAGAGCCTTACCAACCTAAGACAAAAGTGCATTGCTTTTGGTAATGCATATTCCACGACAAGTAGGAAGGTTTTCTTATCAGAATGACCTAGGACAGGCTCAGTCTTGTTTATGAAATAAAAAAGGGGGAGAGGCAGAGAGCTTTTGGGGCTCCTTGGCAAGATTCTGACATGGGCCAAGGACAAGGAAATGGGCTGCTTGGCAGGAATATGACATTAGCCAAGGACAAGAAATTGGGCTTCAGGCAGGAACATGACATTAGGCTAGAAGAAAGAAGTAATTTCAGGAAGGAATCTAAATCTTAGGCTAGAACACAGAAGTAGACCTCAGACATGAACTATGCCCTTTTATTATAAGTACATACATGCAGGCTGCACTATCAGCTTTAGTTGAATTTAAAGAGCTTTTCATGATCTAATTCCATTCTATAAGCAAAGTTTAAATGGAACTCACATCTTTATTAGATGAGTGTTATCATTATGTTGACTTTCACCAATTTCTCTGCCAAAGCGTCCAGTCTTCATTTGGAGTATCATAAAATGCATTTGTTTTAGTGGACAGAATTATGGAATTGTTATATTTTAATGATGGTGTTTTCTTTGTTTGGTATACAGGTCATTGCTATAATTTTCCAGCCTAGTCATCGAAAAAGTGTTTACGTAGTATTTAGAATGGCTTGAACTCACCATGGAAAAACATGCTGCTAATATCATAAACCCTTGTAACACTGGAATCTTTTTTCAATGTGTAAATATAAAAGTGGAATGAGACTGTATCTCCTGGTATTACCAGAAGCTACACACATAAACTCTCAACAAAATGACCGTCTAAAAATTAGCTTAACAAAACCAACAACAATAGACATGACAAAGTGAACAGGGAAAGGCCTAAAGATCTATAGGCAACTAAGGAGTGCTGAGGGAAACGGGGAGAGAGAGACAGAGAGAGAGAGAGAAAGAGAGAGAGAGAGAGAGAGAGAGAGAGAGAGAGAGAGAGAGAGAGAAAGAGAGAAAGAGAGAAAGAGAGAAAGAGAGAAAGAGAGAGAGCAGGGAAACTTTCCCAGGGAAAAGCACACCAATTGGTCATCTAATACCAAAGGCATACAGGTAATAATATTCAGACTGAGCAGGCTGTATTTAGGACTATATATGCATATACACAAGTGCCTGTATCAACAATTAATGAAAAAAGAGGTTATAAATTTAAAAACAAGGAGTGGTATATGGAAGGGTCTAGAGGGAAGAAAGGAAATGGGGGAATGTAATTACATTAGAATCTCAAAAATAAAAGAAAAAGTGAAATTAAAAAAGAAAAATAGAGGTTTTGAATGAGCTTGCTCTGGGTAGTTTCAGAGGACTAGCCATGTAAGAGATTGTTTTCAAAACAATTGCCCTACCATGAGATAGCAGACTAGGCTTCACTGAGCTGATAGAAAGTTTGGGCACTGCTAATAAAGAGCTACCAAGGCAATGTACAGCAGTGTAGATATAGCTGGAGTGGCATGACCTACCTTTGCTCAGTAGACAGTGTGAGAGTTTTCAAATAATTCTCAGTTTTGATTTTTGCTTACTTAATATGACTTACTGCTACCCTATTGGTTGAGACTGTTCTCTCTTTTTAATGTGGGTTTCATATCTCCATGATAATAAAATTCTCCCAGAGATTTAACTTTTCAAAAGAATAGCAAAAGGTTTAAATGAGTCGAGTGAGTTTGTTGTTTACAAAGATAGACTTTGGTAAAATATTTTCCTAATTTCAGATTTCTTTTCAGAGTGCCAAGAAAGCTCTGAATATCCATTTAGATTTCTCCAGACCCAGCCTCTTAACTTTCATGTTAGCCCAATCCACTGCTAGCTCTTAGCACCCTAGCCATAGATGGTATGCTTGGCCATGTTCATAGTGCTACAGATAAACAAGAGAGAAGCCTCCTCTTTGGAGTAGGTAGGACATATAATATGTGGTCTAACTCCAAATGTACTTTAATACTTGATCATTTCATGTTGTCCCAGGGACATGGATATTTGTAAATTCCTGTCTGCAAATCCAACCTACATAATGTTTGTTTGTTTTGTTTTGTTTTAGTTTTTAAATTTATTCTTCAATCTGTTTTTACACTTCAGATTTTATCCCCATCCTGGTTCACCCTCTGACTGCTCTACATCCCACACCTCCCCATGCCCCTGTCTCCAAGAGAATGTTCCCACCCCTCCCAATTCCACCAGACCTCTCCACATCCTGGGGCTCCAAGACTTTCAAGGGTTAGGTGCATCTTCTCTGACTGAGTCCAGACCTGGTAGTCATCTGCTGCTTATGTGTTGGTGGCCTCATATGACCCAGTGTATGCTGTTTTGTTTGTGGCTCAGTGTCTGAGTGATCCTAGGGGACCAGGTTAGTTGAGACTGCTGGTTAATGCTTCTAAACAGCTGGATCAACCTGGGTCCTGTAAGTACTCTGAATCAGATAAGAGAAGTGCTTTCTCAGCTCACAGTTCCAAAATATTTCATCTATGATACATGATCCAATCCTGCTCCTTCTTCTTCTTCCTCCTCCACATCTTCTCTTCCTTCTTAAATTTTCACCTGTATTATTTTTATTGAAAATAAATATATTTTATGCAGTATATACTAACCATGATTCCCCTTCCCTTATCTCCTCCCAGATCTTCCTCACCTCCCAACCTAGCCAGATGTTTAGAAACAGACAAGTAAAGACAAACAAACCAACTAAATACCTAAAATAAAAAGTAAAAAAAAAAAATCCAACAAACAAAAAGCATATGGAACACACACACACACATACACACACATACACACACACACACACACACACATACATACACACACACACCATAAAATGCAAAATCAGAAACCATAATATAAAAGCAAAAGACCAATAAGGTTTAAAAATGTTCAAACAAAGTGATATGAAACAAAAAATTTTCCAAATATACCTCTGAGTTCATTTTGTGTTGGCTGTGCATGAGGCCTTCCCTTAGGTGTGGTTTGTAGACCCACTGAGAAAAATATTTTTTTCCTTTGCATGAAGTTGTCAATTGGAGATAACTTCTCTGGGTTGGAAGATCATGTCCACATTCCTTTCTCAGTGCTGGACCCTACCTGCCTTGAAACTGTGTAGGCCCTATACATTTTAACACATCTATCTTAGTGTTTACTATTTATTTATGAAGACTGGAGTTAGCATCTATTTTACCTTATTAGCAGTTGAATAAATTATTTCCATCAGTAAAATCCCGAGAAAATTTCTGTTGTAATTTTTCAATAAAAGCACATTTATCATTTGTGCCATGTTTCCTAGAATCATGGAAGCCAGAACCATGAGAACATGGCACAGAGAATTTACAGGAGTTACTTTCATTCTGTGTGTTCATGTCATGAATTTGGAGTTAGTGGAAGGATTTATTTCCTATTGTTTAAAGTGTATTTTCACAAAAGTTTGTAGTATGTCATAGCACCCTCTAAAATAATATTTGTTTGTATGAGCATTAATAAACATTTAAGAAACCCTGTTTTAATAAGTTACATGCCAATTTATGTAATAGCAGTCAGTTGAATACAAATGGTATATCATCAGATATTACTTTTGATATATTCAGCTCTTCTCTACAGCTCTTAAGACAGTCAAAGACTAACCATTTTAATTATCAAAGCTACATTTTTCTTATGCCCCCAATGACCAGTCTTAGAACTTAAAAATCTTAGCAGCATAGTGACTTTTGACACAAAATTGCATATTATAAAAGTGTATTTTAAATGTATAAAAGTCAGAAAAATCCCAAATGTGTGAAGTTTTCATTAGAAAATTTTTCTACACTGCCTCCTCTTAAACTAAAAGTAAAATAAATAAAGTCTTCAATATTAGATGATTGGTAGAATTAAACATAATCCATGAAATATATTATGTGATCCTTATAAATGCATATATTTTGACATGAAATATATTTATGCTATATTATTAAATACAAAACTAAGTTATAGAATAATATATATGACAAGATCACAATTTTGGAGGCATATATATGTATATATATATATTATTTTACTATATATATTCTTTTACTATATATATGTATATATATAGTAAAATGCTATATATATGTATATATATAGTAAAATGCTATATATATGTATATATATAGTAAAAGAATATACCATAGATATAAGATATATAAATGTATAAAGAGACACGAGCATACACACCATGGTCATATACGTTCACACTGCCAAATTGTACCCAGAAAATGCTGTCATTTTCTATGGTCTAATGGTTCATTCATGAATGATTTTTACTTTATTAATTTTATGTTTTTCAGAGAAATATGCTTAGTTATGTGCACTAAAAATTATGGAAAAGTTAAACTATTTTTTTCTTAAGTACAACTTGTTACTCTCTATTGTTGGATTTAAAATGGAAATAGCCAAGGTGAAATTGCCAACTCCTTTCATGGGTTTACAAAGCAAGAACTTTGAGAACCGAGGTGTCAGAAGACATGAGCTTGGTGACTGTTTCACAGCATTTTGTGGGAGGGGACATTGAGTGATATTTTGTAATTGAGGTAGAATGATCTAGAAGACAATAGACTGTGAGGGATAGAACCAATTCTATTTGGGGCGTATCAAATGTGAGTTGTCTTGTAGACATCTAAGTAGTGATGTCAGCTGAACTGTTGACTATTTTGTTCTAGAGTTCAGAGCAGAAATCTGGACCAGACATCCACATTTGGAAATCATCAGAGTACAGTTGATATTTAAAACCATGTGTCTGGATGTAATAGGCAAATGAGCAAATGAGCAAGGGTGTGTTTAGAAATGAACAGTACACTTAAGGAAGAGAGGGGGAGATGAGAAACGAAGGGTTGCCTGGCACACTGCTGCTATAGTTAAAGAAGCAACTTAACTCTGAGATTAGAACTCATTCCTGGTTAAATCTACATTTCCTAATGATGAAACATCAGCAATGACTTTGCAGTTCCAGGGTTGTTGCTCACATAGCCTTTTCCCATTGTGTCTTAGTTCTCAGTGCTATCAAGGGCATTGACCTATAACACAGAGTAATACATATCGGTAGGGTAGTTCAAACAAAACAACAGAAAAAAACTCAGATTTATCTGAGGTTTTTAAGACCAACCATGTAACTTTTCCCAGATCTGGTTTTCATATATAATACTCCATGTAAGATTGAATATCATCAATTATTAATTGGAATGCTGCCAATGAATCTGTGCTTGAAGTTGACAAGTGGATCAGAGAGTTTGGGAGGTTTCCTTAGTTAAAGAACAGAAGGCAGCTTGAGAAGCTAAAGCCAACAGAAATCCCTCAGAGCAGAACCAGTCTGCTCCCGTGGCCTCTTCAACCATCTCTCAGGGCATAAGACAGGGCTTGTAGCAGGGTACTGTGTAACATAACTAGTTAGGGACTTTGGTGAGCTGTTTGCTGACACTAATTTTTTAGTTTGAGATGTTTCTAGAGAGTAACATGAAGGTATTTTGCTATCCAAGAAAAGACAGAGGTACACACCCTAACATGAGCCAAAGAGAATTTTCAAGAAAGATTAATAATGATCAGAAGGCGTAAAAATACAAGAAAAAGTTGGAAATCACAGCATCACCCTTACTAACAGCCAAGTGGAACGCTGTGAATTCTCAAAAAGGAGTGATTTTCTACTGCTAAAATCCATGATGGAGAGGAAAAGAGGCACTGAGCAAAGGTGTAACTACAAAAAACTATTTTAAGATACAAGACTCATCCATCCATTTATCCATCCATCCATCCATCCATCTATCCATCCATCCATCTATCCATCTATCCATCCATCCATCCATCCATCCATCCATCCATCCATCCATCCATCCATTACACAATAATTTATTGAGCACATATTTTATCTCTAGAGTTATCTCAGGCAGTGCAACAAGGCTTTAGTACACAATGGTGGCTACCAGAAAAATTATTCTCAGTCTTCATTTGAGAAGCAATAGCGACACCAACCCACCCACAAAACTTTTGACCCCAAATTTGTACTGTTTATAAGAAATGCAGAGACAGGATGGATTATAGACTGAGGAAATGGTCAACCAATACCAACCCAGTGTGAAAACCATCCCATAGGCAAGCACCAATCCCTGGCACAATTAATTATACTCTGTTATGCTTGCAGACAGGAGTCTAGCATAGCTGTCCTCTCAGAGGCTCCACCCAGTAGCTGACTCAGACAGATGCAGGCACCCATCTGTTTCTGCAGAGAAACAGTGGATCCAGTTTGGGGATTCTTGGGAAGAATATGGGGAAGGATTACAGGCCCTGAAGATGATAGGAACTCAACAGGAGGACCAACATAGTCAACTAACCTGGACCCTTTGTGCTCTTAGACTGAACCAACAACAAAATAGCATATACAATCTGGACCTAGGCCTTTTTGCTCTTATGTAGCAGATGTGCAGCTTGGTCTTCATGTGGGTCCTGAACAACTGGGATGGGGGCTATCCCAAAAGCTGTGACCTGTCCATGGAATATGTTCTAGTTGGGCTGCCTTGCCTGGCCTTAGCGTGAGAGGATGTGTCTAGTCTCTCACAGACTTGATGTGCCAGGGTAGGGGGGAATCCCAGGGAGCTCCCAACCACTCAGAGGAGAGGCAAGGATGGGGGACGGGTTGTGGAATGGGGTGACTGGAGGGGGACAATGAACAGGATGTAAAGTGAGTAAGTAAAAAAATTAAAGAATATTTTAGTTGTAATTGCTTCATTTTAAATGTATCAGTGTTTTGCCTATATGTATACATGTACACTACAGACCTTCCTTGTGCCCTTGGATGACAGAAGGCACTGCAGGTCACATAGAACTGAAACTATGGATATTTCCAAAGCCACAATGTGGATTTGGGGAGGGAATCCAGTCCTTTAAAAAAAGCTCTAAGTATTCTACACAATTGAGGCATTTCTCCAGCTTCTCACTGCTTAATTTAATGGGTGAACTAAACAGTTGAGAAGAAACATACACAGACAACATCATACCATGTTTTAACAGGTGCTTTTAAGCATGTAGGTGACACAAAAGACAGGAACCATGCTTCTGAATGCGGCTTCCTGCTCTCATGCTGAAACCCTTATGGTTTAACGGCAATGAGGGCAGCTCCGGAACTGGATCTCCAGGGAGAAATAGAATCGGAGTAAAAGGAGAAGAGGCAAAGAGTGTACGGAGTGGTAGGCACTCTGAGGGCGGAAAGCTAACTGCATCCTTGACACTGTGAGGAGGTTCATTTTGTTGTAACAGAATTTGTGTAGGGCAGTGAGTTCAACACACTTTAGCTAATAACTGGGCACTCTTACCTGACATAAGATGTAAAATTAATGAACATCAAGCCAGTGATTCAACATTTTCTCTGTTTTCCTCCCCTTTGTTTATCAGAACTAAAGGATACAGGTTGTTATTAGATACTGTTAAAAAGCCATCCGAACAAAATCTATTCTAAAACTTTTTGATTGACTTCCATTATTTGATCTCTCTCCCTCTCTCTCTCTTTCTCAACACATGCACACACACACACACACACACACACACACACACACACACACACACATACACACATGGAGGGGGCAAAGAGAGACACAGAGAGTACCTCAGTGGGAGAGGATAGAGATAGAGGATAGATAGATGGATAGAGAAACAATAGATAAATAGATGATAGATAGATAGACTGATAGATAGAACACGAGTTAATTTATCTACACAAAGTACTAAGAACATATTGCTTGCAGATACAGTTTTATATGCCTGAGTCCTCTGTTCTGTAAATCCCATGGCTGCCTTTTGTGTTTAACACCTCCTAATTTTCTATAATAGAGACAAATTTTTATAAATGGGAAAATATGATTATAAACAAGTAAAGAAGTTTCAACACATTTTTCCCCTCAAAATTGTAATTGGACCTTGGCCAACTTGGACTGGTTATTTTATTTCATAGAAATAGTGTGGATAGCAAATTTGCTTAAACAGCAAAAATTTCTTTCACTGCATAATTGAAACAATAACTTTAAATCAATTAGCCATGTTACCAACATAGACTCCCATCATCAAATTCCATTTCCTGGCCCATGAAGAGTCACCAGACCATTGGGCTTATGGAACACACACATTTGGTTCTGGTTTTGACATTAGTTCCACTGAACACTAAAACTGGCTTCATTTTCTTTTTTCTTTTTTTTCATTTTAAGTGGCATGTAAGCATAAAAAACAGTTGGGCATGTAGCTCCACTTTCCAAAATGCTTACAGGTACAGAACCTATAAGGCTGAGTTGACTACATGGAAACAAGATCTCTTCTGTTTAGAACAGAGACACTAAATTTGGCTATGAAAGTGCTCAGAACTCTGGGCCAAGGTTTGCATTTTCTTTCAGGCACATCTAAAAGTTAAGCATATAGAGATGAGTGATTAATAAACAAACTTCTCAGAGGAGACAGTAAGTAACAGGTATCTCAGGATCATCTCAAGGTTGCAAGTTACAACCTCTTTCAGTAAAGCATCTATTCCATCTACAGTGAGACTCTAGCTGTAAGTGCAATTCTAAGATATAATTTTCCTATGGTCTCAGCCTCACTGAATTAGCATATCATAGACTATACAGTAAGATTCTGATGCTAGATCTTTCATCCTTGACTTAGCACTCATTCTGAGGGTTTAATAAGATAAGATTCAGAGACTGTCAGAGATAATTGATTGAAGAGAGCTGTGCACTGTGCTGTGTGTTACTAATCATTGGTACACCATATGTTGCAGGGGGAACAATGAGTAATCCATTTCCCTCCAGTTTAATCCAAATAAGAAGATTCTAATAACAGCTTTTAGAATAAAATGTTTGTTCTCTGAAGGCAGGGGGGATGTGAATGCTGGCTCATTGATAATATGCTTTGTGTTGTTCTGATAGGAAAAGGGAAGAAATATGAATAGATTGTGTTCCAAACCATTGATGGATTTGGTCCCATGGGCTAGACCTTAAGAAACAGAGGCAATTACAAGCTACCTGAAAATAGCCGTGTTCACCCCAAACATCAGTAACAAGAGACTGTGTAGGACTGTGAAAGGCAGTCTGGTTCCTGGGTTGAGCTAAGGTTAGAAATCCCAGCGACCCTAAAGGGATGGCAGGTGTCCCTTTGTCTCCAGGTGGTTGGCTTAGATTGGTGGTGGCTGGGAGTGCAGAGAGACCCTGGAACCTTTGCCTGGTTCCTGGAAACTAGGCTCCTGACATGGATTTGTGGTCATCAGTCATGCAAGAGCAATTCCCCAAGCCCCTCCCCAGGTAGAGGATGTGACCTGTGGTCATGTAGACTCAAGACATTTTAATGAGGTACCTGAAGGCCTGGAGGCTTAGCCAATAAACTTCCCTTTGTAGACACTCCTCCCTGCAAAGAGTATTTAACTTCAGGTCTGCCCTGAAATGTGGGGTACAGTTTTACTCATCCACTTTCCACCATGTCAATAAATGTCTTAAAACCATGGACTACCTCTTTTCATCTGGATCCACTATGTGAAGCAATGGAGAAGGCTTTCACCAAAAGAGTCACTGTCTAACCTTCCATGGAAGGCCTCTCTGTGCTCCCAGCCACCACCAAGCCAACCACCTGGGGACAAGCTAAGGACTCTCCCTTACCCCTGGACCCAGCCAGAGCTCTCCTCTTTTCCCTCTGCCCCAGGTTCTATATAGCCCACGGGCCCTCACTTTGTTCTCAGCTCTTCTGAGGCTCCCAGCTGTGCCTGGGTGCCCAAGAGCCTGAGAACTAAATGACTCTGGCCTTTCTGCAGGCCCAGGGATTCCCGAGCCAGCTTTAGCTACCCTGGAACCTCAGACTGTGATCCCCCAACCCCGGAGCAGTGTCCTGTGGATTCTCCATAGTCTGACACACGCCTGGCTATGGCATGAGGTAAGCTCAGTCAAAACTTCCTGAGTCCTGCCATCCCGAGCAGCGTAGCCCTGTGTCAGAGCAGATGAGGGACCCCACTAACCCTACAAGACTGGACCAGTCTCTGTAGTTATACCCAGAGAGTATCTGGACATGACTACTCACTGATGTGGAGGAAATCAAGTATAGCTACATTGCTCACACCTCCCCAGCAACATTCCAGGAGGATGAAATGGTTATGCAAAGTGCAAGAAATGAGGTAACTTGGAGAAACCAAACTAGTGTTGACTTAGAAGCTTCATCCCTACAACCCATTTTTTTAGAGTGCTGACATATGTGATGTAGCACGGTATGCTCATGGGTGTGCTAGAAGTTATACATGTCTATGTCATCGGGTCCTTCCAGACTGAGGAGAACATATTAGTGTCCTGCTATTTAAAGATAGCTGGTGACTCTCTTCCGTTTTCCTTATTCTCTTCAGTTTAACTCTAAATGTATTCTGTTAATAAGTTAACAATGTCAAAACTCAAGTGTGTTAGGTAAAAAGTTTTAGTTTAATTAACAAGAATAGTAACCGTGGTCAAATGATTCTGATTTCTAGGGGTAGCTCTGTTTGTGTATGTTAAAAAATAACCTTAGACTTAGTGGGGACTGCATTCTGTGATAAGTTTCCCTCCCTTATTTTGTCAGCTTTGGATATTATGTTTGGAAGGGGCTATGACAGAGAGAGTGCTCTCCTTGTTTCCTCTGCTCCCTGTCCTCTGCCACCAGAATCAGTCGCCACTACTCAGCAGCTGTGAGTGATGATCCAATTATAAGTTGAGCAGGCTGGTTGAGAAAACTGAAAAATGTAATCCAGGAAAGCATATATTTTCTATTCTTTCTTTATTTCCCCAGGTTGCGATTTTATCCCTGGCTTTCATCGAGTGCTTAGTCTCAGCAGAAGAACACTAGTTTGGCAGTCCTGCCTAATGAATGAAAGCAGAGTGAGGATTAATTTTGGGGGTGCTTCCAAACCATAGGTTTGATGGCTAGACGCCAGACACTCTAAAGGTCCTTCCCCATTACTCAGATCAGCAATCTCTTGGCTATTACAGTCAGTGAAAGCTTCAGTTTTCAGCAGTACCTGCTACATTAAATTAAATGTTGATGGGGGAAAGAAAGCAGACAAAAATAAAGCTCAGAGTATTTCTGCCAATAGTAGTTTTTTTTTAATAAGTGAGAAATAAGTTTGAGGGTTTAGGATGTTTTTATTTAATTGGATGTAAGCTCGAACAGAATTTTTTACATCTTAAATGCAAGTTTCTGTGTTAGCACTAAGGCAATTGCTTTTCTGGCACAAAAGGGACCTGAGAATAAAGCTCTCTACACTTTCCAGGTGCAGAAAGCGAAGAGCTCCAAAATGTGTAGTCAATAATTCACTGAGTTGGCAAAAAGACAGGCAGATAGATTAACAATTGTGTAGCTTTAAAATCAATCAGTAACGTATCCATACTCTCAGGTTCATGAGGAATATTGACCAAGCCCAGACTTAGCACCCTGGGCAGTGATGGGTGGGTTCATGGTACTCAAAGCCATTGGTTTCCATCATCTAAACTTCCTTTAAATACTTGCTGTTATCACCTGGCCCATTTGAAAGGAGGCAAGCAGTCATATGCCAATCTTGTTTAATACAAAGTATGGTTGATGGTTCTCCCACATATCAGCCCAGGACATAGATCAGAATTAGTGCACTCAGCTAGCATAGTGAGGTCTGCATGTCAAATTTGGTACAGAAGATACGTATGGATATATACATAGACATACAGATTTTGTGTGTGTGTGTGTGTGTGTGTGTGTGTGTGTGTGTGTGTGTGTGT